>OX375879.1:58941574-59674074 GCA_947359465.1 Metellina segmentata
TGTCGTTTCGCTTTGAGAAGCGCCAGTGCCTCGAGACGGACCGTGGTGGAATGACAGTGATATTTGCCGTCACACGGTTTGGAATTAGGTGTCATTTGTTGCACAGGCTTCGCATTCTCCATTATTTCCGATGCCTTGGCGTTTCATGGTGCGGTGGGTTCTGTCGCTGCGTGAAGACATGCCGAGTGGATGTCCCAACAGGGCTTCTGGCTTGAAGGAGCCGGTGACTGCATTTGTAATGTGCGATTATTGTGAAATTAATATGCTGGAGATAGCAACAAGGCCACCGACACTTCCACTCTGGGTCGGCAGTACTAGTTTGGACGAAAGACCCTCATGAAATAAAATCATCCATTCCAAGTACTCATTGTTTGACTTGCACAGATATACAGGGTGTCCTAAAAGTTCCCGTACGGACGATTCGTGAATTTGTTATTCAAAATCAACAAACTTTAAAACAATTATTTTTATGCTAATAGTAAAAAGCAATTTTAACATTGCGTAAGAAAAAAAATTTGGACTTGCATTTATAATAAATGTTTAACATTTCCGCCCTTTTCTTGGAGGCAAAGCTGAAGTCGTTTGCGCATATTTTTAGAAACACGTTTCACAAGATGTTGGGAGAGATTTCTTGTATCCTTTGAGTAATGGCAAGGATCCCCTATTGTTTGTTGATTAACTTCATAAACTTTTTTTCTTCAAATATCCCCACAGAAAAAAAAATCAGGGTTGCACAGATCAGGGAACGAGGTGGCCAAAGGTTTCTTGAGATGATCGCCAAAAAAATCTTGAATCATGCCCATGGTTTCATAATTTGTATTGCAGGTTGCAACGTCTTGTTGGAATCAAGAGTCTCGTTCATTCACTTCAAATACTGCAACAAATTGTTGAATAAGTTGATATAGCGTACTTTTACTCGGTATTGCATCATTTGGATATTTATGTCGCCAAATTCTTTACATCTTTCATATGATTTACATTCAAAATATGCCTGGAATAGAGCAATTCTCTGAATGCGTGATAAATTCTTCTTGCAATGAAGAACAAAATGACGTGGAACTTTATTATCGCACAACTTGAGTGCGAAGAAAATCAAACGATAAAAATTAAAGAGTTGATAAAACTATAAGCAGACGATAAAATTCAATAATTAAAAAAACACGGGTATTAAATATTTTTAAAGTTGGGAGTGCGGGAACGTTTAGATTTCTATAATTTATTATAGATTTCTATTTTATCTTTCTTCATACAATTTACCAAATTATCACCAAAAGTGCGCCCGGGTCTCTTTATGAGGGATTTTATCAGTTTAATGGGCACTTTTGAATGATTTATTAAAAAAAAAATACGAAGTTGGTTTCTGAAGGAAATGTCACCAATGTGGTATTGCAACCCTTTCGCAGAGGTGGTTGCCCACTTAAAGTAATTTTCTATAATACAATAAGGATTAAGTAACCGCGGTTGGTAGAGCAATGGATTAGCAACCGAAAGGTTGCAAGTTCGAAACTCGATCCAATCAAAGACCATCGTGTACGCAGAAGCTGGCGCAGGTTAAATTTGTCGTGGCCACACTTGGCGTTGTGAAGAAAATTAGGAAAGTGGGGTGAACCTCAGGGGTTGTTCTTGTCATGTGACCGTGGTTCAAAATTACGAGGCGTTTATTATTGAATCTTTCCATTCGGAATTAATTCCAAAATCGTCGCCAACAGCCCGTTGTGTTACTCTAGTTCGACGTAAATTCAATTATTTCCTATAGTAAAATTTCCGAGTAACTAAAAAAGATGAAAGAGAAACTAACTAATTCAATTTTAAAGATTAAATAACTGATGACATTTCATAGCCATACATCAGCAGGAAATACATCAATTACCAGATTCTTTTCTTTTCCAGTGGGTTTGCTCACTGCTCTATCAACTTGCGAGCTGTAGGGGTACAAGTTCGATTTCTGTTACTAGTCCTGCGGGTATTTCTGTCTCCTGTGTCAGTAAAAACTTCGTGTGTATGTTCATCACTTGACGATGTCTGTCTTTTGCTTCGTGTTTATTGGCCCTTATTCCATAAAAACTTAACTCAACCAACCAAAAGCAAACAAAGAGGCATCAGTTCTTCTTTCAATTATAAAATGAGAATTTAAGCAATACAAGATTAGTAACAGTCACGACGAATATTTTCGCTCTTTCAAATGTTTTGAGTGCAACAATCGAAAGTTTATTTGCTCTTCTAATTTTACAGAATATAAATAATACGTGGTTTGGACGAATAACGGAGTTTTAACATGGGTGTGGTTTTCGGTTTGTCGCCATTTAATATTTTTTTTTCTATAGGAGGATTAGACCTATATACCTATCTCGGCAGCTTGAACCCTTGGGCTTTATGTTCTGGGGAGGGGCTGGTCAATGAGTTCAAATTACATAAACCTTTAGTTGCGTAAAGATCTTGCAACCATAACCACAAGTTGAATACTGACAAAAAGTCTTTTGACTTTTTATATACACTTTTATAGAACATTTTATTTTCAAATCGTTCTTTGAAAACAAAAAGTAATATCTATAACCCTGAAATAAAATTGCTTTTATACACATTTAAATAAAAGAATGAATTATATATCCTTTTGAAATAAACTAATTTTATTTAACAGGCTTTTATGGAAATAACTCCATCAATTTAAATATGGCAGATTATAACTAACACCTCTTGTTTTACTTTTTTACAAAATACGTTGAAGAGAATTAGCAATCTAAGAAATCTTCCTCCAAATATTATATGAAATAAATCTTACGAAATGGAATTTTTGAGTCTTTGAAATATTGTATGTGTTAAGCAAAACGATTTAAAAGTTTTGAATTTTATAAATACGAAACATTTCTGTGAATCATCAGTTGCTTTATGTCAAAGCGTATTCGGCATAGTCAATAGTTTTTTTCAGAATTATAGTTCTGTTCTTGCCAATTTGCTCTTGTTCTTTGACAATTAGAATTACAGTGTGAGCTATTCATTAATATTCAGTGTGCTATTTTACTTGATGCAAATGTAAAAACTTGTTACTTTTACAGAAATGTTGATAAAAGAATTATTGCAGAGTATATATCAAAAACCATTAATACGATAAATATTTCCTTCACAAAATTTGAACTTAAATTTTTCACAAAGTGTAGAACGAAATGTACAACAAAAAAGAAAATGAAAACACTTTATTCTAAAATATTTCTTTTTTTATATACAGTCATAATTAGTTTATGTATGTATGACATCTTACAACATGCAAACACAAACATGTATACATAAAAAACTTTTCGGTTTTCACTTACAACAATACAATGAGTAAAACAAAAGCAACTTAAGCTATTGAAATATACAAGTAAACATTATTTAATTGAAATATCCACACACATGGATATATATTTAATCATACTCCAAAATATAATGCAATATGGTTTCCATTATTAAACATCACATACCGAACTGAAAGCAATTTCGTTTTCCGAGATAAAGATATTTTTTGGTTTTTAAAAGATTACCAATAGTAAAATTTTATTTTATGACACAATATACAAACTTTGTGAAGAAAAATACCATAAAAATAAATTCTGTAAACAATTTTGTTCTTCATAGAATTACATGGAAAAATTATAATTAAAACCAAATTTGATATCTTGAGATTGTTTTTATCGTTTATCTCACAATCGAAACTTGGGCGATTCAAATTTAAAGCTCTTCACACTGACGCAGAATGAAGTTTATCATTATTTTCATATCTGATGATATAAAGCAAATTGTGAGTGCAACTGCTAACCCATTGTTAAGGAATTGGAAGGTTCCGTTACTCAATTTCCTGATAAACGATGTTAGGAACGGCTTTTCCGTGTGAAGGAAAATTGTATGATAAAGGAAAGGTTTCCTCGATACCGATGTTCAAGATTGAAGAAAAGTGATGCTATTTTTATTCACCCCCCACCCCCAATCTGCAAATTTCCTCCTGCAAAAGGAGTATAGTCATACACCAGTGTGTAGTTTAACGAAAATTGCTTGTGGCAAGTTTCAATAAAACTAAAAGAAGTCTGTTTAGAGAATGATACACATTATCTATATATAATTCTCTTACGTGGCACACAAAAAAGACGTTATTTTTTATCGCATTTTGGCAACACTGTACGATTGTTTGTTTACCACGAAGCCTCGCACCTAAATTTTAATTTATTGAAAAAAAATGAATATTAGTCGAGCTCTTACAGCTTGCAAACAACATGCTGGGTATTTGATTTCCAAAGCAGCGCTCACATTTCGAGTCAAAATTTGCTCAAAGTTTTCATTTGAATTACAAATTGTTCGAGTTCTGATTCCAGAGGTACTGTATAACTTTTCTGTAGCACAACACATTTATAATTGAAAAATAATTTTTTGGAACATCATATTTTGAAACAATCCCTTCTTCTAGGACACATGTCCTTTTGAGGCGAGCGAAGCAATGAGGATTGCAAAGCAATTCTTTGAGGTTGGCGAGCGAGCCCCATAGTTTTTCAAATTTAATACAGTGCTAAAATTAAAAGGAATGTATAGTTGAAAGAGTTCAGTTTGATTTTTTATGTATTTACTGCGCTTATTAAGGTTGATATTTACATATACACTCTTCTATTAAAGAGTGGAACAAAATAAAATTTTAATCATACGTAACTTAATGAAGTTTTAAATAGGGTGAATAAAGCTTAGTATTGAAGATTTTAATATTCATGCGTTTTTATGACTGTTGTATCACCACTTCTGAGGTAATACAGTTCCAAATGATGTAATTGAGATGGGCTTCAATACGGTGTGAGTATTTTTGTCCCCTCGGATTTCATATATAACAAGATAATTTAACAATGTTAACAATATGTACCAGATACGTTCACCAAAAATGGAAAGTTGCATGAAAATCTGATATTCACTTCCCAGATTTAGGTTTCAGAGGTTTCATTTTTTTAGTCTATGGTAAAAGCAGAAATTCAGATATTTGCTAGCGGTGCAGACATCTACTGGCCATTGAAATAAAACAAGGATTTGTATCTAACTGTTTGTAAGACATGTGAAAAAGGTAGACAAAATTCCTCTTTTAACGAAACGGCAAGTAACTTTAAGGAAACGGTGCAACGGTAAAAATTATCTCTTTATTTTCGGACCATGTTAATATTATTCGAACATTTATTAAACAATTTTATTAAAAACTAGCAAATATAGCAAACTAGCAAATATAGTGCCATAAGTCCTATATGAAAATTAAATTGAAATATTTAGCGCCTGAAATTTTACAACACAAATATTTGACTAGGCAAATTAAAAACTCTGGTATTTTAAATCAAATAACACTAAAAAAAAAACCTCCAATTAATAGATTTCTCTGAAAATTTTCTTAAATGACCTAAATGATGACCTAGCGTCGCGCAAAACATGACGACATATCAAACGCTTCTTTCCTTATCTTGAACTTGGTACAGCTAATATACAACTTGCTTATGATACAATAATAACGAGAAGCACAATTTTCGCCATTTCATGCTTGGCTACGCGTGCGACTCTTGGGGTATGTCCAGATCCGCTTGGATCTCTTCTTGGCTTCTGAGGTCAATGGCGAATTTCCTGGGCGGCGGAAGACCTTTTACAGACCGGCTGTAGTCCTGGAATGCTTTTGCAAGTGTCAGCGTCAGCGACCTGGCATTCTGCCGACTATCGCACACGAAGGCGTGGCACAGGAAGGGGTGCTTCTCCATCATGTTGCCGCCGTCCCTCACCACTATCATGGCGAACACCCTGGTGTACACCAGATCCTGCACGCCGTACGATATGGACTCGATGGGGTAGAGTCCTGGTTCGTAGTTCTGGTTTTGGTTCTGCGGCATGGGTGACAGGTGGACACCTTTGCCTGAGACTTCAAGGCGTAAGTAAGGTAGGGTGGTTCCAGGCTGTAGGGAGCGAGCTGCTGCCACCAGTTCGTCCACGGGGTGGCGGGTGTGTTTGATGCCCCATAGGCCTCTGGCGTCTCGGCTACCTAGGTACTTGACGATGTAAGTCTGTGGGAGAATGACATCTCCGGTCTGCCCTGGGAAGAGAACCAAACATAATGTTAAAAAGTTGATCAAACTGTTGATTTAGTTGTTAACACTAGCAACATTATAGAGAGAAGACCTGAACTATATTCGGTGTTTTATAGGTTTGTTATTCACATCAAAAAGCATTTTTATGTCGAATTTTGAGCTCTGAAGAAACGCTTTAATTTCGTGCGTACTTCAAAACACTCTTTAGTTGTTGTTCCAATAGAACAGAAATATTGTATTCAACTGAAAATGTTTTTCATTGCTACATTCGTAGGACACTGCAAGAAAATTATTTAAATGAGCTTGCATTAGTAAAACATAACTTAGAGATAATTTATCCAAATCTCAATTAATACCAATGCCAGTTTGGAGTTTTAAAATTAATTGCAAAAGTTATAATTCTTTATTTATACATAATTAGTTTAGATGTCTTTGTATACGTACCATAGTGCTGAGAACCCATTTTAAAATGGGATAATCTTATCAAACATGAATGTAATAAATAAAATACAACAAAATATGGTAATGATCTTTTCATAAATACAAACTATCCCTTTGGTTTCAGATGTTGACTTATACATAGATGTTCTTGGCGGCTTGGAATCCAATTTAAACGGCAGATCCCGATCTAATTAGCCTTATGTGGAGTAAAAATGACCGTTGAGCGGAAAACCAAACTTTATGGAATGACTACTAGATCCTTTACAATTCACGAAAACTGTAGAAGTAATCTTAGATTCATGTCCTACCTATATACAGAATGTAACGTTTTATTCTTAAAAGAGATAGGTTCCAGTGAAAGAAGAAATAAAGAAGCAGCTTTCGATTGAAGATGAAATATTATCATTATTCAAAGCCAGACCATTTTATTTCCTTTGTCACGCGAGTCTAAATCGCTAGAAATTTCTTCAGAAATATCAGACAAAGAATACAAGGAATCCTTACAATACAAAAGCGTCGTTTCTTTAAATTGCAGTTTTGTATATCTTTCGACTAGACGCCCTTTTTTTTTAAAACTGAAACTGACGAGGAAAACTTGATGCGTTGCTCTGTCATACGCTGCAAAACTTCTAAGAAGGCGAAAAAAAGAAGTCAAGGCTATTTTCAATTCAACCAACGGTATGAATTGAATTGAAAACTAAACAGCACTAATGAAACGAAATATATAAGAAAAATACATTGTTACTTCTGATTTGAAACCTAATTGTAATGCCGCACATCAATAAGAATGTGAACTCTGATGCCATCACGAGTGGAAAAAAATTATTCTGTTATTCACAGAGAGATGTTTTTAAAACCAAATACATCTACGACAAGATAAGAAACAGAGACTAACAGGTATGAAACGTAATTAAAAATACAAAATTTATAAAAGGAGGTTTCTAGACTAAACATCTCTTATGATTCTTTGGAGAGTCCAAACAATTCTTATCACTTTTTTATCTTCAGTTCCCGAAATTATTTTTGCCAGACGCTTTACTATTATGGTTGTTGTAATAAAAACAAATAAGTTATTTCTAATCTCTATTATTGTGATTATTGAGAAACTTTAATTTTTAATGACTAATTATCTCAAGCGTTGAACTGCTTGGACACTCCTCGTCCAATCTTAACCCCTTTGTTTGGAAGGCTGGGTGGCTTGGATTGTAAAATAGTACTGAAATGAGTCTAAAAACTTGTAATCGAGGAAATAAGCAATACGTTAGTTCTAGAATTGTTCTCAAGATTTTTATGTTCCTATTCATTTCTTGATTTCATGATTCGGGTAATTTAGTTTTTCTTTCAGTAAACTGGGTTCAAAGTGCCATACCAACACTGCATTCTTAAAAAATCTTTCGAATCATAATTTATATGCGATGGTAACAAAGGACAAAAGAAGTGAGCTGAATTAGAACAAAGAACAAGGTTCAATACACATTTTATCAAAATAAAAAGTGAGAATCGAGATTGATATGTGAATTTTAATTGGAGAATACAAGTCGTCGTATCGTAATTTAAACAGGATAACAAGTTACCTTACGATGGATCCTAAGCCATTGTAGTTTATATGGCAATGTAAAAGCTGATTAATTGGCAAATGCTCTAGCACAGTTGTATAAACCTAAATACCCTTTGCTTCTACGTAACACCAAGAGGCTTATATGCTCATTGATCTTAGGATAATAGAGGACAAAACGACTTACAATGCACAAAGCATTGGTGCTTAGAATCATAATTTATATGCGATGGTAAGAAAGGACAAGTAA
The DNA here is from genome assembly GCA_947359465.1 of Metellina segmentata. Taxonomy (NCBI): domain Eukaryota; kingdom Metazoa; phylum Arthropoda; class Arachnida; order Araneae; family Tetragnathidae; genus Metellina; species Metellina segmentata. Next base: position 58,949,889 of record OX375879.1, read on the forward strand.
AGAGAGACGATTCACTGCTGTGATAAAGAAATGCTGTCGTAAAACAAAAAGTATCAATTTATTGATCAACATTTATTACATCTTCTTCAGCTTCAATGCACATCTGACAACGTTTTTTCCCATCCTCCAAACATGCCTTAAAGTTGTTTTTGTGAAACCCCTTCAGGGGGTTCGTATCGAATTTTCTTTTATTGCATCAATGGACTCAAAACGGTGACCACGAAGAGAGTTTCCCCAGTGGAAATAAGAAAAAGTCACACGGTGCCATATCAGGAGAATACGGAGCTTGTCGAGCCGAATTTGTTGAATGCTTTGTCAAAAAATCACGAATAATAATGATATTGTGAGAAGGCGCATTATCGAGATGCAAAACCCATGCGTTATCTCGCCACAATTCAGGTAGTTTTCGACTTGTCGTTTCGACGAATGATACACGAACTTGTTGAATAATGTCTCTTATTGTTAAACTACGATCACTAAGCCTTAATTCTCTGATTGAAATGTTGATCATTAGTCCAAGTGAATGGTCTACCAGATCGAGAATAATTTACGACGGATTCTCTACCTTCTTTAAACTTTTTATACCAATCAAATACTGTTGTTTTTAATAAATAGTCGTCTGTAAAAGCTTTTTAAAACATTTAAAATGTTTTTGTTGCAGAAATTCCATGCGGAAACAAAATTTTATACATTTTCGTTGCTTAATTATATTCGACATTTTGGAAAATCAACGAAGTGAAAATTCTTCTTTTTTTAAAAACGAATTTATTTTTTCAGACGATAAAATTAAATAAATCCTTGATTGTTACCACATGTTTATAAAAGATATATACTATATATGTATTTTAAAGGAAGCATTCCGAATACATTCTGACCACAGTAGTAGAACGAAGAACAAGGTACAATACACATTTTCTTTGCATAAAAAATGAGAATCGATATTGATATGTGAATTTTAATTGGAGAATACAAGTCGTCGTATCGTAATTTAAACAGAATAACAAGTTGCCTTACGATGGATCCTAAGCCATTGTAGTTTATATGGCAATGTAGAAGCTGATTAATTGGCTAATGCTGGAGCACAGTTGTATAAACCTAAATACCCTTTGCTTCTACGTAACACCAAGAGGGTTATATGCTCATCGATCTTAGGATTATAGAAGAAAAATCGACTTCCAATGTACAAGGAGATGTCTATAATGCACAAGAGAGGTCTGCAGGCAAGAACTAGACCTTCATATTCAGTAATAAAGATCATATCCCAGGTTCCTTGCCCAGTACAGTTGGAATCGACTGCTTACCGGACAGGACTGCCTACAAACACATTTACATTATTTGAGTAGCGAAATCAGCTACCTGTCCTCTCTGCGAACTGAACGAAATGACTGGAGAATTGGAACGAATGACCTCAAGAACTGTCCTAAAATTCTGGAGTATAAAATGCCAAATACTGTAGTGTTTTCCAAAGGTATTTCTGTGCTCAGATGAAAAAATGTTATAAGTCACTTTTTTTTTATTTTTCGTGACAGTAATTTTAAGATTCAAGATTCAACATATGATTGCGTGGTTTTTGATTTATAACAATTTCCCACCTTTGTTTTTCATAAACTGAATGAAAAATACTTACGACAATTTGCCACCTTCTAAACATTAGCAAACCAGAATCTAGGATGAGACTTACTATTTTTTTGGGAAAAGTGACATAACATTTTGCCATACGAGCACAGATTTTATCACTTCAAACCTCTATTCAGCTCATTAACTTATGTCCGAAAGGCCGGAGACCGGCGTAAGATAAAACAAATTGCAATTTAAAGTATGGTACTTCTGTCTTTCTTTATGTTTCTATAGTCGCGAGTAAATTAAGCGAAGAGAAACATACTTTGCATAAATAATAAGAATAAGAACTGAGTACATAAAATAAGAAATTAAAAATGTAGTGTGATTGCTCTTGCAATTCAGAACGAAATTGCTCATTCAAGGATTATAGCACTAATCGCATCTCTAAAAAAATTTGGATAACCAAACGCTAAGTTAAAACAAGACTTAAATAGACATAATGTTACGAAGCAATTTGGAGATACTAAAAAAATCATGCGTTCATAATTCTGTGCGCGTTTAAATTCTGGTAAACCATGTTAACCGCGAGCGTAGTTCCCATTCCGCGAATCAAAAACTAGTTTATTTTGAGCGGACAGGAAGATGAGCCATACGAACCATGGCAAAGTATGAAATGCTCTACTAGCTGAAACAAACGAATGCTGGGTAGTTTAGTCTCTCAAAACACGATAAGTATCAGCATATAAAAGAGCCGTTTAAACTTGAAGATAACTCAGCGTTACTTCTATATAAACTGTAACAGCAGCTAAATGTAATAAAATTCCCTAGAAAGGATTCAAATCAATAACGTCGTCAAATCACCGGTTTATAAAAAGATTTATATAAATCAGAAATGTTCAATTTAACAATATTATGAGTAAAAATTATCAGAATTCTAAGCACCTTACTTATTTTTTTGAAATTTTTCTGATATTCAGACTAAGAAAGTAGCTATGTAGAATACAGTATAATTTGTAGAAGGAAAAGTTAAGAAACTCCTCATACACTGATATCTATGCATTTCCCATAGGCGACGGGGAAGAACGTCACCGTGAAAATAGCATCACTCCAACAGTTCAATTTAGTATTTTTTTATATGACTAGGGGGCTGACTCTTATTTATATGCTTCCTCTATCGGTTGTGATTCTTTCTCTTAATTTTTTGCATTTAAGTGAACAGAAAAATTTAATTCGTATAAATAGAAAATGGGAAACCTGACAGACTTTCTCAAGGCTTAATATAATGTTAGGGAATCTAAGTTTCATTTCTATTAATAGCAACTTCCTGCTTTAATTTTAAACTACCAGCGCTTATTTCTGTTAATTCGCCTTTCCTCGCCATACCGAGTTTTGATTGACTTGATAACTTAATAAGATATTTTGCGGTACCACTTCGGAAAAATTTGGGTGATCTGGTAAATGGGAAAGTTTTCGTACTGAACTACTACGTGGGTGTTGAAAAAAGGGATACCATAATTTTGATACCATATATTGCTCTCTCAAAACACCCTCGTCTGTGTATCGGACACTGCGCATGCTATATCTGTATAACCACAAGTTCCCCCTATTGCAGTGATATGAAAACGTTTCACAGCGCTGCATCTATGAGACTCGATCTAAATTGAATTTGCATTTCTGGCCACTTCTATCCATACAGGTAAAATTAGAGTTGGGATTAGGTACTGGGGAATGTGCTGGTGTAACATCCAATTTGGTTTGCTATTTGGAGTCTCTTAATTTTTAGAATGTATGCTAGGGAAGTTTCTGTTTCGGACTCATAGAAGCACTTCTAAAATCTAGCATGTGATCTGTGGCACATGAGAATTGTACATGCTCCATGCTTCTAGTGGGCCTCTTAGGATTCTCTGAGGTTTTCCAGTTTGTTTAACCATATTAAAGCATAATATAAAGTCGAAAAGAATAAAATAATGATTTGGAAGTTCTTTTCATTTCGTATGATAAATATTCTACAGACTGAAATGAAACAATTTTACTTGTGTTAAGGCGACAGTAAATTTCACCGAAAAAAATCACCGAAATAGTCTTAAATCAATTTTTTAATTTTATAGTTAAAATTAATTATTAAACTATAGATAATAGCAAAAGTAATTTTACAATTCCGATCGTTTCAGAAGGAGTTGCAAATCGTGGGGTTACAAAAAAAACAAGACGGCTCATTTTTTCTTTTAAGTATACTTTCACACATAAAAAGGTGCAGTAAACTACTTTTGTTGTGTATGCAAGGATAAGATCACGGTAAAGTTATCTTGTTTTCACAGAATATTCTTCACACAATTATGCGTGAAAGTGTATTTAACTCAAAAAAGAAAGAAAATAGAGTTATCTTGTATCTGCAGAAACCCAACGATATGTAAACAACATAAAACTTGTTATTGAGATATAGTAAGTCTACACCAAAAAATGCGTTTACTCCGACTTAGATTTTTTAAAAACATTTTTCTTACTTCTAACTGTTACCTAAGCATCTGGTTTTAATTGATTTTGTTGAAGTTGTTTGGATTAACCCTAAAATCTGTTGCATATGTCTGTGAAAATGAGAAATTCATGATGCTTTCAAAAGTTGAAATTTTGGTATAAAAAATTGTTAAACCTATGATTTTTTCAAAATAAATTTTTTGTTGTTTTGGTATAAACATTTTTGTTTTATAATTGAGTGAACACTTACCAAATTGACTTAATTTGATGTACATATGCGCGAACTATTATGTGAAATAATCTATCGACCACACATGGTGTATTAATGTGCATGGGACCTTTCAACCTTTGCTAATTCATCCTAATATTTGACGACGTCTGATGTAACAACTTCAGCACAACTTAATGTTTTTTTTTTATCAAACTTAAAAAGCAGACAGTTTAGTAGAAAACAATGTGAAAATGTTTTGAAAATCTGATGAAATCTACAAAAATTCGTTTTTAGTCACCTGTCTCCTTAAACATTTAGTGATTTTACATTTTCATGTTTTGGTAGCTTTAGTAATTTTAAATTGAAAGGAACAGTAATATCAATTTGACAAAAGCTATTCAGAGCAAATCAAAATTCACACTCTTACTTTTTTCAATTGCATTAAAATTATATTGATGGAATTCACCAAATTAGGTTGATCTAAAATAAGTTCTATGCCTATCATTTTTACTCAAATCTTCAAATAAAAACCAGGACACGAGAAGTTTAAAAACCCTTTTGCAGACTCTAGAGTGAAATTTAAAATTTTGAGATGCTCGGAGGCTTTTTTAGCTTACCGAATCCTTTTGAGTTTTTAAGATATCCTCTTGATACCATACCAGCTTTTTCAATGAGGTGTAAAAACTTGTTTAGAATTTTACTTCCTGCACTCAGACATGTTAAATATAAAATTTCAGGTCATGGTCAAAGCAGACATTTTCTTTCATGCTGTTTCTAAGTAGCATTTGACAACGGCGGTTAAAACCATCAAATATTTGCCTTTTAACCAACAGCTTCCCTATCTCATAGGTGACACACTTCACCCAGTCGATAGGGAAGGAGTTTGGAGTACGCATGTTTTGTTAATAAACTTATACTTTTAATTATGCTGATTCAGAATATGCAGTGGCATATTCTGAATAAGCATAGTTAAAAAATATAAGAATATACGAAACAAAGATTTCTTAGACCAGCGACACGCAATAAATAACCCACAAGCTCTGCTTTTATCTGTCCGAATGTCTTACGTCTGTATTAACACTGGACTAGACCAGAGAAAATTTTAATTTTAATCGTTTTAAAAAATAGTTAGATAGATTTTCCAAAAGGAAGATACAAGAATGCCAGTTTGTTTTTATGGATGTATTAACCATGTATTTCAAAAAGATGAATGCTGATTTTTAGGCGAAGACGAGGGATTACATTTTGTCTGAGAAAGCCAAATCTCATTCCTAGAAGAATTAGAAACCAGCGTTTCTCGGTATGCACCGACATCCAACTGGAGATAATTAATATTCAATAAGTCATGTAAGACAAAATTTAAGGGACTTTGATCGATTTCTTCCAAAGCCTAGAAAAGAAAGGTTAAAATTTGATAATGACCATCAAACCATACTAAGCATTTTTCGATACACATTTGTTTGTGAAAGAATTTATGTCCTTCAAATCATTTATCATTTAACACCGTGAAGTTCCGATTTGACCCACGAGACCTAAATACCAACTCGCCAGATCCGGAGAACATAAGTTTTCTACTATCCCAAGCTTCGATTCTCATTGTTAGCAAATTTTTAAATAGTCTATGTAGATTGAAGTTCAGAGAGATTTTAATTCAGAGAAATTTAAAAGCTGCAAAACCATTTGGGGCATTTTTACTGACAAAATTAAATACTATTGTTTATTCATTTAAAAGGTTAGGTAGGTAAGAGCTATTTGTATTTCGGAAATCAAAGAAAGGAGCACACGCGTCAAATCAAATGAACCGGGTGAGAATTACACCTTTTTTCATGTTACATAGTTTACGGTAACATTAGAAAAATATGAACATACATAACATACATGTGCATGAAAAACTTACATAACGTACATGTACTGTGTTAGGCTGAGATGCGAAAGACTTTTCAATTGCAGGTTACGTACGCATTCATTGTAGCACCATGACTATGAAATGGATCAATTTCATAATATAGCTATTTCATGATAACAAGCAATGTCTAAGTCTTATAAATTTTTACCACTCTGTTTTCTGCTACATTCCCATCATTTTTTAGGAACTCTCATGAAAAGAAAATTGTTGAAGTATGAAATTACTTGGTATGAAGTAAAAAGTAAGTAGTTACTTTGTAAAAGTCGTCCGTAAAAAGATGACTAAACATTTATAAAGTTTAAATTACAAAATAGCAATTAAAATATGATAAATGTGAAAAAGTCAAAGAAATTGGAGTGGAAAGTCAAGACAATGTTTTCTCCCTTGGAGCGTATGTAAGAATAAAACGAAAAATGCATAGCAAGCTTCGTCATATTGTTTATCATAATCAAAAAAAGAAAACTTAATTGTATAAACAAGGTACAAGTATTTTTGTTGAAAATAGTCAAGTCTTAAAATTCATTTGTTTCTTTTTCATTATTAATTTTTCAAAATAAAAAAGCAACTGAAAAAATTCTTTAATAGGAACCATTCAACCCGAGACATGTTTGTTCGAAGAATACTTTATGTAACTAAAGTGGTCAAGCAGTTTTATAAAACATATCCTTCATGCGAACTTTTTAGGTGTTTGCTTGAACTAATTATGGTAGATCTTTTCCCATTCTGTGAAGTGTGAAACATTCAGAAATGTAAATAATCTCGAAGCAATGTACTCTAGTTGTGCTCTCAAGTGAAACAATATTGTTTGAAAGAATTTGACTTGGTATGATCTCGTATCTTTCTTGAAAGAAAAAGAAAAAGACAGATTGTCTAAGAGATGATTTAAGCACAGCATTTAAACATTAACTCACAGCATTATTTACCCCGAATTTTAGGAAATGAGACAAAATCTGTAGATTTATTCTTTTACTTTATTATTATGTTTTTTTTGGTAGCAAGTTATAGTAACTTTGACCATGCTTTTTGAGAGCCCGTTACAAAGACGAGGAAAATTATAGAATTGTATAATTTTTTTTAAACTTGAAAATAATTTTGAACTAAAAAAGCACGGCTTTTTTTTACAGTTTTTTGACATGAGAATTTATTAAAATGTTTTACAGATTATTTTGGTACTGAAGCAGACCAAAGATGTTTTTTGCACCTCTATTTTACACAAACTAATAGAAAAATTGTATAAGTATGAATGGAATGTATGTATATAACTATTGTGTAAAAGAAAAATGAAGTTCATTAGCTTTAGAATAGTCGGAATATAATTTTTATAGCATAGCACAGTCCTTATTTTTAAATGGACAAATTAAAATTTTTTTTACAGTATTCGCCTTTTTATCCAATTACTATTTTTTTATTCGTCTTTTTATCGACCTTTTCATTTCGATAACCAACATCAATCTTCTGCTTGACGTAAGAATTAATATTTAAATCATACTAATAAATAATAAGAATATCTGTTTCGATATCGTTAAACATCCAACAATTTCTATTCTTAGTAAAAGCAAATTTCCTTTAACATATAAAACATGAAAAGACCTTTTGAAGTCTTTCGCTTTCAAGTTAATAAGATTTCGATTGTATTAGAACAGAAAGATTCAGCAAACTAAACCAGATAAGAACATTCTTCAATCATGTATGATTGTTCGCGTATCTGAGATTGGTACATATTGAGATTGGTTCGAATCCTCTGAACCCTACGATACAAAGATGAGAGACGAAGTCGATGATAGGCAATTTAAAAAGGAAACGCATTAATCCTATCAAGGGAGATATCAAATTGACTGATGAAAGATGTTTCGAAAAAAATAGTTTGCTTTATTTATTCTATTCTTCAAACTTTTCTGCATAAAGTAACAACTAATCTAAGCGCGTGATTCAAGTCGCTTGAGTAATCAAGATGTATTCTGGATAAAGCAGACGACATCCTGTTCGGTAGTCGACAAAATGGCGGACCTTGACGACTGTAAATCAAAGCAAGTTAGCTCCAGGTTAAAAAAAAACATTATTGAGGTAAACTTTGATGATGAAAAGAAATGGGCTATTGAATGAACTACAATCACTCTTAATTAATTCATGTTTGAGTAAAAGTATAAACTACACAGATATCATTCAGCAATCCTTTATACTTTTTCTTATAATACACATGAGGAGGAAACTAAGACCACTCCTTTTAAACTTCAACAGATCCACGCTCTTCCCACTCGGCTATTGGAGCATGTGACAGCACAATGTCCTTTCCTTTTACGTATCTACGAAATCTTATACAGCGAGTCACACACAGTTACTTTTTATGGAATATTTAATAGACTGATGACTATTTTGTCCACAAGATATTGCCTGAAATGGTCTCAAAATGTTTTATTACCGTTGAGCTTTTTCAAGAGAGATAAAATAAAACTCATCTTACTAAAATTGTTTTTCTCGGATGTTTTAAACACTTATTTACTACAGTTACAATATATTCTCGCAACAAAAATTGTTTCAACATACAATTCATTCTTTCTCTGCTTTATTTATGTTTTAATTTAATTTCTATATTTGTTTTTATACGAAATATGAAGTACATTATACATGACTTACAAAGTTTTTCATTTATGTGTGTAAAAAATGTTTAAGAAATAAAATCAGTTAATAAAATGTAATTAATATAAAATAGAATGTGATTATCAATTTGTGATTTTATATTTGCTTCCATTAAATAATAGAAAAACAACAACCGAAAGCTAAAAATCTCCAAAACCGACAAAATAGCACTTCTCGAAATTTTAATATCAAAATTAATATTTTCCAATATTAATTTAAAAATTAAAGCTAAGTCATCTATTTTGATCGAAAGACTTCGATGTGTCTTCCTTTTCAGTTCAAGTCTGCCAAAAATTGTAAATATTGTCATTAGAATAGATAATTAATTTTATTTCAAAATGCATTAGATTTTAATTTCCAAGAACATTTACTTTTGAAGTTTTAGATCAATACAAAAGAGTAGTAATTACACTTTAAATATCATGGTTTAATGCTATTCTGTAAGTATTTGAAAGTACTTTTCCTGTTTTGATACTTTATGTGATAATCCATCAGAATACTCGATGGTTGCTAACCATAGAGTGCAGACAGTGTTTGTAATTATCGGTTGAATTTTTAGATCATAAATATTTTTATTTTTAAATATTTCACTTGCTCATAATTTTCTTTCTGTCCGCATGTGCTCATTTTCAATCATACATTTTCAAAACACCATTTTCAAAATTGAAATGCTTGTAATCGTATATGTATGATCAGAATGGTTCTTACAACACAAATCAAATCGAATTATTGAATTTCTCTCCATATTAAAAAAAGTTACCGCCATCGTCGCAGCCAAAGGATTGAAAACTGTGTTGTTTAGCTCGATTCTTAGACGGTTTCCCGAGAAAGTACTGACAGGAAAAAAACAAAATTAACATGGTTTGTTTTTCATCGTATTCCCTGGACAATTATTAAGATTTTTTTCCGATGCGGCTATTAGTTTAGGGTTTATTAAGTGTCAAAATTGAAGAAGCGAAATTTCTTCCGCGAGTGAGCAAAACACATACAAATTGTCAGTCTTCAGCCGTGAGTTTTTTTAAAAAGTACCTCTCAACGTAAATTTTTGCAGCTCGTCGAGTTTTTTTTTTTTAATTTCAATTTGGTTCTTGATAATATTTTTTTGAAATTCGGGACATTTTTGTTACTTTTTTTAAAAACTGCCGTATCTATATATTATTACTATTAGTTTTTAATTTTTAAAATATCGCAGTATACCTCAGAATGTACTCTTTCTTACGGTACTATTATTTTTGAAATAGCTTGATAATTAAATTGGATGCGATCAAAAGTTGGTCAGACAAAATTCGGAATCTTTGGATATTTTCGCTACTTTCTGCTAAAATCGTTATATCTACAGCAAAAAACAATAGCGAGCTTAAGTGAGCTTGGGGCGGAGCCCCCTAGTAATGTAAATAACCGAATAAGTAATCTCAATGATAATCCTTAAAATTCTCACCTACCTTCATAATTCAGTCAAAACTCAGTCGTCAGACAACTTCCTTTAAATCCTGTGCAGTGCAGTTGCCATGCGTTTTTCTAAACCGGAGTCTAGGTACCAGATGTCAGGTACAAGATGCATTTAAAAGGACCGATTATTATATCGGCTATCAAGCCAGTTTTTGTCATGAAAATTTGAATAGACTTAATGCAAAGTAGACTAAAGCTGCTCACGATTTTAATATATGATCTCTTGCGAGATGGCTGTTTGACCTTTAAATGTGGTTATGAAAGTGACAATTTGCACCTTTCTCGGTAAACTTAATGGCACGTTTAAAAGCGCGTTTACTTACATTGGTTGAAAGTTTTACCAGATTTTATACTTGTTTTGACTGACACCGACGACGTAAAGAGTTAAGCCACAGTTTGCCAGTTGAAAAAATAGAGCAGTCAACCTTCTTGGCACTTAGTCTTGCCTCAGTCCTTTTACCTTCAATAACATTTCTGTAACTGCTTAGACATCGTATGGCAGGCTGCTGTCTATTTACATTCAGTTGTATAGACGTTAATATTAATTTATAGGGAACACAGTGATTCCTCTATGCATTGCGTTTCTTGGAGGATGAGAAAAAATGCAATCTACCGAGGGGGGCGATGTAACGAAGGCCGAGAAAACACGTTTATTAGAAATAAAAAGAGAGCATAAGATGCATAAAGTTATACGTTTTGTATAAAAAGTTCGTAAACCTACGAGATGAGCAAAATCGATGACAAAACCTTTTTAAATAATTGTATAAATGTGGTTTATTATATTTGGAAACATAAATTCCGTCTCCAATAATGCTTTCGAGGTACCCCTAAATTTTTTACGTATCCAATTCAGGTTAGGTTTTTCGCTATACGGTCATTTCTTGCAACACAAGAGTAGCCCTCGGGTAGCCCTTGTGTAGCAAAAAGTAGTACCAGGATCAACTCGTGTTCAGTATAACTCCTGAAAAGAGATGAGCACGTAATCCCGAAGAATCATATTGAGATTTTCTCTTTATGTAAACCAAATATTCAATTGGGAAAAGTGAGGAAGAGCAATTCAGCTGAATGCACGATAAATCGATGGATTGTATTTTAACTCAAGCTGGTTGGTCTTGAGTTTTAGGGGCAATTAACATCAAGTAAATAGCATGCATAATTATAGATAGCTTTACTGAGGCAGTAGCGAAAATACACTCATTGAAGAATCAAACATGCACCGCCAACAACTCGCAGGTTGAAGATGAAAAAACTCAATGAACCACGGCAACTTTGTATTTAATCAAGAAAAATTGTATTAGCCGTCATTCCCAAACAAGAAAATATCACTTACTGCACTACGCTGTAGTTGAATTTGACGTCCCTTGCGTAATTACAGGTTAAGAATCGCCGCATCATCACACCGAATAAGCCATCAAGCATGGGCAATAATCACGATTCTCGGCTCTTGACGTGACTCACTCGCATGCTAATTGCCAAAGGTTCACGAACTAAAACACGTGCATGACGAGTCGATTTAATAACCGGACGGACCACTGCGGCCCGTGACAAAGGGTGGGGGATGCAGACATCGTAAAACGAACGCCACGCGACCTATAATTAATCAAGGGAATATAATTTGCTGCTCGACACGGCGTATGCTGTCACGAAGCAGGCGTGAATTTCAGGATTACACAACTGCAAGTCTTGGACACTATTAATTTTGAAAGAGGAAAAACAACAAGGGCATAGATCCTTCTCTTCAAAATCCCTTTCGGACAGGTTCGTGGTTGTGGGCAAATGTTTCGAAATCTAGAATCCCCGGGCTTCACCTTGAAACAGCTTTGGGTGTTGTAAAAGGTCAGACTGCAACTCGAAGTTTCTTTATACTTGTTTACATCAGTGTTGTCAGATTGGGAGCACTTGTGCTCTTTTGACTACTTTTTACCTTGTAGGGCGTGGAAATTTTGCAATGGGCGTATTTTGTGTCTAAAAGTTACAAGAAATGTAGCATCGTTTTTGTATCAGCAGAATAAACTGCACAGAGGTGAACTACGCAAATATATTGCATTTTACATGTAATATATTTTTGAGTATGAATACATATATTTTTACAATTGTTATGATTATGATAATTCATAACACCAACTGGTTCATCTGTCGTGGCCTCAAATGTTCTCAAGTAGGCGTGGTGTGGAAAGTTTGGAGAGTGGGGTGCAATCTGAAGTGCTGACTTCGTCATCTGATCGTAGTCCAAAATTATGAGGCGTTGTCCTCCGATCTATCCCTTACAGACTGATACCGGACCATCACAAATAGTCCGTTGTGTTGTTCCAGTGCGACGGAAATTAACTACCTGCCTCCCGTTCAACTACATACTCGTGGTCCTAGTGTCTTTGTGGTAATAGTACTTTCTGTATAAATAAATAAATAAATAAATAAATAAATATATATATATATATATATATATATATATATATATATATATATATATATATATATACATATATATATATATACATATATATATATTGATATTTCAGAAGTGATGTTACATTGCTTTTTTTCAAATGCCTTTCAGCATGTCGCTAACAGAAGTGAATCCTAAATTTAGGATTTTTTAAACTAAAAACAGAGCTAACACTTTTTTAAAAACTGCTGCTCTAATGTCTGGCTGTAATAATTCCGTCCGAGTAATTAAGAGTCGTAGGAAATAAAAGTAAAAAAATCCCCAAAATGACAGCAAATCAAATTATTTCTGAACCAGAATCATTAAATTCGCTTTCAGGAGGATTGTTCATGGTTACATTATAATCTCCCCAAGAAAAAAAAATAACTTTTTTGACAAAATACTGAAAAATACTACAGACGCATTTGGGAGATTTAAAAAAGTATGAGTGCTTTCTTCCTTACATCTGGTAACCCTGTTTCATATTTCTTTTATAATGAAATGCTTCTTCATATTTGGTTTTTATTAAGTGAAGTCTTATCCCTTATAGTGAGGGTAAAACTCGTGAGACTTTCTAGACGTTAATCGCTCCACCCATATTTCCTGATGAATTGTGATATTTAATAAGTTGGCTGTATGGAATACCCAATTTATTAGATTAAGAGCCTAATAGCACGATCCAAGAGAAGATAAACTGCGTTCCACGTAGGCTTTAAATGTGGAGATCGAATTTTTAGCATGCCCACAAGATATTAGATGGATAGGACAATCAACTTTCTACGAAGACGAAAATGTCTCAAATGTAGACTGCATAAATGAGAAGTGTTTGTTTGTAGATTGAATATTATCACCAAGTTTCAAGTTATTTTTCGTTTCGTGTCATTCTAATGCAAAATCAGCGGCCAACCATAATTTAGTAGGTTTAGATAACCTGAAATGTATACCGAGCATTGCGATTGCTTTGATTCTTTTGCCAGTGCTGCTGAAAAAGCAATTATTTTTCTAAAAGTGGTTTTCTTTTAAAAAAGCGCAAGCTAATCGATCGACCTTTTTTTTTCTTGAAAAATTGTTAATAGGGTATCTTTTCATCAAAAAAATTATAAAATTATCGAAAAGTTGTTAAAACGTCTTTTCCTGACACTTAAATCATGTTGGTATTTTTCTACAAAAGAGAAAATTGATAGTTTTGGTCACGTTTTCATTCTACAGTTAACCAACTCAACTCGAGTTAGGTCTGGTAATTCTGCTTGTTGTAAGTATAATTCAGCGCCACCGTTTAATTACTTGTAATTCTGTGTTAACGTCCACATGCATTATAACTGGAAAGTGCCAGGTAAAGATTAAAAAAGGTTAAAAATATCCATTCATTTTTAAGCATTTTTTTATGGCGTTTTGATTGAAATCGGCCTAGTCACAGTGAATAACTGTATATTATGCTAATGCCCAAATAGCTAGGCAAAGCTATTACTCTGTGGTTAAGGCGATCATTTTTAGGTGGAGTGGTCTTTCACGGTAAGACGTTTGTCGCCAACTAATTTTTGTCGCCAAATCAAGATGGCGGCCGAATTCCGTAACAGCAGATAGGGTTGCCATAACAAAAACGGCAGATGTGAAGAAAATCCGCCAAAGGTGAAGGTTACCATATTTGGCGACAAATCGCCTTCTTACCGTGAACGACCACTCCACCCATTTTTAAACTGATTTAAAATTTCAAGGTACTCTATTATGAGAAAAGTTGAAAAAACGAATTGTATCGATTTCCCCATTCATTGAACACGAATTTTCTTTCTTTATATCTATTGCTATCAATCAATCAGTGTTTATCTATATAATAGCAAACTTCCTGTATCTTCCAAAAACTTAGAAAAGCTTTCTCAAACTCGCTTCACCCATTTGTGACTTTTCCCAAGGATACGCATCACTTCGTCACAGTGAAAGGGAAAGATATACCGCTCTTATTAATGTGGAGAGAATTATGCCGAAAGGAAGATTTTTTGAAATGATTCACACTTTTTATTTATGAGTGAAAGTACTCACTACTCAAAAATCCTGTGGGAACCTATTGATATGGTAGAGAATACACGTTTAATTCTTTCTCATGAATTCTGGGACCGTGGTAGATGGTAGTCCAGTTGGAAGAGTAACGGATTAGCAACCGGAGGATTGCGAGTTCGAAGCTAAGGCCAGCCAGATTGTCGAGTACACGGTGTCTCTGGTACCTGTCAAAACTTTCGTGATCTCAATCGTCCTCACTATAGACTAGTATGGAAGTTTGGAGAGTGGGGTGCCATCTCAGGTGTTGACCTTGTCATCTGACCGTGGTTCAAAATTATGAGGCGTTGTCCTTGAATCTTTTGCCTAGAGATTGATCCCTGATAGTCGCCAATAACCCATTGTGTTGCTCCAGTGCGATGTTAATTAACTACCTATCTACCGAGAAATTGTTTGAAAATTCTGTTTTCTAAATGGAAGAATATACAGGACTACCACATAAAAGGGCATTGGTGTTTCGATACCATAGTACTAGGGGTCAATGTTTAAGAGACTGAAACGTGCATTACTTATGAACCGTAATTTATTGTCTCTTTCCTAGGTTTAAAAATTCAGATATTTCCATTGGGTATATATTGTCTAGTGTTGAATATAGACATGAAAATAAGTAAACTCAGTATTGATATTGTGAGGAGCTCTAAAAAGTGTCACTAACGTGGCGATATAATATCTAAGGGTGTTAGAGTCAATGCACATTTCTATCGAGGGATGACAAAAATGGTGAAATCGCTAGTCTTGTACTATGTCACGCGGACCAATCTGATGATGAATGTTCATTTCCACCCAGTAGATGAAAGACTAAAGGTCGTGTTAGAACTAGTTTTGTTAACATGATCATTGCTATAGAACTATGTGCCCACATAAAAAGGTTACTATGAACATTCGACTTTATAACTTCCTCTATGGTGCTGAACTAAGCAGATGACGAATATCTGAAGAAAAATCGAAGCTCCAGGTTCAAAAATGCCATTAAACTTTGATGGCAGATGATATTTTCCTGTAACTATTATTTTCATTAAAGTTTGTGCTTCTGATAATGACATGGTAGAACTTTAAAGAAACATGTTGTACCCATTTAAATTTCAAACTGTGTTTTTTATACTGTGAATTGTTATTTACTTATAATTCAATTCCACGTTTTCTTGTTAGGCTTTGCTGTTTTACGTGTGTGTTTCTCTTTTCCAAGTAAACTTTTCTCTTTCAAATTTTAAAATTATTTCTACGTGACGTAATTATATTACTAAAGTGTTTTAAGGGAACGAGAAGTATTTATACATTTGCGCAAGTTATACAGTGAGTACTTTATATTTATGTACGTATTTTCATTCATGATTCATGTGGGAGGAACCAGTAATTTAAACTGACACTAGGGCCCCAGAGTGCAGATGAGAGGATTGTAAATTTGATTTTTCATGAGAACAATGCCTTGGGTAGAGTTTGAGAAAGGTTCGGTAGTTGGTTTTATTACTTATCAGTTATAAATTAACATGAAATTATCAATGAAAAATAATAAAATAAAAAGGAGAGAGAAAGAGAATGAATCCCTTAGTCGAATAATATTGTTTGTTTAAAACACTATCAGAAAATTCTAAAAATTTTACAGTTAACATAGTTTTATATAAAAGTGAGATATTTTCCAGGAAGATACGTAAAATCCTTTCGCATCAACCGACTTAATTTTTCAAAGGAACACTTCGTCTTTTGAACTATTTCACCAATTGGTACTGATAAGAAAAATTAAATTCATTACCATATTATTCGAATTCAGACATTATTATGTGTGATATGTATTTTCAAAACGAATTTCCAATGTTTTAAATACATATTTAGAACTTTTTACGCCTGCGATTACATGAAATTTAAGATACATAGAAGCTAGTTTATGCATTATTATATCCCATATTATGTTTTTCGTATTGTTTCATTTGTCTTGAACATGATGTATTGGTGGCATTTTCGATGTTTCACTTGTCTAACTACAATTGGGTAATGTCACCTTTGTTTTATACAGTGCTGTCTTGTGCTTGTCTTATTGTTTTTTGTGCATTCATCCATTTCACTGCCATGTAAACGGACTTGGGAAAAAAATGAATGAATGAATAAATACATATTTATTACATCATTCCTACTTTATAATGTTTTCACAGCGAGCACAACATTAGCATTCTCCAGCCAACTCCAGACTCAAATTAGACTTCTCTTCCTGAAGCCACTTACATAAACAACGATCGGATGAACTTCCCTTTCAGCAACTTCTCCGCTTTCGACAGCTCAAAACGGACTCAATTACTCGTGAATCGGAGAGCATGCTCAAGAGGGTATTACCACTCCTCAGTGGGGAAAGAGCTCGTGCCCACAGCGGTGACTCCTTGACCCACATTACCAAATCGTTGACCGCCGGTGTATGGGTGGATGATGAGAATATGGCCACTGGGTCAAGTTGCTCGATTATCGTGGGCGGAAGCATGGGAATGGACGTTAACAAAGACCGATAACCTTCGGGGTTACAGCATTGGAAAAGACGGCGATGGTGCTGAAGAACAGGTGGCTCTGTTTTTGTTGGGTTCGGAGTGCTCTTTCCGCGTTCACGGAAACAGCAGGAGATTGTTTTGGGATATCTGATGAAAGACACCTGAGCTCTCGGATATCTCAATCATTATTTACAGGGAATCTCTCTGAGCTTCTGCGGCATGTCTCTAAAACTGGTTACACGAGACTAAGATGTAATTGTTGACCAATTTCTAAGCTATTCTTAAGTGTGATCTACTGAGCCCGATGGCTTTAGTAGCCATGGAGATCAGTATATTATGTTACCTCACAATGTCTCGATGTTATTCAAAGGAGCGATGCCTCGCACTAGTAAGGAAGTAAAGACAACAATGATTGATACAGTTTTCTAAAATAGATGTAATATTTTGTCAGCATACGAGCAAAACATACTGAGTAAAGAAAACACAGTTTTGAGAAAACGAGTTGAATTCTAATTTACTCTCTAAATGTATTTCTCAAGAAGAGATCTAACCTTCTTTCAAAGAAATTATAACTTAGAAGATACACCCACACATCCACACCCATACCTAACCAGTCTAAAGACCATATTCTGGTCTAGAAAGTCAAACAAGAGGTACCTTAAATTTTTTTTACTTTGTGGACACTACTTGTAAACTGATGATTTGTTCGAAAATCTTAAAATCGAAACCAAAACTAAAACTTCCTTCCTCAAATGTGGATAAAATATTTTAGTCTCAGAATAAAAAAGTACTAAAAGAATACTCGGCGATAAACTTGGCAAAACATTATGAATTTTGTGACATTAATTCAAAACATTCAGATTAAAAATATTTAAGATTATAGATTATGGACATTCTAATGCTCATGGAAAAGACTTGTAGGTACTTTCATAGTTCTTCAAGAGTTAAAGATAATGCTAAATTCGTATAAAAAAAGGTCGCCTGATCTCATGTTTGGGATGCTCTCGGACGTCCCATTGCAGAAAACACACGACCACCAAGGTCCACACAAGAGCAAAGGTGTGCCCTAGTGTAACACCTCTCCACAGGAATTCTCGATGAACCTCGTGGAAAACATGTATATATGTTGTGGGGTCTGTATTAAGCTGGGTTTACACCGAGTGTTGCAGGCATTTGTCTGCAATTTTTGTGTCGAAGACACTTGTCGACGACTTTTGGTTGCAGACAAAATACTTGTGGATTCGTACAACTTTTGTCGACAGCACAGAGGGGCGAGCACTCTTCTCATCGCATTCGTCAAGATGTCGAGTGAGAAGAATATGCCATAAAACTCCAAAATACATCCATTGTCTGGTGACAGTGCAGAAGCAGCCAGTGAAAGTTGTTGATTACTACATGAACGTGGCACCGAAGGGCAGAGGGTGTTCATTAAAAATTGAGCATATTTGCATATGTACAGAGATGTGAATATCTTACAGCCACACTAAGATCTTATTCAAAACATCTACAAGTAAGCCATTCCCGCCACTCCAGAAGAAGCGGTATAGTGGTAGCGCCACCTAGCTCGGATCTCATTGACCGATCTACGTATGAATTTTCCACAGGGGGTTGCAAGGGAATGTCTGCAACAGCAAAAAAAAGTACAAGCTTTTGTCGCCGACAAATGTTGCAGTCCTTTTATCTTCACCGACTCTCGTTGGAAAACAAAATTTGTGTTGCAGACACGCCAAATCTGTCAACGACGCGAGGTGTTGACAACAAAATTTGTACCATTTCTCCAAATGTCGTCGACATTTGACGTCAACACGTGTTTGGAACTCCGGTTTCAACGCGGCTTTACCGTCAGAGGTCAGCACATTCTCTATTACGTTGTTTTTAACACATAGAAAATGTTTTTTTTTTTTTTGCAAAAAGTAAAAGCAATAATGTGTTCACCCATACATTCTTTTTGGTTATTTTGTTTCCTGAAGCAACTAACTAACTAGCACCAACACACACTCCCGTGGATTTCCTGAAGCAACAAGAGATATGTGAGTGTTGTTATTTTATATCAATTGGCTTGTGGAGTATTCATTTGCTATTTAAGGTACGTTGGTGCATGTACTTGGCACATGATTAATCTCGGATTGAATCATCCTTAATTTTTGACATGCGTGTTTAGCAAAACATACAAACTTACAAAGAAATTGATTCTTTGCATGAAATATATGATGCCTGTATACAACGAATGCATGAGAAGGTTAATTTGTGATGTATATTTACTTCTCAAACTCTCATAAGAAATCAGACTATCTCAATCGGAATCCACTAGTTTTTGATCTTCATCAGGCTTACGACACATTCTCTAACTTCTATCTGCAGAAATACCAGCGGTCGTTCATATCTGCGTCAAAAATTAGACTTTCAAATCGTTCCGAAATCGTCGGAATTTCGACATTTTTCTTTTGGGAAATCCGCCGCGCGTGCCTCCTGTGTACAAGTGACCTTATTATATCCGGTTGCAGTACACTCAGCAGTTGAACAAACATTTTGCACCCATTCCGTTTAGACTGCCTGTAATATACGACGCCTTTCGGATGGCCGTTCACACGGCAATGATGATCACGTCGCACAAAAGAATTTTGGAATTTACTGGAAGACAGCCGTCCACTAGGTCGTCTACTTTGATTCACTGTCAATCCTGGTTTTAAGTGTTTAAATCTAAAAGCTAAATCCAAATGGCACATTTGTTTGCTATTCAAAATAGTGAAAGTGCATACAATAAACTAGAACAAAAAATTAACGGAAAATATAAATACCCCTTCACTTAAAATGTCCAGAAAACTGTAAAAAATGTCATTAAAAAACAACACAAAAAGAAAGAAAAGCTCGAAAGGCAAGTCATCTATGTTCGGTTTGTTAAATATTACTAAGCATGAAAAGCGCTGTTTTATAAATGGCGGTTTAAAATTATTTAAATCGTTGTTGATTATTGATATTACATTATAGAAAGATAGAATCATTATACTTGTACAAGTATTTGACACATCTATAAAATTCTTCTTGTACGAGCGTAAGTTTTCAATTGGTTATTCCTTTTCTGTTATTGAATGATTATTGGCGATGCCTTTTAAAAGTTTGAAGTATAAGAAAGTGTTAGTAGTGTGGGATGTTTTATAACGCAAGTAGTATATTTCGCCGAATTACACCGAAAATAAGACAGACAACCGGCAAATAATGGACATATATACACAGGAAAAGCTTTACTGACAAAGGAGAGAGAATTACACCCAGGGTAAGGTACAGGAATCAAACCTGCGCTGCCAACAACTCGCAATCCTATTATACATGGAATGGAATAAAAGTGAAGAAGCTCATTAACTGATAAATTGTTCCTGCGGTAGTGTTAATCTTAAGTTAATTACGTAAGCATGATTTTTTTATTATATCAATTAGTTTACTTTAATGGCAGATGGGTGCACATGGTTGGTCATTTTGTAGTTGAAAAAACAACAAAGGGATATGTTCAAATTCCTTCAATTAATTTAAATAAAATGGTAGTTATAGTCTGCAACTTTTCTTAATATTCCGATCTATTGTTAAATATCAATAAGCATAAAAAGAGATGCTTTATAAATATCGTTTTAAAACTATTTAAATTGTTGTTGATTATTGATATTACATTATAAAAAGATTGAATTTCACATATGAAAAATATGTCGGATCAATTACCTTCCGTTACGACTATAATAATTCCATGTGTAGTGGAAAGAATCAAGTCTCACAACTATCGAAAAAAGGAAAACAGCGAAAGAAAAAATGAGATACCTCGCTGAACTATGAATCAGGACATTTATTTTCATAGCTAATAAATTCTGAAATTTCAAAGCGCAAGTGGATGAACCTTTCTTTGACGATGTTCCTTCACAAAATAAGTGGTACGTAATTTAGGAGAAAAAGATTCTGTTTTTTATAGGGCCGGCCACAAATACACGTATATTTTCTTGTACTCTTCCACCCCAAGCATCCATGCTTGAAAGGAAAGTACCCCATGAATGGCGAGAAATCTCTGCCTTCGAAATAACATTTCTGTTAACTGCAAGTAGTTGTTAAGTTATAAGGTGGAAGAATCAGCGTGGGATTTTTGGTAGCTGTCGTTCCAGTCCAAAGGACACGGTAATGACCGATATTTCAAGCAGCAGGGAAGTGATGTTACCTATTGGAATGATTGTTGATAGAAAACGCAAATCGGCTGTTGTGCCTTTGCAGGATCAAAATCAATTTTCGAAGTTATTCATTACATAAACCAGTAAATCATCGCAATTTGACGAATATTAACTGGGATTAAGCTTGGTTGGTTCCTGATAGTCTATCTCTGAACTTAGATGGATACATGTGAATTGCATTTTTACGAGTAAGTGCAATCTGGCATATTATTATGTTACATGACAGGAAAATTCAAAAATGACTTGAAATTACAAAGAGAAGAGAGAAGAAATGGAAAGAAAATTGTAGACAATGAGCATCTATACTTATGGCACACCTTAAGCTAAAAAAAAGAACAAAAAAAATAGTTGGATGCCTTTTCGAACCTTCCACCTTAAACATATTTCTCTCTATAATATGTTTCAAAATAATTCAATAAGTGCGGAAAGAAAGTTATGTATTATGTACTTAGGACTATTTTACAGGCACTTGAGGACTTCTGAGCTTGTGAATCTGACAATAAACAGAAACAGAATGACCTGATACTAGTAGGTACTTACGTTACGAAACTCTTGGAGATGAAGGCCATAGCAGCATTAAACTCTCTAAAACGCAAGCTGGGCCAATCCAGTAATTTAGGAAAACTTTCCCTGTTGGCATACTTTATATAATGTAGTTTTTCTTCCTTTCCCATTAATACTCAGCTAAATTCAAACAATTCGTATTCCTTGACGTTTATATTTCCGTCCTTTATATTTTCCTCTTATATTTTCTGTTTTCTTTTGCCCATTTACAGCTTTGATGATTCACTTGCTCATTGATTTGAATCTTGACAGCCCAGATAAATTCATTTCTAATATACGGGATTAAAACTACCCATCGCATTCGCATTTGGTTGGTTTAAAGTCTGATTAAATGTGTTTTACCTTATTTTAATTTATCAAATTCTCCAGTGACGTTCCAGACACGTGATGTTTGATTAAGTTGCCAAACAACAAATTAAATGAGGCCTTATTTTGGAACCGAATATGAGAATTATTTATAGAGATATTACCGTAGTTTATGATACTAGGATACCAATAAATGTGACGCAACAAAGGCCAATTATATGAGTACAGTCATAGCCTGAAATTCATCACTAGTGTTCTAGTTGAATGCTTACTCTTAGTCATAACATACCATTCGAGTTGCGTGACATTCTGAGTCAACAACTTATGAGAATAGAATATATTTCTCAGGACTCTTTCAGTATTTAAGTGGAACAACCGATTGGCAATATTTTTTCGTGGTTGTGAATAATCCCGATCATGCATTTAAATTAACAGGAATACAGTCATTCCCTGATAAAAAAGTGGTATAATAAGCTATCGTGTTGTAAAACAAAAGACTGTAGGGTCACAAACCAAAACAAAGATTGATAAAGAAAGGTTTAATGTGTGTGTAGAAGACTTAATAACAATTCACCATTTAGAAACACTTCAAGGATAGATAGATGAAATAACTGAATCATACAAGAGATACCACATAATGGAACACGAGCAATAAGTTTGGTTCGTGTTTAAAAACAAAACTATTGTTTTGGAACATTAAGTTGAAAATAATGTGAAAACATTTTTTACACGTGTTTTTCAACTAGCGAACGATGAATAAAAATCATGTTTGTCGTTTGGAAATGTTCTCAGTTGAGAAAAAATGCTAAAAACATTATAATTTCCTCAATTGAAGTATCAGATTTAATTGTAGTTATTTGAATTATTTTCTTTAGCATAAGCTTATAAAAGTCAGACTGAAGAAACGAGCTGCATTATAGAACCATTCTTTCATGAAGCTGAATTTTGGCAATTATAATTACTGCAGCTAAACCCTAGAGTATCAATAGTATCTGCTATTTAGCTATTTGTAAATTGTCGTTAGAACATTTTGAATTCAACATACCATTGGGAATGAACAAGTTGATGTATTCGTGCACATAAACCAATGATTAAAAGGTGGAACAATTAAAGTTAATCGATAAGACATTTAGACATTCGTGTCTATTTGAATCTCAAAGAATTTGTGTCTGCCAATAAAGTTCCTATAATAAGTTTGGTTGAGGATAGTTATGCTAGATAGATTCCTATAATAAGATTAGTTCATATAATAAGTTAGCATAATCAGATGATATTATCAAGCAATTGTCATATAATGATTTTACATACACTCCTCACCCTATCGTTAACGGACGCTAAGTTTGAAACTAATTTATCAGAACAACTTTGTAATGTAACATCCAAAATATAAAACCGAGTTCACAGCATAAAAGGTTTTGCTTCATGTCATCAAGATTTTGTTAAGTATATTGTAATTTTTTAAGCTAACGAGAGTCGGAAACTCGAGAAGCTATTTTTTCCAACTCATCAAAACGAAGACTACAGTGTCATATCCCACCAACTCATAGAAGCTCGGTGGTTTTGTTCACTGCGCTAGCAACCTACGAGCTGCAGGTTGTGCAGGTTGTGCAGGTTTAGTTCCTGTAACTAACCTAAATACATTTTTCTGTTCTGTGTCGATAAAACGTTCGCGTGTGTATATAACTATTACTCGACGGAAAAATATTTCTTGGCACAGCTTGTCCAGATCTAACCCCTAAAACATACAAATCCCACCTAATCTGCCAGTGGAATTTAGGAATATTAGTGCAAAATGCAATAGCAGAAATCTCGTTACATAAATATCTATTTATATGAATTCATTTATCTTTTTATTACTTTTTTATATAATCCTAGTTTTAATAAAAGTAGCAAATTTTAGAATTGAGAAAGAGAAGAGAGAGAGAGAGAGAGAGAAAGAAAGAAAGAGAGAGAGAGAGAAAGAAAGAAAGAGAGAGAATCCTGAAATAAAGATTTCAACTTTAGAAGATTTTTACTACCCGGAAGAATTAGAAGATAAATGACAATTTTATGAGCAGAAAAAGAAACACTTCTGTAGTAAACCAGTTTTTTAAAAACTTTGGATTTATTGAATTACACATATATTCTATTTTCCGGAAGTACCTGTATACAAAAGAAGTAATCCATAGTATCCGAATAAAACGCACTGAGTTGAATTTGAATTAGAACAGGAAAAGAAAAACACACCATTCTCCAAGGGGAAAAGGGAAAGAAGATTTCTCTTTGATATGCTATGTAATCGTAATCTTTGAAAAAATCGATAAAGCGTTTGGAATAAATTTGCATATCTCAAGAGTGCAGATCGCTTACATCGATCCACGACACCGAAATTCTGTTTAAATATTCAAATCTTTATTGATGGTTCGAAACGGAATTAAATCTAATATAATTAACCTTAGGTGGTTTATCTACTCGTCGCAAACTGTATTGTAGTGTTACCAGCGTCTATATATATATTCCCAACTGTCATAAGATATGGGCAAGGGACAAATTGTGTTTCCAACTCGTATCTTCACTCCCTTTGGAGTAACAGGGCATAGTCTCGACCGAGATACCTCGTTCATAGCAAAATTAACTATATCTTGGACGAATTAATCGTCGGAGAGTAATAAATGGAGTCTATCCAGACGAAAGGGCTTCCATATTCAAAACAATGTACTGCGATCAACATAAAGTGATTGTTTGTTTTCCCAACTCAAATCACCTGCTATCGCTTTAAAAAAAGAACGATAAACCTGGAGCTAGAAACAACGCCATGACTCTAGTTGTGGGAACGCTTTTTCCCAGCTAATCTGCTTCCTAATGTAATGGGTAAGACCTATTCAAAACCACGCGATTCAAATGTCAACTCGTGTTAACTCCTTTTTGAGTCCCGTGGCTTTATACATCGTAATGAAGTTGAAATTTACTGTTCTATAGGTATAACTTCTGTGAAAGTGACCAGAAAACAAGAAGTTCTGTTATTGATCTGGTTGCAAATAGTATATATTTCGGCTTTTGCTCGAACATAAGATCACATAACTTTAAACTATACTGTACCGGTTATTTCTGCATATCTTTTAACAATAAAAAAATTACCGAACACAGTACGAATTTTATCGACTTAGAATATAATTCTGTATTACAGTATAACCACATTGTAACGGACAGTGAGCGAAGTAGGTGACCATTTTAATTTTGCTATTCAATTTGTTCAACAATCGGCAAATGAAAATATGTTTGCTCATTATGTACACCCTTGCAGCACTTCCGTCAGTTAACTGAAGGAATAAGCAGCAAACAAACAAAGCATAAAATAAATTATTATTCAAACTAATGAATGTAAGCAATCATCAGCAATTAACAACTTTCTTGTTCTAAAGATTAATGCAGTGTTTTCGTATACATCTTTTTCCATTCAACTATGTTGAAGGCTGTTTTTTATTTGATACATAATAAACACTTTTAATAGCTAACTACTGTACTTTCATTGGTTCAAACCCTGTTGCATTACACCCCTATAAGAGTTATTTGTTATAAGCCTGTCATTAAAACGGACAACCTTCAGTCCCTATTAATCCGTTATAATGAGGATCTACAATGTATATCATTTCCTTATATTTATTTTTTGATAAACGGATAAAGTTTATTTAAAAAAATGAATAATTGATTAGAAATACAATTTAGTAAGAACTCTTCAATTGGAATAAATTTTTATAAGGCTTCATTAAAATTTTATTTGCCTTTTGTTAGCTTTTAGATAAGTAATTCTAACTTTTTCAATTTTTATTTCGTGGTATGTAAATTTTATTCTACGCATGATCGTCATCAAACTTCAGTAATAAATAGAAGTTCTTTTATTTTTACTGAAGAGGAAACTAAAAAATAAATCTTCCACAATGTTGACAGTTTAATGGTAACTAGATGCAAACTGTACTCTACCTTCACATTTAATGGTAACTGCATTCGAACTTAATGAGGATTAAGGTAATTAAGTTACACATTTAAAGTGAATGCAAAAGCTCAGCAAGGTAAGTTAATGATTGAAAATTCATTGGAATACTTTCCACGTAGCTTTTGAATTTCAAATTAAGGGTTGACATAGTCGAAAATAAATTCTTCTATGTCCCTGTCGGTTTATTTAACTCTTGAGTAACAACAACAACAAAAAACCCACCCAGCAACCCTAGAGGGACAAGTCAAACAATTTGCTGCTTAAATCGTTTAGTTTCAGCGTTCTGAAGAAAAATATTTTCTACTCAGAATACTAAACTACATTTGTTGACAACTCAAATTTTAAGGTTGTCATGACATAATTGCTCTTGGCAGACTTAAGCTACTGAATGAGGTAGCCTCAGACACTAACACTAATTTCAGAAAGCTTTCTTGGACTGTGTTAAATGTATTCCAAGATTAGAATAAAAAGACCTTTTGTATTTTAGCAAAATACAAAACATAAATGACGCTTTCGTAATGAAATCCAGCTATTGAGTCTTACTATTTCTTAATGTAAAATAACGTAAATCGTATAAACACTCCCATTGTAATACATAAAAATACAATTGGGCTTTCAATATAATTTTTAACATAGAATTGACATTCTAATAAAAATTAATGGAAAGATGTTACAATTTTTCTAGACTTTTGTTTAATCACAAATCGCAATCTCGAGAAAAGGACAATCCCCAATTTTACAAGCGATACAAAAGAAATTTGAAAATATCTCCAAATTCACTTCTGAATTTGAAATTCGTAGAAACGTATAGCATATTACCAAATTTTATTTCTATGGTGTATCCGAGTTAAAATAAATGATTTATTAGTTGAAAAAACTCCTTATATATACAATAATGTATAGTTACGACGTTTTTTGTCGAGATGGTGTGCTACGTTTTCTGAGAAAAGTGTCATTTCGTGATTACAGACAGTGTAGAAACTCAAAAGAATCTGATTAAATTAAACAACCGTATTCTTTCATGCAATCAATGGTCTTGAGTGAATAGCGTCGATCATTCTTCACTTCCACCTGACCTTCTTTTAGAACAAGGACAAAATTAAAACTCCATCGCTGTTAGCAAGGGCGAAACTGACACAATGTCAAGGGAGTGGGTAATCACGGCCAATTCTAAATTATTCATTGAGTCCACCTCTCGATCTCGATAATAGCGCAATCGGAAAGTAATAATGCAATAGGTCATTGTTGGTGCAAAGGCTTTTACTCGTTTACCAAGAATACTGTCGCCTTCTAAAGAATTAGAATGGTCTGGTTCACCACAGAATTAAATTGAATTTTTGTTATTTGACCCTTTTCAACGTGCAACATGTTTCATCTGAATAAACTGGAGGGATATAATTTATGCTTTTGAATATCTGTAAATGTCCTTACAGCATTAATTGTATTCAAAGTTTTGTTACGCCATTTCGATCATTTCGTTACAACGCAAGTTATTATTTTTTTGTTTTTAAATATTACATTTTGTTAACCACATTGTGCAAAATGATGTTTTATTTTATTCTCTTTCGTTTTTCATGATTAATAGGTGTGGTTTATATTTTAGTGTTTTATATCTGTGTTTAATAAAAGTTAATACAGAGGACTCTTAAGAGATTAAGTGTCAAATAACAATTATTATTTGATCCTTTGTTGTTTTATTTATTTAACCATTTTTTTTACTCTTTGAACATTATGTCCTAGATTATACAATGTTCAAAGAGTAAAATAAAAACATGAATTTTAGGACTTTTTTATATCTGGTTTAGTCTGCCTATTGCACTCTATTTACATGTGTGTTCAGAAGTTATATCGCTTAACGCTAACCTAAAACCATTTGTTTTCATTTTATGTGATCAATTTATTGTTACTTTGAATGCTGACAGTGGCTTTCAAGAGTTCACCAATTAGACTACAGCACTGAGAAAACCGAAAAATTTTGATACAAATTTTTAAATTGTGGTGATTACACGTGCTAACGATAGCAAATGTACATCTATATATATAATTCTCTTACGTGGCACGCAAAAAAGACGTTATTTGTTATCGCGTTTTGGAAACATTGAACAATTGTTTGTATACCACGAAGCCTCGCGCTTCAATTGAATTTATAGCGTTATCAGATGAAATTTTATTGAAAAAAAATTTTTTTTTTCGTCGAGCTTTTGCAGTTTATAATAAGAAATCGAAGAAAGCGGTGGATCATTTCAGGGCCATTTAAAAACTGTCCTTTTCAGGGGTAACAATTATATTTCAACAAAACGCTTGCACTATAACTTTCGACAGCAAACTCAATAAAAAAGTGTGGGTGAGTCGAGAGTGCTGGAAATGTACACACAAACAACATGCTGGGTATTCAATTTCCAAAGCAGCGCTCACATTTCGACTCAAAATTTGCTCAAAGTTTTCATTTGAATTCTGATTCCAGGGTACTATATATTTACTTTCTGTAATACAGCAAAATTAGATTTGAAAAATAATTTTTGGAACATCATATTTTGTAAGCAATTCTTTCTGCTAGGACACATGTCTTCATTAATGCGAGCGAAGCGAGTATAGGTTCGCGCAGAGAACCTATGAGGATTGCTAAGCAATCCTCCGGGGGTTGGCGAGCTTTAGCGAGCAGGGGGCGGGCCCCCTAGTTTTATCTGTTACACATGTCGATATATATATTAAGTAGTTTTTAAAACATAATTTTGTAAAAGTAAGTAATTTCGGAACAATTTTGTTGACCACGAGGTGAAATTTTCACAGGACAAAATGTTTCAAAACTGCAGTTCTCTAAACATCATTTGTTGGCACTATGTGACAGAATGAAGAAATAAAGTTACAACCAACGTTAAAAGGGTAAAATAAATATGATATTTGGACTTTGTTTTTTAAATTACAGGACGATTTTAGTTCATAAAGTAAGTATGAAACCACAGTTAAAATTGTACTCTTTACTTCATTAAACAGAATAGTATACATAGGTTTTATTACTCTTAAAAGATTTATCAGCAGCTAAATCTCTTCATGCTCTGATGAAAGAAAAGAAAAACAAAATTAAAGAATGTATTAGCCCACTTTTCACTACAAGTGCAGCACTTTAAAATAGTTACGAATATTATCCTTCACACATTTGTAAGCCTTTTAACACAATCTTAGATTAGATATAATCTTCTTATATGATTGTTTTAACTCCTTATCTAACGATTTTATTAAGCTATATATTTTTTTAATTTTAACATTTCTGACCTGGGATAGTTTTTTAAAAATGGAGCGGAAGCAAAATATTGACTAGAAAGTTACATAATTTCGTAGAATCTTTGAAATTGCGAATATTGTTATAGTTTTAATGCTGACAATAAACATAAAAAATTTTAATTATTAGAAAAAACATTCAAAAATTTCTGAATGTTTTAAACGATAGTTTAAGATTCTAAAACGGTGGATTTTCTAAATGAAAACAGGTACAAATGTATCTTGTTTTTATTATTCTAGCAAATACATTTCTATCACTAGAGAAACGAAGGAATAAACTTTTGTTGAAAAACGTATTGAAATAAAGTATGAAAACAAATAATATGATTTGTTGTATCAAATATAAAACAAGGCATTGGAGATCAAATTATTAAATGATTAAATGCTAATTATGATCACAATAGCGCGTAAAAGACGTTATGGAATGTTTGAATGTCTTATCAATCATTAACTATTCAGGTTTTATTTATGTTTGTTATATATAAGGTATGAACAAAAAATTATTAGTATCAATTAGTAATTCCAATTTACACGCGGTTTTGGCATAGCATACGTATAATGGGGTTGTTTAAAAGGAATTTTGTAAACCTTTTAATTTAAAATGTTAAAATGAAACTACTAAAAGAAGCATTGTTTTTGTAGTCTTTTTATGACGGAATAAAAATTTCAATTAGAAATTTTTATTTCTAATAGAAATTTTATAGAAAAAGAAAAATATACTTTGTTACTTTTGAAACTTTGCAAGTAACATCATATTTTTACACACAAAATAAACCGCACTAATAAAGTGTTGCCCTTTGAACACGTTTCTGGTTAATATTCCAGAATATAAATACATAAAGCCGAAACCATAGCTCAATTTCTTTTTGTTCTGTGGAATTAATTAAAATAATGTTTCATACCATTTTGTGCCAAAAGTAAGGAAAATGATCGAACAAAAAATATTTTGTTCAAACAGGAATTATTAATCCAGTGCTTTTTTTTAACAAAAGCTTCAGTGTTTTAAAACCAGCGTTTTTTCTCCTAAAAAGAGCTTCGAAAGGGGAATGGAATTCCCTTATGCATGAAATGGCTAGATATGGTCGAGTAATTTTATCCATTCTGGCCAAAGGAAGTCCGCTTTAGTACCGGCGCCATTATTCGCCTCTTTAATCACGTCCACAGCTACGTGATCGGAATTTCACTCTCCACGCACTGATTACATAGATAAAATTGATGCTATGCTATTAACTGAAAAAGAATGGAAAACGGCGGAATAGAGCTATTAAGGATATGAGAATGATATTGGAAATATATTTGTAGCAGTTAGGAAAAAAAATGGCATGGAACGAAACATTAAGGAAGGCATGTGGATCTGTCGAAGATGATTTTTATCTGCCTGAATTGCAGATCGGAGATACTGATGACGGGCAAGGTATTCTTAAGAGCGAAAATATACTTTACCTAAACCTGAAAAATCGTTTTACGTTAAGGACTATTAAGCCAGATTGTTTAGGTCCTGAAAATTCTCTTAAATTATGCTTTTCAAAAGATGAAAAGTGTTATGAAAAAAGTGAAATTTGCCCTTTTAGTTTGAAGGAAAAATTACCCCAAAAAGTTTGCGTTAAATGGTTTCAGACTGTAAACTAATTAATTTCAAAGATTGACAATTCATGAACCAAGACTTCATTTTTATTCATAAACTGGACAAAAAAAAAGCCACAGTATAATAGAAAACGCAAGAAAATATTTATCTGCTCTCAACCTTCCCAAAAAGTGTGTTTCAAAAATGCACAACTCCCTTTTTCTCTTTCTCCAAATGGACTCCACTGAATTGAGTTGCCAAAATGAGCTACTGTCTTCTTTAAAATTACATACCTCCTTCGACCTAACCAAGTTCGTAGGGGTGGGGGTAGCCAAAATATATAACTCTTTTTCACACAACTCTTTATTATGGAGTTTTTTGCTCAAAACGGATGTGATCAGTCAAAGAGCAGATGGATTGTGTTCTCTTTACTTGCTGCCCCACCAGAACTGGTCATTTCAAAAGAACAATCCAAAGTCATTGAGGTATCGTCAATTCCCCAAGCTCACTGCTGATTTGGTTCAACTGAAAATCCGGTGAAAAAAAAACTGTTTTCCTTTTCAATTGCACTGCGTGGAAGAATCTTTTGGTAAGCTTAACTTCATTCGATTCCAGGTACTATTTGTTACAATATTGGATGGTAATTTTTTCTGGTAAAGCTGTTACCAATATGAGAACGGTACTGAGACACTTAATGCATGAATCATACTAGTTGAGGGTCTGGTACCTTGTCAATCCTGGTTTTGATTGTCAAAATGTAAAAGTCAAATCCAAATGCACATTCTTTTGTTATTCGAAATAGTGAAAATGTATACAATAACATAGAACAAAAAATGTCTCCGAAAATATAAACACTCTCCCCAAATCTCAAAAATGCCCCAATCTATAAAATGTGTTACTGCAGTAAGCAAAATAGAGCTCGAAATGTAAAAGTCAACAATGTCCTATCTCTAGTATTATATGGAACTCGTACAAGTATAACGTATATAGATGCATGACAGAAATTTGGGGTTTGTTTCTGTTCTAAAGAAATAAAATTTTGTTTTCTGTGACAATGATTATTGGTGATGCTTTTTAACAGTTATAAATCATAAGAAATGGTTGAGTTGGATTTTTCATGGCACAAAGGTCCTACTTGGTCAAGATGTGCCAAACAACGTCAAATAAATGAAAATTTACCAGGTAATCTTAGTTAACAAAGAACAGAGAAATACACCTTGAGAGGAAGCACAAGGACGGGAGACGATGTTATGAAGTCCAAAGACTTTAAAAAGGTAAACATTCCATTCTACTTTTGACCAATAGGGTGTTTGTATGCAACGCAATAAGTTTCCATAAATTATTAAAAAAAATAGCATTTCCTTAAAACCAGGAAATAATATTTTAAGTGTGTCTGAAACATATAATGCCATTTTAAGTTGAAGGAAAACACTGACACACACACACACACAAAGACGTTCACATTCCTCAATATTCCACAATTGTATTATCTCTTGACTTCAGACTAAATAGGATATTTAATCACCACAGGTGTTAGAACCATTACACGTTAATAAAAGTTGTCATCTAACGTAGTGTGCCCGACCTTCAGTAAAGAATATAAATTCGTGCATGAGGCTCGGAAGTCGTAAAAAGAAAAAATCCGATGGACGGAAATTTTGCGTCGACCTCGAAATTTTATTACTGGATCATACTATTCACCATTGTGGCTCTACATTTTGCCTCTATCAGGGACTCTCCTTCAGTTTACGATTTTCCTTTACCTCAATCACTGTCAATGCGTTTGTGCATGTATCTGTTGATGGTTACGACAGTTTACGCTGAGTTGGAGAAAAAAGAATGGCATGGGCGACCTGGGGCGACGCGATTTCAATGACGTTTCGCGGTTTCTGAATTGAACACGAAAAGACTGGTAAATGAGACGACCAGTTGACGACGCAACTATAATAGGGGAAAGTGGGGCACAATGTTACATGGGGTACAGTGTTACATGGGGTACAGTGTTACAGTGAATTTCAATTTAAGGTGGCAAAATTAGCTCCAATTTGTAAGCCATCTTGTTCTCCAGAACTCCATGTGTTTTGGAAGAATTAGCATTACTAGTTACATTTCTGTAAGCAAATCTCTATTTTTGCATGTTAAAAGTAAAATTTTGGGTTTGTAATTAAATTCTCTTTATTCATGAGTAGTTCCTATTTTATAATGAATAATATTTCATTAGTAAAGCTTATTGTGTTTAGGTTCTGTTGAGTTAAAATTGAATGATCTTATTCACATTATGTAGTCATAAAATATTTTGTTACAAGCTATGTCAGATGGAGTACAGTGTTACATAATTTATCCAATTAACACATTGCAAACAAGCTTATGTTTCACTTTGCAAATTGTATTACGCTATAGCTCAGCATTTTTTATTTAAATATTTTTAACTATAAATATGAATGATAACATAAAGAAATTGGTTAATTTTTCCTACAGCTTTTCCTTCATATAGGTTTGCACATGTTTGCATATTTTTTTATGTGATGTTTACAATCTTTCTTTACATGATGAGCAGTTTCTTTTGTTAATTCATTAGAAACATTCACAAGCTAATAAAATTATGTCTCCTTAAGAAGTAAGGTTTTTCCCTAAAGCTCCAACCCGAAAAACTGCAGAGAATAGATTATGGGTGAAATGCTGGATTTTGACTGATAAGCCAGTTAAAAACATGATTACAGAGGAAATATTGAAGAGAAAGAAAGCACTAAACCCTAAAAAGAACGAAATTCCCCAAAAGCGAGCCAAAGTGAACCTGATGCATAAGCCTACCTAGATATCATCAACTGATGATGAAGATACACAATCTTATGCTGATAATGATAACATCTTTTTCAGAATTGCAATCAGACATTGCTGCAGACGAAAACAATTAACAATGGTGATTACGTCATAGTCGAAGAAGGATTTCTTAAAGAACATAAAATGCACTCTATTGGGGGAGTTGTGAATCAGAACAATGTTTATTTTGAAGTGTTGTACATCAAAAATATTTTTCTATCTTATAAATTTTCACGAACAAATGAAGTTTATTCATTTAAAAAATAAAAATCATTGCCAAATTTCCTCTCCCAATTCCATCAGGTAGGACAATGAGAAAAGCAGAAATTCTGATTTTCCCTGTGGATTTGACTTTTTATCAAAATCTAAAATAAGTTTACAATTGATTTAATCTTATTTTATCATCTACTTTATAACAATAGGCTACAATCATTGCTAATGTTTTCCTCATTTTTAAAGCTGTTCAACTATACGTAAACTAATCAAAAGTGGTATTTTATTTTAAGCCTGTTTAAGGAATCATTAGATATCAGTATATTTCAATTAAAATGAATTTTAATACAAGCCCATTCCTTATATTTACTGTTGCTACTATAACGAAACACTGGATCACACAGTGTGTAACACTGTACCTCGACAGTGTGGCACAGCGTTACAATGCACATCACTACCAAAAACATTAAATAAAGGAAATAAATGTTGCTTTTTTTTAAATTTTAATGATATGTAAGATGTATGTAAGAGATCAAAGATCATTTTGAGGTCTTCGTTTGCTTCGTATAGATGCATATCTTGATGCCACAGCTGAAAATAAAAAAAAAACGTGTGACACTGTACCCCACTTTCCCCTTTATCAACTCTGACACTCTCTCACACATGATTAAAAAACCCTCAGAATTATACAGAAATTAATCTATAGAGCGGTTCGCGTGAGAAGGCAGTTGGGTTTGAACGATTCTATTAAATAAATTAGGGGACTGGTGATAACGTAAAGAAATCCCTCGCAATTGAAATTTTTAGCGTAAATTCGTTCTAAGTTTATCGTTCCATACCGAATGTAATAGAAATGACAACTAGTTGGCTTGTGTGAAACATCTATCTTGATCAACAATCATGCTTTTGTGTATGGCAAACGCGCTTTTACAAGTATTAATAAATCGACTGCCCCTATGTTGACCGCTTTCTCGTCGAAACAGTACTATAATTCAACTAATTGTCATTGCTATTACATTCGGTATCGAACGATAAACTTAGAACGAATTTACGTTAATGACGTCAATTGTGAAGGGATTTGTTTAGCTTACCACCAGTCCCCTTATTTAACTAATAGGCTTGTTCAAAACTACATGACTCAATTGCCTTCTGAAAAACTGATTATAATAGAAAAATTCTTTTTACTAAATGTATAATTTTAAACGCTTGTTTAGAAAAATCGATTTTCGATTGTTTTTGCAATTTTATTGTCCCCTTTTAGAAGTCATGTATGTATTAGATTTAAAGTAAAAACAGAAACTAATTTTTGAAATTTCACTACATATCGAGGGATAAAGGCACAAACTCCCTGAAAAGCGGAAGAAGTCGCAGGGGTTAAATCCGGAGATCTAGGTGACCAGGAAATACATGGTCAAATGTCAGCAACTGACCTACTGTTATGATTATGCAACGTTTCATCAAGTAGTCATGGTGACACTCTTTTTAAAGTATAGTTTGGAACCCAATCTAATTGGCGATGAAAGAAGTAATACAGTTTCCTTTTCTTCCTCCTTGCGATGCGTTTCCGCATCGCCTAAATTTCGGAAATCATTATGACTCTCCCAATATATCAATCCATTCTTTAAAACCAAACATGTCTCTGATAAGCTTCCAAAATTCACGATGTTCAAAATTCAAAGTTTTGTATCGTATCACTATTGCAATTTTCTTCAAACTTTCTACTTAAAAGTCACTAAGGTATTCCAGTAAAACTTACGAAAAGACAAACAACAAGTCATAAACAATGTGTGAAAAAATGTAGTCCTAAAACTGTGTTGGAGTCGTAAGTGCCGAATAAAAAAAAGCAAGACCTATAAAGCGATAGATAAATAAGGATAAGAGATGACTGATAGATGAAAAGAATAAATGTTTTAAAAACGTCCAACCTACATCACGTTACTTGGTGATGTGGTCGTAGCATCCATCCTACATCCAAAGAATCATTGACCTAGTATTTTATGAGTATTCGAATGGGTGGAGCAAAGATTCGTACACGTAGTGAAATGAAAATGAGAAACAACACGTGGGAAAACACACTGCGAGATCAGCCTCAGACACACATAGACCTATTAAAAATAAGCGATCGATGCAAAAATTAACAATACAGAAGCAACGTATAAATGAGATTCGAAAATTATTCTCTTGGGAAAGCCCATTCCCTCAAGGAATTGTGATCGAGAGCTCCTTTAAGTGGCACTTAAGGAGAAAATTACAAGTTTCAATCAACGCCTTAAAACTAGTTGCAGCATTCACTGGTTTGTCACTGTACCTTTGACCCACTATGCATGGAAGCTGAGTGTGATCTGAAGTAAAAGCATTTATTTTGTGTCGTTAAGAAATCGCATTTTTACATTTAGCAAGGGCCCAAAGTCTTTTGAATTTACGAGTACACTATATTTTGATGGTTTGTTGCCATTTTTTGCTACGTAGGAACTAATTATAAAAGACTTGCAAATTACGTTTTTAACGACCTTACGAATCCGCGATATATCTATCTGTTGTGATGTGTTAAATTTCTATCCTGGCATTCGCATTTTTGGCATTATCCTGGCATTCCTACGGCGCATTTTCGTTCGAGCATTACTGTTACACCTTAGTGATGCCCATGTGGCTATGCATTGCTTTAATTACAGTGAATATCGAGGGATGAGAGCACAAACAGTTTGAAGAACAGAGTAAGAAGAAATCGCAAGGGTAAATTCCGACAGGGTTACAGGGGCTGTCGAATTTTACTGTTGTACCCTGCTTCTTCCAGCACGTCAACCCCTCGAAAACTGCTATGCAATTTCCATTAGTTCCAATATTCACTTAGCTAGCTAGCAGCTCCTCTTAGGTAACTATCAAATTTGGTAATTATTTGTCGAATAAAAATGATCGATTTAACGAATATAATCTAGTTTCTGTAGAAAGCAACATATCCAATTACACATTTAGGATTTCAAGATACACTTAAAGACATCTGGATTTGTGGATAGGATGATCTTGTCATAAGGTTATTTATTTAGGGCTTGAGGGAATATTATTCGTCTTTTTTTTGTCTCTAAATTCAAATATAGAATTATTCTAATCCTCATAATAACTGGAATTAAATAATTTTTCTAGGTGTGAATTTGAAAACAAATTTAATTAAAAAGAAAATTTTTTCAAGCAATGAAAATGGCTTCTAAATTTAGATTTCTAAAGATTTTTTTTATAAGAAGAACATTTATAACTTAAAAGAGTATTTGTTGCAAAAATAGGTATTACCAACATCAAGTAATTTTATTTTTTTGGTTAGTTATTCCATTGATTTATTGCTGATTTTTAGAATTTCTACTTTCTGTAGTTAATTAAACTTGTCTTCTTTCGCCAAATAGTTTGTATTTAAATAGTTAGGCTGCAACTGATCTACAGTTTTAAATTTCTAGCTTTTTTCCACTTCTTAAGGAAATTTGTTATTTAAAAGATTACTGGAATTACAATATGTCTATTTATGTTACGATGCATAGATGATTTGCCCAATGTACGATAAAAATTACCACCAATACACGAGTTACACAGACAGTTGGATTAAAAAGACATATCGTAAATAAATAGATTAAGAAATGGTCGATCACAAACATCCTTGCTTTCCAAAATGTTCCTTACAGATGGGTGATTTTTAAGGGCAATCGTGTTTAAAGAACGTTATTTTGGAAACATCGACTTACGAATAATTAGCCACAAATAAGCATTTTTACAAACAAGCACATTTTAAGGGAGAACACGTTCTTTATCTCTTGAAATGTTTCCCTATTAGTGAGGGCAAGTGAGGTAATCTCAAGCAAGCTCGTAAAGACTGTAAGTACAAGAAAACACTTAAAGCTAATTTTAACCGAAAATCAATTCGAAACTTTTCCTTTTAGAGATGGTTGTTTGAGAAGACTGGATCAGAGCGCGACAGTTTAGTTACGCACTGTGTGATTCAACTAAGATTAGTTCTCATTTTGGAGCATCTTCTCGATCATCCGTATTACACAATCTTTTGTTTTTCCTTGTAGGGAAAACACCTCTTAGGGTATTTTTAGGAATAATGTTTGCTATTAAGGTTTGATCTCCTCCATTGACCGAGTGTGGGTCTTGGCCGTTCTTGATGATTCTGTTCCACCTTGACTTGTTAATGGTTGTAGTTCACCAGTTCTTATTTTCGCAAATGCCAAAGTCGTAGTCTAAACAATTAATCCATCCATCTAAGCCTTGGTATTCCCCAACTTCAATTGGCCTGGATAGAATTTTTTACACACTTTTAACTCTGTATTCGAATATGACCAGCCCCGAGAGCAGATTGTGCTTGAAACTGCAACGTACGTCTCAGAACAAACAAAGCCTTTGCAGAACAATTTTTCCTTAATTTTATCAAACTTTTGGCCGATTTTTTTTAAATTATAAGTTACAGTGTTCTGCAGTACAAAGCAAACTTTTTTACACTCTTTTAATTATGTATTCGAACGATATGACCAGCTCATCCCATTCACTGCATTTTTATATATTGAACAATATCTGAGTGTTTGTATAGATAATATTATTTAAAATAAAACCCTCTTCACTTCAATCCACTTGTCTGTATGCTTCAAACAGGCTTCTTAATATCTTTTTCTCAAAGTGTCATAGTGTGTGCGGTGTATTTTAGACACTCAAGATCAATCTAAGTTTCTGATGCATGACAGCCCAGATCTAATCGAAACTGTGTATATTAGTAATTTAATTCTTATTTTATTCGAGTTGACTTCCAAGTATCCATGCAACTCAGAGAAACATCGATTAGCAGCAATTATTCTTGAGCTTCAATCTATCGATGATGGACATGGAACTCGACAATAACTATAGACGGATTCCTGTAGGTCCCTGTCTAGTTAAACCTAGTGTAGCAAATAATGACCGCCCAGATCAGCGTTTTTCTATTTAACAACCACATGGCCCGCTAGCTGCTTTCATCAATATGACGAAGGTCTTACATCAATTAACTCTGAACTACACCAGAGGAAATGTATAAACTCTTTAGTGGAAAACAATCTGTAAATTTTATAACAATCGAATTATATCTTCAAAAGTTTGTGTGTTTGAAGTACATCGTCCCCTAAACAAAAACAATTCAGACGCACATCGATGCTTAATAAATAATCTTTTTGAATCTTGTAACACATTCCTTCATTGCTCAATGATTCCCACTTCGACAAAGATACAATCGTTTACAATCCGCCGAATTCGTTATCTGACCGTGGTTCGTTGTCTTCGAATCTTCCCTCTCGGAATAAATCCCGGACCGTCATCAATAGCCCGTTGTGTTTCTCCAGTGAGACGCCAATTAAATACCTATCTACAATCCACCGATAGCACTAAGAATTTAATGTAGATTGACAAATTAAAATGAGCCAAAAAACAAACGAGTTTCCGAAATTATTTGGGAACAACATTGATAGCATTCCAAATTTTGTCTATCGCTAATGGCAAATCTATAAATATATCCCACCGGGTTATCAAATAGTATATCATAATATTTACCTTATATGCTCTTTGAGAATTAATTGAATGAAATATAACCTGGAAAGCCAGCTCTTCTTGTTAGGATTGGTTTTAATTTGCTTTTTGGGATTCATTTGAGAATACTTTTTATGAGACAAGGAGGGTATATTAATAAGTCATTAAAAGACACGCTTCTGAAAGTTAGCAAAAAGTGACATTAAGGTCGTACTCTGGTTATTTCTGACCACACCTTGACAATCTTGTTTTTTTATAATGCATGGCTTTATGCCTACCTCCAAAAGGATTCATAAACCCTAGGTACCTTTGTGATTTGCTCTTAATTTCGTTTTCACCCTATCTTGCTCTAGGATTTTCCTCCTTAGTTGTTAATACTTTGGTTATTTTGTCATATGCTTGGCGTAGATTAGCCAATATCTGGCCTTTGAGTCATTAAAATTCAATCAACAGAAAAGATTGATACACATAGAGACGTTTTCATTTTAATATTTCTTCTAATGCAGCAGGCCAACTTAAACACACAAATTCTGCAGCCTAAAGTACATACAAATAAAACAAGAATTAAAACATAAAAACATTCACCAAAAATAAAATGCAGCAAACAAGAATACAAAAAGCTAGGGAAGCTGCCGTGGTCCCTTGCTAGTCAGTCAAGTCCACTGAGAGTTGACCAAGAGAAGTTCGATTATAGTTATAACTTCTTTCAACCTAACGTGACGAGAGTTTAAAAAAACCCAACTAGAGCTAGAACATTTTTTTTTGTTTCGCTTTTGTTGGTTAGATTTCCATTTCGGTTTCTAGTTTGAGTGGAGAATATATAATCTTTTATCAATTGATCATTTATTTCATTGCAATTCTATTGATGAATATTAATTTTTCCATTTCTAAATTTAAAATAAATCTATGAATTTAGGAATGATATAAAAGTTTAACGAATCAAGTGATACAAGAGAAATGTAAAATTATAAAGTTAATTAATTTTTTATATGTTTTTCAAATACATAGTACTTATTTATTAAATCCATCGCCTGCCTAGAGCAGAAATTCAATAACTTACATAAGGAATTATATACTGTACTGCTGTTTAAAGAATAACTATTAACTTTTAGGTAGAAAAATTACAATAATATTGTTGATGTAAAGTGTTATATATATTTTGAACGGATTGCTATGTGAAAATGTCATGGAAATAAGCATCTTGGAAAAAATATTGGTTAGGGTGTTTCTGATCCAAGCCGGGTGAAGGTCTGGAAAACACCATCCGAGGACAACAACTCATCATTTCGATCCGACGATATGTGAATATACAATAATTACCACCAAATTATTCAATAATATAATGTATGTTTCTGTTATCTTATAAGTACAAGTGTTTCTACTCACTAGCCACCTAGCCGGATAATTATTTTGAGCATGTCATGCGAAATATAAATGTTTGTTACTGATGAAACAACATTGATTACATTGATTTGAATGCATCTCTTATTTCAAATGCTTGATGCCTCACGATACACTGTAGTAAAGCGAATAATAAACAAAATGGTGGAATTAGAGAAGCAACCGATCGAGTGTGTGGTGTGGGTCTTCTAGGACAAAAAGAATGACTTTTGAAACTGTGGCGTCCAGTCTTAAAATAGAAGCCAAACCACATAAAGCCAGAGATTACGCGTGGTGCATGATAATTACTACTTCCTTAGCTCATTAACCTGGAGCTAAGTGAAAGGAACAAACTCGGGTTTCAGTCCCTGATTGCCTCTTTGAATGCAGAAAACAAGGTTACGGTCATAGGGATTTGGAACTTCAACGGTAATCTCATGCTTCACGAAGAATACTTTCAAACAAATGAAACCTACTCGGAATTAATGAAAGAAAGGATGAAACACTGAATTAGTTTCGACTTAATATGAAAAATACTGTACTGCGAGGCTTGTAAATCAAGGCTGACTAGAGGAAAAGACTACAAAGGTTTAAGCCTATGCCCTTACGTTAGTTAATATAGTATAAAATGTAAATATGGCATGGTATTACATAAAATGCGATTCGGCTGTTTTCGTGGCTATTAAAGTTTTGATTGGTTGTGTGATGTTCTAATTTTTTTCATTGGTTGAGTGATGTTATGAGCGAAACGAGATGTGAAATATCAAAAATCATTATATTCAAAATCGCCATAGAAATAACATTGAGTATAAAACGATTGCCACACGTAGCTCATTGTTTTACCAGTGTTAATCAAAAACTAAGTTTTCCAATAATATTGTTTATCAGTATTGCTCAAAAAACAATACCATGCGAAAGTAAGACATGTTGACAGATAGTGGTGGAAAAAGGTTTATAGATAGCCAGTGATCAAAATAAGTTGAGATAATGGTGAAAAAAGGTCTATACATAGCCAATCATCACGCATCGTCAGGTTTAAAAAAATATATAAATGAAGTTTGACCAAATAAATTTTGTTATGCACCCGTCTTATGACGGGCCATTTACCCTAGTATATCTATATCTATCTATCTATTTATATTTGCACGGGTTTACTAATTTAGTAGTATTTGTTTAAAAACTTCACACAACCCAAACCATAGCATTTCTTTTCATAGTCTTCAAGAGTGAGTACTTTGAAAGTGAAAAAGCTGAAATCTTTGTCACGATACATTATTCCTATTGCACTGATTAATTAAGATTTTCATAAATCGAGCCTTTTCTTTCTGTAAACATAGTTGCACATGTATTTATTTGAAAAAAATCCAGTTTTTATTTTTCATAATATTTGATCGATCCAGTAAGATGTGATGAATCCAGTAAGATGATCCAGTAAGATTGACTATACTTATAAGTGTGCATACAATATAATTCTAGAATCTTTCCCGTTAAAATGTAATACCTTTAGTCTTTTTCCTATTTCAACACCAATCTCTTAAATAATTTTCTATGCGGCATTGTTCAGTTTTCTATCTCATATTATCAAAAGCAATTCGTGATTAAGAGCTCATCTTAACAACATCTACAATCCCATTTAATGTGCAGTTGGGTATAACCAATAAAATCCGTTTCAGAAAGGCCTTTTGGTGCATTCAACGTGATTCAAGTTCAGACAGAATTAATGAAGCCACGGACGAAATTACGTAGATTGCTTTAGACGCCGTGGGCAATACCTTCTCCACGGCGGCTTTCAGTTATTGAATTCGCCTTATAGGGATAGCAAAACAGATCTCCAAAGTTTGGCTAGGCAAATACTTCAAAAAGGAGCAATTAAATGGGTCCCAACTTCTCATTCCAGAAACTCAACTCTAGGATAAAATTAAAATACACAATATAAAATGTAGGAATAACGTCATTGCACACGCGAGAGAACGTAAAACAAATGCAAATACTTAGAGTAATAATTTTGTATAAAACTTTCAGCTCAGTAGCTAAATTAAATTGAAATAGATGATGCATGTAGACGGTTTAGAATAAAACTGTAAGATATTAATAGAACAGAAATGTAAGGATTTACAGTTAAACAAAGGAGAAATTCATAACAAAATCTCAATGATAGAATGTCTCTCACACTTATTTGGAGGGATGTAATTGAATTAACATCGCACTGAAGCAACACAAATGATTATTGGTGACGGATCGGGATCAATTCCGAAGGGATAGATCGGAGGGCTGCATATCGTTAATGTGGCGGATGATCAGTCAATACTTGAGCTGGAACCCCCACTCTCCAAGTTTCCACACCACTCCAATGTTAGGTCTCAAAAGCCACGAAAAATTGAACGTACAAAAGCCTCCACAGACTGTTGGACCGAGTTACGCACTCACAACCCTCAGATTGCTGTTCCAATTGGGCTTCCTCGGCTCCATACTTAATTGGAAATTAAATACAATCTCAAATTATATGTTTCCTTACTGGTATTTATGGTTATAGCTCTTGTCTGCCAGACAGTACATCATGGGTTTAAATCCCGGTTTGTAAGTGCATGGATGCTAATGATTGGGAGTTGCGTCGACGCCCATTGTGTGTTCCTTCGCAAGTAGTGGTCAGTTTTGATCCTTTCAGTGACAAAGGACAACAGGTCAGTAGTCAGACATTAAAAATAAATATGAAATTATTTAAAACTTTTGCAAATAATAAGTAATAAAAATAATTTTTTGGCTCACAAACGGCGCCACGGTAACCTGATTGAAAGAGAAGCGTATTAGAGATTGAAGGATTGCGTGTTCGAATCCAACCCAAGACCGTCGTATACATGGAGGCTGGTGTGTGGTTAATCTATCATGCCCACAAATGTCCTCACGTTGGTGTGGTGAGGAATATTGAAGAATAGGGTGCCAGATCAGGTGATGCGCCCGTTATATGACCGATGTTCCAAATAACGAGGTGTTGTCCTTGGATCTTTTCTTTGGGATCGATCCCGAATCATCGTCAATAGCTCGTTTTATTGCTCCAGTTCGACGTTATTTCAACTACCTATCTAACTACTTGTTTGACAAACATTATCAAAGCATGAGGTGAGGAAGATCATCACACATTCCATTGTGGAACGACAGTTTTTATTCTTGGTGATATTTTTATAACACTAAAAACGTGATCTTGACCTTTTATGTAAGACATTTCAATTTGAATTTGCTTAGGTTTTGCTTCAATTATTCGCAAGACGTTTTGAATTTGAAAGCAGGATTGCATTTTTTTCACCTTTACTATACTTATGACAGTTTGATCACATGTTGTAACAGAGTGATAATTTCTGAAACCGTACGAACATGTCATTACCACCTTGCGTCTCTCTTGACTGGTCGCACGCCACAGTGTAAGGACCTGCCATCCAGAGCATCAAACTTCCCCGAATCTTTTCAACTGCTGACAGTGAGAAATCAGCACTCTTTGCCCGTTGAAACCACCGCGTAAAAAATATCTTCAAAAAACTAAACTTTCGTGCGAGAGACCCGCCATTTCTCATTAATATCCTCGGGGCACGAAGCAAAAGAAAATTACTACGCTCGAACGGTCTACTTGTAGGTAATTTCTTTTTACCTGCGTTTTATATTCGTTTTCTTCACTCCCCTCCTCATCTTAATGTAATCGCGAAAACATTTTTCTTTTTTTCAATGTTTGCAAAGATTGAAGAAGGATGCCAATCTGTTTTGGCTGTAAAAAATCTAGTTTATCTTATTGAAAAAAACTAGGAT
The DNA here is from genome assembly GCA_947359465.1 of Metellina segmentata. Classification (NCBI taxonomy): domain Eukaryota; kingdom Metazoa; phylum Arthropoda; class Arachnida; order Araneae; family Tetragnathidae; genus Metellina; species Metellina segmentata. The sequence continues at coordinate 58,994,709 of OX375879.1, forward strand.
GACACTTGTGGCATTGAAATACGTTTATTTTGAGTTAACCCGCAGGAAAAAAAAAGATTTGACAAATGCCGATTAAAAGTTATATATTTACACACTAATCTACAATAATGGACCAGACAGCAAGATGTGATGGTATAAGAGAAATAATACAAGCTCCAATAAGGGGATGGTTTCCCACGTACTGCAATTACATTAGCAACCCTTCTGGGCATACTTTCAACAAGGTTTTGATACACAGCTATGGGTATCTGTGTCCATTCCTGCTGCAAGAATGTCGCCAGCTCAGCTGTAGATTTCGGACGGGGTTCCCTGGTCCGAGATGCATCGCTCTAACTCGTCCCACAAATGCCCTATGGGGTTTAGGTACGTACTATGAGCAGGCCGGGAAAGACGTTTTACATCCATAGCTTGATACCACTGCTTGGCAGAGGCATTCAACATGGCATGCAGCGTTGTTGACCTGTAAATAACATTCGTCCATTCCTTAAAATTGCCAGAGCGTAGGAAGAACCTGATTGTCCAAAATGTTCATGTAGGCGTCGGCGTTTTATTGACCAGGAACTACATGTAAAGGTCCCAGACCATACCATGAAAAACACCCCCAAACAAGTAGTCGGATTTTGTGTAAATGCGCTGGCGTCCGGTCCATTATTGTAGGGCAGTGTATGTACACATGTCGTTATTAATAGCTATATGTAATTTCTTAATATTAACATTCATCTATATAAATAAGAATGGAGTGTTTGTTTGTACATTCAATATTTTCGACGCATTTCAAGTTTTCTATCCGTTTTGGACCCTTCTGATGCCGAATCCGCCTTTTTCTCGTTTGGTGTCTGTCTGGCTGTCTGTCTGTCTGTCTGTATGTTGTGCCCTATACACGTCCACGCGGTTTAAGATATTTTCATGGAAATTTGCATACAGAGAGTACTTATCTTGATTTAGTGAGTGGAATTGGTTGCGAAAGTCTGTCTGTCCGTCTTTCTGTTCTATGCTCGATTTTGTGTTTGTGTGTTTGTGTAAGCATCACATGAACTGTATTCCAGATATTTGATTGCATTGTATTTTATTTTATACATTATCTAATAATTTAGTGAATGCAATATTAAACATTTCTTTATTGTTATATTTAGACGAGTTTCATGCTAAAACACCTGAGTAAGTATACTTAAATCAACCATAATTTGGTAGTTTTGGAAAAATTGGAATGTCTATTGAATATTACGATTAATTCAATTGCTTTACCAGTACTGTTGAAAAAGTAATTATTCTTCAAATTTTTTTTATTTTTTTTATGGAATTTCATTTCTGATACGTCATTTATTTCGAGTCTTATTTTTATTCTTTGCGCAATGAAAACGATTTCCGAAAAAATTTGGGACAGACGATATTTTTCACTGAAACGAGAATGAACACGATCGCGCGAGCAGTGATATTTTTCTGGTTCTTTCGCTCTGAATTAATTTCACATTTCTAAATTTTGTACACTTTTAGTTGTAAGTTGTGGCAACTGTGCGAGATCAAGAGATAAAATTGAATCACAAATTAATATCTTTGGAACAATTTTTTACGACATCTTTTATTTTGTTTTACTTTGCTGTTTCCTGTTTTAAATATTTATTATTTTAATAAATGTGTTTTCCTTCTCATCACACCCAACAGCACCACAAAGTATTAGACTTGAAAATGTTAGGTAAGTCAGTATAAATTTTCAGTACATTTTAAGTGTAGTTATGCCGTTATTTAAAGAATAATGCCGTTATTTAAAGAATAATGTCGTTATTTAAAGAATAATGATGTTTAAAAATCCAAACTAGAACTTTTTCCAACATTAAAAAATTCGTTGTAGTAATGACAGGAGAAGATTGCAAAATTTCACAATGTCGCATACCGGAGGCAAGAGTGCCACAGGTAAAAAAATATTGTTTTGTTGACTATGAGTGCGAGAGCACTCGCCGTAAATCGTAATTTTGATTAATTGAGTTGCACATGAAAACAACTTAAGAAAGGGAATTCCAAATCTTCCTATAAATCGTCTTTTATAGTAGTAACCTTAGTATCACCTTTCGTCTTTTTGAGCTTTGTCATACAGCAATAGTGCGATGTATGTGAAATGTATTAAATGAATGGATATGCATGTGTAGGATTTGTGTCCAAAGTAAGTTGTAGAAAATATAAAGATGGCGAAAGGTGTTAAAATAAATTTTTACTCTACAAAAAACGTAAGTCATTATATATTTTGATTATCTCTTCAATCTAGAGTAAACGAATTCAAACCGAGTAAGGTCGGGTATTTTGCTAGTGTACTATAAATAAGATATATATAAGGATGCATAACGTCATGTGTACAGCAGACCGGATTGTAAAAAAAAGTGAAGAAAGCGGACAACATATGTCATTTTGAAGAAGGGACTGGTAACAATTAACCTAATTTTAAAGGGCATATTTATTAAACATTAAAGTGTGACACGCAACATTCTTTTCATTACCTCGAGTTTATCAGAGCTAGTTCTGTTTTAGAAAACCTTGAAAAATCCTCCAAATTCTCGTTTTGTAAATTCGGCCTCATACTGGGTAGGAATGTAGATAGTTTAATTAACCTCGCACTAGAGCAACACAACGGGGTATTGGTGACGGTCCGGTGTCAAACCCGAGGAGAAAGATTCGAGGAAAACACCACGTAATTTTGAACCACGGTCAGATGACGAGGTCACTTCTGAACAGGCACCCCACTCTTCAGACTTCAGCACCACGCCGACGTGAGGACATTTGAGACCACGACTGATTTAACGTGCACGACTGATTTAACGTTGATTCGAACTCGCGACCATCCGGTTACTAAGTTACTCTTCTGTCCTGGATACAGTGGTCCACCTCATACTGGAAAAATTGTGTGTGAAGCAAAAATAAATCTTAACACCAGCGGAAAGTTTATATCCTCTTAGGTAAAATTTTTATGATTTAACATGTTTGTATTATGTTTGCTTTATATTTTTTCCAAACACATAAAGTATTCTTGACATTAGAACGCTAATAAATAAAGCTTGAAATGGGAACGAAAATGTGTATACAATTTTCTGGCCAAATCGCAACTTCACAGCATGAATCCGCCTATATTATAGTTGTATAAATTATCTATGGTAATTTAATTAATTGTACTAATTTTAATTTTTCTGATATTACTTTCACACACACAGTTTACTTTTTTTTACAATCAATGGAAACAACAGATTTTTAATGTTAATTGTGTCTAAGCATCAATATTTGGGAAATTAATTCTTTCAAACATTAAAAATTTTCTGAGAAGTCACTACCAAAATTTTAAACTTAAATTCTCCAGGCTTAAAAAAAATTAATTTCGCTAAACTCTTTCAATTTGACATGCATAGCTGAAATTGAATATTCTGGAGTTGAAGATACTAGGCCAAGATTATATATTGAAAGTAGTCTACTAAATATTTTTTTAAACCAATGACAAAATTATTTTCTCGTCCTTAGTGTGCATTCGTGATGCATAGCATGTACGCAGCATCCCAGTACATATACTGTTGTCAAGGGAGAATAGCATTTAAATTTTGAATATTCCCCAAAATTTTGGTTTTTACTCAGTCTTTCCCTCTCTCTCCACCCCTTCTATCTCCAGCAGAATTTCCCAATTCAGAAGATTAAACAAAAAGATATTAAGGTATGTTACATATATATATATATATATATTTTTATTTATTTATTTATTTGTACCATGCCTTAATATCTTTTGTTTAATCTTCTGAATTGGGAAATTCTGCTTTTAGTTTCCCTTTTATCCTTACATAATTCTTTTACATTAAATTTTGAGTATTCCGATCAAATTCCTTTCATAAAAATTTATAAGCAAGAGAATTTTGAAATCTGGATTAAATAAAAGAGTTTTAGATCTTAAAAAGTGAGAACGAAGAAATATTCAATAGTATGAAATTCGCATTTATTTTATGTTCTTTTATACACGTAAGCCAAATAATTTGTGCTTAAAACACATTTGAAAAGTAATTTTCCTACCTACTGATGTTATAGATACAGGTAATACTAAAAATCTGTGCTATTTTGTTTTAACTGTAATGAGCTTTAAATTGAGAAATGCAGAAAAAATTAAAATAAGTACAAATTATTAATATTGATTAAGTGATATAATATAATTTGGATAATTTGGTGGATAATTTACATAATGTAGGATATTACTCCACGGCGTGGAATTTCGATTTGGCTAGAAAATTGTAAAACATATTTCGCTTCCTTTTTGGGTTTTATTAATCCCTTATATCGCTGTTTTCAAATCTAGAAGACTATATAGAAATACAAACACAAACAAGCGGAATCACTAAGTTTTTACACAAGAGGAAATAAATCTTTCATACGCGTTTAAATTTATTTTTGCTTCAAATATGGTGAGAAACGTCGGAAAACTAGTTTACAGATTCACTGAGTGCCTTTTCTAAATAAATAGCTTTCTGACAAACACATTTATAGGATTACGACGTTATTAAGCTATTGAAGTTTGTCATCATTTTTGTAGGAAATCTGACAGTAAGTGAGTGTTAATCGCGTTGCCTGCAGTCAAACTATTTTATTTTCATTTATCTCCTTTCTTACTGTTGTACGGTTAAGAATTTCAGAATATTTACTTTTGAATGTGACAGATTGTATTTTATCTTCCTGGGAAATTTATCGCATGACTGGAATGCTATCGGCTCATTAAGCAGAAATTACTCTGAGATGCATATCATGGTAATACATATGGTAATATATTCGTTGATATTTTATGGCATATCAACGAATCTATCTATCATAGCATGGTGGTCATATCATTGAATGTATTCTAGGGGGAACCGTATTTTAAAGTCCCCCACCAAAACATAATCAAGGAGATTATAATTGAATCCCTAAGGGCAACGGTGGCACTAAGTCCCCAAGAGTAACGGATTAGTAACCAAAGAGTTTCGAGTTCGAACCCAAAGACCGTCGCGTACATGGAGTGGTGGTGCATGTTAAATCTATCGTTGTCTTAAATGTCTTCACGTTGGTATGGCGTGGAAGTTTAGAGAGTAGGGTGCCAGTTCAGGTGTGATCTTGTCATCTGACCATGGTTCAAAATTACGTGGTATTGTCCTAGGATCTTTCCCTTCAGGTTTGATACCGGACCGTCACCAATAGCTCGTTGTGTTGCTCCAGTGTGACGTTAATTGAAACATCTACCACTAATGTGATAAAGTTGACTTCATCAGATTTTCACAGTGACGACGGGTATTTATCTTTCACGATTAATGTGCACGAATTTACAAAATACTTCTATTCATTTTAAGTAGTAAATAAACTACATCGAAATGAATATGGAGCGAAAATTGCATCCAGTCTAAGTAAATATAATCTAAAAGTGTGTTTGAATTAATTTCGGAACCCGCAAAATGATCGAAAGTCAACAAAATTCAATACATTTTCAGATTCGTACTCTACATCTACTTATTTGTATCTTATGATGTTAGATTGAGTTGGTACAAATCACAAAGATTTATGTAATTTTAATAATTTGCTATCTCTAAGGACAGCATTTTGCATTCGAATAGCAGGTAGACAGTAAGCCCCCAAAATTGAAAGAAAGACTTCAAATTTCAGAAAATGTCAACATTTGCCTCTTTATCTCGGAGCAATCACATTTAACATTAAAACATCTGCATCGTTCTGATTGTGAATTCTCAAACCTTGAATGTTGTAGTATTTACTAATGTCCTCAATGATATGGACCCTGGTACAGAGCTAATATATACTTCATTGTTATATAGATGCTGCCATAGATTTCCAATTATCTGAAGCAGTGTTAGCTGTATTAAGATCTTGGGTGTACTTCCGTTTCACGTCCGGCTCCCCAGTTTAGCAGTAAGCGTACAAGACAGTGCAACTTTTTCTACCAAAAAATACTTCATGGAGGCGATAGTTTACACTGTAATATATAGCACTGTATTGTAAGTTAATTTTTGAATGGATAAGTTCATCACAATACTTCCCCTTCAGAATTCAACGCTGACGGAATTTGATAGATATTACCATTATATGTTATAATGACAGCATTTCATTATCACGTCCGGGTCACCAGTTTAGTAGTACACGTAATTGATTATCCGGACATAGTTACACGTATGGGTCACTACCAACTACTTTATGGTGGAGATAGTTTACGCTGCTATATGTACTACTGCATTGCAAGTTCATTTTTGTAGTGAGGTCTAGGTTCACCACAAAACAAAAATTTATTGGAAGTGCAAAAAGTAGCTTGGGAAGCAAATACAAAAACAAAAAAAAAAACCGAAATCCGAACCTCTGCTAGAACAACTGCCCTTCACTTCTCACGCAAGAACTGTAAACCGTTTATTCATCATCTAAATCTGATGTAATGTAAGTACTGAGCAATTTCGCAGATGAAAGGACTGCACAACTTTCGGTAAAGGGGGTCATGCTAATGTAGTGGTGGGTGGCTTGCTGCACATCAAGGACTCTCAGACAGGGGTGAGGGATTCGTGTCAAGAGAAAAAGAGTTGTGAGTTCTCTCAAAAACAATGCACTTTCCTGCTGTTGCTCCAAAGAAGGGGGAAGGAGTGAATCGCTACGACACAAAGTTGAGACAGTCGGATCGAGGCCTCTGGTAGAATCTCCATTACCTTCTCTGGTAATGCTGGAAAACGTGCGATTATTGCCTATTCTGCCAGTAGTTGTCTCTTCACCGATGCGTGAAACTCTCAAACGTTTCTTTCTCTTTCTTCGTGTGATGCCCCCATTAACAGTTTTTTTTTTCCGATTTGGTGGAAAAATCTCCTGGATTTTCAGAATGTAATTGTTCTAAGGAATACGGAATCCTTTATTGTCTTCTTGCTACAAGTTCGATTAAATGTTGCCTGTAATACTTGAACTAAGTTTGGAAAAAAATTCTTTACGAAATGTACTCTGGTAAAAGAAGGTTTACTTTTTGCTTTAGAACATTTATGGCACAGAGGATAACCAGACCTGAGAAGGGGCCATTTGCAGTTTTTTCGATTAGGTGGGAAAATATTTTGGATTCCCAGAATGAAATTATTCTTATGAATTCGGAATCCTTTTTAGTCTTCTTGCTACAAGTTCGATTAAATGTTGCCTCTAATACTTGAACAAAAATTGGAAAAAAATTCTTTACGAAATGTACTCTGGTAAAAGAAGGTTTACTTTTTGCTTTTGACCCTTTATGGTACAGAGGATAACCAGACCTAAAATTGGAAACTCCTGACACACTTATTTATAATTCCTAACATTTTAGGGAAAGTCCTGACAGGTAAAACTCAATTAATGGAATATTTATAAAAAGTATGAAATCTTCTCCCCAATGCCCTGAAAATTGAACGCTATTCATGGCACTACAAGAGGGAATTGTAAACCACTTGATGTTACCCTGGTGCATTACGAGGGGAGTTCATGTTAAACCTCGCATAGCATTCATTCTAGGCACAACCCGTTTATAAAGACCACTCAATCAATCTAGACGGACAAACATCCATGTCATTCCTCGGATTCGAATAAGGAACCTTTCGTTTCAGAGGCTAGCACCCTGACCAATAAATTCATTTGCCAATAAAAATTGGACATTGAAATGGTCAAATAAACATCGTTGCAAATGAAACACGAGAAATAGTTCTATTTATTTCAAACAAAACAATACCTCTTACATAAAAAAATCTGACAGTTCCACGAAAAGCCGATAACGAGCAACATTTTTGTGAACAAAATGGTTCAAGTAATACAACATCTGGATTACATAGATGACTCGTCTGAAAAATATAGGAAAGTTTAGAATTCCCGTTGGAATCTAGGCAACGCACCTAAATTCCGAAATATTCCAGACGTCTGTGAGAAATAGACACAATGAAAGTTTTACTGACATCCATGTATTTATCCATGTTCTGTCCATGCTCTCTAACCATGTGAATGTAATCTTTAGATCCATGCATTAATAGAAAACTTGCATCAAAAAATTGCATGATAAAATAGGGAAAGTATTGATGAGAATTGCTTAGTTTCTTAGAAATCGTTCATCGAGTACTCTGTAGAAGTTCTTAACTGCCATTGCTAAATCATCACATCACAAGCAAGTTTCCTCTTTTTCAGTTTTCGCTGTTAAGAAACAGTAAAAAAATTTGAAGCTCTTCTTAGAACTAGAGTATTTAATCGGGCCCTGGATTAAAAATAAAAAACTGCAGTTGTGTAACCTGTTCTCCAACTATTGAAATTTGAATTTATTGTCGTATGTCCATGAAACAGAAGGAACTCAGAAGAGGAACGTATCATTAAGAAACAATATACTGCGGAAACCTTGGCACAATGTGGAATTTCAAGTTTAAAATGACTTGAAGGATGCACATTGTGGAAAATGGGTCGTATATATCTCCCCTGCATGTAAATTATTTTCCCCACATTCCATTAACTGAGAGCCATTTTTCAGCGGGAAAGCCATTATTATGGCTGCCTCCTAGAATAAGCGGGTAGTCATAATTTTCTCTAGCAAAACTAGCTGTTTCGTAAGTTTCTGTAGTAAGTAGAAACTTCATTTTTAGTTGCTATTAACATTTTCACCAAGTCGATTTCAATAACAAATGATCCGAACACTGATATATTATAATTATTTTTATGTCTAAAACGTAGAATCAATATTTACTACTAATTATTTGCTTCAGAAATTACGCACAACACATATTTATTAAAATTAAACTGTGAATTTTCGCTCCGCATTAATATCAAATATAGTTTACTGTCATTTGTTGACAATAACATAAAATAAATGGAATAAGGAAACTTGTATAAAGGAAATAGTGATCGTATCTGCTTTAAAAGTTTTCAAAATTATCGTCCTTAACGACACTATTTTTCCTGAAAGTATTTTGTGTTGGTAAACGTCTTTGGTAAGCGGAAATGGCACTATGATATCGTTTTAGATAAACGAAAAAAAATAGGATTCTGTCTTATGTATACAAGAAAAAATGTTGACCGAGACAAGTGGTTTTTCTAGTTAATCACATTGTTGTCCGTTCAAATACAACTAGTACTTTTTATATTGATTCTTCAATTTGTGTTGGGACATTAAAACATTATATCAGGAAATAAATTAGTAAAGCACGTCATTGGTATAAAAATAAATAAATTAAGGTGGATATTACTGATAATCAAGTAAATAATTTAAAAATAACTATAACTGATTGAAGTTATAAATAATAGTTCATATAACTCTTTCTATGGTTAAGATATAAATTATGTAACAAATACTCGAACTCATATTTTAAAAATTTGAATTTTAAAGCCACTTATAAACACAATTACTGTATCCATGTAATTGTGTACTTCCACGAAAGAAATTTTACTTTTAACGTGGAAGACAAACAGTATCGAAAACATTCCAGTGCTACCTAACAAATTATTAATGTTGTAACAGTCAAAATGCCAAGGTTACAAACAGAAATGAATGAATTGAAGGAATTTCTTATGCCATCAGAAGCCTATCAATAACTTTTAATTGAGCGGGCAGTGAAGGTAAAAAATAGCATAGCAAATTCAAAGTTGTTCATTTTATTAGAATTGCATTTTCTTCTTATATTGATCTATTTAAAAACTATATTATTGAGTTTGACATTTTTTATCAATATTTCCTGGAATATTTTTTATATTTCTTGTCAAACAGTTTACAAAAATGTTTAGAAATTGAAAACTATGATATTTTCGAGTAACGACAGCAAAGTTACAGTAAACATATTTTAAAATTATGTTTGTTTAATGACTAATTTAAAGTATTATATCACTGACTTTGCAATTTGCACAAGAATCAAGTCAATATTTATAATTTTTAAGTAAAATGAATTTAAAAAACATCGTTTTAAAATAAAGTGAATATTAAATAATTTTCAAATAAAATATATTATAAAAGACAATCATTTTAAAATACAATGAATTAAAAAAAAAAAATTTATACAAAAAGAAAAAAAAAACATTTTTTTTTTTTTAATGAAACAAAATTTAAAAATAACATTAGATAACTCTTTTAAATTGAAATTGAAAACTTTTCCACACTTATCGTTCAACCACCTTCGTAAAAATTACAGAAAGCGTTACATAGAATTCCTTTTCATTTATAGTGTCGATCGGCCTTAGAAAAGAATGTATTGGGGTATGTGTTAGGAAAGAGGAGTTCAATTCTAGTGGTAGACGATGGAGCTAATAACGAATGCTTCGAATAAATTCCGGCCAATTACAATGCTGGAAGATAGATTCTCTAATAGCAGCTGTTCGGGAACGAGTAACGTGTGGAAGGAGAACGTTTTCATGTCGCCAGACTAAAACGCGTTGGAACAAAACGAAACAAAGAACTATAAGATAAACAAATTGAACTGCCATTGTTTCCAGCGCAAAATAATGTTCTCGGATTACTGATAGCAACGAAATCTATCAGAAAAGAATAAAAGAGAAATTGAAAAGTCATTGCCTTTATTTTTAATACGTGTAGGGATTTTTTTGTCCTTTTTTTTCTCTGCGGGATTCGATCTCCTTTGGTTGCTTGTGTAACAAAGGTTCTTATTACGTTGGAATGCGATCCGTTCTTCCGACAAAACGTCAAGGTGTTGCTTTAAGATAACGAATTTTAAAGCTCCCTCTGATTGGAGCTTTGTTCCATTTTGAATGGGCGAAAGTAAGAATTCCTCAGCTTATAACCCATTGTTGAGACGGGGGCAATAGTTCGTGAAGGCAGCAAGGCGTGGAAAAAATTAACTTAATCCCTCTATTTGGCTGTAGAGACCATTATAGAGCGTTGAGGATCCTGCAATCAAGTTTGGTACGAATAGTTAATTAGTAGCATTCAACAAATACTTAAGATTCAATCGTGATTGAAGTTATTTAAGCTTCTAGACAAGAATAAAATTTGTAATGGTTGCTGGAGTGGAAGTAATCTTTTTTTTTTCTATCCTGAAAGGAACTCTGTTTAAAATGTATTTCAATCAGAACAAATAAGCGTTGCAATACTTTATTAGCTGCAATTGGTTTGAAAATACTCAAGTAGAAGAAAAGGTGAATGGCAAAGTAAGTATCTAGTAATCATTGTTTGTGCGCATATAAAGATACCACAAACGGTATACATACAAACAGGATCTGTCATTTTTTGAGCGCCTTTGGGCAGTTAAGTTTAAGTTCAAATGAAAATATTTTTGGTTTCGTTTATAAAAACACAAAGACAAAATTTTCACGAAAAGTTACTTTAGTATCAAAAGTTGATGGCCATTTAGATGCCAATTTAGATTATAATTTACAGGAGTAGATCTGTTGACACGAATCCCCCTGGAGGACTTGGAAGTCTACGGATTTAACATGCTCATATCCGGTGTTAACCGGAAGTAAAAGGTATTTGGAGTTCCCTGGTGGTCGGTAGATTTATGATATCAAAGGTCATATAATCTTTTGAATAATTGGCATTGTTTTCAAAATGAACCAAGATGAAAACAGTTATTTGAACTCCATGTCTCTGTATCTACATTGGGGTCATTCCAAGTCATACTTCTCAAAAAGTGGTCTTTCATCCCGACCCCACCGATATTTTTAAAAACTCGGTGCTTTTGCTGCCCTGACACATGCAAGAAAATAATATGAAACATTTAAACCTCCTACATGAAAGTAAGTTTTTCACATTTTTGCAATTCAAGGTCAAAGGAAAAATTGAATGACCTAAAAACTTATTAACAGTGTCATGTTTTACAACACTTGAAACGCTGTACATGAATCTACGAAATAAGCTCTTTTATTTAGTTTGATGAGACAATTAGACGCAGCGATACGGGCGGTTTAGGGAGTCTAGAATCACACGTGTGTTCAGATTTTCAAATTCAAAATTAATATAAATAAAAAAGCAATTGCAAGTAGGAAGCTAAGATGTTTCGTATTTTCTTGTATGAGACTGATCAACAAAATTGCCAAGTTTTAAAAAATTAAAAGGGGTCGGGTTGTAGGACATAAATGATCCATTATTGATACAGGAATTTCCCTTAAGGGACTGATCCCGGACCGTCGTCAATAGCCCGTTGTGTTACTCTAGTACGACGTTAACTAAAATTACCATTACAATTGATACAGGGAAGGTAGTCCATAGAGACTAAATTAACATATTCCAATATGGTCTCTTTGTTTGACTATGGAATAATATTTCTGTAAAGGGAAACCAGTCAAGCAATAAAACGAGCCGGATTTGCTTTGAAAAATAAACTCAAAGGAAGTTAGATCAAAATAAAGAGGTCGACAGACGGAATACGGAGAAAAAGTCTTTCACCCTTCTTTTTGTGAATGGGTATTTTTGATTTACAAAGCACAGATATTTCCAGAGTAGCTCTAGCTTTTTGAATACATGTCTAGATATGTAGTTTCTGTGGGCATCGCATCTCTTTTCTTGACACACATATCTCCATAGGACCTCAACAGATCTACCGAATCAGTAAAGAGGAAGAGTCAAAATATAACGTGCCCATTCTTTTGCTATTGTTATATAAGTAAAAATAGCTTTGATGGGTGTGTTTATGGTCTGAACGTCATAGAACTTCTAATGAAATAGACGGGGCATGTGCACTTAATTTCAAGTTATTTCTCCCGATCACTCGGTTTGAACACCTTCAGAAGGTCACATGGTATTGGAAGAAAGCACGAATCTCAAGGTAGCAGTGATTGACAAACATATTAGAAAACACCGCGCTTCGATATTCAATAGGCCCCAGTAGTTTCCCAAACCCACGTGACCTATACTTCTAAGGTCTTACGAATGTTACTCCGCCAACGCGCAGTCAGTTTCATTCGAAAGTATATGGCAATAGCAGTTTTGACACTAAATTTCAATAAATATTATAATTTTGGAATGAGTTATAGTTGAACTGGAATACTGACGAATTTAAAACTAGTTATGTCAGAAATGCCGAAAACCTAATTAAAATATAAATTTTAATTTGTACCAATTTTAAAATTTTAAGCAATAGATTGGTCCTAGAAATGTTTAATGTAAACATTAATATACAATCGAGAAATATGGTGTTTTGTAAATTAAAGAAACGTAAAGTTCACAAATTTTGGTGAAATATTTAAATTAATTACAAAAATTGTATTTCTAGTAAACTGGAAAATAAAGATGGGGGGTATCATATCAGAATAATTTTTCATTTTTTTGCGACGAACAAAGGGGTGTTAAAAATGTTTTCTAAACTAGCATTTGAATCGAGTTGTTTGAATTCAAGTCATTTCAGTTTGCACGTTTAAGGCAAATAAATATTTTTTTTGATAGGCACAATCATATGCAACCATTTAAAAGAGTCTTAGACCAAGTGTATAGCTTTTGTATAAATCCAAAGAACAAGTTAAGGTATGATAGACAACAAATTATTTCACCCGTCACTGTAAAAATAAATTTATTTCTGTGTCATAAACACAATACTTATATATTTCGTGGCGTATATTTAGGTTTTTGGTTAAGTGGACGGTACGTACAAGAATACATTTAAGTAAAGATGAGAACGATCAAGATAATTTTTTGATGGACACAAATCAGTAAATATATCTTCGTTTCAATTTATAAGTAATGATCCTCATCTTAAAGCAAGCTTGAAAAAAATAATTTCACACCCACATTTATTGGTATAAAACGTTCTATGTCGTCGATATTTTTATTAAAAATGAACATCCTATTTTGAGTGTAAGCAAGTTGCGACGGAACCAACGAAAGATCTAATGCTTTCTCCATCAAGCCTATGGTGTTATTATTGAGTGACGATTTGTGGGTTTATAATATCCTAATTTAACTCAAATAGCACTTCAGATAAAACATTTTATGAGGGACAAATTCGAAATATTGTATCTGTAAATTACAATTTGTAACTAAAGTCTTTTTATATTATTCGTTGTCTTGAAACAGAAAATGAGTAGAATTCTAAAAAAATTATATTAAAAATAGTTTTATAGAGATCAGAACAACTTTTCACACTTAACTTTCCCTAGAACTGTATCAAAGCTATAAAAAAATTAAAAGAAAGATTAAATATATTTATTCATTACCATTTGCTTAAAAATTAATTCGAATTTCCGTAAACAACGTTAAAGAAAATGAATCCTGAGTTCAAAATTATCTGATTTATAAGGTAAAAGAAATTCACATTAACAACGGAAAGGCAAATTAAGATTGCAAGTAGTAATGAAATGAATTGGGAAATCGTAAGACAAGGATTAGTAGAAAGAGAAAGAGTAAAGAGAGAGAGAGAGAGAGAGAGAGATAGAAAAGAGACAATTATAATTGTTGAAAGATTATATTCAAAATTCTAGAGGGAAATAAAATTCTAAAGAAAAATAAAGATTGGTCAAGGCTATTAAAATTTAGATTCATAATTAGAAGATGGTTTAAGGAAGTATGGCCGGTTTATATTTTTGGAGAAAAAATGAAAAAATATATATTTCCACTTTTTAAAAGAAATTGCACAATTCTTTAATGAAATTTGAGAAAAAGATTCCAAATTACAATTTTTTCTTCTTTTTTTTTTTCAAGATATGAGTTATGAGAAAATGTTTAGTGAAGATAGTTTTCGAAATTGCAACTCGAACTTAAGTAATTTGTGTAGTTAAATTTTCGATTGGTACAAACATACGAAGAGTTTGGAATTAAGGAATATTTTTTAGCTTTCGGATTTTTAAAATAAATTTTTTTTTTTAAATAGACAAATTTAAAAAGAAGGAAATAAACGTAAAAGAACAATAAAGGAACAAATTAACTAAATAAGGAGAAACTGTTCTTAAGTTTAGTTTTCAATATCTGGAATAATATAAATTTTTTGCAAGAACGAAAACGAACTAGAATGCTAGAATGCGAAAATAAAGAAAACCTAGTTTGAATAAGAAGCGGCACTTCATGAAAAGAAAGATCAGCTTACCTTTGTCAGAAGACATCGCGCGGTCCTCAGGTAAATCCTCGTGTCTCTAGTTTCAGTTTTGAATGCTCGCTCTCTGGACTGCTAACATCTGGAAGGCGGAGAGCACATTTACGCATGCGCTAGAACAGCGACATCTAGTGTGGAAAAGGGGACTGAGTCAAAGAGTTAACAATGCGTTGCAGTCGTGGTTAGAAGGAACTTCATATTTAATCTCAATTTTTTAAAATTCCTAGTTCAAAGCAGCGCAAGTGTCAGTTGAGAAAGTAAAACTTTGAAGAAAGCTACTTTTTAATTGTATTACATTTTAAGGGAAGCATATAATTAACCACCTTTCGTGTGTGTGGTGTGTGTATCTGTTTTAAATTATTTACAAAAATTGAGAAAACAGATGCAAACAAAATGAAACGAATTATATTAACATAAAATTTTAGAAATGAGAGTGGTCAAATTTGCGAGAATTTAATTGGGTCTTTTCAATTTTTTAAACTCTGTAAAAGTCTCTGTGTATTTAAAAAAAAGTTAACCATTTCAGTAATTAAACAG
The DNA here is from genome assembly GCA_947359465.1 of Metellina segmentata. NCBI lineage: Eukaryota > Metazoa > Arthropoda > Arachnida > Araneae > Tetragnathidae > Metellina > Metellina segmentata. The sequence goes on from OX375879.1 coordinate 59,010,233, forward strand.
AAATGTTAGAATACATTTTATATTCTAAATATAGCATAGAATGTGAGCAAGTTCGGATAATTATTTAATTTAATCTTAAGTTAAATAAACTGACAAATGAGGAAAAAAATCGAAACTCTAAATAAATCATAATTTACCAACTTATTTTAATATTATATTTAAAGCATGAAGTGCGTCGTGAGAACGGGTTAAACGAAAAACCTTCAATAGAGTGATTGTTGATAACAATAGAAAATAGCTGAGCTATTTTATACTACCTGGTAAAATATGCACTTGGGAAATATGTTTTTATAAAGTTTTTGTAGGATTTTCGTTTCTTAAACCTAATTTGTACCAGAATAAATTTTATTACTTTGATAAATATTATATTTTCCATGAAAAATAATGTGATTTATGATATACGTCATTTCTGTATCGGCAAATGCATTAGTATTTAAATAACTTTATGTGCTATCGTTCGTCTTTTTAAGATAATATTTTTAATTGAAACTCTTTTTAATACAAAAAATATACATATTGGGATAAATCATTCATGGCATTATAATGTTCTAGAAACGAAATGTTTGAAGAAATACTTTTCTTCTTTCCTTTGTAAGCTAAAAAGAATTTTTGTGATGGTGATATAATGAGAACTGCTAGGTAATTAAAATAACTCTTTCATACATCAATGCCATTTGTTCTTCTTAATTTTGCCTTATTAATTTGTGTGACGTATGCATTAATTATTTTTGACACAACATTGAAAATAACATCAGTGTATAAAGAATTCAGTTAGGATCTAGATATTGGAGCAGATGGTTATTTTTGGGAATAACAAATGAGACACCAAATATGTTATTATCGCTTCTGATGTAGTAATAGTATTTTCAAGAATAATAATCAACAGTAGTTGATGAAGATAGAATACACATGTTGCAAGATTATTCGTTTGTGAATCAATGGTATCATGTAATACGTTATAGACGTGTTTCGAAATCATAATTTGGAAAGTTTATGTGATTTTGACTTAAATAATGTAATTCAACAAGGAGAAAATTATGAGATAAAAATGTTTTATGCGATGGTATTGTTATCGAGAATACATTGCATTCTTTGCCTCAATTCTTGAAAGGATGATGGGTCAGTTAAACTGAGCACTCCCTTCTTTAAGTGGTTAGAAGAGAAAAGAAAATTAACGACAAAGCTGTCAGATTTAGTGTTTATGCTAGTATACTTTACTCATTTCTTTGTCAGTCTTTGGGCCTCCATTTTGTATAATTCCTTTTTGTTTTGTATCAATTCTTCAACTGACATAAACTGTGCAAATAAATTATATCACTAACTTCCAACTAGAATGATCATAAGCATGTTAAGAGCTTCGTAATAATGAATATTTCAAATTATTTTAGATCTTAACTTAGAAATAAGAGATTGTTTTGGGGTAAAGGATTTCTTTTCTCCGCATTTTTGTTTGCCTCTCTTTTTCGTTCACCTCTTTGATCATGTTCATCCGGTTATCAATTTTAAAACGCGTATTCCAATTCATTAGATTGGAACTCTGGTATGTATAAAATATAAAATGATTCAACTTTCTTTTAAGTTCTAGGCTTAATATTAGTACACTAGGTGTTATATCATGTTCACGTGAGGCATTTCTACGCGCGTTTGGCGAGGCTTTCGAGGTCCGCTTTTCGTAAGCATTAAATTATGTTTTTTATTCTTCTAATTCCAGTTTCTATCTTTGCGATCGTTGAAGATAGAGTAAAAATGTCAACGGATTTCAAATCAGTGTAAAATTCTTCGCCAGATCGATATAAAAAAATTTATTTGATTATTTACCATTTGATTATTTAATTATTTATTAAAAGAAAATCACATTTAAGGTATCGTTCTGGTGTAAAATTTTCCGCAGATTTCAAATCCGTTGACATTTTTACTCTAACTTCAACGACAGCAAAGATAGAAACTTGAATTAGAAGAATAAAAAAAACATAATTTAATGCTTACGAAAAGCGGACCTCGAAAGTATCGCCAAACGCGAGTTACAAACGTGTCATGTAAAGGGCCTTATGCATACCCAAAAATAAACATATTCACACGTGCTCAAAAACACGTAAAAAAGTAACATACGCTCAAACCATTCATATAATAAAACTCGATTTTTGAACATAGTGAAACGGAAAATTAAGAACGGGTGTCAGATTACTCGTCAGTTTTTTACGTGAATACGAGGAACAGTATTGAGGGGCATGCGTGAAAATTTGAGCGGTACAAAACAGTATAGCAACTGTCTTGTCTAATGATTTTAGAACTAGAAGAAACTTTCAGAAGATAAATATAGCATAACGTAGAACAAGAACTACCTGACATGATTCTTCGCACAACCTACCAGATTTTACTTTTGCGAGATATTTTTAATGCTACTTCTTCTGAGAACATGTTTCTGTGGTATCAGAATTTTCAATTGGATTTGTAGAAAGTCATCAGAGTTCAACTGGGTTTCCATAGATCAATTTTGACTAAGCACTGTATCCATTTTGTACCACTCTTGAAAAACGTTTTTGATTATTACTTCTATCGACTTTAATTTTATTCTTACTGGCAAATGTTGTGAACACTGGCCGAGATCTGCTTGAAGTGTAGAGATTAAAAATTAGATAGGGTGTCGCAATGTATATATTTTTTAAACTTAAAAGTATCCTTCTTGCGATGTTAGTAGCAAGATCCGTTAATCGCTAACCTTTAACGTTACTTAGAAATAAACCTTAAAAATGCTTTTAAAGCAAAAATAGTTTTTTAAGTCCGGAAATCGCTGATACGATGCTCACAGATGGTTGGTTTTGAAGTAGAGAGAGAAAGGAACACACACAATTTTCATTCTTCTTGCCTTCAAATTCTCTTTTATTGCCTTTCTTTTTGCTTCGACTGCAACTATTTTCCTCTTTCGAAAACCCATTCGCCTTTGAACGGAATGTGTTCGATACGTTAAAAAATGAGAAACTTTTCACTGAATACTTTTGACTGTTTGCCTCTTTTTAAAAAAACTTACCCATAGAATCTGTTTTATTTGTTTTTAAAGTCTCAACATCACCAAAATCTTTATAAAAGCAAGGATAGTTATAACAATTCAAATATATTGGATTGTTGTTAAAGACCTTCAGGTGATGATAAAAGAACATGATTGTGTAAAAGTAATTGATATTTTGATGAACATCCATTTTAAGTATCTTTATTGATTTACCAATAAAGAACGCTCAAAAGTTAAAAAAAAAATGCATAGCTACAATTACTCGAAATGAAGTTTTAACAATTAAAATGGCGCTGTTACCTATTAAACCGATGTTTCGTTCGTACCTTCAAGTAAAAGTTCCTTCTCATGAAAATAGATTATATCTCACAAGAAAATACAGTTACAATTTCAGAAAAGTATAAGAACAAGCATTGATAAATATAAATAAATATAGGTTGTTTTCAGCGTTCATTATATACTCATTTGAATACACATAATTAAATGTTCTAAATGTACGTAATTTTACTACACATTCTATAACAAAAAAAAAATCGACGCACTAAAAAGCTGCAGAATTCTGTGGTGCTGGGCTAGATCCACTTGGAACGGCGCTGACTGAGAACGTTTAGTCTTTAGTGAAGAGTCCCGTTTCCAACTGTGTCCTGACGACAACCGCAGATGTGTCTGGAGACGTCCAGGGCAGCGTGGGGACCTGCTCTTACTATCGCACGCCACACATGCCCACAACAGGGTGTTATGGTCTCGGGTGCCATCTCCTTTGATAACCGGGCCCTTTTGGTAGTCATTTCTGGCACACTTACAGCACAGTGATAAGTAGACGACATTTTACGCCCGGATGTGTTACCGTTCCTTTTGCGACACCCCGGACTTAACTTTTCAACAAGATAATGCCCAGCCGCACACGGAACGTGTTGCTATTAAATGTCTTCAAGCTTTCTCATCACTTACTTGACCAGCTAGGTCTCCTGATCTCTCTCCCATAGAGCACATTTGGGACGTTATGGGAAGGCGATTGCAAACATCCTGGAATGTTGAACATTTAGACCGACAGTTGGAGACAATTTGAAAAGAAATTCCGAAGGACACCATCCGGGAACGTTTTCAGTCCATGCCACGCCGGGTGACAGCTAGCATCCAGGCCAGAGGTGCACCAACGACATATTGACTTCTACCTTTATAACGGTCAAACTCTGAAATAAATCATTCAATTAATCTGAAATTTGAATCGTTTGTTTTTTAAGTATGTTCTTCACATCCACTAATTTTTATTGCAATCGGACAACTCTTTGGTGCATCGATTTTTTTGTTACAGATTACATTTAAGAATTGTTATAATATTTATAACTGCATGTATCTAATTGATAGAATACGATTAAGTAAATTTATGGTATATTTTATGACTTACTCTACTTTTTTAGGCATGTTATTCGTTCATCGGAGGTTCATTTTAAAGCAACAAATAAAAAGTAGATATCCAAAAATCTTCATACCCCACCCCAGTTTTTTAAAAGCTTGCATATGTACGTGTTATGACACGAGTAAAAAGTTTCTTAGTCATCGAAAATAATGTTTTATAAAAGTGAGACATGCATTCATACATATCGTCTTTTCACCTTCTAGAAATAGCTTAAGAAGCATTCATTAGGAACATAATTCTAAGGGAACGAATACATATTTTTTCATAAGCGAATAGGAGTGAAAGCTAACGAACTGAAAACTTTTTTTGTTGGTATTGGAGTAAAAAGCACACTTTCCAATTCTAAGTAGCAACTGCATATTTCGCGGGTTAATTTTTGCTAAAAGTGTTAGTTACATAGCTTTAATTCTTTTAAATGTTTTTTAAGGAAATTTGTGTTAAAATGAACTGAAAATATGTTTTACCTGTTTTATAAAATGTCGTAACATTTAGAAAACAATAGAATATGAGTATTTAAAGCATTTTAGAATTACTGAATTGCACTATTTTTATAAAGAAAACTTTTACAAGCCTTCTTGTCACAAATAGAGTACAATGTCTATTATTACTTGAAGTCGTAAAAGACAAGAAGCAGTAATGAACAGTAAATCTATTGTGTTTGAATAGCTAAGAGGTTCAACCATAAAATAAAATTATCCCCTATTCTACTTTGCTAAACTCATTTCAGCTACCTGAACAAAAACAGGTTATTTTCAAGGATTTTTTCTAAAAGGCTATAAAACAGAAAATCAGAGCTATACAATTATACCATCAACAGTGACTAGGAAGTCCACAAGTGCTTTAAAAACACGCATGTTTGAATTAAGGAAACAATTGAACGATTCTAATTTTCTTTCCAATTGGTCACAATCAAATAATGCAAGATCTAAATAAGGAAACAAAGCACATAATTATAGTTTCAACTGAGAACTAGAATTCTAATACATAAACGATTATAAAGCACGCACTTTGCAATAATCTTTTAAAACTAAGCTGTAGATGTAAAACGAACAAATTGGAATTTTTACATAATAAACCTTTATTTTTTCACTGTCATTTATCTAAAATAAATTATTGAATGAACTGAATATTATAGAATTACGAATAAAGTTTTTGACGCTAATAGGTTTAATAATTTGGTACGTTACGTCTACAAAAACTCTAGCGACCGAAAAAATGGCCAGATTTGCCGCATATATCTCTGAAGCGAACGATAATATAATGATTTACATTTTGTAGGATAGAAGAATTATATCTCTATCTAAAATGGCGGGTTGTGCTTTGGTGAGGAGAATGGCATGTGTATGAACACTGAAAATGACGATGCTGTGTGTTGGAGACGTGAAACTTTGGATTGCGAAGATATTAGTTGTGTGTGTGCTGAGATTGGTGTATATTTGTAGAGAATATAACAGGATATGTAATGTTATTTAGCAGCAACAACCGATAAATACAATTTGTGAAGTTATAAGCCGATAAGTGTGTTGAGTTGAAGAAAATTTTCGTTTCGTCAAAACATTGCAAAAGGAAATATAAACAGAAATGTAAGAAATGTACAATATAATTAAAAAAAAAATTCTAAAGGAATCAGTTAAACCCGAATTGACAAGTGTCGAACGATTCTATTGAACAACGCGAGTACTTCGAGTATTCTGCCGCCTGAGCCCATGGATATTGATTTAGAATGTGATAACTTCGAAAAATTAAACGATGAAATGAGAAATGGACATATTATTATCCAGTTCGTTCTGAAGAGTTTGTAAAGTGATAACAGTAGATCGATGACGAATCAGCTTTCGTCAAGTGTGAGCTCGGTAACGTTTGTAATGCTAGTGATCACTTATTGGGGTGGGGGTTGAGATATTTGAAACGTAAGTTTTTAATATTTCGCATTGTTAAAAGAAGAATTTCCAAATGAATATATCACGTTATGTAAATAAGGTACTTCCGTTAAGAAAGAAACTGTGGTACAGTTAGGCAAGTAATCCACACAATTTAAATTCCGTAACACTTGTCGCCAGTCATTAAATATTATAAAGATACCTGCATTGTTCAGGTCGAATGGTTTTGTTTATCCTACAAAGTCCAATGTATTGCCACCACTGTATTCTTAAGTAAAAGAATAATCTCGCCGTGGATACCATTTATGCAAATAAAGCAATTCCGCTGTTAAGAAAACTATATATTTGTGTGTGTACCTATTATGATTACGATTATTTCAATGGTGTTTCTCAAAACAAATCACTTACAGATTATATACAACGTGAGTTCAAATTGAAGTACATTTCTACTCCACCTTCTACTCTGAACAACAGTTGTAAGAATGTTACCCTCCATAGGAACATTGATGCAAATACAACACTATATGAATATTACTTTACATATCTCTCTAATAAATAGAATTATTCGTCACTCATAGCCATCAAGACCTCTTTATTTACATCTTACCCTTCCTTTAATAATACAAAGACAGATTCGCGACCTAAATGATTGTGATTGTATCCCTTGACACAACCCACACCAATTTTTGAAAGTAATAACATATGATCAGATCAAACTATTACTATAAAGTATTTATGTTGTTGTTGTCGTGTGGGCCATATATGGGCCAATTGGGGGTGCCATTGCCCCGGAGGGTTGGACTTCTTCATGCATGACACATCCGTTTTACAGGAAGGTCCCTTTCACACATCCATTCACTCACTCACACATATCATAATTTAGATCCCAATCAGAGGCCGATAACCCCCTGATCAGGTACCCCCAGAGGTATTGATTTGGTATGGGAACATGAGGGACTTTGTAACCACGACCTATTTAACGTGCCCCAGCCATCATTAGCGAACACGACAGTCTTTAGCCAGGTCTAAGCGCCGATCTCGCAACCATCAGAATTGCAGGCTCCGCTGAGGACAGAACCCACAACCCTTCTGATGCGAGCCCGACGTTCTACTGACTGAGCTACCGCGGCTCCTATAAAGTATTTATAATCTATGTGTACAATTAATTTACTTAATTTCTCGTTGTATAGTTCATCACTAGACCAATTACTTATTTGTAATATCTTGAAGTTTTATTCTCTAAGTCGAGTGCTCTGATTCACTCTTTGTGTGTGCATTCTCACAGTTTACACGACGCATAACTGCAACTCTATAAATGACACAAATCTGGCGATTCAATTCTGTAGGTACATTGGCATCTCGAGCGTAGTAGCGTTTTTTTTTTTTTTTTTTTTTTGCTTTGCTCTTCAAGTATTAGTTGGCTCTTCGGCTTCTTTTATGGTTACAATTAGTCATGCTATACATATACCATTCCATGTACTTGGGTACGTTGGGAACAAATTGAAATTTGTCTCAATTGTGGAGAATCTAAACAATTCAATGAACTCGTTAAATACAATGCTTGATATATGAACTCTTTTGTGTGGGAGTGGCCCAGTTGGTAAAGTCGCGGTTTATGAAACGGAGGACTTTGAGTTCAATACTCGACCAAACGAAGACGGTCTTGTACGTGGGGCTGGTGCAAGCTAAATCTACCGCGCCTTCAAAAGCCCTACCATTGGCATGGTGTGGAAATTTGGAGGATGGGGGTCTTATTTCCAGTGTCATTTTACCAAGGTTCAAAATTACAAGGAGTTGTCCTCAGATCCTTTTTTCGGGATTGATTCCAGACCGTCGCCAATATACCGATGTGTTTCTCCAGTGCGAAGTAAATTCAACTACCAACCACATATAAACTTTTATGAAACAGGTTACGAAATTAAATTGTCTAGTTCTGTATGCTTGGTATTAAAATCACAACGTAGTAATTTCAATAGATAAAATACGAAAGTTCACATGTGCTGTGACCTGATACCGTCTCCGAATTGAACATGCTACTTTTTATTCCAGAATGAGGAACTCTCTTGATAAGAAAGAAATCATAAAACGTAACAAGAAGGTGAAACTGTAGGCGTACCCACTTCTAACTTCAACATCAAAAATCATAAATGAAAAAAGCAAGCACTAGTACTTTATAGTGTTCAATTTGGTTTGAGACATTTTGACAGAACAAAGGGCGACGACTGTTTGAACATCGAGGTCACAGTAAACAGTGACCTGACAGGATTTAATTCAACTGTAGAAAAGATGAAAAAACTGCAATTCCAATGCTTCACTTTTCAATTCATGGGATTTTATTCAGATAGAACATTAGGGCGCATGGAATGGGACACATTATTCCACAAAAATTTGCATTCCTTTTCGCTCTAGCTTTGAGATAAAGGAGGAAAAGTGCACCTAGACATTTCAGAAAGACGGTTAGATCGGTGCTTCTTTATTCGTTGATAGAATAAATCGATGCACGACATTCCATTTATCGTAATCGTAGGTTTTAAGCACGAAAATGGAAATTGTTTCCACTTACCCTTTTCTGTGCATTGGACGTAATAGTGTGGTGTTTACTTATGCAAAATACGAGGAGAAATGCAGAAATTTTAAGACTATAAAGATAAGATATTATTTTTCTTATCTATTTAATGATTTGCCTATCGTGGAAGAATGTTTCGCCGAGAGTGCTTGAAGTATTTTCTGAACGGAATTATGCTAACTGAAATTAAAAATAAAATACTTCTTTGAATAAATACTTTGATAGCTGAATAGCTTCGTGCAGGCAACATAATAAATAATCACTTTTCAAAATTTTCCAAAAAAACAATTTTTAAGTTCAAAATTAAAAAAAAATTAAAATAGCTTTTAAACAATCAAAGTGGACATGTTATCTTAAACTTTCAAGTACTAAGCACTGATTTAACAATTATAAAATCCTTTGATTATCTTGAATGCTTTGTTTTTAAATTTTTCACTAAGCATTTATGTGGCTTGCAAGCTTATTACTCTGACACCCAGAGCCCTTCATTTGATGTACAAACCAATCAATTGAATGCAGCATGATCAATTCGTACAAATGTAAGACTTCGTAAGGGAATTTCGTTTATCATCAGTCTGAATTATGCTGTCAGAGTATAATGTAACTTTCCTTAGTTTTTTCCTTATTTTTTAATGCGTAGTACTAAAATTTGATCTTTTGAGTTATATCTAAGAATTACTAGCCTACACTTACGAGATACTTACTTTCATATTGTATTAGCTTTACAGTAAAAATAGATATTCGAACATCTGCTTCATCACTCAATTGTTATTTTTCCTGAACGAATGTAAGAAGTGTTTTGGAACCGCTATTACAATAATTAGTAAAATAAAGTTCTCTTCTACCTAACGTTAACTATATTTATATTTCATGGTAACATAGATAATACCTGTCTGAAAATAAAAATATGCGATAGTAAATGTATAAGGTACACACTTTTTATGTATATATTTTGCATTGAAAATGATTAAAAACACGTAATTAAACTGTATTTGATAAACAACACGTCTTTATTGTATATTAAGAGTCCTATAGTTAAAATTTTAAAATTAAATATGCTTGTGACCCTTATTTCTGTCAAGGAATCTTCAAAGATAAGAAGATGCTTAACAATATCCACTTTTAGGAAATTGTATTAAAACAAAAGAATAAAAATTGCGATTTTCAATTAAATCTCAATTCAAACCAACCATGAGACTTCTTGACTTTTCTTTTCAAATCAGTAGAAATATGCTGAGCAAAGATGTAAAGGTGTTCTGCTTATCCAAGGCTCTCATATTTGAATTCTGGTTCTCTATAGAGAATTGGCCCTTGTCGCGGGTTAGTAAATTCCTCTAGATTCTGTTAAGGAATCTTAATATTCCACAAAATCCAACTTAGGAATTGTAAATGTCGATTGGTTGTTTTGGGTTTTATAGCACAAAGGACATATTTGACGAAGCTGCACCAAATGAAAGACATACAACACAATGAGGGAGGAAGAGAAAGCATAACAGGATAGTCGAGGGTAAAAATGAAAGGGGTAAGGATCACTCGGGTACCTCGGGGTTGTGATGCCCGCACACACGATTAAAGAAGATGTGCCCCGAGGATTGTAAATGACGGATTACTTATGAAATACAAATATTTATTCTGAATAAATACTCATTGTTATACATGAACAAGTGTGTAATGTTTATATTTTCCTTGGGACATAAATACATTTTTTATAAATATAATGAAAATAGCTTTTAGTTTTAAACTTAGAAAACAGACTACAACATAGAGAACAAATTTTTTTTCCTCTATAGATCTGGTATGAGAAGGAATTTCTGTGTAAAAAATAATGAGGAAGAAAAAGAACTTTCTGTTAAGAAATAATTTTATTTATCGCCGTTTTGACGATAGTTTTTAATATAAGTTAAGAGTTGAAATTTTTTGCATTCGAGTTTAATGCCAAATTAAGCTTAGAGTTTTGAAAAAGGTTGCCCAAACTAAAGAAAACTGAATTAAGCTTTGCAGAAAAAGTCTCTATGATGGGTGGTTGTTACAAAATTAGTTTTTTATCAGAAGTGGTACACTTTTTCTTTATTCAAAAATCAGACCTTCCAAAAGTTTAAATAGTCTATTGTGTTGAACCAGTGCGACGTTAATTTAACTACCCACCCAAAAAAGTTGAACTCTTGAGTCATCCTTTTAGTACCTTATATTGGAAGTAAAAACCTATCATTTTTCCCATTTCAAACACGTTTTTGATGGGGAATAAATTACACAGAAAATTTTTGCAAATATTTGCATGCCAACAAAAGTTGTGTGTGTATTATTGCCTTTTTTATTACAGCAATCTTTCTGACATTGAAAATATGTGTAACAACAGCTCGTTCAGGAAAAATAAATCTATAACTTAAAAATCGGCAAAAATCAGTATCGAGAATTTCCCAGGGAAATTTACTGTCAGTGAAAATGCAGACAATTGCAAATCCTATCTAGTACAACGCATTTGTTCAGATCCCCTCTCTTGCTCACCTCATTTGCATTGCCACTGATTTAATTACCCATCGACAATAACATAAACAGAAATCAATATTCCGTAGAACAAGAAACCAGCTGTCGCGTGTTGGTAGTTGTTTAGGAGAAAGGACGTAGCTTTCATTCGAACAGTGGAAAAACGAGGCAGCAAAATTCTACTGCGAGGATTTCCTAGTGGACGCGGATGGCGGCTGGAAAAAAAAAGGCCGCTGTTATCCATGCGTGGCGGAGTTCTTTGTGTGTGGACCATTGTTTGCGTGGGCGTGCGTGCGAGTGAAGAACAGCTGATGCTACTTCCGCCACCAGGGAGTCAAGAGGTGCCACAGATAGGGGACTCTCTCAGGCACTTGACAAAACTTTCATTCCAGTGGATCCCAGTGGGAATTGGAATTCACATATCTGTGGTCTTCTGGGCAATCGTCAAGGCTGCTCAATGTGTGACAGACGGTTGGAGTCGGTTGCATTTTCTGCGTTCAAATTCAAACTGAAATAGAATGAGAATTCAGGCGAAATTTTGCTTTATCCTTCATGTGTTATAAAAAATTTCACTTCCACCATTTGCATAGATTTCTCGGTGTTTCCGGTGGTTTGTCTAGGTTGTTTTTTGAACTATGATGAATTCAATATTCACTAAGAGAACAAATTGAAGGAGACATTTATTACGACATAAGAGTTAGGATAATGTCTGCGAGAGCTCAGTTCAAATGGTTTTGGTTTTAGCTCGCATTACGATTCAAAAGGTTCAGTTACAGTGATATACTTGATATCTTTGAAGCTTGTCGCGACACTTCTTTTGTGAAAACCGGGATACCAAACTTCTAACAGGAAGTACATGAAATTCGGCATCCCCTAAAAGTAATCCTAAATCGATTTGAATTAAAATATATGAAGAATGATAAGATACTTATTTGAATATATATTTCCTAATAATTACTATTCTATTCCAAGAGTTAATTTAAAATGAGGTAGATTTTGCTTCGGTTCTTTAGTAGTAATATAAAATTTATGGAGTGATAATTAGGGCAACTTTTTGCAACAAATGCAACTTTTTTTCACACGTTCTACGCTTTATGTAAAGTACTAAAAACAAAATTCCTTCGACATGGGGTGTATTGTAAGTGAGTTATAACCGCAACATAAATGCAACTTTTTGCAGAATTACAACTTTTTACAATTTTGCTTAATTAATTAATTTGAAATTACTATTTCATTTGTTGACCTCTGAATCAACCCTTCAATCACGTGTGTCTGATATTGCGAACGCCAAAGTATTGCTGATCAAAAGTTGATGGAAAGAAGGTATTCGTCCTAACAGACGAAAGTGAAATAAATAGCAAGTACTTTAACACATTGGTTGGCACTCCTGATAATTCGGAGCAAACTTGCGTAATCGACTGCAGAGTTTTCGGGGTGTTTCGATCATTAATATGTTTCTTTGTAGATGACGTTTTAAAATCTCTGAATGTTGAGCGAAATGATTTTGCGCATCTGGTATCTGGTATAGCATATTATATGACTGCGGCTGGAATCACACTCAAGGTGCTTTATCCACGATTACTCCAAGTTACTTGAGAGGCACACTTGTTTCACAACTGCAGAAAAAGTACAATGCAATAATGTCATGCAACATCAGTCTCTGTTGAGCCCAGTTTTTCAATGTTAAAGAAATGACTGACCAAGGATCGGCCATTCAACGACATCAAAGTTCTTCTGTATTTAATGATGTACAAATAAATTTTGAAGATTTTCATTTTTTACTAATAGTAATTAATTTTAGATTTTAGTGCACCAAAAACAAATGCAACTTTATTTTCAAAAATGCAACTTTAGGGAATGATAAATGCAACTTTTCCCATTTTTACTGCAACAAAAAAGTTGTCCCAGTGATAATACGATTTATTTTTATTTTGGAAAACATGAATTAGCCTGAAGTCGAATTAGTTTAAAGCGGTTTCTGCTCTAAATTTTCCATACTCTTAAACTAAACACCACTACAGGTCGGTAAAGTTGTCTACTTTGCCCTGGGTCGGTTTCTTTTCCACAAGTTTGTCCTCACCGGGAGTTTGAGTAAGGACAAGAGCGAATTCAGACGAAAGTGGGGTCCTTTTTTGAGTAACAAGGTTTTCAATTTGTAACCTTTTAAAAATTTTAAAGGACGTAATGTTCTTGTGTACTTTAAGATCCCTCGGTCAGTTACCACTGTAACATATTACAATGTTAATTACAAAGAAATACTTTATTGATGGCTATATACGCGCGAGTCATTACAGCTTAGTTGTTGTCAGTGAGAGTTACAGTTACTGGTGACGAAGATGGAGAAATGAGGTTACAGTTAAAGAGGTTATAGGAAAACATTGAGTTAGAGATATAACAACCACTTTATAGCGAAGGTCAGACTGGGTCACATTGTTACTCAAGTGTTTCTGAGGTTTCGTGGAAGCTCCTTGTTTGTTTGACCGAAGAGGAGACATTCGAATATAGCTTAGTTTTCTGTACAAGAGAACATTTTTAGATAACTTTTGATTATGATTGACACCATTGATAGCAAGATTATGTACCCCAAGTTGATTGTTACCTTTTAATTACTTTTAATAATAAACATCGTGAAATTTGAGCTAATACCTCCTGACTCATATAATAAGGTTGCATTTGTATCCAGAAACCGGTGTATCAAATTATTTGAAACTTAGTATTCGAGGTAAAATTTTAATGTGGATTCGTAACCTGGGGTTAAAATTGATTATTGTGACTTGGAATATCAAGTTTGTGTGAGCTGTAAAAATGACCCTTTAATCAAATTCAATGCAAATAAATTATATTCTCAATCGAATCGTAACTTGGAATTTGCTCTGCTATGGACGTTGCCTGAATAAAGATTGCCTGTTCGATCCCCGCAGCTGTACACAAAGAGACTTTTAAACACGTAAATTGGTACTACAAAATGTAATGAAATGAAGATACAGCATGAATGATTAATACAAGAATCAATTTACTTTTAATTTCAAACATACATATTCCATCGGTATAGGATATCAAAGCATTGGGTTGTCATTTCTGTAATAGGATATCTTGTAGCTCCTAAAGTAGAAAGGTGGACTCAAAATATATCCCGAGTGAATACAGATTTTCGATGGGAATAAGATCGGTGTACTTATCAGTGTAGTTATTTCAACTGTCCAATTCCTTCTCTTTGGAGACGAATCTCTTCTAGATTCGTTCTGAGTAGAAGAGATCGATTTAATTTTTTTTTATGCACGGCATAGTTACCAAGACACTTTTACGGTCTTAGAGTTTCTCCTGAGAACACACGAAGGTCAGTGTGTCTTCTCAGTGGAAAGCCAGCCTATACCAGCACCAGCCAGCAAAACTCCTAAAGCGGTCAAAAACACGGTGGTTAAAAATGTTGTCTGACTGTTGCGTTTTATTTACTCCTTCACACAAATAATATTACGAACTTTAAGAGTATTAAACTAAGGAAAATAAATTTTTAATGTAAAATGTTTTCGTTTGCACTCGTTACACTTTATTAAATGACTTGATTTGTTCTTGTTTAGGCACATTTTAAAGATAAATTCTTATTTAAATACATTTTAAGATTCTTTAAGTACATTTTAAGATAGATACTTATTTAGGTACTTTTTTACTCTGTTGTTTTAAAACGACATTTCTATAGAAATTACCTAGTAATAAGTTTGTAAATGAATGAATTTGTTTACTTTTACAGCTGTCAGTTTAATTATTTATTATAAAGTAACAAATAAAGAATAGAATGCCTTTCGAAATATTGAGATAAACCTACTTATTTATTATCTTGATTTTGAGCAAAATAATTGTCCAAGGATAATTGGCGTACAAAAATCGTCATTGAGAAACTTTTTTCCGGTATCAAAATATCATACATGATAAAATGACGCCACAAGGAAACCATTTGATAAACACTATATCGATATTTCTAAGCCCTCCTGGGGTTTTTTCTTCGAGTCGTAAACTGCCCAGTAGTGGCCAGTCTCTGGCGCAAAAATATGTTCCATTCCATCACCAGTTGAGAGCAAGCCCTCTTAGACAAAATGGTACTCCTTTCAAAACAAAATATTTTTCTTAAATTATGTAGCTTTTGTTTCCGAAACTCTTTTATTCAAGTTGTCACTGTCTCTTCAATGTATATTTTTATGCCTATTCCACACTTTCCTTTCTACTAGCACCCCGCCTGATTTTAATCCAAGTTCCATGTTATCTCTACTATTATAAAAGGAGGTGTTTGTCCTTAGGTCTGCGTGTCTCAATGTATTGCCCTGACGAATCTATGGCGCTTACAATTATGAACTATGGCACATAGGTAGTCCGAATTTTGTGCGATTTTTGTGCCTAGCCTGAATTTTAAAATTCAATCTAGAACATTTTAAAATGAATTTAATGGAATTTAATTATCCTTGTTTTATTTAGAATGGCAACACCATAAAGAGATGGCAAATTCTAAATTCCTTTTTTTTCGTTTCATTTTGCTGAGGAATGATTTTTCAGTTTACGATAAAAAACAAATAAAGTTTTAACTGGAGTTTTGTAGTTCTTTTTTCTATCTCCTAGACCGTTAAAGACAGAGTAGAAATTTCAACGGATTTGAAATCTACGGAAAATTTCACATTAGATCGATACCTAAAAATATGATTTTCTTTAAATAAATTATTTTTTTTAGTTGAATATATTTTATATTTTTGCAAGAGATTGTGACGTCATATCAACCTTCACGTTCGAGAAATCCATTTCCTGCGCTTAAACGATTCCACAGTGAAGGAAAGCAAAACAAATTTAAAACATTTTGACTGGCATTATTTACTTTACTTTTATAAAATCGTGATCGTTAAAGATAGATTAAAAATTCCAACGGATTTGAAATCTGCGGAAAATTTTACATCGTCATTAGTTAACCTGATACATTTGCATTTCTTTAAATAAATAATTTTTTGATTAAATATTTATAATTTCGCAAGAGATTGTGACAGATTGTGTTGATTTGAATATCTTCGCAATTCGAATTTGCCCGCATTTGACAATGACGAGGCCACAACGGGCAAAGCCTTGATGGCTGTTATCCAATAAGCTACAAATTTCCATTTGGTTTGCTTCGCAATCCAACACCACGGGCAATGCCGTGATGGCTGCTATCCAATATTCATAGGCTGTTACCAATACAATGGCTGTTACCAATATGCCGTGATCATTGTTATCCAATTTGCTGCGCAAACCAAATGGGAATTCGTAGCAATCACTGGATGTTAGCGAGCAGTGGTCACACCTGACCCACTTAAAGAACTATCACGGGCAACGTCGTGTTGGCCACGCAGTGGCTAGCATCTAAATAAAGTTCCGCAATAAAATATCTATTATGTTAGAAGATATCTGTTATGTTAGAAGATCATACAACCTGAAGACAGAGGGCCTTCTTCTCAGAAGCCTCACTATATCTTTATTCTTCCAAGGGCAAGGAAAAGTTGTTTTTGCTATTTGTATCATCATTCCCTGGGGAAATAGGGCAGTTTTGCCTCGACAAGGTAGCTCGTCATTAGAAAAATCGAATAAATCTTGAAAGAGATATCTCATAGAAACCACTTGGACGGTTAAGTTCCAAGAGCAGCAGACAGAAGATAGTGAGTTGTCTCGATGATGCTAGGCAACTGGGTTCAACCTGGATGCTACTCTAATGCTATCTGGGTACTAGCTGTGCCACTGTAAAGGACATTTCCCCATGGTATATGTGTATACCCAAACTATCTAATATTGTCTATAGCTTTACACACACAAATAACTTTTACACTGATTAAGTGTTTAATACTCAGTTTTAAGGTAAATGGAAAAGAAGAAATATTTTATTCATCCTGATCAAACGTGGAATTCCTTCATAAAACTAAAATCGTTTGAATTCTATGCGTTGCACTTGATTTTTTTTGTTGGTTGAAAAAGTTGAAGGATTATTTTGTTTTCTTTGACTAGGCTAACAGTAAATTAGGCCTTGTGGAGTTTTCAGAAAAAATACTCTCGTTTTTAGTGGATAGGATGGGTATCAGACTTCTTTTAATGTATCGCCATCTCGATGTATTTCGTGGCGCCATCTCTTAAGTAAATTGTGAAAGATATGAAATAATGTGTAATTATTTTAAAACAAATCGATAAGAGATGCTATCCCTACAAAGTTTAATAGTACCATGCTAAAAGCTAGTTAGAGACAGGGACCAAAGTGAATAAAAAAGAATAGATGGCTTGATTCTGAGAGTTGTAAATATCCCTAAAATTTTGGTTGCCAATTCTACAGATCAATCAGTCATAGTATAGGAAAATACAAATGGATTTTTAAATAATTTGTCAAAGAAAATGAATTTTAAACAACAATGATTGCAGAAAAATGTAAAGTGGTCCATGAAGAATTTATGATCACGATATTAGGAACAGTGTTTTAAGTCAAAGATTCCAGGTTCAACGTACAAAGAATTCACTCTTGAATAAGACTGAACAAAATAACGTTATGATGCATATTGAAGGCTTTTTACAAAAAGATTCTTAAATAATTTTTTAAGTAATACAAACGGCTCCATAAAATTTCCTGATTAAGGTCATTCTTGTAAAAGGGCACTTTCGATTCAAGGAAAAGAGGACGGGTTCTTAAGTCTATGGCCTGCTTTACCCAATTCTTCAATATATATGCCGGTCACACTACCTGCACGGTGTGATAAAAAAAAGTAGTTCCAAAATAGAATGAAGTTTCTTCGCAAACCAAAGGAATTCTAAGAATACAATAAAGAAAATACGAAGGAAATGGCGAAATATCTATCCTTATTAAAATATTCATCACGTGAGTATGATAAATGCTCAAAATGACTGCTTTTATTAATGCATGAAAATGTGGTCTTTTTCTATTAGGTTAGATGCTGATTTTTAAAATTTGAATGTGAAGCAACAAACTAAAAATTGCAACAAAGTATTTCAATTTCCCGGGTGTTTTACCCCGATTTCAAAACAATGTTCAATTTCTTCCATTACACACTAGTGTGGTGGCGCCATCTACAAGAACATTTAACATTTATTAGCTAAAAAATAAAGATATGGACTCCCCACCAGTTTTGAAAAACATTAATTATTCATATAATCTATTAGTAAAAATATTTAGCATGTTTTTTTTTATAATTATATTGGGGAATATATTGGGATTTTTCAAAAGTAAGTCGACGCGAGTGTACAGTTTTATGAATCAAAAACCGTCCGGTTATTCAGTGATACTACATTTGTTCTACACCCTTCGACTTAGCGAACAAATTTTTAAGTAATAATATTTTTATGATTTGTCACAGTAACCTACAAAATGTTCCACGACTTTTACAGATGTAAATTGAGTAAAACAGAGGTTTCGGCTTAATAACAGTTGTTATGTAATGAATGAGAAATAATTTATTTCGTATTATAAAATTTACAGCACTTTTTAGCGAATTTTTTTCTTCTTTATGTCTTACCTATGCCTAAAATAAAGATATAAAACTATATTTTTATCAGATTTTTTTAAGTGTTTTCATTAAGGAAACACATTTGAGTTCGAATGTTTTATTTTTTATGAATTTGAAAATACAATACATCCATCCAAACAACTGAGAAAAATTGCATAAAAATAAATACTCCAAATTTTAATAAATGCAACTTTGAAAAAAACTACAAGGAGTACCTTTTACATAAAACAGAACGGCTTCCAGCAAAGAGTAGTAGTAACAATGTAATTTAAGTTAGCTGTATTGCTTAAATCAAAATTTCAATTGATAACAGTATATTTAAGAGTATTATTTACTTTTTTATAACACACTAGAAAACACCCTAAGGGTTGTATTAATTCTTTCACTTTTTCTATAAACATTACAACTTATTTTAATATTACTAAGACAGCTTCATTTTTGGCCTTGTAAATATCGTCCCCTGTTACACTAGAATTTTTCTTACATATGAAGATAATTCTCTAGTGCAGCTATTTGCAATAGGTATGCCATGGCGCACTGATGTGATGTAAGAATGTCATTAGTGTGCCTTACGGACGGTGAAACGGTTTAAATCTGGTACGATTTGTTTCATTTCAGCAGTTTAGTTTTGAACTTTTGCAAGTAGTGTTCACAAATAATTTCAAGTAATACTCGTATTTTAGTTCCCGCACAAATAATTTTGAATGTTATTTTTTTATTACAAATCCTCTCACATAAATGGATTTGAAAATATTTTCTCATGCTCTCTTGGGAGCACAAAATTATACCGATATTTTAAATAGGATTGACAGAAATGTAATGTTTCTTGGTGTATCATAGTATTCTAGTAAATTAGATTTTGTGTTCCAAGAGATGAAAAGGGCTGAAAATCGCTGCTGTAGTTGTCAGTATTTGTGATAGAAGTCACATCAATAAGACCTATGTGCTTGTCACGTCATAGCCCTATATATTTGTCGCATCAAATTGACTTATACTCACACTACTCTACTGCGATATCAGCTCAACTTATCCATTCATTCTCCAATTCTTAATCCTCCAAGTGTTTCAACGAGGCATCTTATCCTAGACCAGGATGATATCCTAAGGACGCAATACCTCTTTCATCTAGAACTGGTCAGTTTTGTCAATGTATATCGTAGAGACATAACTGCTCTAAAGCTCTCCGCTATCTATTACTCCGGGGGGATGAAAGGGAAAACAAACTGTTTCTTGAAATGAAGGCAGTTTAAAACAGGTTTTTGCAGAGACTGGCCACTGCAGGACAGTTTTCTACGCAAAGATAAACCACCAGGTAGGTTAAATGTCTGATTCGATTGCCTTTAAACCAACATTGTTCAATTATGCTTATTCGTTTTAGACAAAATCCGAGCTTCAAATTTTCATATGAATGACACCAATCACTGTGAAGTCTTCTGTTGACGCCAGAAGCGCCATCTGTTGAAAAAGATTGTAACATTATGTTGACGCCAGATGCGCCATCTGTTGAAAAAGATTGTAACATTATGTAGACGCCAGATGCGCCATCCGCTGGAAAGATTGAAATTGTTCTGTAGGTGGTCAATGTGTGTTCTGAGAAGCCACCGAGCGGTGTTAGGTATTTCAGCTCTCAGGTTGAGAAATTAATAAGCTACAGTCCAAATGAGGTGTTCTTCCTTGTGTTGAATATCAAGAAAGTTATTTTGTGAAAAGTGAGTTCGAAAACCAATACATGAGCTATCGTGCGGATACATCTTCCATTACGGCTTCATAGCTGATTAGTTTGGTTCTGTAATGTGGCTATAAATATAAAACCATTTGTGCACAATCAAACATCTGGCAGATGTTTCATTCACCCACACGTATTTGGTACATACGATGGCGGCTGCTCGTAACATCTGGCAGATGTTTCATTCACCCACACGTATTTGGTACATACGATGGCGGCTGCTCGTAACACGGAGGAATATCTTCAGAGCCACTTCCGAATTGATCATAGTATGTCCTACCAGGGTCCAGGGAAATATTGTCGTAGTTCGAGTCATCGGAGTTCGAATCACTGTCTCCGTGAATGTCAACGACACGATTGAGCTCATCTCTGTCTCTGCTTGCTTCTAAAACGTCTTCTTGGGGAAGGCGAACGTAACCTATCGTATCTTTATACCGTGGTGGACAAAATGTACCTCGTAACCTCTTGAAAAGAATGATGGAGACTGTAATGAACACGATGATGATGATGACGGCATAAACTCCTATGATCGCATACATGTACTCAGCCGAAATGTTGTCGGATAGGGTGCTATTCGCTGCTGGAGTTGCCATCGCACTATTGTTTTCTTCATACGGGCCTAAAAAGAAACCAAATGGTTAATTGATGTAAAATAATGAATTTGTAAGAATGAGTATGGTTGTTATTCCGTGTTGATCAATGCATAAATTAATTAAAGTGGTTATTAACTAAGATTGAAAAATTAATGAACTGATCAAATCATATTTTAAGGAATTAAGCAATGCAACCTTTTACCTTTCATATCCCCCTTAACGAAACTCTTTCTTCGTTGTCCTTATGATCTCTCCAGTAGACTAAATCTACGCATTTGTGTATGAGGCCATGTAAACGATTGAATCTCCAAATGGTAGGTAGCTAATTACGTCGCACTGGAGTGACGGGAAATTAACGGCGGTTGGGATCAGTTTCGTAAGAAAAGCGGACAGGTGATAACATTGTAAAAACTATTTTAGCAGGAATCTAACGCATATAAATACAGTACGTAAACAACGAATTAAACAGTTAGAAGTTACAGTCAAGGGGATTATTTACTTTATTTTTGAACTTCTCATCTCTTAAAAAAATACAAGCTATTATAATTCAAAATTTGATGACTTATTGATAAACTCTAAATTTTCAATAGAGATTCTGAAAAGTGATTTAAACTAAATTACTTGTTTTAATACTTAATATTGGGCTAATACAAATACTAAGTTTTTCTTTAACCATTTACTTATTTGATATTAAATAAGAGGTTCGTGCTTTATGAAAGTGTTTAACCCCATTGCATTTAACACTCGATTTACCACACCAGTCATTTTGACTGGTTTTACAATTGTATTTTGAAATTCCTACTTCACCTTCATATTTGTTTTGAAACGATGTCATGACATTTGTAGCGATAATTACATGAATAATATTAAGCGGTTAGTTTTATTTTTTTATTCAAAATCAAAAATTTTTGATTATCATCGTTACTTATTCCAAACCAGTCAAAATGACTGGTGCATTTTTCTATTGGATAGAATAAGTTTTACACTGTTATAATAAAGTGTTAATGCTGGACATATATAACATATAATAAAATGTAATTCGCATGCGTGATAATAATAGAATTCATGATAACGGCAAATTCATGATTATGGGACAATACGTTATAAATTTTCAGTCGTTCATTGAATTGTGATGGGTGATGGCTGTGTAAATTTAGTGAGGATACTGAAAAGAAACATTTCTTGATGCCTGCATATGGTATACAAATATGACAAATGAAAATATATCAAGAAAAGTGTTTTTGTTTCATCTAGCTGAAAAACTTGCTTCTGATTACCAGATTTCAAGAGAAAAACCACAAGAAGCTTGTATACCAGCAACTGATATACCAATTTCAAGTAGTACCCTTCATACACGTAAATGGTGTTAAATAGGACATTGTAATAATAATAAAACGACTACTATTTGTAATATATGTAAAAAATATGTATGCGGAAAATGTACACAAATCAAAATCTACGTATGTAAAAATTGAATTAGAATATTATTATGCTTCAATTAACTAATGGGGGGGGGAAGAATTTTTAATTAATATAATATATTAAATTAACCTAATTGAAGTAATTTATAATTTTTTAAAAATGTAAACAAACTGGAAACCTTACTAACCATTTTATGTACGACCAGTCATTTTGACTGGTGTCGGTAGAAATAGGTATAGGGTCATTCCACGTCAGTTCAACCAGGGTCCGACACCCATGGTCTCAGATTTTGATGAAACTTGGCATGTTTGTTCCTTTTATGGATTTAAGAACACGTATAAATTTTTTTTGCTCTATCTCAAATGGCTTATATTTTATAGCCTGTTAAAGTTTTTGGAATTTTCCGGTTTTTATCGATCAGACGGAGGAAACCAAATTTGTTTTTTATAGAAAATAAATTATATCTCCCTTGTTTATCAACCAATGTTGATGAAATTTTTTAAGGGTTTACATCAATATGTAAGGAGTCCAGAAAAAAAAATTATACCTGTAAGTATCTTATACATAGTCAGAAAAAAATTCCAAAGTTCTATTTAAAGATTTTAAAAATAAAATGGCGAGTTCTACGCTAAGTAGAATATCTTCAAAAGGGTTAAGGACAATCAAAAATTTTTTTTGTATTCTTGTTCTAAAAGATATGTTCTACCACATGAAAAAACAAAATGAATGGTTTTTTCACTCCTTTATTATCTTTTCTCACTTTAAGATAGAAATCACTTGACTCACTAATTTTCTTAAAAACGTTCAATTAAAGTTACAATTTTAGTAAAATTTTAACTACAATGTCACATATCAACCAATTGCAAATAAAATTAGACAAAGCTAACACAAATTTAAAATTATTAAAGAAATATAGTGTAATATTAATATTGTTAATCAGGCCTGTGTGTTTGTGTACAAAAAAATGTTTTAAAATAGGTTATCCACAATTATATCTTGAGATTATTTAGAAATAAGATAATTAATTTCTTTATTTTCAACAATTAGGTCTAATTAAAGGAAATAAAATTACACTACAATTTAAATTTAGTTTTAAAAACTAGTTCTAAACTAGTCAACTCACTAACACAGTAACTTATTTCAAGAAATATTGTAAGCAATAAAAACACTCAAGCTGTGGCAAAGAAGATGTGTCTTCAATTTTGATTAGTACCTTATATGGTGTGTTTTGGCTGGTGCCAGTAGCACACACTTAGTGTATATGTTTGCACAATACATCAAAATGTGATTTTATTGATTCACTGAGCAGGTATTGGATAACAAAGACAAAATTTGAGAACTATGATGATTAAGACCCTGTTGAGTACAATCAGTGGGCTTTGATTGATAGAACTGAAATGATAGGGTGCTCGAGCTCAGGTGATGAGGTTTGTGATAACTTAGTAGAAAAACTGAACAGGTCAATACCTCATTCATACATTGCTAAATCACAAGATTCATTTATTAAAAGTTTAAAGGAAACAGTTTCCTTAAATACAGCTGTTATTTCTGGATTGTAGTGAAAATTATGCTTTCACAATACAAAAAGAGGCGCAAGGTTACCACTGGACCTCAGATTCATGCACTATTCATCCTGTCATTATTCATTCACTGCAATGATGCAAGCAATAGAAAACTGAATTTACCTCTTTGTATCAAATCTGATGACCTTAAACATGACGCGAGTATGGTGTATGAGATCCAAAAAACTGTAACTACCTTTCTGAAAGAACTACCCACATAGCAAACATTCACTACTTCAGTGACTGATGTTCTGGGCAATATAAAAATAAATATAACTTCATTAATCTGTGTCTGCATGAAAAGGACTTTCAACTAAAAGCCCAGTGGTCATTTTTTGCAACCAGTCACGGTAAAACAGAATGTGAAGGAATATGGGTTTAACGTAAAACACTTAGCCCCCCACCCCCAGTAAGGAAAGTCTTCAATGACACCTGGAAAGACAAATTAAAACAACAAATGAACTTCGAGTTTTTCAAATCCAACATTACAAATATTAACTTCCAACTTATTTCTAAGACACATCCTGGATGTTTTATTGCTTGTGTTTTGGTATGGTGAGTGAGGTGAATGCAGAAGAAGATTCCACTGTAAAGTTTTACATCCTCATGGACTACCACCATCATTTTTCTGACCCAAAAGGAAAGATGAATGTGTTGTACCGATCCCTCACGTCATTGCAGTTGTGGAACCCCTAAAACAATGACTGGAAGAACTTACAAATTATCTCAAGTATGCATGATGCATGTTCAATCAACCTTATGAAAGCACTGTAGAAAATTAAGGAATTATTACCTAGAATTTGAAATATTTCAATGGTAAGTTTTGTAATACATTTTGCATTCCAGAAGCATTATAAATATTCAAATTTTATTATAATTTTACTAAAATTGTAACTTTAATTGAACGTTTTTAAGAAAATTAGTGAGTCAAGTGATTTCTATCTTAAAGTGAGAAAAGATAATAAAGGAGTGAAAAAACCATTCATTTTGTTTTTTCATGTGGTAGAACATATCTTTTAGAATAAGAATACAAAAAAAAATTTTTGATTGTCCTTAACCCTTTTGAAGATATTCTACTTAGCGTAGAACTCGCCATTTTATTTTTAAAATCTATAAATAGAACTTTGGAATTTTTTCTAACCATGTATAAGATAGTTGCAGGTATAATTTATTTTTTTCTGCACTCTATACATATTGATGTATACACTTAAAAAATTTCATCAACATTGGTCGATAAACAAGGGAGATATAATTTATTTTCTAAAATAAAGAAATTCTGTTTCCTCCATCTGATCGATAAAAACCGCAAAATTCCAAAAACTTTAACAGGCTATAAAACATAAGCCGCTTGAGATAGAGATAAAAAAATGTATATGTGTTCTTAAATCCATAAAAGGAACAAACATGCCAAGTTTCATCAAAATCTGTGATCGTGGGTGTCAAATCCTTTTTTTCTGGATGATTTGACATGGACCCTATAATCAAATTGTCGGTATATCCAGTGTTAATTCAGTATTTGAATTGAATCTATATTTTAAATTTCCAAAGCGAGATTTGTAAAGACAGTTTATAGGAGACATAATTCTTTATTTAGTAATTGATATATTGACGCGTATTCTTTAAAGAGTACCAATGAGGATGTATTGAAAGGTCCTGTTCACTATTATACAGTAAAAAAAACAGCAAAATTTAAAAATTATTTATTTGGTCAAATTGTGTGTGTACAACGTTTATTATAAATCAAACGATTTCCTAAAGCTTGGGAAAATTGACGAAGTTGTTCAGTTTAAGAAGAAAGGATTTAAAATTTTGTTTACATTCCTGGAATAATAGTTCTATAAGGAAGAGTTCTGAATATTTTCTTTCAAATAATCAATAATTAAAATTTTTTTTTCTTTCTTATATCGTCGACGACACTCACGCTCTTTGTTCATTACAAATTGTTGTTGTTGTGTCTAATCCTTCAGGATCTAGCAGCAGCTAGATCAAATCTATGAGACCATGAACTCTAGCAAAGTCAAGCACCAGGAGTGGGCAATCAAGGATATCCGTTAAAGTGAGCCCCAAGCAATCGAGGATATGTTCGGGGGAAGCCGGTAACAGTTGGCACTTACAAATTGTAGCCAGAGGTATTATCTACGAATTCACATCATGCATTACTCTTCAGAACTTTCTTTAAACATGATCGAATTAAAAATAAGACTATTCAAATGCATGAGTGTTTCATACTTTTGGAATGTTTTAAACAGATAATTTTGAAACTCAAATAGTTTTATCAAAGCTTTACAGTAAAATTTTCATTAGCAAATATTTTGTTAAAACATCGAGACAGATTTCAACCATGACAATTAACTTTGCGCTGAAAGAAAATAGAAATTTCCAAAGTCAGTGTTTGATTGGAATGAAGCTTAACACAGGTAGCTGCATTAAGGTGGCATAGGAGTAACAGAATGGGCTAATGGCGATGGTCTGGGATCAATTTTGAAGGGAAAGATTCGAAGACAACATCTCCTAACTTTGAAACATGGTCAGAGAAAGAGGTTAGAACCGAGCTGGTACCCCACTCTTCAAACTTCCACACAGTGGAAATGTGAGGACATTTGAGGCTACGGCAGATTTGACTTGCACCCAGCCCATCGGTTGGATCGGTCTTGCTAATTCGCTACGCTTGAAACCAGGCTGTCGCGGCGCTATATAACATATACGATTTGCATAAAAAGGTAAGGACATCAGCACAATATCTCAAATCTAGATATGTCTTTATTTCTGTAGAATTGCACCAGGAAAGAAAAAAATTATTATGTTGTAAGGTCTCCTCGGGAGCCGATACATGCCGATATATGGCATGGTATAGGGTCAAACTAAAGTCTTATGAAATCCTGTGACAAATTATGCCATGCATTTTGCAGCTCCAGATCCCTTATTATCTAGGGGGTGGTGCATTGATGGCCCAGCTTATAACAGTCATGATCATTGGAAGATTGTGATCTGGGGATCTCTCTTGTCCAAATAAAGGTTTCAGCACTAAGGAGGACACTCCTGAAAGAGGCGATCAGTGTGAAGGCGGGTTTACTCTGCTGGTAACTAGCTCTTTGGACAGGAAAGGCAAAGCAGTGGGTTGTATGATCTAAAGGGGAACAGCTGTCTTAACCCTCTGACTGCTCAATTTGTGGACCAAAATCACTACAAAAATCGTGTTTTTTTTTTTTTTTTTGCATATTAAAAATCTATATATATTGGAGAATTGAAATATGCATTTTTTTCTTTCTAGAAAAGACTTTTTATATAGATTTTTATCATCAGAAACTAAACTGTCAGAAGTTATTGTTAGCTATATGCACCGTAATTCCCGGATTTCCACGAAAAGGAACTGGAGGAGGAGGAGGAGGAATATTCTTCATATCAATTTTGCACCATTACCTAACGCTTTGCAAGTTTATTGAATCATGATCAGATTCATCGCTATCTGAGGAGCAGTCCGAAAAATCTATATCACTATCACTATCAAAACTAAAATCACTTTCAGAATCTGATAAATCATCAGGAATATATACTCTGTCAATCGCTGAACGTTTTCTAGCAGCCATTTCTTATTAGAAAAAGGCGCCAAACAAAGGCGCGAAGTTAGAGCGGTAAATACAAAGTACCTTCAAATGCCGCAATTTAGTGGACGACTAGCGACAACTGTTGACCAAAATCTAAATTTAACGTCTAACATTGTATGTAATTTATTTCATTGGTTAAACGGTGAAAAAATGGGATTCGCTCCTCAATAAAGATAGAAAAACACCTGCCCGCGAAAATCGCGGGATGAGCAAATTTTGCTACATTTGAGTTGCCCGTGGAAATCGCGGGATAATCAGCCAGTGGGTTAAGTGATGGCTCTCCACGCAATTATACTATGAATCACATTATGTTCCTCGGCATTAAATTGAGAATGGTCACCAAATATTGTTGACTGTGTGTGGGATGGTACAATGTCCGAGACTCGTGGAGAGCCATTTAATAGTCATGTCTCATATTTAAAGACAAATCGTACTTCTGCCTTGAGGCAGATGATTACCGCACTCGGCACAGTCAGCAGTATCATTCTCAATTTACTATCGATCTGCACACATCTGTAACTCTTAGTGTAAGGGTGTGGGATACCATCACTTACCACAGCTTGTACGCTTTAGTGGTGCGAGGTAGCTTGATGGCACAGTGATACGTCCAGCAGATCTTTTAACCTGTTGTTTTGCCTTTCATGTCACGTGTCCAAGGTCGTTACGTCATCCGACGGTAAATCAAGCGCTTTGCGCAAAGTGAATTTCTGCAATACAGCGTTTGATTTCAGATCGCAAGGACTCAAAACATTTTTAAGTTTCCAAAGTATCATTTAGAATCTGTGAAATAGCGTATTATCGGCTGCTTAGAAGCAGGGCAGACAATCATGGAAGCAGCGAGATGTGTGGATATTTCAAGAAGGATTGTCTCTGGGTTTTGGGAACAATTTCAGAATTCTAGTGTTGTAAAAATGCCTGGGCAAAGTCGTAAACGTAACACAACTGTTTCTCAAGATCGATATACTGCAATAACTTCCCGTCGTAACAGGAAGTCTACTGTTCGGCAGTTAAGTTCAGAGCTCGCAGTCGCCACGAAAACTGTTGTATCACGTCAAACTGTATACAGAAAGGCTTAATGAGAAAGGTCTTCCTTCCAGAAAGCAAAGGGTGTGTGTTTCACTGTATTCACAAGAGGGATCGCTTTAATTGGTACATAGAACATCAGAACTGGAGCCAACACCAATGGACCCATGTTCTCTTTAATGGTGTCGAGGTTTAGTTTAACATCTGATTCTAAGCGTTTTTACATCTGGAGGGTGACAAGAAGCGAAATCTTCCTTCGAACATTATTTAATAAGACCGTTTTGGTAATGCAAGTGTGACGGTGTATCGAAGAAAAATGATCGATGGACGCGCCCTTACACGTTTTCAACGGAGGATCTGTGACAGGCCAGAGATATCGGAATGAGGTCTTATCACATTATGTAAGACTTTTCAGAGATGCTTATGGGTCTCATTTTTTTATTCATGGACTATAATGATTGCCCACATCGAGCAAACCTCTTTGACGAATTCCTTAAAAACGAGCCATTTAGCAAATTCCGTGGCCAGCAAAATCTCCTAATCTGAACCCGATAGAGAATTCATGGGCCTACCTTGGCAAAACAGTTGCATTGAGACATTATCCTCCTAGAGATATAAATGCCTTGAAGACCACATTACTATAGGAGTGGAACTTAATTCCCCAAACTGTAGCTAACTATATTATTGCCAGCACGAAATCACGTTATGATACGTATATATAAGTCAGGGGTGATTATATTCCATATTATTAAATTCGTAAGTTTTTCTGAGTTATTCTTTTTTTGCTGAAAACTTTTTTTCACTTAATTTTTTCCCTTTGTATTTATGTGTTATGATGTTATATCTCATTCCACACAAATTCATAAAATTTTAGTTCACAGATTCTGATAAATCTACGATTCTATGCAGGAAAAAACTATTTTGGACAGTGTATTTAACACCGAGAATAAGGTCTCAACAAAGTGCGCTGAAGGGAAAATTGTGAGTACAGCCATCGATGGATTTTTCAGGGTGCTAAAAGTGTCTGATAATTTGTTCCAAGTACTCCAAATATCCTGTTCGTAGTGGCGCTCGTCTTCATTCTCTAAACGATTTATTTCCAGATTCTCAAGTTTGGACTTCAAGTCGACAAATACTTGACACCAGATGCTGTCTTGAAATTCTGCAAGTTGCCATCTCCAAATCATAAAGTTGAGTCCATTATAAACCATTTAATACTAAAGAACTGTAGGCTACTACGCACGGATATTTAATTATTTTATTTGTCTGTTCCAAGCTTCTAAAATTATTAAACCTCTTTCCCTGAATTAGTCAAGTAACGAATATACAATATGCTGGTACTTTATATGCATGGGCTCCATTTCATTTTGTACAGTTGTTCCCGAAATATTTTTGACTCGAGAAAAGTACTTAAAAGTTTTAATCTTCAAATCTCGTTTAAAATTTTGAGTTTACCTCCCTTAGACGATGTGTGTCACCTAAAATGTCTTGGCGTGTCACCTTTGACACGAATGTCATAGGTACTCCATCACTGGCCAAGAGGGTTATAATCCAAATTGAATCTTTAGGCATTATCCTCATCCATATAAAACATGTATATTCAAGAGAATCCATGAACGCGAACTTCAAAATTACTCAGTTCCAATTTCAAATAATACATTTTGAACAGAAAAAAAAATAGTCGAAAGTGTACGAAACATATAGATATCTCACATTAAATTTTTTTTTATATTATAGAAACTATTACCTCTCTCTGTCTCAGAATATGTGTCACATTTAGCACTTGAATTTTGTTCCAAAATATTTGCCACATTTGTAAAAAAGACGGAGTAAAGATTCTAACATGCTTTTATTTGTTAACACAGTGTTTAGCTTGTAATGTAGCTCCAGCATTACTATCAGTGGATGACGATTTTCATGGCTTACTTTCGTCCTTACAGTGTGCAATTTGCAGGTATTACCTTCAGACGACATTATTACACTTTCTATACGCGTCGGAAGTGCTAAGGAAATATTTTCTAATTTTTTTCTCGAATATCGAAAATAAAAGTTTTTTTTCCATTTATAAAATTATTTTTAAAAATGACTTTATTTATAATAAACATAAATGATTGAGCGGCACTTTTAGGTTGCATTATATTATTAACAAATATCATTCTTGTTAGTAGAGCTTACTTCAAAATTGATAAATATTCATAACAAAAATGTGCAAACAGGACTCTTATTTTAACTAAGAGTAAGTGTAATCTTTGAAAAGTAAACAGTCCAGTGAATTTTGTTATATTAAGTACAATTAAAATATATTGGAGAGAGTTTGGAGAATTTAGCTAACTAGATAATAAAGCTATCAAACATTCCGAAGCATTCTTGTATTTGTAAAGATAGTACGTACCTTTGCCTAAGGTCTAAAAATTCCTTAATATTACTTCGAGGTAAAACTTGGACATACAAATCGGGTTTTTTTAGATTTAAGAGGCATCGTAATCCTAAATTAAAAGTAGACCGGTAATTTTTAAAGATAATACGTACTTTTGCCTGATGTCTTTAAAATTTCCTTCATATTAATCCATTAGAAGCAAAACCGTGACTTGGAAATCGGGGTTTAAAATTCCAAAAACGACAATCCTAAATTCATAGTGATTTCATGCTCACGAATTCCTTAATTTAGTAAGAGCCTTTCCAAACGCTTTCACCAATAACCTAGCTGACAATGATTCGAAAAAAAAAATGAATTGATATCTTTACTTTTGTTTATACTAAGGATGATGGCCACACACTCGTGACTAACTGATAACAGATTGAATGACAGAAAGTATTTCAGTCATGTTCCTGGGTTTCAAAATATGATAAAACCCATGATGTGCTTTTTATCAGAAGCACGAGAGTGAAAAGGATTAATATGTGACTTTTGTTAAAAATAAGATTGGTTTTGTTTGTCTCTTTTTATGGTAAATATTTTCTGTTTCAAATAGGAAGATGAAAGGTATAAGTAAAGGAATGGGAACACTCTAGTTTGTTACAGATTACCAGGCGTAATCATCACGATCTAACCAATGACTAAGCGCATTTATCTGTTAAAGATAAGGAATCTCTTAAAAGAAGACATAAAAGGCATATATATACATACCTCTTCTCTCTCTCTCTCTCTATATATATATACTAGCAAAATACCCGACCTTACTCGGCTTGAATTCGTTTACTCTAGATTGAAGAGATAATCAAAATATATAATGACTTACGTTTTTTGTAGAATAAAAATTTATTTTAACACCTTTCGCCATCTTTATATTTTCTACAACTTACTTTGGACACAAATCCTACACATGCATATCTATTCATGTAATACATTTCACATACATCGCACAATTGCTGTATGACAAAGCTACAAAAAGACGAAAGGTGATACTAAGGTTACTACTATAAAAGACGATTTATAGGAAGATTTGGAATTCCCTTTCTTAAGTTCTTTTCATGTGCAACTCAATTAATTAAAATTACGATTTACGGCGAGTGCTCTCGCACTCATAGTCAACAAAACAGTATTTTTTTACTTGTGGCACTCTTGCCTCCGGTATGCGACATTGTGAAATTTTGCAATCTTCTGTCATTACTACAACGAATTTTTTAATGTTGGAAAAAGTTCTAGTTTGGATTTTTAAACATTATTATTATTTCAATAACGACATTATTCTTTAAATAACGGCATTATTGTTTAAATAACGGCATTATTATTTAAATAACGGCATTATTCTTTAAATAACGGCATTATTCTTTAAATAACGGCATTATTCTTTAAATAACGGCATTATTCTTTAAATAACGTCATTATTCTTTAAATAACGGCATTATTCTTTCAATAATGGCATAACTACACTTAAAATTTACTGAAATTTTATACTGACTTACCCATAGAGGAGATATAATAGAATTCTATGGACTTACCTAACATTTTCAAGTCTAATACTTTGTGGTGTTGTTGGGTGTGATGAGAAGGAAAACACATTTATTAAAATAATAAATATTTAAAACAGGAAACAGCAAAGTAAAACAAAATAAAAGATGTCGCAAAAAATTGTTCTAAAGATATTAATTTGTGATTCAATTTTATCTCTTGATCTCGCACTGTTGCCACAACTCACAACTAAAAGTGTACAAAATTTAGAAATGTGAAATTAATTCAGAGCGAAAGAACCAGAAAAAATATCACTGCTCGCGCGATCGTGTTCATTCTCGTTTCATTGAAAAATATCGTCTGTCCCAAATATTCGGAAATCGTTTTCATTGCGCAAATCTATATAAATAAGAATGGAGTGTTTGTTTGTACATTCAATATTTTCGACCCATTTCAAGTTTTCTATCCGTTTTGGACCCTTCTGATGCCGAATCCGCCTTTTTCTCGTTTGGTGTCTGTCTGTCTGTCTGTCTGTATGTTGTGCCCTATACACGTCCACGCGGTTTAAGATATTTTCATGGAAATTTGCATACAGTGAGTACTTATCTTCATTTAGTGAGTGGCATTGGTTGCGAAAGTCTGTCTGTCCGTCTTTCTGTTCTATGCTCGATTTTGTGTTTGTGTAAACATCACATGAATTGTATTTCAGATATTTGATTACCATGTGTTTTATTTTATACATTACTAGCAAAATACCCGACCTTACTCGATTTGAATTGGTTTACTCTAGATTGAAGAGATAATCAAAATATATAATGACTTACGTCTTTTGTAGAATAAAAATTTATTTTAACATCTTTCGCCATCGTTATATTTTCTACAACTTACTTTGGACACAAATCCTACACATGCATATCCATTCATGTAATACATTTCACATACATCGCACAATTGCTGTATCACAAAGTTACAAAATGACGAAAGGTGATACTAAGGTTACTACTATAAAAGACGATTTATAGGAAGATTTGGAATTCCCTTTCTTAAGTTCTTTTCATGTTCAACTCAATTAATTAAAATTACGATTTACGGCGAGTGCTCTCGCACTCATAGTCAACAAAACCATGTTTTTTTTACTTGTGGCACTCTTGCCTCCGGTATGCGACATTGTGAAATTTTGCCATCTTCTCCTGTCATTATTACAACGAATTTTTTAATGTTGGAAAAAGTTCCAGTTTGGATTAATAAACATTATTATTCTTTCAATAACGGCATTATTGTTTAAATAAAGACATTATTCTTTGAATAACGGCATTATTCTTTCAATAATGGCATAACTACACTTAAAATTTACTGAAAATTTATACTGACTTACCTAACATTTTTAAGTCTAATACTTTGTGGTGCTGTTGCGTGTGATGAGAAGGAAAACACATTTATTAAAATAATAAATATTTAAAACAGGAAACAGCGAAGTAGAACAAAATAAAAGATGTCGCAAAAAATTGTTCTAAAGATATTAATTTGTGATTCAATTTTATCTCTTGATCTCGCACAGTTGCCACAACTTACAACTAAAAGTGTACAAAATTTAGAAATGTGAAATTAATTCAGAGCGAAAGAACCAGAAAAAATATCACTGCTCGCGCGATCTTGTTCATTCTCGTTTCATTGAAAAATATCGTCTGTCCCAAATATTACGAAATCGTTTTCGTTGCGCAAAGAATAAAAATAAGACTCGAAATAAATGAAGTATCAGAGATGAAATTCCATAAAAAAAAAAAAATTTTTTTTGAAGAATAATTACTTTTTCAGCAGTACTGGTAAAGCAATCGAAGTAATCGTAATATTCAATATGCATTCCAATTTTTCCAAAACTACCAAATTATGGTTGATTTAAGTATACTTACTCAGGTGTTTTAGCATGAAACTCAACTAAATATATTAATAAAGAAATGTTTAATATTGCATTCACTAAACTAATAGATAATGTATAAAATAAAATACAATGCAATCAAATATCTGGAATACAATTCATGTGATGTCTACACAAACACACAAACACAAAATCGAGCATAGAACAGAAAGACGGACAGACAGACTTTCGCAACCAATGCCACTCACTAAATGAAGATAAGTACTCACTGTATGCAAATTTTCATGAAAATATCTTAAACCGCGTGGACGTGTATAGGGCACAACATACAGACAGACAGACAGACAGACAGACAGACAGACAGACAGACAGACAGACAGACAGACAGACAGACAGACAGACAGACAGACAGACGGACAGACAGACAGACAGACACCAAACGAGAAAAAGGCGGATTCGGCATCAGAAGGGTCCAAAACGGATAGAAAACTTGAAATGGGTCGAAAATATTGAATGTACAAACAAACACTCCATTCTTATTTATATAGATTTATTAGTTTAGTGAATGCAATATTAAATTTTTTTTATTGTTATATTTAGAAGAGTTTCATGCTAAAACACCTGAGTAAGTATACTTAAATCAGCCACAATTTGATAGTTTTCGAATTAGTTTGAGTATTACGATTACTTTCATTTGCTTTACCAGTAATGCTGAAAACCAATTATTTTTCAAAAAAAAATTTTATTGTGAAATTTTAGCTCTGATACTTTATTTATTTCGAGTCTTATTTTTATTCTTTGCGCAATGAAAACGATTTCCGAATATTTGGGACAGACGATATTTTTCAACGAAACGAGAATGAACAAGATCGCGCGAGCAGTGATATTTATTCTGGTTCATTCGCTCTGAATTAATTTCACATTTCTAAATTTTGTGCACTTTTAGTTGTAAGTTGTGGCAACTGTGCGAGATCAAGAGATAAAATTGAATCACAAATTAATATCTTTAGAACAATTTTTTGCGACATCTTTTCTTTTGTTTTATTTAGCTGTTTCCTGTTTTAAATATTTATTATTTTAATAAATGTGTTTTCCTTCTCATCACACGCAACAGCACCACAAAGTATTAGACTTAAAAATGTTAGGTAAGTCAGTATAAATTTTCAGTAAATTTTAAGTGTAGTTATGCCATTATTGAAAGAATAATGCCGTTATTTAAAGAATAATGCCGTTATTTAAAGAATAATGCCGTTATTTAAAGAATAATGCCGTTTTTGAAAGAATAGTAATGTTTAAAAATCCAAACTAGAACTTTTTCCAACATTAAAAAATTCGTTGTCATAATGACAGGAGAAGATTGCAAAATTTCACAATGTCGCATACCGGAGGCAAGAGTGCCACAAGTAAAAAAATATTGTTTTGTTGACTATGAGTGCGAGAGCACTCGCCGTAAATCGTAATTTTAATTAATTGAGTTGAACATGAAAAGAACTTAAGAAAGGGAATTTCAAATCTTCCTATAAATCGTCTTTTATAGTAGGGGAAGACGGGGTACAATGAAACAAAATTTACTAATTATTTTTTCCTATCCACAATTTTGCATGCACAAAAGTATAATTAATGCATACTTTTAAACTTGTATTTTCCCCATCTAAATAAATTTTTATTAGGTTCTAAACAATATCTTTATGATTGAAAAATAACAAAAAGTAAATGTCTCACAGTGTTTCATTGTACCCCGTATGCTGGGGTACAATGAAACACATACTGGGGTACAATGAAACACTCTAAATGATGCAAGCAATTTTCACCCTATATAGTTTATTTTAGTCGCATTCGACTTCATTTAAATTTACGATTTCTCCAACAGAATACATTTAATAAAGTTTCAGTTCACCCTCCTTGATTAAAACATAAACATTTGTTCAGATACTGCTTGTGTCACGCATGTTATGTGTGGATATCTCATTCTTAGTA
Organism: Metellina segmentata; assembly: GCA_947359465.1. Lineage (NCBI taxonomy): Eukaryota > Metazoa > Arthropoda > Arachnida > Araneae > Tetragnathidae > Metellina > Metellina segmentata. The sequence continues at coordinate 59,046,780 of OX375879.1, forward strand.
CTTCAGTGATCAGCTGGAACTGCAAAATAATCTGGATCATTGTCATCTTCAGAGTTTGTAGGAGGTAGTTTGTTTTGAAAACAATACCTTCTCGGTTTTTCTCCTCTTTTTACTTTCTAATTGCTTAACAAGAGCATTTTTTACTGGCGTGGTTAGAACAAAACTCTTTTTTTTTCCGTTTTCCTACTCTTACTTCTTTTTTTTTGGACCAGCCTTGGGGTAAGGTTTTATCTCTTGAGGAGAAATGTATTTCCTCACAGGTTGAGAGCTAGTGCATGGTGTATAAACAGTTGCTGAACAATCTGCAGTCGGTGTTTCTGATCTAGTAATGGCAAGATCCACAACTTATCATTCTTGGGTTTTGTCTGTCTGGTCTTCAGTTTCATTGATCTGACCATGGAAATAGTTTTCAGTAGAACAAGGCTTATCTGACACGTACGAACACAAATAATCTTCTTCACAAAATGTATCTCTATTGTAAGGCCATATTCCAGTTGGTGAAAAACCTTTTGTATTATTTTGTGTAGTGAAAGACTTACAATAAGCAGTGCCAAGCAAAGAAGATATCTCATAGATAGAGATTGTATGACCTAGATTACACAGCATCCAATCATTTGCAGCTAGATTGAAGAAATTTTTAAGTGACTTGAACACAGTTTTGCCTAAAGGCTGCATTTTGTTACTGGTATGTGGGGGCAGGGTTACAACAAAAATTCTGTTATCTTTCGTAAAATTTAGACTGGAAATCGTAATATGTGATTCATGATTGTCCATTATTAGTACAGTTGGATTTTCTTTAGAACAGTGTGTATGTGCCTGGAAATGTGTTAGAACTTTAACAAAAATATCTCCATTCATCCATCCCGATTTTGTTGCATCACTCGCAGTCCCAGGTGGAGATTCATTCAACATGTAAAACTTGAAATTTACTGTAGGAAATACTAAATAATGGGTATAGAATTTCCAGAAGCATTAATAAATCCACACATAATTACTAGAACACCCCTTTCACCAGAAGTTAATAGATCTATTTGTTTTTGGCCCCTATGACTGAGAAGTTTAGGAGGATTGTGAACTGTAATAAGTGCAGTTTAGGCCTATGAAATAAATAAACTGTTCTTAAATGTTTTTGAAAATAAAAAAACTAACTTACTATTGAAATCTGTATTTTTTTTAAAGAAAAAAAAAACAGCTTAATTTTGCATGCTTCCAAAATTACTGTTTTGATTTGGTGTTGCCCTTTCTTATTAATGTTAGGTGTTGCCATTTCCTTTGTAAAAGGGTTTTATTTATATTAGTGACAACCAGTAATATATGTTATTTTATATCAGTGATATTATATTTACCATTGATATATTACTTCAGGTAAATGCATTCACCCGGGGCGCAATGCAACATGTTTCATTGTACCCCATCTGCAAGTGTTTCATTGTACCCCATACTGAGGTTACTAAATTAAAAAAAAATTTCAAGCTTCTAATATTTATTTTTTTAATTTTGGTTTTGGAGGTATGAAGACAATAACACAAAGATAACAATGTATAGAAAAAATAATTATTACATATAAGAACGAGGAAAAAGAAACAAAATTACTTTTAGTAAAGAAACTTACTTTCAATGGTGAAAAACCAATAATCTTCTATTGCTAATGGTGGTGGAAATGTATCCAAATCACATCAGTAATTGGAACATATAGTTACGTAACATACATATAAATTGCAACTTTCTGTGACAATTTTTACTGATTTTAGAAGCAATGTTTCATTGTACCCCTTGTTTCATTGTACCCCGTCTTCCCCTAGTAACTTTAGTATCACCTTTCGTCATTTTGTAGCATTGTCATACAGCAATTGTGCGATGTATGTGAAATGTATTACATGAATGGATATGCATGTGTAGGATTTGTGTCCAAAGTAAGTTGTAGAAAATATAAAGATGGCGAAAGGTGTTAAAATAAATTTTTTTTCTACAAAAAACGTAAGTCATTATATATTTTGATTATCTCTTCAATCTAGAGTAAACCAATTCAAACCGAGTAAGGTCGGGTATTTTGCTAGTAATAAAAATAAGACTCGAAATAAATGAAGTATCAGAGATGAAATTCCATAAAAAAAATAATTTTTTGAAGAATAATTACTTTTTCAGCAGTACTGGTAAAGCAATCGAATTAATCGTAATATTCAATAGACATTCCAATTTTTCCAAAACTACCAAATTATGGTTGATTTAAGTATACTTACTCAGGTGTTTTAGCATGAAACTCGTCTAAATATAACAATAAAGAAATGTTTAATATTGCATTCACTAAATTATAGATAATGTATAAAATAAAATACACTGCAATCAAATATCTGGAATACAATTCATGTGATGCCTACACAAACACACAAACACAAAATCGAGCATAGAACAGAAAGACGGACAGACAGACTTTCGCAACCAATTCCACTCACTAAATCAAGATAAGTACTCACTGTATGCAAATTTCCATGAAAATATCTTAAACCGCGTGGACGTGTATAGGGCACAACATACATACAGACAGACAGACAGACACCAAACGAGAAAAGGGCGGATTCGGCATCAGAAGGGTCCAGAACGGATAGAAAACTTGAAATGAGTCGAAAATATTGAATGTACAAACAAACACTCCATTCTTATTTATATAGATGTATATGTATATACACTGAAGAGCCAAAACATTATGACCACCAACTCAATAACGCGTTGCCCCTCCTTTGGCCTGCAAAACAATTGCAACTCGCATGGGCATAGATGCCACAAGTTTTTGGTACATGACTGGAGACAGGTTGTACCAAATGTCTAAGCAGCGGTCACGCAAAGTCGAGATATTCGGATATGGTGGTGTTTGAGCTCTGAGCAGCCGCTCCATGACACACCACATGTGCTCTATCGGATTAAGTTAGGTGGCCAGGACATTAAGTGGAATTCATCAGTATGCTCCTCGAACCACTCCAACACAATCCGAGCCTTGTGACATGGGGCGTTGTCTTGCTGGAAGATTCCATTTCCAGTTAGGAAGGTAGACGCCATGTAAGGGTGCAACTGATCCGCAATGATGTTCAGATAGTTCGCAGCGTTCATGGTCTGTTCTACCACTACTACGGGTCGCAGAGTCGCCCATGAGAACGCCCTTTAAAGCATAATACCGCCACCCCTAGCCTGTCTATGACCAGCTGTACAAGAGGGGCGCAATTGTTCGCCTGGCAGACGGCGTACTATGACACGACCATCGACGTGATGAATGAGAAATCGGGATTCATCTGACCAGGCAACTCTCTTCCACTCATCCATGGTCCAGTCTCGATGTTCCGGGGACCACTGTAGGCGTAGTTGACAATGACTCTTAGTCAACAAAGGCACACGAGTGTGACGTCTGTTATACAGTACCATATCCAACAGTGTCCGCTGAACTGTGTGTTCCGAAACACTTGCGCTTGGACCTGCATTGTATTGGGCTGTCAGCTGAGCCACTGTCTGCTTTTGCTTCGTCCACAACAGATTTTGCTTTACCAAGCGGGACAGTCTCCGACGTTCTTTTTCTTTGATGACGCGTGGACGACCAACACCTTGGCGTCTACTGCTTTTGTCACCGTTATTTATCCATTTTGCATGAATACTTACAACGGCAGATCGTGAACAACCTACCAGTCGTGCAGTTTCGGTGATACTAGTTCCGAGTCTTCGGACTATTACGATCCGCCCTTTACCAAATTCGCTTAGATCAGCAGAATGTTTCCCATCACTCGCAAAAGTAAGTGTAAGAATGATTACTTACCTTCTCCAGCAGCAGTTAAATACCATTCTCATTCAACACGTGCCCTCCACGTCATCCAGACGTGGTCATTGAAATATGTTTATATATATATATATATACTATCACAAATTACTTTTCATGTTGGATACGGCAATCACCCTCTTGCATAGACCTTTTAATGAAATAGACGGAGGACGGAGCTTGTGGGAGAAGTAACTGTCGTAAGATCTCAGAAGTGTAGATCACGTGTGCGTGGGAGTCGACTTGGAGGATTGGCTATCGAACCGAAAATTAGTGTTTTTCATCATGCTCGTCAATTTGTTCTCCATTAGGACTCGTGCTTATGCACAATACCCCGTGATAGATCTTCAAACCAAGCTACGGAGAGAAATAAAATAAAGCTGCGTGCACATGCTCTGGTCTAAAGGGGTTGGACCAAAATATGAAAACACCTCTGGAAATGCATGCTTGAAAAGAAATGGTTTCTGAGGACTGGTTTCTGAGTACGAGGAGGATTTGTCATATCTCCCCTGGCCACCACAGTCTCCAGACCTCAATATTATTGAATCTTTGGGTCTACATCGTAGAGGAAAGTGCGTGATCGCTATCCACCGCCATCATCGTTATCTGAACTTGCCATCGTTTTGTAGGAAGACGTACAAGATTCCCTTGGCAAGCATACAGGAACTGTATTTATCCAATCCGAAAAGACTGCAAGCTGTTTTAATGACAACAGTTTTCCTAGACCATATTAGGCAAGGCTATATGTTTTTTTAGGTGTTTCCATTTTTTTTGTCCAACCCCTGTATATAATTAGATGGATGATATATTGGTGTTAACGTCATCAATTGCATGACCCATTGGATTACTATGTGACTTTTTAAGGTTCATATAACCTTGCAGTGCTTTAGAATTGTGTATATCTTTTGTTACCTATGGCCATGAGAACTTAGACTCCAGAAACGATAAGCTGCAATCTGTAATTATTCTGGAGATATGCTTAAAAGATGCATAAGAAACAAAACTCAGTGTTGTCCAGCTTTAATGCTGGGACACAATTTAGGTATCTACGATGAGTAAACATTCTTCCAAAACTTATAATAGAATATTCCTGTCTATATAAATATTAATATATCACTTGTATAAATATATATATATTGTTTAATATATTTATATTTATTATTTAATATATTTTTTACCTCGTATTTAATATTTAATATATTTATTATTTAATATATTTTTTACCTCGTATTTAATATTTAATATATTTATTATAAACATATCTCTTGTATAAAATGCTTTTTGAAGTTTGCCTAGATACAGATACCAAGATAATTCTTAAGCTTCTTAAAATTATATATTCATGTAACCAAAATATAGAATATGTATTGTTCCTCGTAAAGTTTATAAATCTGGAATATTTATTTTTAAGCGCAAATATATCAGAGGACTCAATAGGTTTGAGAGCAATTTCTATTTATTTAGAAAAGGAAAACATGTTTCATGATTTTTTCATCCAGGGAACAAGGCTCCGGACTTGTAAGCAATTTACAACTACACTAATAAAAGTAAATATCTAAACGCATTTGAGATCTTTTATGCCTGGATTATTCTTGTATCAAGAAGCTTTTTTTAATTTTATTTGCTGCTTACTAGCTAATTAGTGATATTGTTTTCTTCTGTGGCTGTGACAAATTAGGAAATTAGCAGATTTCACATTGAGGCGTTTATTCAGCACGAAAAATACTTTTAATTTCATGCGTTTGCTTATTTAAAAATGTTTTATTGAGAAATTTTGTTTTAAATATGCTCTAAAGGAATTTATCTCTCTGAAATTATAGCAATAATATCACTATGGTACAAAACTACGAGATGTGGTCCTTGGACTTTCCCCTTCCGGAAAGATCTCGAACCACCTACAATAGACTTTGTATTGCTCCAATTCGAATTAAATGCAACTACCTCTTAGAAGTTATAATTTATACCCATAAATATTAAGTTTTATAAAAGAACAAATGCATAAAATTTATTCCAATAATTTTCATATTTCTGAACTTTAATGTATCTCCTAAATGTTAAGCTCCCAGTAAAAAAATTAAAAAATTAAACTTTTTACGAAATACGTTTTACATAAATGAGTTAAAAAAACACCTGTGTAACATTTGGATCAGAAAGTTCAAAAGTAAAACACATAAACCATTGTATTTTATATGTATACCAAATAAAAGATTTTATTACGATAAATAACATTTAGTATACCAATATAACAAAGTGTGATCAACATAAAAAGAACTTAAACACTAACTAGACACGGTAAATTTCAATTGAAGATTTATTTACTAATGACATGTGATGTTACCAAACAATTGACACAATATAATTTCAACTTATGAGTTCAACAATTAATTCTTCCGTTTGAAAAATAGTATCCTTCACCTTAATATTCTATACAACGGCATAGACGAATTTTACACAGCACTGTATCTTTAGTATCATTAAGAATTAAAAGTCGGTTGATAAAACCAGCATTGCATCAACTCAACCTTGTTGAAGTACCAGCAGTTAAATAGATAGTGGCCATCGTATTTATAAAATGATGATTTTTACAGAAACTGCAGAAAACTATTATATTTTTTTGCAAAATAAATAAAACATTTTCTCAACTGCTTGAACACAATTGAAACATGTTAAGTCACCAACTATACATTACACAAAATTTGACATTGGTTAGTTTATTATAGATGATTCATTTATTCTATAAACCCATTTCTATTTCCCTTCAGAACTGTTTTTTAACACTTATCTGAAGATCATTGAAGGTCTATGATGCTACATAAAGGGTCTTGGACTTTATTTTAGACAAACGAATTTTTTGTTATCGCAATAAATACTTATTTTGTATTTAAAACTTTCATAAATAGCTTAGTGAAGCTCAAAGAATCGTGTTTTCTTAAATATGAAATTCCATGGGTGTGTACATTTACAAAACAATAACACATTTTTAGGTTACTCTATGATTTAAACAATAAAATGGCAAATTCTCTTTGGCCACCCTTTTGGAAACGAAAATGTTAGGTCACTGCATTGTCTTAACGGTATGTTTAGAAGTAATGATTGCTAATAATTTTTATTCTTAAAAGAACTTCTCTAAAGTTAAAGAAAAGAATGGGTACTTTCCTTAAATGATATCTTCTGCAATAAAGCTTTTTAGTGACACGTTACCGCATCTTATAATAACAATATACTATCATTACAGTATCCGCCCCGATAATTTAGAACAACTTCAAAGCTTCCACGGTCAGAAAATAACAAGTAGAATCAAAAGTAACCACCTGAGTAAAGCAAACAGGGCACTACACCCTCCTATATTGCGAAATTCTATCATCATAGGAGTGGTAAAGCACTTTTCTCCCTTTGGCTTCATTGAAAACACAGCTTCACATTTCTTGTATTGCATCAAGGATATGATAATCATCCTGGTAATTACAGCAGTCTCAAGATGATTTGATTTCTTATTCCACACGGCATTACTTCTTTGTTAATCTTTATAACGGAAAACTGATTTGTTTTTGAGAGATTTTTAAGGGTTTTAATAGAGATATACTCTCTCTTGATACCCTCTTGACCTTATGAGTAATTCACTTTATGTCCTCTCCAGTGTTGAGACGAAAGATAATGAGATTTCTGGGTCGTTGGGATTATCTTCTCCTCAAGTCATTATCCGAGAAGAAGTTGTTGTTTATGGAGTAGAGTCCATCTGCTGTTGAACAGTCGACGTTGTACGGATGGTCGCAGACTAAGTACGCTTGGTTGAAGACTGTCTGGTTGGGACAAAGGAAGGAGAAGTGTCCCACACCATAGGCTCCGGGACATATGTGGAACACTTGACAGTTGACTTCAGGATCGGCGTAGTAGCCATACGTGCGGCCATCACAAGTGAACGAAGTTTTCGGAACCACTTCGTACACTGGAAGTATCTGGCACTGAAAAAATTGGCATTGGAAGTCACTATCTTGATGACATTTTATTAAAGCATTTAGAAAGATTGAATGTATATGCAACTAACAAATTACTTTGGATTTTATTTATTAAGAGAATGAAGAGATTTTTAAGTTTACCAATTGCTCAAAAAGTAAAGAACTGAAAATAGAAAATGTGTATTCTAAACAGGTTCAATAATCATTTCGTTATTTATGTCATTACCTCGAGTTGAAATTCTCGAGGAATTCAACTTTAACTATTACAAATTACCTTTGAACATCCGGTTGTATGTTGATGCTTTGGTTTTACATAAGATGTGCCAATTAAAGAAACAATATGAACAGTTAAAATTTTACCAGAAAATTCCCTCTATGTATAAATAATTTATTTATGTTTTCCCACTGTCATATAATTAAAAGAACGCTTGACACATAGAATTCGGATGCTTGAATATCAGTTGTGAAGTACTTAGAAAATTGAGATTTTGCTTCAACAGCAGTTATTTATTTTTTATAATAATAAATGACATTATCACTAGTGATATTATTGTTCTTATTTTAAAAAAACCTTAAAAGAGTTTTGACAAATTAAAATTTTGAAAACAATCACTTATAAATATAAATAATTTATTTTTATTGAAAATTATTACTTTGTATGTTTCTTGCATTTACAAGAAAATTTTCTATTATTCACGTAAATGTCATATTTCAATATTTGGAATAGGATAGGTAAGATTTTTTGAATTTTAGCATATTGTATATTATTTCATTTTCGTGCATGATGGTTTGAAGTTCAGCTACGTAAATGAGTAAAACTTCACTTTACGGGGGTTCAAGCAATGTTTATCTTCTAAGATATATTTAATGTTAAATCGAATTGTTTCTTTTATATTTTTAAAATGGACTTACGTTTAGGTTTTTCATCAGTGCTGCACCTAGAAAGAAAGGAAAACGAAGTAGAATGTGTTTCTCGATAGACACAAACAAGAAATGAAATGTTTCCTAACTTACATTAAATACAAAAAATGATTACTTTCATGAGTTTTTAAGGATCGATTTTCACATCATATTTGAGCCTTCTTTTCATTAACAGATTAGTTTATTTTGAAAATGAGAAATCTGCATTTATAAGTTGTAAAGAAAATAAGAAAAAAATGTGGCATGCCGAGTTGAATAAAAAAAATACATTGATCTTGACAAAAAGTTAAAACTATTCTTGTGGTTTATTGGATTCTTTGGAGCGAGGACCATAATTAGCCAAGCTGTTTCAAACCCAAAGCAGTAAACGACAATGAAACTTTTTAGTGACCATAAAGATAGAGTTACACACGTTGTAAGTTACAGGAATCGAACCTGAAGCACTTCAAACTCGTAGGTTCGTTGCTTGCGCAATATGAAACCCATTGTTCCACAGTTCTTATGGCTTCTTTGAAGTCAATTTTTGATTATTTTATCTTAACTTTAACGCTGCTGCAGATAGACAATTGTTACTACTAAAATTTCGTTAAACCAGCGGCATGGTATAGATCTGCGTACAGTGGATGTTATCCTCCTTTTAAGTAACCGCTGGTATCGATAACCATTTACGAGCTGCCAACGAATGATCTACTAGATGGTTCCTCATTTTGTTCGGTACCTTACCCTGTTGACCGTGAGGTGTGAACGCTTTAGCAAAAAGTCAAAAGGTCGCTCCGGTGATATCTAGCTCACGCCAAACAATACGCCACACAATACTATGAAAGGAAAGTGTCAGTCGTAAATGGCACTAAAGACTCTATCGCTCAAGTTAGGTAATTAGATTAGAGGGGACGGACATGCAGGCAAAAGACCCGTTCTGTGGTAATTGGTAATTTGTAACTAACGTCGTACTAGAGCAACACAACGGGCTATCGACGACGGTCCGGGATCAATCCCTTAAGGGAAAGATCCGAGGACGACACCTCTTAATTTTGAACCACGGTCAGATGACGAAGCAACACCTGAGCTGGATAACTCTCCAAACTTCCACACCAACCCAACGTGAGGACTTTCGGCAACGATAGATTTAATGTGCATCAGCAGCCTCTACACTATACGCTTACAAGCATCCATGCCCGGACCCGGTTTCGAACCAGGAACTTTCCTATCCAGAAGCTAACACCTTAACCACTATACCGGTTGGACGGCAAGCCGTTCTGTGAGACGATTGAAATTATCTAACTGTCGTGGCGTAAAGGTTAACATAAGGATAGGATAATAATATGTATTTTACTATAACATCCAGTCAAATTCAAAATAATTTGTCTACGCATTATTTACTTTTTTGAAGTGAGGCAGTTGGAAGTTGCATTTACATAGATCTGAAGCAGCACAAGGGGCTATTGTCACAAAGCGAGGAAACTACCTCTCTTATGAATGAATTATCTTACTATTCATATCGACATTAGTTAACCTAACAATAGTAATAATAATAACGCATGACATCAGCATATTTGGATTGAGAATCATCCCACCGGTTGTGTTTTAACATGCCTCAAATCCCTTCCTAAGCTCTCGGTTTCCATAATCTCCGAAAGAGTGCTTATTCGGAATCAATTAACCAAACTCTTCCTTCCCTGCATCGGAAGGTAAAATAATTTCAGACAATGCAACACAGCCTTTCCGTGATAGATCCCCTGGAAATGAAACGGCCATTGTTCTCCGATTATTTTCTCGCGCTTTCGCAACGCGCGGAGAGGGTTGTCTTGAGATTCGGGTCGGCTATTCTTTTGGTTAGGAAGAAAGGTCTTATCAGATTACAGATTTCTCAAGTAGAATTTCCCTTCTTTGTGTCAAATGTTAAACAGCGCCGTTGTTTCGATGGGAAACGGTTTGTTTCGTCACGCTGGATGGCATTTTCCAGACCTCTGCGTCCCGTACGGCCTGTTGCTTGAACACGATAGAAGGGATGGTGGTGATAAATAGTTTGCATACTCAGGAGGAGTGCAATTGAAGGGCTCCAGACAACGCAAGTCAAAATGTTGCTCAATAAGAAAGAATTAAGACAGATCATTCACGAGGGTCAAATGATTTCTCAATGTTTTAAAGAAAGTAGGTAGTTGAATTAACGTGTCGGACAGAAGCGACTTAACTGGCTATTAGCGACGGTTCCGGATTAATCCCGAAGGAAGAGATCCGCTTAAATGACGAGGTCAACACCTGAGCTGGCATCCCACTCTCAAAACTTCCGCAAAAGCGAGGAAATTTGAGGTCACGATAAATTTAGCGTGCACCAGTCCCAAGTGAACGTTGGTTTTTGGTTGAACCGAGTTTTGAACTCGGAACCCTCTGGTTGCAAATCCGTTACTATTCCAACTGAGCTACCACGGCTCATCTGATTGTTCCAATGAATGAGCAAATCTTTAAAGTTTTAAGGTATCATAACCTCTTGCAATTTTATTAATTTTTGAATTTTTTAAAATTTTAATATTTTTTTTCTTTTAATTCTAATGACGTCTCAACGTGGTACAGAAAACAAAAGGTGATTGATTGGTTGGATTTTATGGAGCAAGGGCCATATTTGGTCATGCTGCGCCAAATAACATGCACACAACATAAAGCAATAGACATTCACATGCAAGAAAAGTTTTACTGACACAGAAGAGAGGGTACAGCAACACTCTACGTTTATGAGAAATGGCAACGCCATTGGCGAATTTTTTGGCGCACTTCTAGGAGCGAGTTACTAAAAATTAAGGCAACCCATCTGTCTTTACGGTTGTTGTGGTTTTCATTACAACCTCGGAAAACGGAAACTTTCAATTTTTATTTTGAATATTCTAGAAAGTTCTTCCAAAATCCGTTAAAGTTTGATTTCATTGGTTCGTTTGAAATTTTTTATTTGCATTTCTACAGTTGTGGAATTTTTATTTTATTCTAATATTTTTCACAAAACGATTAAGAGTTTGTTTTTTTGCCATTTTCGTTTTGATTACTTACGCAAGAGTTCTGACGTTATCAGGTTGTATTATTTCTAGCTTTTTTTTTCTTTTAAAAATCTTTCTCTTTTCAAACAGCCTACTGTATGTGTAATTGATGAATTTCAGGGTATTTTCGTACCCAACATTCGCAGCTTAATTTTTCTCCTAGTTCACATATGTGTTTTGAAATGTGTTTAAACTTACTACTTTTTGCGAAATTTTTTTAAAAATATACTTTTTAAAACCTTTTTAAAATGTGCGTTAAAGCTTTCATTTTCCGATGTGAAAAGAAAAAAAATTGGAGAAAGAAAAAGAGTTATGAAATAAATCTTTCCTTGGCAACTTTAGAAGTGCGCCAAAAAAAAATATCGCCAAGGCCGTTGCCACCGCTCATAAACGTAGAGTGTAGCTGTAACAAAGAGAGAAATACACCCACGGAGTAACGAACTAGATGGCGATCGGATTTATCTGACAGCAGAAAGTTACCCGAAATTGTGTACCCTTGATAAACATAAGCAGAAATATGTATTTTATCCATACTAAAATGTGTTAGATATACCCTTATTTAATATACCCTTTTCAACCGACCAATCTGTCTAGTGTTGGGGGTAACCCAGTTGGTTGTGTTGCGGATTAGCTACCGGAGAGTTACAACTTCGAAACTAGATCCAACCAAAGATTGTCGTAAACGAGTGGACCGGTGCACGTTAAATCGGTTGTGATCAAATGTCATCACGTTGGCGTAGCGCGGAATTTTGTAGAGTGAAGTGCCAGTACAGGTGATCTAGTTACTTGACCGTACATCAAAATTACTAAGCGTTGTTCCCCGCTCTTTGCCTTCGGGATCTTTCCCAGACCTTCAGCATCAGCAATAGCCTGTTGTGTTGCTCCAGTGAGGCGTAAATTCAGCTACTTACCTACCTATTTAGTGATCAGGGCGCATGTTATTGAATAGAAAGGTTTCTGATTTGAATCTGTAATAGAACATGGATGTTTGACCATCCTGAAAGTATGTGTGGCCTTTATAAAGGGGTTGTACAAAGAACAATATTTGTTGTAACAGGAAACCACCTCCAGGTTAACGTAAAGAGATAAACAAATAACCCTTGTAGTGCCATGATGGAAATGTTTGATTAAATTTTGGCTGGACGTTAGAAAGAAAACAAAATACAGGTTGTAAATTCAGTTGTGAATGAATAAAAATTTAACTGAGTAATTTGTAGCAGAATGAAACGTCTTTGGAATGTATTGTTCAATGAGTCATGCTCACTATGCTCTATCATGACCATGCACCGTTTTGTAATACAATTTTTAATAAGCTTTATATAAATTTAAAAATAATAGTTTTAAAATACCGTTTTAGGAGATTAGGATTGGTTGAAAATCTAGCAATACAATTAGATCTTTAAAATGCTTCAATTACATTATAGGTTCATATAAAGTAACAGATTTAGGAGCATTGTGTTTGGCTCAAATTACTTTCTTATCTCTTAAAATAGGATTTTGATGTTTGAACAATTCCATCTTGTTAGAGTACATTTTTGCGCTTGGATTTATTTTACATATTAAATATTCAAAAAGAGAAACTATTACTACATATTTGGTTCTATAATAAAATAAAAAATAGTCATTGTCTAAAGACTGTTGTTAAAAATTTAAAGACTATAATTCCAGTAGATTAAATAATTGGAAAAATAGGACATCTAAAACTTGTTTGTCTTACAAGCCAGAAGATATTAAAAACGCTTGTGTGTGTGTTTATATCTACGTGATACGTACATGGAAAAGATAAGTTATATTAAGAGAGGAAATATTCATGATTTAACAGATTTCCTACACAAAGTTCTTCCTATTATATTTCATTTCATAAGTGTCATGTAAAACAACGTACACACAAAAATAAGGAAATGTAAAAAAGAGCTACTGTAAGAGACAAAAAGCAGAGATAGAGGGAGTGCGAAAGATATACAGAGATAAAATAAAGGAGAGAGGAAGATAGGATAGAGTTATGATAACCCGACAATGTAAGACAAAGAGATAGAGAGATAGATGAAAAGAGTTCAAATATAAAAAGATAAAAGCTAAGGATAGAGAAATTAAAAGAAAAGAAGAAGAAAAATATGGAGTATAAGTACGAAACTTATAAAAATGAGCGAGAGAAATTAAGAGGAGAGAGAGAGAAAGAGAGAGAGAGAGACAGACAGAAAGAGAGAGAGAGAAAAAGAAAGAGAAAGAGAGAGAGAAGTAGACAAAGAAGAGCATGGGAGTTTATAGGGGTGTAGTACAAGTGAAAAAACAGAGGTGAGAAAGAGAGAGTATTCTAAATAAAAATAAATAAAATGAATACAAGTAATGAAAACAGAAATGCTGGAGATAATAAGAAAATAAGATGTGAAATATTTGATGATTTCAGATCGAGATAAAGATAAAGCACTCTTCAAATTTTTTAATTTTTAAAACATTTTAAATTTGACCATACAGATACAACTAACTTTTAATTTTATTCCTTAAATATATTAAAGGGTGAAATTTGATGTCATGAAAAAATTACCCTTTAGTTTACAGACTACTTTACAATCTTTTTTAATGTAAAATAAGGACACATATTTATTGCCTTTATTTAAATATTAATTAAAGGGTATAAATGCTTTTCTAGGATATGTAAAAATATCAATGCAATTCTAGAAATACATAAGTTGCTGTTCAGCAGATATATGTACTATACTCGTACATGCAGTGTAGTAGTAGGCGTTGCCCTTCACCAATTATTATTTTTAAAAACCTCATTTCTCAATACGTTTTAATTTTTAATTAAAAAAAAAAAGAATTTAGAGGTCTTCAAAAATTTGATCAGGGGTATTTAAGTATGGATCTTTTGACACTTACTTTTGGAAACTAAAATTAATGTATTGAAGGCAAAACATTTTTAGTTCTTGTTTTCAAATACAAATACAAATATTGACGACCAGCTACATGCTCAAGCCCAACAAGGCTGGTCTTTTGTTTATGAATTCCCCAATTCCCACTGACTATCCAATTGTATCTTAAATTCGTACACTCCCTTTGAATTAACTATATTTTCTGGCAACGCGTTCCATTTGTCTATTACCCTATTAAAGTAGTAGTTTTTCCTTAAATCCAGATTAAAATGTGTCTTATTCAATTTATACCCAAGGCCCCTTGTTCTGTTATTCCTATTGAAATTTAAGCCCTCTGTTCCCCTTGTTTTACCAACTTGAAAAGCTGAATCAAATCCCCCCTCCTTCTTCTTCTTTCCAGTGTATACATGTTTAGCTTACTTAAACGTTCATTATAGTCGAAATTTGCTAGCCCCTTTATTATTTTTGCAGCTCTGTGCTGAACCCTTTCAATTAATTCTATATCCTTTCTCATATATGGAGCCCAGAATTGTACAGCATATTCTAGATGTGGTCTTACTAAGCCCTTATATAACAGCAAAATTATATTCTTATTCCTTGAAGTTAGAGTCTTTTTAATATACCACAATAACCTATTAGCCTTTTTACCCGCAGCTGAACATTGGTGACCCATTTTAAAATCCCTGTGAATTATCACCCCAAGATCCTTGACTGTTTCTCCCTCCTTTACCTCTACTCCCTGCAGCCTGTACTCGGCTCCACTGTTCCTGTAACCCATATGCAGAACTTGACATTTCCCTATATTAAATGACGTACCCCATTTTACAGCCCATTCGGATATCTTATCAAAATTCCCTTGTAAATTCTCTATTTGTAACTTGGTATCCACTGTCCCCCATATTTTTAAGTCATCTGCAAATATACTGATTCTATTATTAATCCCCTGACCTATATCATCTAAGAAAATTATAAATAAAATTGGTCCCAAAACTGATCCCTGAGGCACCCCACTTATAACTTCTGTCCACTGTGAATAATTTCCTTTTACCTGCACTCTCTGCTTTCTTCCCAATAACCAATTCTTTATCCATATCAATGTTTTCCCCTGAAAACAGAGTGTTTTGCAGTTACTTTTCAATTTCGAGTTTCGCATTTTGGAAAAGAACAGAAGTTATGTTTTTTGGTGTTAAAATTAAATAGAAGATGTTAAAATTGAAGATGACCGAAAAATAAACCCACTTTGTTTGAATTAGACAGTATATTTAAAAGTTTATTCAATAGAATAGGATTTTTTTTTGAATTGTATTAAAAACCTACTTTTTATTGATCATATAGTTTACTTGGAGTAGTCATTTTTCATAGTCATTTTTACTATGTATAGTAAAAGATATCACACTGGATTTTTAAAAAAAATTTTCATAGTTCGCATTCTATAGGTTAAGATGTAAAAATTATATTTTTCAATAAAACATAATTTGAACTGTTCTAGAATTCTCAATTTAATTCATAGTAATTATTTAAGTGTAAAAAAATTCATACCTTATTAACGGTTTTGCCTGTAATGCTATTTTGGGTTTTATAATAATCTTAACAAGCATAAATAAGACTGATTTTTGTATTTTAGTATGTAGGTGCGAAAATTTAAGAACGATGTGAAATACAAGCTATTTTCGAAAATCTTTTCTAAGTTCTGACGCATTTTTCCCAGATCTTTTTAAAACAAAGTATCCTCAAATTATTTTGACCTATTTTGTACATCTAATGTCAAACTAAATAGTATGTGTTGCTAATGTATTATAGATTTATGGCATACCTCAAAATAAATTGCATCCTAATTTTATTACTAGAACAAGTTTGATTTGATGATAAAACAAATTAAATGATGACCCCCTGCTCGCTAACGCTCGCCAACCCCCGGAGGATTGCGTCGCAATCCGCATTGGATCGCTTCGCGAATCTAAGCTCGCTTCGCTCGCATCAACGAAGACATGTGTCCTAGCAGAAGGAATTGTTTACAAAATATTTTTCAAATCTAAATTTTTTGCTGTTTTTCAGAAAAGGGTGGAGGGCGAGAAAAAAAATCTAAACCAATCAGAGCACGTTTAATTTCACTTCAAAACACGGTTTAATTCCAATCAGATAACGTCTTTAATCCTAATCTTCTTAATAGAGTTGCCATAAAAACAGCCAAAGGAAAGGTTACCACTTTGGCGAGAAAAAAAGACTGTCCCGTTTGCTACCACTCCACCCAGAAAAGATATATACAGTGCCTCTGAAATCAGAATTCAAATGAAAACTTTGAGCCAATTTTGACTCAAAATGTGAGCGCTGATTTGGAAATTGAATACCCAGCATGTTGTTTGTATGTACATTTACCCCTGCACTTGAGCCAACCACGCTTTTTCATTGAGTTTGTAGTCGAAAGTTGTAGTGCAAGCGTCTTGTTGAACTATAATTGTTGACCCCGAAAAGGACCTTTTTTATAAATGGCCCTGAAAAGATCCTCCACTTTCTTTGATTTCTATTATTAACTGCACAGCTCGACTAAAATTCATTTTTTTTTTCAATAAAATTTCATCCGATAACGCTATAATGCAATTGAAGCGCGAGGCTTCGTGAAAAGCAAACAATCGTACAATGTTGCCAAAACGCAATAACTAATAACGTCTTTTTTGCGTGCCACGTAAGAGAATTATATATATAGATGGCATACCTCAAAATAAATTGCATCCTAATTTTATTACTAGAACAAGTTTGATTTGATGATAAAACAAATTAAATGATGAAAAGTCAGGATAAAATAATTCTTGATTTTATGATATTTACTTTAATTTAGCTAAATATAATACTTCAGATGAAAGGAGTTGTTCTTTGCATCCAACCAGTAACATTGTAGTCGCACTAGATTTCAGATTGGATTTGCTCCCTTTGTTGAACAGCCGAAACCCATTTTGCTACAGTTTGATCTTGTTGACATTTCTGATTACACCAAGGCTTCGTGCGACATACTTTTCTTTCCAAGCAATATCAGTACTAGCGGTCACAGAATCCGTTTACCACTAATCTTTTCTGAACGCATCAAGACGGGATCTTTTGTTTCTACATCCAGCCCAACTACCATCAAGACGCTATAGATGGCAGAACGAAATTACTGATGCGAAACGGGTGCTTACACCGAAATTCCGTTTTACTTTCTACGATGGAAATCAGATAAGAAAATATTTCTTAAAGTATCGATTTCAGGGTAACATTGTTCATTGTTCTTCAATTGTAATCGTCACTTTGTACTCATTCAGTGGCACTGAGCGGGGAAAAGATGTAATACCCTAAACGCCATTCACTGTCAATTCGTGCTGTAAGAGGTGACATTAGTGTTATGGGGAAGAATATTAGGCATGAGTTTAGGTCTTTTGACCTGCTTATTTCAAGTGTGGAAGTGGTGTTATGCATCGCTGATCTTAAATGGAAGATGGAGAATGATATCTCCGAGGTGTCTTAATAGCCTCTCATCTGAACAAGGTTGCAACTTCTCTACAATCCGAGGAGAATTCCCAATGAGAGACATTTCCCTTTCTATGGCGAATTCTAACATTGCGCACGAAGCGTACACCAATTATTGTGAAATAACGAAGTGATCTGTGATTTTGAAGTTCTCTAGATTCCACGCTGTTGAGAAACACTTGTAATTGTTGGCAATTGTGTTGTTATGAGGTGGAAGCGTCATAGGGAAAATAGAGGAGGTTTGAACCTTATGAGCTGTTTATTACCAGAGTGCGATATGGAAATAGTGTTGCATACCACTCACCTTAAAATAAAGATAAAGAAAATAAAGATCTATGATTTGACTTAATCTAAATGATAACCTTTAGTTGCAGTATTTCATAATAAATGGAGAATACCTAGTGGGGAAATTTTCCTTAATCTGGTGAATATACATGAAACTTTTGTAGGATAATGAATCGATCTGTGTTTTTTATTAGAAACCATATCGTCTAGAAACCTTATATATGTAGTTAAAAACCGTATTGGAGGTTTGAATATACACCAGAAAATATAACTTCTTTTTCACTACAATTCATGGAGGATATCAAATAAGACATTTATCAATAGTGAATTTTAATGTCATTCATGAAACTTACATCAATATTTAATAAGATAATCTATGATATCGAAGTTCACTATCCGTAAGTCATGCCATTAAGAAACCTTATGTTTGTAATTGTTGAAAACCGTAATGTATAAGGTAATATGTTGATAGGAGAATATTGGAGGGATGAGTTTATTGGCGTATCGAGCTCTGCTTATTCCAAGTTAGCATTAAAACATCGTTGAATGTAAATAAAAGATGGATGTTGTTTTAATAGATTCCTCTGTACGAGATGGTTGCAACTTCTCTGTAATCCACGGAGAAAAGAAGACGAGACATTTCTTTTTCTATGGGGAATTTTAATGTTCTCAATTAAACTTACAACATAGATTCTTTTGAAAACTAAATATCTGGATTTTCTAGATTCACTCGAAACGTTAATAGGAAGTTATCGTTCACTCTCAGCTACTAGAACATATTATTTTTCATCCATGTACGTTTCCTAATTCAAAAATATGAATTTACTAAGGAACGCATCCATATAATATCAGGTGTTACAGTACAAAAAGGTTTAATATAACTTTTATTCAGGTTCTAAGGATTATAAAACAAGTTTGCCGATAGGAGAAAAACGAATACTAATATTTAAAAGCATTCCCTTGCATATTTGTTAATCTTTATATTATTATTAGTGAAATTTTTATATCATATTTTACTTGGAGAGTGGGGTGCCAGCTCAGATGTTACCTCATCATCTGACCGTGGTTAAAAATTACGTGAGGATACACCGAATGGCTTAGGCTGGTACGGTGATAACTAATTGGATATCATATATTACTATACTTTCTGATGAAGTTGGATACCCAAAAATTTAAATTCCATAATATAAACAGCAATGGTAAGAGATTAGTAGGGTAATATGAGTGTTATGTTTGCATTTTATAAGAAATGAATCCTTGTTCATGATGATCTATACGTTAGATTTTTTTTTCATATATTGTCATAACTCCTTGAATTTTTTTGTCTTCAATTAAAACTCCAGAACTAACCGCAGTTCCATATAAGTTCACAGGTTTCTGTAAATTGAACTTTACCACAAACTAGCAGATTTTGTAGTTTGAGAATAAAATTCCTGTTTTAGCTTTAAATGAGAATATTTCTGACATGATGTTTTAGAATTATGTTCCTTCCGAATTGCCAAGTTAAAATTTTATTAAACTTTAAACGTGGAAGTCACGCTTTGAATATTTTGCGAGAATCGGTTTTAGCCATGTTGAATTTGTCTGAGCTAAAGGTTAGCTCAGGTGTTGACCTCGTCATATGACCGTGGTTCAAAATTACATAGTGTTTTCCTCGGTTGTTTCTCTTCGGGTTACGAACCATCACCAATAGCCCGTTGTGTTGCTCCAGGGAGACGTTAACTGAACAACCTATCTATCGGAGCTGAAAGTTATAAAAAATGCTTCCTTCAATATTTCAAACATCCATGTCCTACGCGGTTTTGTTCCCGAACCTCTCCCTTCAGGATTGCTCCTGGATCGTCGCCAATATCCCATTGTGTTACTAGAGTACTACGTTAGTTAACTGATTAGTATGTACTGTCATTCATTAATCAGAATTATGTATTTCAGAAGTTTATATATGCCTTTTAAATAGAGCTTTGCTTAAGGTAAAACGAGGAGGTAGTTGATTTTTATGACAATTTTTTCTTGGCAATCTTGTAAATTACTTGTTGATTTGAAAATAATAACTCATAAAATCATTAAACTTTGTCAAAAAATACTTATATTGTACGAGTTACTATTAAAAAAATTGGGTTTTGAATTTCCCTTAACAAAAAAGCAATTCTCCCGAAAACTTAACATGAATTTGAGTTGAGGCTATTTTTATGCATGACAACAGAATACTTAAATAAAATTAAAATAAAAAATCTTCACAATACCATCCAATACTTTTTGCACTTCAACTAAATCATTAAAACATGTGTTGAAGACAATGTTATAACATTTTGGACACGTTTTTTTACCTTAAAAATAACATATCGTCGGTGTTCTGTAAAAAGGGGCGAAACAAACAATTTGAAATTTTTCAGGAGAGCATTTTCAAACTTCATTTTTCTATAAAGATTAGGAGTAATGTAAAACAAATTAATTTTATACATTGTATGAAGTAAGCAAGTGTAACATAAAGTGAATTTGTTTTACATTATTCGTAATTTTTATGAAAAAGTGAAGTTTGAAAATGCTCGCCTGAAAAATTTAGAATTGTTTAATTCGTCTTTTTACAGAACACCGACGATATATGTATAAAAATAAGAACTTTTTTACATGTTCCGTAATACGAAATTTCTTATCGACCCTCCTCTCCCGTCATATGAATAAAACATTATTTGTACCCAAATTCATTTAGATTTGCTGTCTTTTTTTTTTTTTGCAAAAATGAGGCTTTGTTAGAGAACAGTGGAACATGCAATGAATTCCGAATTCAATCACAACTCGTAAAAATGATAAACGCTGAGATTTTAAAAGCTGGAGATCAATTATCAGTAAGTATCCTCCTCAAATACGCATAGTTTCATTCTCGTAATATGACGTAGTTAAACATTTTTTAATTGAAAATTTCGTAATACAGTGCCTACATAAATAAAAAATATTAATTTTTTACTTGCATGCGATTTTTGTAAAACATGAAATATCGAAGGTCTGTATCCGATTTCAAATCTTTAACGGGAAGTGTGTTATAATGATAAATTGTTAAAAGGATAAACTTATCGTAATATAAATTCTGAATCAATGCTGTTCAGGAGAAAATAGCAATCAGTGCTATGATATCTGCAGAAATATTATATCTGCAGAAGTATTGTTATATCTGCAGAAGTATTTTGATATCTGCAGAAGTAGTTCGATATCTACAGAAGTATATTGATACCCGCAGAAGTATTTTGCAACCTGCAGAAGTATTTTGATATCTGCAGAAGTATTTTGATATCTGAAGAAGTATTTTGATATCTGCAGAAGTAAATGCGTTTTTGCATGTTTCTAATTTGCAGGTTTTTGTCTATCATGCAGTCATATTGAACTGATAGGTAAGTTAATTTTAAATAAGAATTAAGAAGTTAATTTTAAATATTTTCAGTTTTGGTGCATTAATATCCGAATTGTCAAAATTTATAATTGGGTATTTCAATATTAGATGAGGAAATTAATATATTTACAAAGGAAAAAAAAAGCAGAGAATAAACTCAGCAGTTACAAGTTACTCTATACTTATCTTTCAAATATTAAAAATTGACTGCAATAATTTTTTTAATTTCCTTTCCTAATGTTGCATAGATTTGTTACTAAATCTAGTTATATAACGAAATTAACAGCTGAACCATCAGAGAGAGAAAAAGTTTTAGTTGATATATTTCACAATTTATTCAATTCTTTATTTTATCACTCAATTTTACTGGGGATTTATTTTTAGAACTGCTAAATTTGGATGTACTGCAAGTAGGTAGTATATATATCTCCAAATTAGTTTATAGAGTTAACGGTTTCGATAGAGCTGAGTGTAAAAGTAGCTGTTAACTAAATGCAAAAAGTTTTTGCATTGCAATGTCTATTTGTTTTCGCGGTACAACTTGGTTTGTCACTCTAACGTTCATTTTTGCTACACGAAGGGTAATTATGACCTTGAGTAGAGCGGGATCTACAGCTTAAATCAGATTGCAAAACAATTATGAACATTCATACCATGACAGTATTCGAACCCAGAGTCTGTTTAACAGAAGGCTGAAAATCTTATCGTTCGATTACAAAATCAACTTTTCAAGGTGGAAAAACTAACAAATATTTTAATTTTTTTTATAGTAAAATGTGGAATTGTACAAAGGAAAACTTTTGTTTACACATTTTTAGCAAAATGTGTGTGAAAAACAGAGAAACTTTGTCTACCAAAACAGTTCATGGTAAAGTTTATATCTCTAATATTATAAAAGGAAGTGTTTGTTTGTCTGTCTGTTTGTTTCGCGCCCGCAAAATCCTGACGATCTATGGCACTTACAGCAATGAGATTTGGCACACAGGTAGTCCGAATTTTTTGGTTGAGGCGAAATTTTAAAATTTAATCTAGAAGATTTTAAAATGAATTTAATAGTTTTATTCTCTACCTGGGTCTTTTCAACGTCTTTCTTCCGCGAAAGAAGAATAACCCCAATCTTGACTTTTCTACCCACGTGACCTTGCCGTCAGCCTTGGAACCATGACAAGTGTTTCATCACCCCGGAGAACGCTCTGAAAATTATTTTTTAAGTTTCCGCTCTGATTTTGAGCGGAGGAATGTTTTTCCATTTAGACGATAAATCTTTTAACTGTAGTCACAGTTATTTTATCTATCTCTCAGAAGGTTAAATATAGATTCAGTTTATATATAGATTAAATTTCAGTTTAGATTGATATCTAAAAATAAATAATTTTTAAATTGAATATATCTTCAACGGATTTGAAATCTGCGGAAAATTTTACACCAGATTAATACCTTACATCACCACGTGCACGTGCAACGCCGGGCTAGCCACGCATTGGCTAGTATATACTATTGTAGAGGGTGAATCATAAGTTCGTATACAGTTTCCAGGTGCTGTAAAATCGGAACAGTTTCAGACACGGTCTCCAAATGCGAACTGTTAGCTAGGTATACTCATAAAGTTTGTATCCCCTTCCAGAGCGAAGGGAAGTAGGCGATAGTGATCGTGTCAAGTGACTAGTCAGTGCAAATGGCTGCTTCTGCAGTGGAGAAGGCGTTTTGTGTTCTTGAATTGAGCAAAACGGAATCTGTCACTGTTGTGAAACGGCATTTTCAATCGCAATTTGAAAAAGAACCTACAGCCAGAAAATTAATCAACGATTGGTTTAAAATATTTGAAACAACGGGCTGTTTGTGCAAAGTTCCAAAGTCAGGACGACCGAGTGTATCGGCAGATGTCGTCAAAAACTTTGTTCATCCAATTGAATAATAAAGGCGAAAAACTTTATTCTCCAATTGGAAGGTGCACCACCACATTGGACAGGTGACATGCGAAATTACCTCTATTAACATCTTCTTCAACGATGGATTGGACAAAGCGCTTACTACAGCATGCCACTAACCCAATGGTCACCCAGATGCCCTGATTTAACACCATGTGACTTTTTTCTTTGGGGCTAGATAAAGGATAACGTATATAACCCTCCTCTTCCTGTTTATCAAGTTAAGTTGAAACAGCGTATCGCAACCACTATCACTGGCACTTTCTTCAGATACCCTAACACGTGTCTGGGCAGAAATAGGTTACCGGTTCGATGTGTGTAGTGTGACGGTGCACACATAGAACATGTGTGACTGTCTCTAAAAACTTTAAACATTCACCTACACTTCTGTAACAGGTAACATTAAAAAAATATTTTACACTAGGGGGCCTGCCCCCTGCTCGCTAACGCTCGCCGACCCCCGGAGGATTGCTTCTCAATCCTCATTGGTTCGCTGCGCGAACCTATGCTCGCTTCGCTCGCCTCAATGAAGACATGTGTCCTAGCAGAAGGGATTGTTTACAAAAAAATGTTTATCAAATCTAAATTTGCTGTATTACAGAAAAAATATATACAGTATCTCTAAAATCAGAATTCATATGAAAACTTTGTGCAAATTTTGACTCGAAATGTGAGTGTTGCTTTGGAAATTGAATACCCAGCATGTTGTTTGTGTGTACATTTTCCTAGCACTCAAACGACCCACACGTTTTCATTGAGTTTGTTGCCGAAAGTTGTAGTGCAAGCGTTTTGTTGAACTATAATTGTTGGCCCTGAAAAGGACCGTTTTTTAAATGGCCCTTAAAAGATCCTCCGCTTTCTTTGATTTCTATTAGAAATTAACTGCAACAGCTCATTAAAATTTCATTTTTTTTTCAATAAAATTTCATCCGATAACGTTATAAATTCAATCGATGCGCGAGACTTCGCGATAAACAAACAATCGTACAGTGTTGCCAAAACGCGATTACAAATAACGTCTTTTTCGTGAGCCACGTACGAGAATTATATATATAGATTGTCATTGTTATATCGTACGTTGAAATTGCATACTTACTTATGAATAACCCTGTACTGTAAGTACAATTTTTGTAATAGTGGCTAAATTGACAATAATAATCTCCCTCCAGAATTTAGAGTAGGTAGTGGAATTGAATAGATGATATCATTAATTGATAGGCTTCCAATTACATGAAACCGTGAGAGCTGTATTAAGCATATTAAGTACACGGGTGTAGTATGTATGGTTAAGAAATGGGGGATAGCGACCGAAGAGTGTCTGTGTTGTTTTTAGCAGCCGTGTGTGAGTGCAGCCTGAATTTTTGCTGAAATGAGTCTGGGCAGAGAAGTTGTGATTAGACTAGGAGCAAGTATCTGTTATCACAAGGCTTCAGACAATTGTTGGAAGTGATTAACCGATAACTCAACAGTTCTCACCGTGAAGCATCCATCGAAAGGCACGCCGATTGAACAGAGCGTCATTAGGCATTTAGCCGAAGCACCATCTATTTTATTTTTTTGAAAGTGCAACTTCGTATACCAAAAAGTACTTATTGGTTAAGTTGATTGAACAGAGCGTCATTAGGCATTTAGCCGAAGCTCCATCTATTTTATTTTTTTGAAAGTGCAACTTCGTATACCAAAAAGTACTTATTGGTTTTTATTGAACAGAGCGTCATTAGACATTTAGCCGAAGCACCATCTATTTTATTTTTTTGAAAGTGCAACTTCGTATACCAAAAAGTACTTATTGGTTAAGTTGATTGAACAGAGCGTCATTAGGCATTTAGCCGAAGCACCATCTATTTTATTTTTTTGAAAGTGCAACTTCGTATACCAAAAAGTACTTATTGGTTTTGATTGAACAGAGCGTCATTAGACATTTAGCCGAAGCACCATCTATTTTATTTTTTTGAAAGTGCAACTTCGTATACCAAAAAGTACTTATTGGTTAAGTTGGGATACATTATCTCATATACTTGTGAATAGTACGTTAATTTTTTCAGTGGTAGCTAAATTCACCACACATTTGTGCTGGTTATACATTGAGCACTTGGAGAGATATTTTTATTTTATGAGGAACACACTTTACCTGAACTAGTAATACTTAGTAGATGTGGATGAATAACAACAACGTAAAAAATTCTTCTAAAAGATAGATTAGAAATACTTATTTGCTGTCGGTTAATCGAAATTAATGTATTTTTGTAATGGGATATGGATTCTGAAAGTAAAGGGGAGCCTTAATCTTTGAAGTATTGCTTAGTGAAATAAAATGGAGGCCTTAGCGTAAATGAATTTTTGTATCATTAAATAAAAAATAATAACTTCAACTTACATAAAAGTAGCAGAACAGACCACGTTAACATATTTCCGAGCATGGCACAGCTTAGACTCTCTTAATACTTGGCAATGACTGAAAAAATTATGCACTTCAATTGATGGTATAAGAGTTCAATTTTTCACAACTATTTACACATTAAAGGAACAGAATAAAATACAATACAAAGTTCTATTAACTAATTTAGGAATCTTAGAGGTATACAAGAAAGGTAAAAAGCAGAAATAAAGGAGGTAGGATTTTAAATTAATTCCTTTCCTATTACAATAAAGATTTACTTTAATCAATATTTATAAAATTGGAGCACACATTTAATATAAGTGGTTTAATCAATACGTTGTCAGTTAAAATATTGGGGAATAATTGTTTTTTTTTGTATAAATAAGTCATCTGAATTTTTTTTATTTCCTTGAATCAGATAAGTGTTTGAACTTTTATTTCAATAAAGGACGACGTGTTTTCAAGTTTTAGAATAGATTATTGCTTTTAACTAAATCACTTCGTTGCTTCATTGAGACTTGGTAACATGGATTACGAATATAACTTGCCCGAAGCGTATTGAGTGTATTTAAAATGGTATCAGACATGCAAAGATTAACGCTATTGAAATTCGCTTTACAATTTTTCATCTACGAAAAGGTTTGAAATAAATTCCCTCCTTATTTTCAATGCATCTTTCAATGCATTATTCTCTGAACAAATCTAAACTCTAAAATCTGTTAATACACTCGATTGTTGAAAGCGAATAAAACTTAACTTACTGGTAAGGATGATAAGTGCTTAGACACAGATTGACTAGATATCATTAAACATTATTTATACTCTCTATAATTTCTAAAAAGATCGTAGGAAGTATACTTATATTCTCTCTCTTTTGCTTCCTAAAATTGACATAAAATTAAAACATGGAGAGAGGTACACAATACTTGAGAAAATCATTTGTTGGAACAAAGTTTGTTAACTTTATTCAAAGAATAACTTATAGTAACTTTGAAACATTTATTTAAAAATTCAGACTTTCATTTTTGAGAAACTATTATGATCATAGGAAAAGCCCTTTTAATAATCATATTTCTTATATTATTAGCTTTGGCGAAAGTTAAGTGACTCTATTTTTAAAAATTGCTCTAGCAAGCATTTATATTTTAGTGTATGTTGAGTACATGCAGTTAGGTCGATAGGTCCACTTCTATGAATCGATATTTTAATATTTGTTTCAAAATGTTTCAAATCCTGTTTACTTTTTTTTCACAAAATAATGTAACACATTTTTGTATGATTTTGATAAAATTATATCTACATTTTAGATTCTTCTTTTTATTAGTATTTTCTAGTGATACTTAATTTTCTCTTCTTCTCTAGCTAAAATAATTTACGCGCCAAATCATTTAAAATTTAATTAAACATCGCTTACAAGTTTCATTTAAGAACTCTTAAAAATTAAAAGTCAACAAAACATTAGCAGAAACTTAATAAAAGTTTGGTTTGTCGACCTACGGTCATTTTATCTTACGCGAGGACTAATGAGATATTTAAGTCTAAAAATATTCTGAAACTCTGAAAATCGAGTATTAAAATTTTCGTATAATCACATGTGTGCATGCCATGAAAATACATAAATATCCATACAGTTGCAAAAGGTTTTATATTGTACTCGTAACCTCATTAGTTGGTTCATACACAGGGCATTGTACTTTGGGTCAAGGCGCAATATTACTGCGAACTAGCTCAACTAAATCCTATTAAAACAGTTGCTCCGATTACAACTAGATTTGGTGTTAAGAAACTATTATTGTGACAGCATTAAGAATTTCCCTTTCAACAGTCATCAATATTAAAACACTCAGGTGTTTATTGAATAAAAAAGTACTATGGGGTCTTAAGTAGTCAACAAAAGATTTTACACAAAATAGTTTTATAATATTTTGTAACTAGGTCGCTTTAATTCCAAATTGTATTGATTTATTTTGCACAAAAATATCAATCTGGAAGGTTTCTCGTAATTTAGTATTTAAATATATTACCAGTGAGTCATAATATCTTGTTGTGTTGCTCCAGTGCGACGTTAATTAACCACCAACTATTGAGTCATGAAAAATATTTATAAACTCAACAATAGTGTGATGAATGCGGTATGAAATTTGTTAATAAAAAACTCCAATCAGCTCTAATAATATAAAAAAATTAAAACCTCATCTTCATTTTTCTTTCTATATGTTTCACTTTCCCATAGTGGTAGTCAAAGTGGCACTTTAAGGGTTTAACAAAATGAGTTAATTCTGCCCTACTAATAATAGAGTTGATTTTTTAAAAATAATTTATAACTTATAAAGTTAAGAATGATCTAACAGCCAGATACAAAGGGTAAAAAGTAAAATTATTATTAATTAAAGAATCAATATTTTTACCATCAATAACTTATGCTTCAATATTTTACTTCTGAATCGAAGATAAGTAAAATTCCATTATTGAAATAAATAAACAATAAAAAATATTATCGATTGATTGACTTCTATTACAACTAACGTGTTCTGATAACATCAAATAGACCAAGGTTTACAGTGAGTTTAAATAATACTCAGATTTTTTTTAGGCACAGATGCATACAATTTAAATAAAGGAATGTAATACTATTAGAAGATATGATAAGGACTTATGAAAATTATTCAAACTGTTTTGACTTTATGTCCACAATTTTTGTCAAGACTCTGAATTCAGAATCTAGTTTAGTTTTGTGATAAACAAGTATACATCATATCGTCATCTGAATGCAAAAACTAGGTAACTCAATCTTCGAGTTTTGAGACAAAGAAAGATTTGCCGATTTTTAAAAATATTTGCCGTCAATCCCAGTTAGATCTGTACCACATTTTTCATTAGTCTATAAATAAAGCTTAATTAATCAACCTAGTGTTTTGCATTAAAATTTGTATGATAGTATCTGAATTAATTTAAGTAGAACTCAAATTACACCATTCTTTGAGTTACTTAGTTCTTGCATTCAGGTAACTATATAAATCTTACTTTTTATATACATCTTACTTTTTATATACATTTTACTTTTTATAAACATCTTACTTTTTTATATACATGTACAATTTTATGCAAGATACATCTTTAATTTTTTTCTGACGGATCGGCCTATTTTTGAAAACCATCAACAAAATGGTTGAAAAATGAACGAAAGAAAGTAAACCTTCCTATTCATTAAATTCCGTAAGCGTAAATATAAATTTTTAGGGAAGTTATCAACTTACTGTTATCACACCTATTTCGATGCGTTAAAACACACAATGATTTCTTTTTCAGTTTTCACTGTCAAAACTAACACTTTCATAAGAACTCAACCACCGGAAAGATACCAAGAGATCGTCACCAACCATCAACGCTCACCACACACAGAAGCTCGGGTATTCTTCTCTCATACCTAAACAGAACTGACCATTCCCTCGGGCGCTTAACGGGGTTAAATAAGCACCCAGACCACGTGATCGGCCTACCACCCACTCAGCCCAGACCGGACAATCCTCGTGAAGTAAAAGTAGGTCCACATCCGAAGATGAAAGTTCGGCAGCTTAACTGCTCTCCCTCTCTCTATTTCTAGTTTAATGTTTATCACCCTTTTAAGACGTCTTAACAGCTCGGAAAGAGTTAACTCGATTGAATCAGATACCGAGTCCAATGAAAGTGGTTTAATCCTCTGAGCTTATGAGATTTCTAAGTACTGTAGTATTCATTTTACCCTACAGCACACTTAATAACTAAATAACCACATGTATTGGTTAGCTGAAGACATATTCTATTATACTTTCCGTCTAATAGAATCCTTTTGAAATATTTAATTGCTTTTTTCCCTTAGAATTAGAACCCTTTGGAAATATTATATCGTTCTCAGAATAGAATCCTTTCAAAAAATTTAATTGCTTTTTTTTTTCTTCTTAGAATAGAAAATTATTTCAAAAGATTCAATTGCTTTTTTTTTGGAATAGAATCCTTTGGAACTATTATATTGCTCTAAGAATAGAATCCTTTGGAATAATTTATTGCGTATTTGCTTATAATAGAATCATTTGTAAAGGGATTCTATTGGTCTTTTAATTAGAATAGAATCCTTCGGAGAGATTTATTGCTCCTTTCCTAGAATATAATTATTCGGAAAAATTCTATTGGTCAAGAATGTTAAGATTGGTTAGAAGTCAGCAGGGAAGACTGTAGGTTGCAAGGTGGAATTATGTGAAATAGAAAGAATAAGATTTCTTATTTGATTACTAGCCACGGCGTGACCAGCACGGCGTTGCCCATGACAGTTCTTTTCGTGGGGTCTGGTGTGACCACTGCTTGCTAACCCCTGGTGATTGCTACGAATTCCCATTTGGTTTGCGAATTCGTAGCCTATTGGATAACAGCCAATACGGCGATGCCAAATGCGGCCAAATTCAAATTGCGAAGAGATCCAATCGGCGTGACGTCTCAATCTCATGCGAAAACATAAATATTCATTTGTAAAACCACTTATAAAAAGAAAATATATCTGGTGTTAAATTTTACGCAGATTTCAAATCCGTTGAACTTTTTAATTTATCTTTAACGATCCTGATTTTATAAAAAAGAACTAAACAATGCCAGTCAAATTTTTTACTTATTTATTTTGGTTTCCTTGGCTTGATTTGTTTGAGCGCAGGAAATGCAATCTGCGATTTCTCGAACACGATAGAGTTCAAAATCGTATGGGAAAAAAATATAAAAATTACAATTTAAAAATTATTTATTTAAAGAAAATTATATTTTTAGGTATCGATCTAATGTGAAATTTTCCGCAGATTTCAAATCCATTGAAACTTTTGCACTATCTTTAACTATCTAGGAGATTGAAAAAAGAACTAAATAACTCCAGTTAAAACCTTTTATTTGTTCTGTTCTTCAGTTGAAAGCGTTCAAACGGAAGCACGGAAAAATAAATTTAGAATCTGCCATCTCTTTATGGTGTTGCCATTCTAAGGAAAACAATAATAATTGAATTCTATTAAATTCATTTTAAAATGTTCTAAGTTGAATTTTAGAATTAGGCGCGACTCAAAAATTGCAAAACATTCGGACCACCTGTGTGCCAAATCCTATTACTGTAAGTGTCATAGATTCGTCAGGACTTTAATCACATACAGACAAACACTTCCTTTTTCGATAGTAGAGATATGACTCAATGAGTTTGCCCACTGCTTTTACCTCACAAAACACTCAATGACTAAACAGCCATATTTATTGGTGGAAAGTGTCCATGAGTTCTTTCCATCTTTAGAAAGATTCTGGTTATTCTTTTCTTAGTATAGAATACTACGAAAATATTTTATTGGCACTTTTAAATGAATCCTTTCGAAACATTCTATCGGTGTGCATTCTTAGAATAGAATCCTTTGGAAAGATACTACTGTCCCTTCTTTAATAGAATCACTTGGAAAGATTGCATCCGCCCTTTCTTTGAGAGTCCTTTGGAAATGTTCTATTGATCCTTTTAAATGCAATCCTTTGAAAACGTTCTGTTGATCCTTTGTTAGAATATACCATAGAAAGATTAATATATCTTCCTTCTTATAATTACTTCAGATGTCTCAACACAACTTTTTTTTAAGGTTTGGATGCACAGCTGAATATTTCAAAATTAATATCTGAAATGTACCAGTGTTTTTAATATGGCAGTAAGAAAAGACACCGTGTAAACAATTTGATAAAATAAAATTAAATGTACTATATATATCGTAATTTAAAAAGTGAAATTAAATACTTCTACATTTACAGATATAATACAGATATTTAAAGAAAAGCATGGTAAAATTATTATTTAAATATTACGTTTTCAAATGCCGTATTGCTGCTTTGAATTTTGAGAGTAAAATAAATGCTTTTAAAGATTAGACGAGAAAATAATGCACTTGGTTATACAATCAAATTTGACTGTGCTTTAAATGTTTAAAAGGGTAAGGAAACATCTTTGTCCTATGAATACAGCCAAATATTTCCAGGTAAGAGAGATAATGGGATAAGGGAATACAAAATAGAAGTCTATGGATCATTAAATATTAGTAAAGACCTCTAGTATCACAAAAACTTGATTCCTAAAGTTATATATCAATTACAACTATTAACATAACTAAATACTATTTCGACGATTTTGTCGAAAGCCAATTTTACACAAAATTGAATCTAATACATATATTGCATTTATTTGACCAAGCGCTAGTACTGCATAAAGAAGTTGAATTTTTGCCGTAATGTATTAAATGTAATTTTTTATAAAATAAATTTTAGTTAGATTATTTTAGTGATGATATAGGTAAGTAGTTAAATAACGTCATACTGACGAAACACAATGGCATATTGACGAACCCCGGTCAGATGGTAAGGTCAACAACTGACACCTCGACAACGCGATTATGTTTCTCGTACAAATGAGTCTATTAAGTATTTAAATGTTCCATATTTTAGCTACATAGAAGATACTATGTTACGAAATTGATAAATGCTAAGTTGATTGCTTATCACGACATATTAGTTGAGCAAAAAGTAATAGATTATGTGATAGTTATTTTTTATTACACAAATCAGTTAGCTTCTAGCGTACAGTGGGAAAATGTACTAGATCATCGAATATAGATAACCTTTATTGTCTATACTCTTATGACAGATTGCTTTAGAGGTGAAGCAGCAAAATCAGAAAAATCCCCATTCGTCTTCCACAGAACTATACTAGTTTCAGCTATTAAAAGATGAATAGAGTATGTATTGGCGATGTCATTCATTCATGATAGATCGAAGTTATCCTTCTTAAATAACTGTTGCCTGAGATCCGTTAATTTTAACTTTGCATTGTCGAGTTGTGACATTTCGACATGTGGTCATTTCATGATCACGATCACCCGAACCATCTTAGAAAAGAAGATCTTGACCGATAATAAACAGAGCAATCTATTTTGAAGAGGGTCGTGATATGAATGCAAGAGTGGTCAAACAATATATCAGCTTTTACTTTTGATACAAAATACTTAATGCATATAGAAAAAATTTATTCTGAATTTTAATATTATGATCATACTATGTTCCTAGTTGTAAGAGGTTCGCCAATTAATTATGTACCAAAGATCGTTTTTCTGTTGCTTTGTTCTTATGTTAGAGTATCCTAATACGCAAAGTAATCACTATGAAGGTTTGATATTATTTTAGATAATTGTTACTTGTTTGTATCTAGCGAGTATCTTTGTAAGTCATAATTTTAAAAAGGAAATAGATGAATATCTCAAGTTTTAGTAACAATGATTTTAGGATCTTTAATAAGTTGAAAATTATAAATGGAACGCAGTACCCTTAGACCAACGATTTTTTATTTTTACATTTATATCAAAATATTTTAGTTTAACTCTTATTATATTAACACAATGATTTTTATATTTTTGATTAATTTTAAAAACCGGATGATTAATTCAAAAAACCGGATTTCGATTTTACAACGTGGGGCGCCGCTGCTACAACGCAAGTGCGGTCTGAGATACATTAGATCCAATGGAGAAGTGAACACATGTCTCCGGCACCGCTGTGACGACGCACGTCCAACTTGCGTGCAATTTGTACCGCACGGGTCAGTTTCTTATGTAACGGACGTATCATTGGAAGATGAAAGCATTTCTCACAATTACATAATTCAAATATGTGATTTTTTTTGGTAATTTTTGTATAAAGGATAACAATCTCTAAAAGTTTCACTAATAAATATTTTTATTTAAAAACAGAAATAGAGTTAATACGTACTCTGAAGGTGTAACGGACGTATCCTTTAGGAAAAAAAATTGTGTCACTGAATACAAATGACAAATCGTCTGATGTTTACAAAGGAAAATAATGAAAATTGGTTTTTTATAAATGAAGAAGATTCAAAAAGATATTAAAAATACATAGATAATCTAATTTGTGGACAATTTGAATTTTTAATACAGATTTCAAAATTGGAACGGACGTATCATCTTCTGAAATACATACACTGTTTTATGATTAGTTATTGTACAAAATGTGTTAGAATAAATTGTTACCATAAATAAAAGAAAAAATAATAATTAAACATTATCATAATAAATTACAGGAAAAAAAATTATAACTTAATGAATTTTCAAAATTTAGTGGTACTACACAATGACAAAACATTTATAAGTTAAAAAAATTGGACAAATAAATAATATATAAAATGTCAATCTAAATCGAAAACCTAATGAGATTTATCAATTATGTCCACTATCTCTTCTATATTCACAACAGAAATGCTATCATTTACCGGACAAAAAAAAACTTTTGCAAAGTCCTTTTTTTTTTTAAACTTTACTCTGATTAGACTCTGAATTGAAATCACTTGTCCAACAAATTATTTTTTGTTCCCCCTTTTTATAGCCAGTTTTATAATGACCCAAGAGCCTAAAGTTATACTGTCATTACTAAATACAGATTTATATTGGTCATCTGCACTTTTGTTAACTTTTTCAGAAAGATAATTTTAATCTAAAGTGAAAAGGGAGTTCCAGATTTTCTAGAAACTTCTGAAACATACACAATATTTTTAGAATTTGCTATTACACTGTGGTTGTTCGCATGCCTTTAAATCGCTCGTTCAAGTTGTTAACGTTGCTTTCAATTCTTTCTTTACATACAAAGATATTTGTTTTTTTGAGTGTTTTCCCTGAGCACAGTAACAAAATTTTCTGCATTCATAGTTGTTAATTGTCTTGATTTAATTTTCTGCCGCATTGGAAATATCATCTGGTCACCTACAGCATCAAGTGAGTCTTTGCCATGGGATATGGCGAAGAAATGACAGTCGAGTTTAACTTCAAAATCTTCTCCATATCTAACATTGAGCAAATTAAAGTTCTGTTTGAAATTTTGTGAAGCACCATCTGAAAATATATTAACTTCCTTTAACTTTGGAAGTTTAGTATTCTAGTCTTTAATTATTGCTTCATGGAAAGAGTGGAATGCATATTTATCAAGTTGCATGTAGTTAGATATGATGGCACATATGATTCAACAGCTTTTCATAGTAACCATGCACCCGTAGTGTAGTGACCTGCTCGTCTTTATTTAAATGGGCTAAAAACTTGAAACTACATCTTGAAACTTTGTTGAAAATTTTTCGCTAAAATCAACTTGCAGAATTGTAGAATATTTCGATACATTTTCTTTTGCTTTTGTACAGAACTCAAACTGTTCTTTCTTAGTAAAAAAATGTTTTGAAAAAATCTTTAAGCTTTTCATTAATGGTTTCAAGAACAGTTCCTATAGTGTCACTTTACTGATTAATTAAAATATTTTCCACTTAAATTTTTTATGTACTTAATATTGTCCTTTTATATATTAATAATTTTGTAACCTTTTGCCTAAAAAATTTATAGAACCACTGTCCATGTTATACAAATGATGTGTTCGCTACAAAGTAGTGATACGTCCGTTACATATCAATGATACGTCTGTTAGACATTAAAAAAAATATTTACATGTTTAAAAAAATATTTGTATCATACTTTATTATGCCTGTTGTGATTGCTTTTCTTCAATAATATTGAACGTCTATACTTGTAACTAGTAACTAATGTTGTCGGAAAACTTTTTCCCAAAAGTTTGTAACGGACGTATCATATGCAGAATATAGTAAGTTTCCTCCTTCCCAGAATTTAATATGAATAATACTTCCATTTTTATCAATTTTTTTACAGTACTATCATATTATTACTGGAGATTTAAAAAATTCAGATATTATATGTTCCTCAATCAGAAATATGGTGATAAATATGATATGCCTAAACCAAGTGCTATAGTAAATATTTTTATGTCCAACTTAAAATGACTTTTGCATTTGTACAAACGTATCAAAATACGATTTGTTGATTGATTATAATAGCCCGACAAATTACCTATATTTTGATGTATAACACTTATTATTTTACACACTAGGGGGCTCCGCCCCCTGCTCGCTTACGCTCGCCAACCCCCGGGGATTGCTGCGCAATCCCATTTGGTTTGCTTCGCAAACCAACACTCCTTTCACAGATGTCATTTGGTTTGCTTCGCAAACCAACATTCCTTTCACAGAGTGAAACTATCTGAATAATTCGTATTATGCTGATTTCACTTTCCGGTACATGACGTCACAGCGAGGGCTACGCAATCCCGTTTGGTTTGCTTTCTCAAACCAATACTTCTTTCGCAATTGATTTCACTTTTTTTTGCTTTAACACTTAATGCACCCTAAACTAATAGCCGCATCAGTAAAAAATCTTCTGTATCTTGTTCCCTGTACAATTTTAAGTAAACAGTGTTAATATCAATACATTGTACTTTGTCGGTAAACTGTCTTGAAAACAGAGGGAAAAAAGCGAGCCTTTTTCCTCGCCAAATAAAAAGAAATCGTTTTTATGGCAATTGTTGCTACGATAAATTTGATATCTGGCAAACCCGATAGTATAAAATGCAACCCACTGCTGTTTGCCGAACCAGCTATGCGAACTGAAAAATACGAAATTTGTGTCACCAACTTTTGATTGCATCGAATTTATTTATGAACCAATTTTAAAAATAATTGTACCGTAAGAAAGAGTACATTGTGAGGTATACTGCAATATTTTTAAAATTAAAAACTAACAGTAATACTATATAGATATGACCATTTTAGTTTTGTATCGGAAGTTACGATCTGAAAGTTCCGAAAATTGTATGACCTACTTTTAATTGCATCGATTTTGTTTATTAACCAATTTGAAAAATAATTGTACCATAAGAAAGAGTGTAATGTAGTGTATTCAGTGATGTTCTCAAATTTAAAAAATAATGGTTTTTGCCGTAGACATAACGGTTTTAACAAAACGTAGCGAAAATATCCGAAGATTCCGAATTTTGTATCACGAACTTTTGATCGCATCCAATTTAATTATTAACCGATTTCAAAAATAATAGTACCGTAAGAAAGAGTATATTCTGAGGTATACTGCGATATTTTAAAAATTAAAAACTAATAGTAATTAGATATAGATACGGCAGTTTTAAAAAAAAGTAACAAAAATGTCCCGATTTTTCCCGAATTTCAAAAAAATATTATCAAGAACCACATTTAAATTTCAAAAAAAACTCGACGAGCTGCAAAAATTTACGTTGAGAGGTACTCTTAAAAAAAAACTCACGATTAAAGACTGAAATTTTGAATGTGTTTTGCTCACTCGCGGAAGAAATTTCACTTCTTCAACTTTAACACTTAATAAAACCTAAACTAATAGCCGCATCGGAAAAAAATCTTAATAATTATCCAGGGAATACGATGAAGAACAAAGCATGTTAATTTCATATTTTTCCGATCAGTACTTTCTCGGGAAACCGTCTAAGAATGGAGCTAAACAACAAAAATTTCAATTCTTCGGCGGCGGCGGCGGCGGCGGCGGTAACTTTTTTTTAATATAGAGAGATTTTAATTTTTTGGCCTTCTGGTTTACTTATGCTTGGAAATGACTCGCAGTTCCCCATTGTGACGCAGCTCGCCGCACCCACTTCTCCGGTCTGAAGTACCTTGTTTTCATAAATAAATGGAATATGAATAATAATTAATAAATGGTTGTATCTAGTAACGTCTATTTTGTTATTCTCTTTTTGTTGTTGTACGTTGAATATTCTCGATATAGATGAAAGAACATTTTGTTGATTAAGAGTAAATGCAAAATGATATCGAACGAAAATGATATGATCTAACCTATCCACTTCTTCTTGATTTTCAAAGTAATATTATTTATATGTAGATAACCATTTCAACTAATAAACATTTGTTCTATTATTTCTTATAGTTTGGTAACGATTTCCAAAAATTATTTGAACAGCAATATACTATTTGGAGGAGAAATGGAATAGCAATCAGAAGCTTGCAAGTTCGGTATTAGGTCCATCGATAGACCGTAGTGTACGCGGGGGCTGATGCACGTTAAATCTGACGTGGTCTCAAATGTAGTGTGAAAGTATGGAAAGTGAAGTGTCAGCTCAAGCGTTGACCTCGTCATCTGACCGTGGTTCAAAAGTACGAGATGTGTTCTCAGATTTTTCCGTTCTGGATTAATCACGAACCATCGTCAATAGCTCGTTGAGATACTCCAATGGGACATAAATTCCAGCTATTAGAATTATTTACAGTATATCTAACCTCTAAACATCATAATTTATGACTAACCTTCCACGGACAATCAGATGCCATCAATATTGTCACCTTGTTTAAATATAGAACACGTGACCCATGGCCCAGAATGTCAACAACTAAACTCGTGCATGAGGTGGTTCGGTTACTCTCGCCAAACATTCGGCACTTGATGACCGCTTAGATACATTAATTTCTACAAAGCGAAAACAAAGCCTTTTGTTTTCGACAGACTGCATTCAATTATAGTTACGCAAAAGTGAATGTCTTTCTACTTCTCTTCGTTTACTCTTCATTCTTTCGTCAATCTCCGAAACTATCCATTATCCCCATTACTTAACCTGTCAACCAAAAATCTAGTCTGAAGCTTGTGGAATAGGAAAGGCAAGCAAATATACATTTATACTTTTGAAAGAGGAAAAGTCCGTTGTGATTGAGTAATCCCCATATGATTAATTTACTATTAAACAACATTCTTATTGTAACATTTGTTTGTAAGCAGTGCTACAATGTACTTGTTTAACCTTCCAAGTGGTTTCGATTTGGGATGCGACATCGATAGCAAAACATCGATGTTTCGAAACATCGATGTTCAAAATTAAAACATCGATGTTGATAATACATCAACCCAAAAACATCGATGTTTTTTAAATTCAGTGTATTTAAACTTGGTTCCCCATTTCTTAAAACTGGTTTAGCAACTAGTGATGCAACATCGGCTCCAAAACATCGATGTTTTTTTCTAAAACATCAATGTTTAGAAAACATCGACAGCGATGTCGCATCCCTACTTTTCAGACCTTTCATCCTTGGTCACTTTGGTCTAAAAGTATGTTTAGTTTGCTGATTATGAAAATTATGCTACTTGGTTGTTTTTAAAATTTTTATAACGGTACTTTTTTCATTTAAAAATAAAACATCGATGTTACCAAAACCTCGATGTTTTAAAAAAAACATCGATGTTTTGAAAACATAGATGTCGCATCCCTAGTTTCGATAGGATATGTCGTCAGTCAAGATATGACCAATTTAGCTGATGACGGGTCATCTCGTTCATCAAGGTCTGGCAATTTCCCATAGGACGAGATTACCTCGTCATCAATAAATACATTGCCGAATTTTTTTATGAAGAGAGAGACAGGGTCAGTTTAGTCTTAGTGACGAGATACCGGGTCCATTAAGATCTGGTTAGTTTTGATGTTGACGAGATATCTCGTCCGAAAAACCAACAGAAGGGTTAAGAAAGGGTAAGTGAAGAACATATTGATCTTTTCTTAGCACTTTACTTACGCATTTGTTTTGGTGGGGCTGTTCTATGTAATGTAGCTTGAAATTGCAGTTTTGATCATATTTCTTGTTTATTTGTTCAATTTTTAATTAGTAACACGTTATGCAAATTCTTGAGTGGTAAATATTTATTTAATACATTTAGGTTGAAAAACTTCACTTGGAAAGGTCCAGAAA
Source organism: Metellina segmentata (assembly GCA_947359465.1). Lineage (NCBI taxonomy): Eukaryota > Metazoa > Arthropoda > Arachnida > Araneae > Tetragnathidae > Metellina > Metellina segmentata. The sequence continues at coordinate 59,086,497 of OX375879.1, forward strand.
AAAGTAGAACCAATCCTATTTATTCGTTAAAAGGTATCACTTGTATATAGCATTTTATAATGCCATTATGCATAAGGGTCGTCTTTATATTAAATAGCCATAAAGCTTCAGAACTTTCAATAAAAAAAGCCCAATTTCGACATTAAATTTGAAGTCCATATCAAATCAGCTTCGGAAGCGAAATTTCAATAAAAAACATCGTGAGGGCTGGTGCACGTTAAATCTGTCGTGGCCTCACTTTTCTCCCGTCCACGTTGTGTGGAAGTTTGGTGAGTGAGATTCCAGCTCAAGTGATGACTACGGCAACTTATCGTGATTCAAAATTATGAGGTTTTGTCATCGGATTCTTCCCTTAGGAATTGATCCCGGACCTGTGGCAATAGAGCGTTGTATTGTTCCCAGTGCGACGTAAAATTATCCATCAACCTAATGTGCATTACCTTTGAGGAATGTCTTATCAGTTGTACCTTAACTGACTCACTAGTGAAAGCAGGGCTATTTGTCTTCGCTCAAGTTGTTTCCTATTTGTTGTAGGCGTATTTTATGTGTAAACAGAAATGAATATGTCTGGTAAATTATGAATAAAATCTCAGATCAAGGTTAGTAACAAAACGATACTATTGATTCCCTGACTTTTCTCGGCCTGGAAGAGCTTAATTAAAAGACGGAGTCTTGGCTGCACTGAAGTTGCTGCGGTTGCCCAGTTCGAAGAGTAAGTGATTAACAACCAGAGGGTTGCGAGTTCGAATCTCAGCCGAACCAAAGACCAACTGGTGCACGTTAGATCTGTCGTGGCTTCAAATGATCTTTGGTTTGGTGTGGAAGTTTGGAGAGTGGGGTTCCAGCTCAGGTGTTCCTCTCGTCATCTGACCAAGGTTAAAAATTAAGAGGCGTTGTCCTTGGATTTTCCCCTTCTGGATTGATCCGGGACTGGCGCCAATAGCCCGCTGTGTTCTCTAGAGGGATGTTGATTAACTACCTACCCTGAAAACACTCTTCAAAGATAAGGTATGCAATTAAGCTCTCCATTTTGGATCAAAAATCGCGCTTATGTGTTTCTAAATTAATTAAATAAATTGCTTTTCGAGAACATGTCTGGTATATTCTGAATAAAATCTCAGATCAAATGGATTTATAGCATCCCACCTCTCACTAATTTATCCCCATTAGCATATTCAAACGGTAAAGATGTAGTATCCGAGGCATGTTTGTCGTCAAGTAATGTTTCTCCCCAAATGAAGATGGCGGCCATCTTGGCGATTCGATTTGTTACATATGGAAGCGAAAATGAGAAATGCACAAATAAAAGTAAAGAATAATTAGATTAAATCGAAATTTTATATATATAACCTATCATAAAAACGAAATCTCATTGCCATAGTTTAAATCTAAACGAAATATCCCGGCATAGGGTTGCCTTAAAGCTGGTACAAAATATCTAGGTTACAATGTTTGGCAATAAACCGCCGTTGCCTCGGATACTAGATCACACGCCAGGACAGTTTATCATCTTTATTTGTTAATCGTTTTGAAAGCTTTTAGACTGCTATTAACTGAGACAGTTCATTTGGATTGAGTTAGATTGAAAAAGAGTGTGGTAGCAGAAAATTGATGTAATAATAAAATTAAAATGGCGTATGTTAAGGAATTTGGTAGGCATGGATGTAACATTGAGAGATTTATTGGCTATTACAATCTGACAATGTTAACGTAAATTTAATTTCACCCAAATCTGACAGTGAAATTATAAGTGAACTATGAACTATTACTAGTAATTAAATAAAATGTTACCAAAAGTTAATACAGAAAGATGGATAGTAAAACCTATGAAACGGAACTAAATGGAATTTCATGCGTTTCAGAGATTTTTCTGTTTATCATACATTTAGTTAGTTAAAATATGCACTGTTAAATATTTACTAAAATCGCAGTCATAAGAGGTTAGTTGCATAGTTTATTGAATACATCCACCTAAATTTGTATACCTTTTGGAATCAGTCAAAATTTCAGCCTGCAATCTGACTTCATTTTGTACCAGTCAATGGAAAATACGAGTAAACTGTTCCGTGTCTGCAGACAATGAGCATGTCTTTAAATTACAAGCTTACAGTTGAGTACCCGCACCATTCATGCGTGTAGCAGTGTAACAAATTTCTCCCCCAGTTTTGTAACAATAGTGAAAACGGTTGCGTTCACTTTCTCAGGAGCATTAAGTGTCTGCTTCTGGAGCAAAACTGAAGACGGATTTTTATTTCTGCCGCTTGGAAGCGTAGAAATATCTAGGACTGGTGGACTGGTTTTAAAGTGTAAAGGGATGAAGAAATTTGAAAATTATGATGAATGCGTCTTAAATCTTAATTACGGATTTAGAAACTTGTTTATCTTCCATATAACTAGTTTGAGTGTTTATTCATAACCCAAAGACGTAATACACATGAAAGGTGACTCAATTGTGAAAGAACATATATTTGCAGGAGTGTCAGTCAACAACGCAAAGAAGATCTTAGTTTTTGAAAGAAAATCATTGAAGAGATTTTACTTCTCGATTTGAAATTTGCAGAATTTATCGATATCCTTATAAAAAAAATCTGTAACATTTTCCCTGGGCATTGTTTTAATGTATTCTGAATTCATTTTTTGAGTGAGGTTTGTCGCAACCGTCATTAAAATATCTATCATATTTATCCATTTCAATTCTATGGTTCTGAGTTCAATAGAATCATTTATAAAATGAGAAACCAAAATATTCCTTTCCATTTGTCGGGGATAATGAATCCCAACCACCGCCACCATTTAATGTCGGGAGTTCTCAGTCAGTTCATAATTCAACTAGAGATGACGATTCTCTTTGGTCACTTTTCGGGTGATTCGAGTGTCAGTAAGACAGCATTGAATATTTTAGATACGTTTTTCGGTTGCACACATGAAGACGAACACTTGTTAGAAAAACTTCGACATTTGAGGACTGTAAATAGAAACCTTGAATTGACTGTAAATAGAAACCACCTTGAATTTTTTTTCCGCGTCAAAACGTTTTTAGCTTGGTAAACGATGTAAGTGTCTAAGTAGTAGAAAACCACGAGTTGATAGATGACCCAGTGACATAAATACCACGAGGAGCTGAAACTTATTTTTCGCTCTCCTGTAAAATTTGCAATTTGGCCCTTATATTACGTTTTCCATTTCCAGTATTCATTTATTAACAAACTTCGGTTGATACAAACATGAAAAAAACAACGCGGATCCACCCTGTCTTACGTATTTACTCATATTCTTCCAAATTCCGAATTTCTTTCCCATCACATTCCGTTTCATAGTTGCGGTTTGCACGCGCATGATTAAAAATACATTTACTAATATCATAGTTTGCGTGTGTTTTAAAAATATAATATCAAGACACACTAATGTTTACGTGAATACTAGTAGCAGTTGTCCACGCGTAGTAAAAATTGAATTTAAGGTGCGCTTGCACGAAGCTTATATTATATTACTGCCACCATGGCGTCACATGATCTACTACAAAGAAGGACATGTCACAGCTTCAATTAGAAATCAGGAGGGGGTCTAACAACGTCATTAACTGACCATGAGATGAGTGGACTTGTTGGCATTGTTCCGAGCCTTAATTATGAAGATGAATTTTGTTTGAGTAAACCCGGCGAGAGAATAAAGGAATTTTTCGGTATGTAGGTAGTTAATTAACATCGAACTGGAGCACTGGGCTATTGATGTCAGTCCGGTATCATTCCCAAAGCGAAAGGTACAAGGACAACCCCTCTTAATCTTTAACCATGGTCAGAGGACGAGAGGAACACCTGAGCCGGCATTCCACTCTCCAAACCTCCACACCACGACAACGATGACATTTGAGGCCACGACGGATTTAAAGAGCAGCATCTTCGTGTAAACGAAGCTCTTTGACTGGACTGTTTAGAACTCGCTAATCCGTTTCTCTTTCAACTGAAGGAAAGGAAAGAGATCGCTAGGAGTGCATGAACTGTGATGTATGTGCTCATTGATGAACCAAAAGTTAAAGAGCAGAAATCTTTAGCATCGCCCCTAGAACATCGCAGTCGGAGTTAATTATACCTCAGCATTCAAATGCCAGAAACCAAAAGTTGGTTAGCACCATTATCATTAAAAATTGCCATCAATTCACCTTTAACCCCTGATAAAACATATCCACTTCCAAGACACTCCTAATGTGCAGTCGATTTAAACGATCAGCTCATTCTTAATATGGACTATGGACTGAATTCTTCAATAATTCAATAGAGTTCTATTGAATACAAAAATTATTATTCAGGATTTTTCTTAAGGTTTTGATAATTTTAATAATGTGTCTATCTAATTTTTCACTGATGAATGAAAATTAACCTTTAACTTTTCACAACGCATGTAATCATCTATGAGATACGTTTCTGCAGGAAGTGCAATGCTCAACGAATTCAAAATGTCATCTAATAACTTGTGTTTGCATTAATATACTGCTAGTTAGAATGCATGTATAATTAGTGTTTAGATTAAAAACGTTTGTCACACGTTTCAATCTTTTCCTGCCCTAAGTCAGATATTCCAATGCATTTAACTTTTAGCTTCCGGTGAGTCGCATTGTTTCCTTATTCAATCGACCACATCTTTTCCCCTTGAGAAACGGAAGAACAGAGTGAATCAGATGACGATTCTGATTTATTTGATATTTTGTTGAATCGACTTCGCACGGTTTTTGATAATTTTTAAATCGGTGAAGACAATGGAATATCAAATCACATCGAGAAAGAACTTTCTAAGAAACCATGAATCCCTTTCCAAAGGAAATACAGAGCTTAAAGAAAATGAATAGATAACGATAGTTTTAATGTTTGTGTTCCCCAATCTTATTCTAAACTCAAGCCATTCTTTCCTTTGGATGACTATTCGAAGGTAGGTAGGTATTTTTAATTAGCATCGTACTGGAGCCACGCAAGGACTATTGAAGACGATCCAGGATCAATCCGATTTTGAACCACAGTCAGATGACGAGACACCCCACTCTCCAATCTTCCACACCACGCCAACATAAGGACATTTGAGGCTCCGAAGGATTTAACGCGCACCAGCCCCCTTTGTACACGACGGTGTTTGGTTGGATTAGATCTGACCATTCGTATAACTGCACACTCAAAAAATTATTGTTCAAGTAACTACTGTTAACTCGAGTTTTAAAGTAAAACAAGCCAGCTTTAGTTCTCCGATAGTCACAAGATTTCCGAGTAGTGTTTTTCTGCTTTTGTCCTTCAACACACACGACTAAATAACCGCATCTATTAGTTAAAAGAATTCATTCTTGCGAATTCGAATTCAACCTAAAACCGTCTTCTACGGGGGTAGGGGCTGGTGCATGGTAAACTTGACTTGACCGCAAACAAACTCACTTAAACTTGGTGGAAGTTAGGACCTGCTCAAGTGTTGACCTCGTTATCTACGTAACCATGGTTTAAAAGTACGAGGCGTTGTTCTTGAATCTTTCCCTTCTGGGTTGATCACGAACCGCCATCATTTTGCTCGTTGTGTTGCTCAAGTGTGACGTGAACTAATTACGTACTATTCATGGATTCTTTCTAACTATTTTATTGACGTGTTTCTTAAATCAGGGTCATGTTTGTGTGTGGAAATCTGGAGAGTGGAATGCGAGCTCATGTGTAACTTCCTCATCTGACCGTGGTTTAAAATTACGTGGTGTTGTCCTCAGTTATTTCTCTTCGGGGGTTGATTCCGGACCATCACCAATTGCCCGTTGTGTTCCAGTGCGACCCTTACCTACCCACCTTTACATTTACGCAGCGGCGCTTAGATTTTTTTCAATCGTCTCCAGGAACGGCTCTTTCGCATGCATGTCCGACCCCCTTACCTAATAATCCAACTTGAACGATACAACCTTCAGTGGCATTTACGACTGGCGCTTTCCTTTCATAGTATTGTGTGGCGTATCGTTTTGAGCTAGAGAGATGTCACCGGATTGACCTTCTGCTTTTCCCCCAAAGCGTTCACACCTCACGGTCGACAGGGTAGGGTACCGTTCAAAAGAAAGTCAGTCGCTGATAGCTCGTAAATGGTGATCGATGCCAGCGGTCACTTAAAAGGGATATAACATCCACCGTACACAGATCTATATTATGCCGCTAGTGTAAACGAAATTTTCGTGGTAACGATTCTCTATATACCGCTGTGTAACGGGTAAATCAGGAATTGCCGATTTAAATCAAGATAATTTTATTATAAATTCGTGATTTAAAACTAATTTTCAAGTGCTTTTATGTTTCGTAATTTAAGTTAAATAATAACATTGAAAAAATTAAATAAGCTGGAATAAATACATGCTATTTTAAGCATATAAGTTTAAAATTTATTTCTCTCAGTAAGACCTGAATAACCCAATTTGAACTAAAAACAACCGGCTTCCTTACTTAGAGAACAATAAAGAGGCAATAGTATTGATTGACATGCAATGAAGCTAATTTCAAGAAAGTAATTTGGGGCCGAAGTAAAACGCCTTCATAAGTTAACATCCTTCATTTGCCAAGTGTGCTTCGTACATAACTATTTCCAATATTATCGGTATATTTGTAAATTTTATCCCTCATATTAGAGGATTACCGGTCCCCAAGCATAACATTTTAAGACCTAAAAGAAGTACACTATCTCAATTGTTATGCTCCGTTACCAAATATTTTCAAATTCTGTGTTAAAATTAAATTTACTTTAAGCTTTTTTAGCCTGGCTAAAAATTTTTCAAGAGAAGAGAAAGTTTTAAAGACAAATTTCTATGATTAGTTATTTTTTAATGGAACCGTAACGTGGCGTATTTGGCAAAGCTGTGGCAAGTAATGTTTTTCGTCAAGTAGATGTACATACACACAAGAAAAGTTTTTACTGACTTTGAGAAATACACTCGAGGTAGTTACAGGATCCGGGATTAATCCCAACGGGAAAGAATCGTGGACAACACCACGTAATTTTGATCCACTGTAAGATGACGACTACAACTGGAAAGCCTACTGTTTGTAACCCCACTGTGTCTTGGTGGCTTCAAAACTTCAATGGACATACGAGGTGAAGAATTGAGGCCTGTAGATGTTGCTTGAAATTTATGTACTTTTTTTTTAATCCTTTAATTTTCTTTTAGGGTAGGTAGTTAACTTACATCGCACTCTGTAGCAACACAGGTACTATAAACAACGCTCCGAGATTAAATTGGAAGGGAAAGAACCGATGATAACACTGCGTAATTTTGAACCACGGTCAGATGGCGAGGTCACAACTGAGCTGGCTCAAGATTACACGCCAAACTTCCACACCATGAAAATGTGCGGAGAAATTTTAGGCTACAGCAGATTTAACATGCACCAGCCGCCCCAGATGTACAAGATTGTTTATGGTTGGATTCGAATGCTTTACACTCCGGTAGCTAATCTGTAACTATTCCAACCGTGTACCACGGCTCAAAAACAATACGTTTTTAACTATTAGCTATTTGAGTTTTTTAATATTAATCACAAAGGTAAAAGAATGTTTTTTAAAAACAAACTCGGTGGGTTAACACATATCCTTTTTTTATATTAAAGTTTTTTTTTAATATTTCCTGACTACTGACCTCTCAGAATGCGGCACTACAAGGAGTTGTGACATCGTGAGGAACTCTAGTGTACACGACCTTTAGGAAGGATCACTCGGAAATTCGGGGGGGGGGGGGTCTGCATGTAAAGTAATTACACTTGAAAAAGAGAAAATCGCGTGTATTTTCGGAAAGCCGAATATATTCAGATTGGTTATTGTTTGCGGCCAGCTGCTCTGTTCTTTCGTCGCGCGCATTACATCGGCTTGAGAAGAACAGGTGAAATAGAACGTCCTCTGCAGGTGGTGTTCGTCCGGATGATCTCAGATTGGTTTTCGACTTTACTATTTGTGTTCTTTTTGGACTGCGGACAGAGCACGTTGGGGAGGCAGAGGGTGACGGTTGGTCACCGTACTGGGTTCTTATATACAAACTTTTAAGTATTGGTGTAATGATGTTTATGAGATGTAAGTATTGTGTATTTTTCTTAATGCTCTTAGAATAATGAGAACTTAAATGTCTTAGCTGTTGGCTGTCTCCTCCTTGTATACGATTCGTACTGTTTTCATGCTTCCGTTTTAGGGCGACGGCATCACAATGCAAACTAACTGCTATATATAAAAAGACCACCCAGTAGGTAAGCTCTCATTGTTTCTAATAGACAATCCCCAATATCAATGTGTGCTTACACGCCGAGTTTCGAACTAACAACCCTCCGTTCGCTAATCCGTTGTTTCTTCATTTGATCTATCGTATTTCTTTTGTCGGTTTTATATTTTAAAAGGTGGTGTGCACCCTTATGTCTCATCGCCCATCTAGATGTATGAATTTGCGGTAGTGCAAAACTTGAGAATATTTATACAGCTCGGCATCGTTAATGTAACTTGAATACTTACCTACCTAAACTTAAATCGTTTCAAGAAAATGGGGCACCAGATATTCCATGAAAGGTTTATAAGATATTCGGTCCAAAACTTTGAAGAATAACTTAAACCTCCACCATTTTTGAAAAAGATATCTTCAAAGGACGATTTCCTACAATTACGCAGTGGCTAATAAATGTCAAAACCTTCTTCCAAATCCAAAGATGCTATCCGTAAGCTTTTTTCCTGTTGCGAACTTGCACCGTTTTGCAATTTCGTAAACGCTTTCGGAGGGCGACGTCTTCCTTAAAAAGTTATTTTTTTATCGGACGAGGAAGCTAATCGAGAGAGTTATAGGAAAGACAGACGTGAAACGCAAACAAACAACAAAGATCTACACCCACATTGTGGACATACGCGCAATAACAACACAGGGGCTAATGCAATTCAGTTAGGGGCTGGAGTTGTTGCTTACTTAGGAGAAAAGGAAGCTTTGTCATTACTTCAATACAATCTTTGTTTGCCGGAAACGCTGGCCACCCTTCATTTATATGCATGCGGAGAACGGAAAGGACCTGATAAGTTTCAGTATCTTAAGAATTCCTGAATACGATTTATATACATTTGACTGACTTGAGACTTGTTGAGCGGCTACGGTAATCTTGTTTATCGTTGGTATTGTGCTCCGTTTTCTACTAAGTACGTCGATAGAGAAAGGGGAGAATGATTTTTCTGCTCTTACTTAACCAAAGAATCCTTTCAATTGCGTAATAGCGTGGTATCTGGTGTAGTTTCCTAATTGTGACCTTTCTCAGTCGTTTCGCTTCAGTTTATTATACTTCCGGTCAAGATGTATTATAAATGAGGGGGTCGTGTCAAGATAGTGCATGCTTTGTTTTTGGTCAAATGAAACCAATCCGATTATTCTGTCTTGAAAATTACTACAATTCAGGTCAGCTTCCATAAGGTCCTCCAGAAAGGTTATACCAAAAATTCCTCTTTATTTATTATGTCCTTTTAAATTATATTTTAGATCATCTCTCGATTGTAGATCATAACTTCTCTTTTAAGTTCTCGATTACTTGAACCCCGATTATGATTGGCAATTCTTACAAGCCATCGACTGCTGGTCATATGGATAGTGAGTAGGATCAGCTTCTGATAAACAGAGAAATTATTCGAAGAGGATTTTTTTAGAGCGCACTTCTCCATTAGCGAATATTCTTCTTGTGATAGCCTACTAGTGGCCAAGCGGCCAAGAGAATCGCTCATAAGAAACAGGCAAACTGAAGCGTTTCATTATAACCTTGATTTTACACGAATCAGTGAGAACGAGGCAGTGGTACACCATGGGATGTGCTGCTGTATTGTAACCACCGTGAACTGTAGGAGCATGATATGCCTCTTGGGGACTTTAAGGGACTACTCCTCATTTAGGTCTCGTCTAGAAGAAGTCCAGTGACTTCAAACAGATTTCAGAACATACGAAATTCGAGCGTATAACCAACTGCTTCAGTGTGCCGAATTGTTTTATTTTATTTTTTATGAATGACGCTTTTAGCTGGTTAAGCCACTGGTGGGCTGATTCAATTCTTAAGAAATTTTAAACTGTTCATAAATGGAAAAAATTAAAATAATATAATTTTTTCATAAAAGTTTCTAAAAAGATTGTTTTTAAATATTTGTCTGGAATATCGAACACTTGCCACTGCGTGGGCAGCACGGCATTGCCCGTGACAGTTCTTTTCGTGGGGTCAGGTGTGACCACTGCTTGCTAACCGTATTCATACCTATTGGATAACAGCCATGACGGCGTTGCCAAATGTGGCTAAATTTGAATTGCGAAGAATTCCAATCGGCGTGACGTCATAATCTCTTGCGAAAATATAAATATTTAATTAAAAAATTATTTATTAAAACCTGTGTGTAAAATCCCATTGTTGTAAGCGCCATAGATTCGTCGGGACAGCCCCCCCCCACAAACACACACACTTCCTTTTACAACAGTAGAGATACGAAATAACATTTTGGTGCTGCCATCTATATATTAATGAAATAAATGAATATTCAAGTAACTGTTAATATTTGCGCTTTTTCCATACTTTATGTTAAATATCTATTTAGGTACAAGGATTTAGCTCACCGCGAATACTTTTTGATCAGTTCATAAGTAAATAAAGTTATTTTGAAATATGTAACATTTTTGAGGGCATTTTAACATTCTTTAAATTTTTTTTAAGTTAATGTTTTTACAAAAGTTATAAAGACTGTCTTATAACATACGAGTATATATCAGGTGCTCTGAAATACTCATAAAGATAAGTACATGCAACACGAATATAGATTTATATAGAAACTTCAATTTTTATATTGTACAAGAAGAAAAAGTAAAGGAAAATTTGAATTGGAGCATTTTACATTTGAAACGATCTAATACGCATTTCCTTTCCCATAAAAGTATTTATTTCCCATTCTTTTCCATGTTTACGGTAAAATCTCGTAAATTTGTTGCAAATAAAATTTTGTATGTAACGCTATCAATTTAATCTGTAGAGATAGCTGGATTTTAAATATGTCATCAGAGATATTGCGAGTACTGGACTGTGGATGGATTTTGCCAGCCAAAAGTCCCACACCAGTATTAACCAAAAATTCTTTGACCCTATACTTTTGATGCCCTCTGACATCATGGAGACAAGATTCCTCTTTCAAAGACCCTTTGAGGTACTTATTGACCTAAGAGAGGAATGGAAAGAGGAAAACTACAAGCTCACAAATGGAGACATTGTGTGGTACACAGATGGCTCCAGACAAAACGAAAAGGCAGGTGCTGGAATATGTGGGATCAGACCTAAGTCAAGGATTTCCCGAAAATTAGGAAAACATGCCACAGTATTTCAAGCGGAACTGCTTGCTATCATCTACTGTCTACAAGAATGTTCTAGAAGATCCTACTCAAATAGGAAAATCTACATATTCAGTGACAGTCAAGCAGCCTTAAAGGCAATAAACTCATTCCAAATAAGCTCCAAACTTGTTTGGGAATGTAGGAACCTTCTACATGACTTGGGGACCCATAATAGGATCTTTCTTACTTGGGTACCAGGGCATACTGGTGTAGAAGGAAACGAAAATGCAGATAAGTTAGCCAAACTGGGGACTGCAGACCTACCTTTAAGCCCTGAGCCTTTTTGCGGGATCTCTAAGACTACCGCAAAAAGGGTGATAGGAGAAAGAATGCTTAAAGAAACTACAAAAAAGTGGAAGCAAACCACCGATCAAAAACATGCAAGGCTTATGATTCAAGAACCTTCTATGAAAACATCTTCTCAGATCCTTCGTCTTAGCAGGGGTAAGATGAGGGTGATAGTTGGATTTCTCACAGGCCACTATCACCTAAGAAAACACCTTCGTAGGATGGGAATCTTTAAAAAAGAACTTCTATGCAGAAAATGCAATATGGTGGAGGAAACTGCCCACCACATACCTTTTGAAAGCGAAGCTCTGCTTCACATAAGGTACTCAAGTCTAGGTCTTGGAACAGAACTTGATACAATTCACGAAGAACCTGTCAAAAGCCTTTTGGCCTTTCTCAAGGAATCTTGCTTTCTCTGACAGGAGTATCGAAAAACAATGGGGTTTGGTGCAATATTCCCTAGTGGAATCAGCACCTAGGGCTTTCCTGACCTCCCCACTCTATATGACTATGGCTATGACTATATTGAGAGTAATATTGAAAACGTGTAACAGATCTTAAGAACTTCGGGTTCGACCGTGACATTGTTTAAATGAATCATCAGAACTAAAATACAAACTAAACAAAAAATGAGCCAACTAATAAAGTACGTATTTGGTTAGATTTTCTTTGACCTAATTTCTTATTTTCGCTACATTAGTTGCGCGCTTGCCTTAAGCAAAATTTATCCGGTTTTGAATTTGTATTTTGATAAACTTCTACATGTCTATTTATCATCGAAGACGAAATAAATACTTGAGTTATTGACTGTACACTCTTCCATATGCATTCTATATTTGACCAGTAATTTATAAGATATCTATTAATATTATAACAGCTTTAGGAGATGACAAATTTATGTAATTCTATATATATATATATATTCAATATTAACTTCTTTAATAATAACCGTATTATTAATTTGTTGTTGAGGCAACCAGTTTAATTAAGCATTGTATGTATTATACCAAAGTATTGAAAAGTAGCTTATAAATTTCGAACCAAAGTTAGAATGTTAGTTATAATATTCGAGTTGTGAATTTGTCGATATTATTCACGTAAGGATTTGAGTTATGCAAGTTTTAATGCTTCTTCTTACATTATTTAACAATTTTTTTGTGTTAAAATTTTTGTGGATCCAGAATACTCTTCGCAAAATATCTGTACAGACACACACTATCTTTCTCTTAACACCTTTGATGATGTCTAATTCGTGGACCCCAAATTTGCATGTTTCAGAGATGGTAAGGATGATTAGCTTTTTACAAAATGAAATACTACGTTTTAAAAACAGATTTAGTATAATCTGTGAAAAAAATACCTTAAGAGCAATATATATATATAATATAATCTAATTTTTCATGTCATAAAAATAATAATTAATTGAAGCTAGATTTTTTTCCTCTCAAAATTGTATTCATTTTTGAATAGAGACAGATGCAGATTACTAATGAAAACACTTTCATTGTGAGCTAACAGCTCTTACAATGTCTAAATATGTACACATGTAGAATCAATAAAAAGTTGAGCATTATTTAAAATACTCATGTCAGAATAAAATAAAAGCTAATTCGAGGCAGATCATTTTTGCTTCAATTAGTATGTATTGATGATGAGTAATACTGCACGTAAAACACATTCATGATTAACAATTTTAAGAATGAAGGGACGTTTGTTGACTCAACGTTTTAATGATTTAATGATTACACCTGACTTACTAGAAGCATAAAAACATCTCAAGTAGAACAGATTTGGTGGTACAGAATATTTTTTTGAAGCAGACCAACTTTTGCACTGGAAACACTTTCCACATTTCAGTGTTGATGCGACATACATTGAATTATAAATATTTGATGCACGGATGTTTTAGCATTTAAAAGGTAATTTTTAACTTAAAGAGTGTAATTTATATCACGAATATATCGTTACCACCAAGCCAAAGGCACCAATTTGCAAAAGTGACATATCTACAAAACGCGATCGAAGCTGAAGCTTCGGCAAAAATCGAGTTACGACTCAAAGGTTTTTCTCATGAAAATCGTCTTTTCCACTACGAATTGAGATGATTCGTGTCTTTGTCATAACTACCACTTTCTACTAGTAGATGGCAGCACAATGTTTCTGAAGTTACAATTTGAATTTTGCATTGGATATGGTGATTATACATTTCATCTGGAGTATTTTTAAAAATCACTTGACCTCTCTTTTTTGTCTGAAATGTTGTTTCGCCTTTTTTTTTTAAATCCTGTTTTTGTTTAAAAAAAATAATCTGATTTTCTTGTGTGGCCGATTTCAGCCTGAATATAATTTATCAATTGTATCTGAGACATTTGAGATTACCGTGGTTCAGTGGGTTCACCAGCTGCGCTACCAACCAATGAGTTGTAGGTGGTATTGGTTCGATCCTCTAATGTGTATTTCTATGTCAATATCAATAAAACTTTCTTTGTGTGTGTGTAAGTGGACGTTGTTTGTTGTTTGGCACAGCTTGTCCATATCTGGCCATTCCGACACAGAATAAAGAACTTGTTGAACCAACGTATGCTGAATAGTTTGTTCGAAAGACACACGCCGATTACCTGCGAGAAAATGAAATGGAAAACTTCTACTCGCTTAGTTAAACTTTGCTTCTCAAGCAGAAATCTAATTTTCCTGCAAAGAAAAATACGACTTAGTGGACTTCGTCAATTTAAAAATCTCCCCATAGGCCTAAAAAAGTTTAAATATTCATATGTCGAAAATTTTGATTAGCGTGTTTGATTTTTAAGCTGATTTCAATAAAAAAATGTATATTGGGAAAATACGAATGTAGCGAAATATTCAGAGTTGCTGGAACCACAATTCAATATTCATATCAATGCAATGTCTTGCCGGAGAAGGATCTATTTATTTCGTTAATAGTCTTTCCTTTTGTCTCTGGAAGGCAAAACACGCCAAAAAGTGTTCCAATAAAGGCACACGCTCCGAAGATCCAAAACAACCCGTGATATTGAAAATGAGCGATGACAAAGGCGAACGATTTCGTGATAGTAAAAGCAAATATAGAACCACACATAAGCGCCAAGGCCAAAACTGTACTTCTACTAGAAATGGGAACCAATTCGGGGATCATAACCAGTGGAATACATCCGAAACCCAAAGAGTAGAAGGACATGTACACAATAAGGCAAATCAAAGGTACCCAGCTCCATTTACTTAAATCATACTGCTGACTTAACAGAAATTGGTAAACTCCCATCAGTGTGAGTGCAACAGTCAAGACGGAGCCCGATAGGATGAATAAAATTCGTCTTCCAGTTCTGTCCATAAGAAAACTACTGAAGATAGTCGAAATGATATTCACTGCAGCGATGAGGACAGCAGAAGACTGGGCGTCGAAAGAACTTCCCGTGTTTTGGAATATCACCACAGTGTACGAGTTGATGGCGTTGATCCCCGAAAACTTCTGAAAGAATATCAGGCAAATAGCTATCAAAGTTGGTTTGTAGAAAGCTGGATCAAGAAACTGCCGCCAAGTGTTGTTGGTCTTCGTAGGTTGACAACCCATATTTTCCGACATGGATTTGAAAGCTTCCTCGGCGTCCAAGTGCTTTCCGTTGAAGAATCTGAAACTTTCCAACGATTCCGATGCTCTCGAATTCCGGAACAACCATTCTGGAGATTCTGGCATGAGGTACATGAGGACAGCTCCCAGAGTGGTAACCACTGCCCCTGACACGGCGAGCCACGACCATCTGAGGGTGTACCCCAGCGTAATCATGATGAAAGTACCAACGGCAAGGAAAAAATGGTTGCCAGATCCCAGAAATCCACGAATTTTCACTGGCGCTATTTCTATGACGTAAGCCGCACTTGTGACGGTACAGGCTCCAAAACATGCTCCAGATATCAATCGCCCTGCGTATATCCAAGTTATTGTTGGAGCATAAGCAACCATGAGCCAGCTCAGCACATACAGTGGCGATACAATTAAAAGTGTTGCTCTTCGTCCAAGCCAGCTACTCATGTAACCTACCATGAAAGAGCATAATAAGGCATAATAATTATAGATTAATCATAGATAATTATAAGAGCATAATAAATATAGGCATAAGTAATAAAGAAATTATCTAAATACTCGATAAAACGCGGTTTAGACAAATTTCACACGACCGTAAACAAATTCGTATTAACCGCAGTTCGTGGCATCCGAATTCAGAAACAAATGTATTTATTTACTAACCCTACTGTACACTTATTGGTTCACAGGAAAACAGTATTCTTCATCACAAGGTAGGTAGGCAGTTTTATAAAGTCGCACTGGAGCAACACAACGAGCTGTTGGCGATAGTGTGGAATAAATCACTGCCTTCTAGATGTCATGATCAGATGACGAGGTAACACCTAAGCTCTAATCCTTATCTCCAAACCTCCACACTCCTCAAACGTGACAACACACATGCTGCCATTAAACAATACTGCTAATAACATATATTAGCATTCATTTTTAATTATTTTTCTCCACCTGAGAATTCTTATTTTAATAATTAATACTTCATCATTATATATAGCAGTGTGCGGTATACATACGTTATATTTTTAGTCTTGTAAAGTATGATGCTTCGTACTTTTAACTGTAGTTGTATCATTAATTTTTATCAAGAATTTGATAAAATTGATTATGGATAAATATTAGATTGATAATGATGAGATTAATGTGACTAATATCTAAACAAAAACATATTTATACACCTTACATTTGGTATACCAATAAATTTTTCTGAATAAAATATTTTTTAATCCTTTTATTATTATTTTGTACAGATATATTCGTTTAAAGGGACCCAATGGGTTTGTTCATTGTGTTATTAACCTATAAGTTGTAAGTAGAACAAGGTCAATTCCTATAACTTAATCTGTGTGTATTTCTCTCTCCATAAGTCAATTAAACTTTGTTTGTGTATAGGTCTATTGACTTGACGTGTTGCATTTTGCTAAGCTTGGCCAAATATGTACGCCATAAAAAAAACCATCCACCCATTAAACTATAGAATAAAATACAAGCTTCCGTATTCATCTTTTATTAAAACTCCATTTTATCTATTACGATTGATTGTTGGACAATTTCTATATAAAGTTTTGAAAAGAAGAGATAGAAATGTTGGTTTGAAGTTCTCTTTAAAGTACTGAACACACCTAAACTTAAGGGATAATTTACACGACATTACAGCATTTCGTAGAAGCCTTTACACAATTATACTGTACGTGAAGAGACCAGATCAATAGAGAGAACTAGGGCATTAAATATTCTAGACCAGCATTCATATTTAATGGAGTGTGATAAGAATATTATATTAATAGCAAAACAATGATGCTTACAAAATCGAAAAAAGCAGCATTTTATTGCTAACTCACCTGATGCAAAGCACCCAATACCCGAAACAAGCACAGGCAAACTTGCAATCCAAGTTATTTGATTTTCCGTGATGTTTATAAACCTACTGCCATTTTTCTTTATGTCCACGGTAGCTGGAGCAGAATACGATTCCACCATACCCAGACCAATTGTGTACAAGTGGGCAGAGAAGGCAGCAAAGTATATCTTCCACAAATGTGAAGGTTTACTCTTTTCCTGTAAGTGAAGATGGCTGGAAGAGCTTTGGGCCTTGGTATCATCCATGTTCATATGCAAGACCAATTTCTTCAGATGTACTGGAACTTATGACATTACATCAAAGCAGTTGACTTCTCAAATTATGCTTGAAAGTCTGGACACATTCTAGACTTTTACGATTAACAAATATTTCGTCGTCGTCTGTTAGTGCATTGAGATTCTTAGAGAAAGTAATCTTTGTCATTCTACATCACAAACTGTAAACAGACAGATGAATACTTTTGCACTTATTGTTACATAATTTTTTCAGCTATCAAGTTTTTGTTTTCTTTCATTCTGAAACTGGCGAATATTTAATTACCTCTCTTCAACGTTTTGGTGTTATGTATCTATGTCTCATTTCCTCGAGTCAATTGCATGGCTGATTAACACTCAACAATGTCTATTTTGAATTTATCTTTATCAATATCTAACTGGTATTTCGTGAGCGATTAATAAACGCGTTGAATTATCTTCTGCATACTGATTAAAAAACCAACTTCCATTTAGGACCGTTGTTTATAAATGGACGCTATCTGAATTGAATAGATAAAAACGACTGGGAGAGAATATTTTGTTTTATCTACTTCTTCTGACAAGAAAATCAAATCTACAATGTACGAAAACGGTTACTTCACAAGGTGATATATTACACAACTTTCCCCACTGACTTTAAAGCACCTCCCGCTGTGTATCAATTTCTTGGTCATTTATAAATGTTTCAAGATCAGAGTGGCCAGGAAAATATTTCTGTTTATCATGCCTAACATAATTCCATTTTATTTCAGGGTAATTAGATTAGTATTATATTAATTTCTCCTTTATTTTCCTTTTTAAAACCTCTCTCTTGAATATTGTTGTCACAGTGTCAGTTGTAAATACTTTCCCAAGCTGTCTTCGATCACATTCTCAGTTCCGTAGACTTATCGTGAATATATCTTTTTCCGTAACCTCATCATGTAAGAATCTTCATGTTTATTTTTTCATCATATCTTTTTGACACACAAGCCACCTTTTACGCTCTAAGACAAAGTGAATTCTAAAAAAAATGGCTTAGATTCACCCTCTCTCTAGATACGACCTCTTGTTGCATTGTGAGCCATTTCCAGACGCCTGACGAAGGCAAAACTGACCAAAGCGTCTGCATTGGAGTACCGAACATCGTTGACTGTGCCTTGAGTAGTTCCGTGTTCTGGAATTGTGGATAGGTATGTAATGACAACGATCATGTTTAGTAATGAATCCTGCTTCTACCTTGGGAAGGGTGATAGCACTACATTTCCAACCAGGTCAGTGATACCATTCTTAGTTTACTGTTGACTGACACACCACTGCAACTATTAAAGTATTTGTATGGAAAGCCGTCACTTACAGCAGCTGCATCTGTGGTAGGGATGCAGACCAACTGTGTTACCACCTCTCCAACCACAACTCATCTAAATATCAATGACCAAGCAACAAGCGCTATGACACCTGCCTCTTTACCATTCCTTACTATAATGAAAAATCATACTAATCGTGCATTTTGTGTCCGCCAGTGAGTTTGAACTGAAGCAACAGGTTTAAATTCTTGTTTTTATGTATAAAATGTTTTTATGCATAATCTCTTATCACCTAAAAATAATGACTCTTAAATTCAGTCTCTTACCTCTGAAACCCTCACAGCAAAACATTTTCAAGTGCGTGTACAAAACCTGCGTGTGCATTATATACACTGCTGGCCACCCAAATTGCCACACCAAGAAAGACAAGATATACCACAACAAAATTTATTTTGTAGATAACATGTTGACCAAGTATCAAATGATTAAATTTATAGACTTCTGTGAAGTGTGGTTCCTGCCAAAATCAGTAGCCAGAGTAGCCGCCATTGTTGGAGATCACCGCTGCCACATGCCTCAGTATTGATTCAAAGATACTTTGGATGTGTTCTTAGGGTACAGCAGACCAAGCAGCTTCCACACGTTGCCAAAGTTGATCTGGTGTGGCAGCTGGGGATGTAATCTGGGTCAGTCGTTGAGCAACCATGGACCACATGTTTTCTATCTGCGAAAGATCCGGAGAGCGAGCTGGCCAGGAAAGCAATTCAATCTGGCGATTGACAAAGAACCCTTGGACAATGCGTGCCAGGTGTGGTCGCGCATTATCCTGTTGAAATATGGCTGTGGGCAAGCCCTGAAGGTAAGGAAGGACAACTGGCTCCAACACCTCGGAGATGTAGCGCTGGCTGTTTAAAGTACCGGCATTGATTACTAGAAGAGTGCGAGAGTGATATCCAATACCGCCCCATACCATAATACCCGGTGCAGGACCAGTGTGGCGGTGCATAACGCAGCTGTTCAGCATCCTCTCTTCACGGTGTCTCCAGACTCGAATCCGACCATCGTGGTGTTGCAGTCAGAAGCGTGACTCGTCAGTAAAGACAATTTCATTCCATTCTGCCGTCCACATCCTTCTTTCATCGCACCATTGGCGGCGGAGACGTCTGTAGTTCTGCATCAAGGGTAGACGAAGCAATGGATGTCTTGCGGACAGACCACTCTGCTGTAAACGGCATCGAATGGTACGCGCAGACACTGGATGATGCGTTACAGACTGAATGTGCTGTGCTATGGTTCGTGATGTGGCTGAGCGATCCGTCATTGCCATACGCACAATATGCCTGTCATCACGTGAAGTGGTGCACTGAGGTGGATGCGTTCGAACACGTCGGTCCGTCGTACCCTCCTGCCTCCAACGATGACAAACCGCATTACAGTTGTTTGGTTTCGTCCAACACGACTACCGATTTCCCTGAAAGATAATTCGCAATCTCGGTAGGCCACTATCCTTCCTCTGATACTTGAACACGGATACTTGATCAAAAGATGATCGCTGTTTTCTACGAGACATAATTGATCGTTTTTTTGAAAAACCCACAAGAAAAACACAATTGCCGTACTTGAAATCGTCGAAATCTCTAAGCCTTAAATAGCGCTTTGAAGTGGCGCCACAGATGCGTGGGATGTGCGTCTGCGCTGAAATTCTAATCATTTGCATATCACACCTCCACTAATGCATGTTGAAATTTTCATAATATTTGCATGCTTCCTTCAGGGTGTTGCATTTACTTGTGGCCAGCTAAAACATTTCCTGCTTTACATCACAAAAAAAAATTTACGACCGCATCTAATGGTCTTAAAGTTGTGGGAATTTTTTTTATGTCGTATACCCCCCCCCCTATTGTAAGGTCGGTATCTCATGATGGAGTTGAGTTAAGTAGGCCCCCTATAGTAGTGAAGAGGTAATTTCACAACACAGCAATACGTCCAGCAGATACTACAAACTGTTGTTTTACCATTCATGCCACCTGTACAAGGGTTAGTTTCGATAACTCCCGACTACACATAGCTCTACTCGGCTCCCGAAGTGTTAAATTCCTTATTTGGCTGAAGGGATTCCCAGATATGACTCCAATTGAGTATGCCTGGGAAATGCTAGACTGTCCTATGCACCATCAACAGAATATAAGGGATCTGAAGCAGCTACTGCAGAATTCTTGGCACAATTTAAATTATGTTGCGATCGATTCAATGAGCTCAGAAAATTTTTCCAGAGAACAGTAGATAGAAAATCTTTCAAGGATCTGGAAACCTGTATTTAAATATCAGTTAGTACAGCCTTTTTAAAATTAGGAATAATACACCAATCTTTCGATACAGAAACAGAATACCGTTTATTAAAAGCTCTTCTTAATAAGCTAGTTACTTTACATCTCGCTTTAAGTCGTAAAAAAAAGTTGCAACCACTGTGCAGACTACTTTATTTCAGAATATTTCTGGATTTCAACAACGTTATTCATTGTTTACGTTTAAAATACCACTTCGCATTTAACTCAGGTAACTTGCCGAAAAATTAAATAGAAATTGCACAGGTCAGATTCATAGCTTCGTTGTAGATGATTATGCCCATGTGAATGAACTATTGCTTAAAAATTAGTTTACTTACTTAGTTTGGAGGAATTTCGAGTAAAATTTATCCATCCGAAGAAACCAGAGAGCAAATAGAAGGATCGGGCATTTGAATTGGCTAATAAACTTGAAGAGTGGTTAAACAGGCTGAATATAGCTAAACCCCAGAAACTCAATACTCTTACATCCGATTAGATTATAACTAGCGTTCTAGTTACAAGAACAGTTCAAAAACTAAATTCAAAATCTTCGACTCGAATCTTGGATTTATAAGTAAAAGCACATATGAAGCAAAAGAAACAAAATTTCCTTCGGAAACTGGTTTGGTCATTAAGTTGATTCTGATATTCGAAAGAACTTTATTAATGATGGATGAGGATATCCACACAAGTACACAATTATTTTATAATAGTAGAGATCATACATTTTTTTTATTTTTAACTTACTTTCTCTTAAATAATTAGTTTTTTTAACTTTCTCTTAAATAATTAGTTTAAAAAAAAATTTTCAGCACCCCTCCCCTTTACACTTTAAAATCTTTATTTTATTAAAAAACGTATACCTGACTGACTTTCAAAATAGAGCATGATAATACATTTTCAACAAATATCAGATAGCCCATTGTGTTGCTTCAGTGTGACGTTAATTAATATACAACAAAATATCCAAATCAACAAAGGTCAGTAAAAAGAATAGGATAATACATTTCCAAGAAATGTCAAAAACAATATTATGCTACATAATTTCACATTTATTATATTGTTCAAGTGAAGGAAAAGGAATGAAGAAATAGTCTCGTACATTATTCTAGGGCAGGTAAAAAACAAAAATAAGCAGGAAATGAGCAGCATTCGATATTATTCATTGGAAGGGTTTATGGCGTAATAACTATTATATCGAGTCCGTTTCTATTTTGAACATCTATTTATTTACAAGACAGAACACTGACACAAAGACGATGAAACACAAAGAGAATGGAATAGGTTCATTCCGACGTGGTCTTTCTGTTACCACGTTCCAAGCCAATCTGACGAATTCCCCATTGGGTAGGGAAAACGCGCGTTACAAATTCCCTTTCATAGGGATTATTTGGAGATCTGTGGCTAAGTTGCCACAGGGTTTCACGCCTCCTGAAAAAAAGTCCAAAAATTATACCCAATTAGAAAAGCTTTTTCAGAATAGTTAACATTTTACCGAACGTTTTAGGATACACGGATTTCTTTAACAAGTCATAGATCTCATAGGTTTCTTAGGACCTTCGTGACTCTAGGGTATGCCCAGTGATAGTAACCTGATAGTGGGAGAAGACGCAGGTTCGATTCCTCTACGAGGGCATAACTCTCTTCTGTATCAGTAAAATTTACTTTGTACATATGTCGATTTCTTGATATGATATGTCTTTCGCTTGGCGCAACATTGCCCAATATGCGCCATAGAAATCCAACCATTAACCAGCTCAAAGGCAATTTTGTATACAAAACCAGCAGAATTATCTGGCATTACTCGGGTTGAATGCATTGTAAGGCTTAACAAATTTAGTGAACTCAGATTTATTCCGGTGAAGATTTCAATTTCATTTTATCCTCTCTTCAGTCCAAGGACAAAACGAACGGGGTGAATATGCACCTATGTTTTCTGCAGGGCTGAAAATTTTAAGTGTTTCAAATATGGCGCGGATTGATTAGCGTGATTGTAAATTATACGCAATGGTATTCTAATGGGGATTTCGATTTTATTTTAACACCCTCTGTGGACCCAGGGCAAATTAAATTGGGTTCATATGTAGACGACGTTTCCCGAATTCTTATAAAGAATCTCTCTCAAATTCGATGTCAATTGATCAAATTGTGATAGTAAAAATATTCAATGCTGAAGTTGTGTACCATAATAAAAACGCTCAATGTTATTACTATGGGGTTATGCGTTATTACGATTTGATTTTAACCGCCTGTGCACACTAAAGACAAATCGAACGGGAATTTTTATGCAGACTAGGTTTACCGTAGATCACTAAGAGATTAGTGAAGCGAATTTGGTGTCGATTGGTCAAACGATGTAGATTTGTATAGACAGATGCAAAAACATTTCTTTATGTATATAAACACAGAGATTGAGTTGATATAATAACATCCTAACAAATTAACAACGCTATATTTGATTATATCAGTTTAGTTATTAAAAATTACAGAGTTGCCTAATATTTGTAAATCAAACGAGAAAAACAAAGTACTGTGCAAATATTTATTGTTAAAAACACGTATAGTTAATGATATGACAGTTTTATAGTACTTATAAATCGACCTTTTACTCCTAGAATGCTTATTCTTGTTTTTAAATTTGTTTATTTACTTACTGAAATTGATATTTATCATTTCGGTGACAGATGAAATTCTCTTTTATTTCTCAAGGTGCCATCTAGCCATTATAAAATATTAGTAAACAGATTCACATTCTGGAATACAAACAACTCAACAAAGCACTAATTACAATTGTGTTGGCGATAAACTGTAGAAAAACATTAAAACCTCTCTATTAATAACTAGAAAAGTTAGTCTGGATTTACAACAGCAAAAAGATCAAAATTTTTAAGTTCCCATTGTATTTCTTGCATAGTTGCTCAAAGAATCCTTCTTCATTCGAGTATCTTTCTAAATAAAGATTATATGCATTAAATGTGTTCAATGAGTTGCTTTCACAATAAATTGAGCACTAACTTCAAATCTTCCAACGTCAACACGAATATTCGAATGTTTATCAAACATTATTCTCGAAAATAAATTTCAAGTAATTTAGTAGAGATAGTTTAGAATTATAAGCACAGCAAATTTGGAGCGCATTGTAAAAGCTTCGTTACTAAGACTATTCATAACTTTCGAAATATAATATATTCCTAACACCGGATATTTTTATTATTAATCCTCCAAAGGGTTTCCACGCGGTATCTCGTCCATAACGATCTGAAAAATTCTGCTAATGACAAGATACCTTGTCATCAATATATTACAGATTTTTTATGATGACGAGATCAAGATCTGGTTAGTTTTTTTTAACGAAGAGATACATCGCGTTTATAAAGATCTGGCCAGTTTCAATACCGATGAGATACTTGGTAGATTCAACCACTGGGGGAGTTAAGGTGCTCAAACAAAATATTCAAAACGTTTCTTTAAAAAAAATGTAATGTTACTTTTATTCTGTTGTAGTTATTGAATCAGTCATTTAATTAACACCTCATCTCGAAAAAAGTAAACTTTCGGAAAACTTATAAAAACATCGCTCTTATATTACAAGTTGTATTTATGCTTAACTTATTCTAGGCGCCTTGGCCGTTATAAAATATTAGTCAACATATTCACATTCTGAAATACAAACTAGTTTGGATTTCTCAGAGTGAAAATATCAAAATTCCTATGTCCTTTTTTCTATTTTTTTCTTCTATAGGTGCTTAAAATATTCGATGCATCCTTCTTTATTTGCCTAATTTTCGAAGTCGAGAATATTCATAAGATTATATGCATTATATTTATTTGTTCGTTTTCACAATAAAATGCCATGAAACTTCATAATTTCCGACACCAACCCAAATTTGGACACGAATGTTCGAATGTTGATCAAAATTTATTCTCGAATACATATTTTATATCATTTAGTATATATAATTTAGAATTATAAGTATGTAAAATTTTTAGCGCATATTATAAGCTTCATATACAGACAGTCCAAATCGTTCGAAATAATACTCCTATGTATATATAATACCGGATATTTTTATAATTTTATTTGAACAGATTTAACAACTCTATCTAGAATTTTATCGCCGCAAGCAAACCATATTCTCATGCGCAGCGTGTAAAAACACAACTGAAAGGAAACAATAATTTAAATTTAATCCGTTGCCAGAGCCACGCGACTTAATTTTATGAGTGGAATGAAACCACAAATTTTAAGCCCCACAACCACCCCTTTTTTTTCTCGAACCAGCTTTTTCGCGAGTGTTGGTATAGCTATAAAACTACTGGTTTGATGGACTTGAAATGTTTAAAGGAAAGTTGAACAAAACCGTATAGGCGCTTAAAATCGAGACCCGGTAGTTTGGGCTATTTTTACTGCTATCTGTCAGATAACGTATGAAATTAAATACACACAGCTCCATGTTATTTGGAGTTGCATGAAAGGCAGTGTAGATCACGTGTGTCAATGCCGATCTTAAAAAAAAATTTAATAGAAAAAGTTCGATTTTTACTCCACCAATTTTACTCTATAGTTTCTAATTGCCTGAAGGTTTATTTTAGGTAAATACAACACCTGATAGCACCTCTGTTTAATTAGTATAATTTGAAAAGTAATTCGGAAGCCTCCATCCCATCCCCTACGCCTTTTGTAGCCTGTATTTTTCACATGATTCAATTTTGCATGGAATGTTCTGGAGGGAATATTCTAGATGGAATGTTCTAGATGGATCACACAGAAATATGTATTAGCGAGTAACAGTAGCTAATCAATGTTCTTTTTTACATTCAGAACAAGGTCAGGTAATACCTTAGTTTTTTAGGCGCCAATTTCGTTCCTTTTGTATTCGTATTCTGAGTGTGTGGGGACATAGCAGTGTGCTCCACAATCCATGAGGGATTTTGCCTTGGGTTACAATACTAAAAAAGAATGACTTTAGAAATGAGGATAACAGAAATTGGGCTAAAAAAGAATTGCTAAAGAAAAAAAAATTTCAACTCAAAAAATAAACTTTCATGCCATTGATTTCATCAAACTGACCAATTAGCAAGACTTATTAAGATAGCCTACTCCTATTTTAACAAAAGTTACGAATGAAGAACTTGAGTCTTGTATAAATTCCTCAGCTTTTCAGTTTCATCGCTACCTTCGTGCCACTGGTAATTGAGATGCGTAAAATTGGGGATAGTCACAAATGTCTGTCCTTGAACCAGGAGCATGAAGTGGCTTTATCTGCTAAGATAAAATCACGACAACTTGTCCATAAAAAATTATTATAAAATTAGTATAAACCTGCTAATTACATTTTATATCCAGTACTGTTTATTTTTTAATTGTAAAAATATCGAAAAACAAAAAACTACACAGTCTAGTCACATTAATGTGACCACCTGTCAAAAGCCAGAATAACCACCTTTGGCAGAGCGGACCGCTGTGAGACGTGCAGGAAGAGTCAATTAGGTTTCTGATGATGAGTGCACCCAGTGAATGCCAGGAAAACATTCCCCTAACCATAATGCTCTCTCCTCCAACATGGATCCTTCCGGCAATTGTTGCAGGGTGTTTTATGCAATTATGCTTTCAGACGTTTCACACCGTATACGCCAACGTCCATCTGTCCGATGGAGCATAAAACGTGATTCATCGGAAAAAGCCTACTGTTGCCCCTCTGTGGACGTCCAGTTGCGGAACTGGCGTGCAATTTCCAGCCTTCGTCGCCGATGAACAGCAGTAAGCAAAGGTGCATTAACCAGGCGTCTGCTGCGGAGGCCCATACGCAGCAACGTTCGCTGAACCGTTGTTGAGGATACAGTCTAGGTAGCCCCTTGGTTCACCTGGGCGGTCAGTTGCTCAACAGTTGCACGTCGATTCGCCCGAACGCATCTCCGTAGTCTTCGTTCGCCTCTGTCATCTATAGCCCTTAGTGCACCACATGTGCGTATTACGTTCTCCATGTTCTTTATACGTCGATAGTTGAGATTTAGAAAAAAAGTTTGTATACCATTAACTTCTAAATTTTTATGGAATGACAATTTTTCTGTAAAAATGCTAAAATATAACGTCGAATAGTGGACTCTAGATTTTGAATAAAAATTCATACAAAATATAGGTTTATATTTGATGGTAAAAGGCAACTCCCCCCAAAAAAATTGCTTCGCTTATCTGAACGGCCCACCCTAATTGACATCCACCACCTGTAAACACATACTGAGCTCTCTAGTCTGTACGCGTGCTGTCATGATGAGGCTAGAAGACGGATGGACGTGTAATTTTTTTATTTATCTGTCTTACCTTTTTTCGTCAATTTTATGTAATCTTTTTGCACATTTGTGTTACTAACCTTTCCATGTTATATTTGTTTTTCTGCTTGAAATTGGCAATAAAAAATACCATCACCTCCGAAAGGCTGATGACCAAAAATTGGATACCACTGTGATAAAATGTCTTAAATATATAGCACAAAAAGAAACACACACAAAATGGAGGGAAATTAAGAAATTTTATTGCTTTGCAAAATATGAAGTTTCATGGATTGTGTTTTTAATATTTTTCAAATACAAAATTACAAAATTCAAAATAGACGATAACTGTATAACATGTACCCTCAGTTTAATCAAATGATAAAAAATCAGCTTCTAAAGATTTCGTCCGAACGTTTTGAAAACAGTTTGGGTGAAACATCGTTTTGTACTTTTAGTTGACTCTTATTCGTGGAGGTTTGGCGTGCTGAAGCTACGCTGAATTTGGTCCTTCATTCCTAGGAAAGCGGTGTCTTCCCATGCCTTGTATAAATCTTTATATGTTTTAATTTCTAATCCCATGAAGGTATCGTAAAATATGAAGCCTCCCAAATCTGCGTTGTTTGATACGAAGATGTCATTTCTTTCAAAGTTGAAAAGACCGCAGCTCATGCGATCGAAAATCAAGTTCTCCTCAGACTCTCCTTTTGCTTGACGGACAGAAGTACTGCGGGTCAGGAAGACGACGTTTTCGGTTTCAAAACTGAGAGTCTTGCGGGGTTTTTCGGCATCGGATGATCCTTTGATCTGATCCTTTATATGATGCTCGATGCGTAGATTTTCTCCTCTTTTTTGTCTCTTAGCCTCCTTCTTGGCTTGTTTCTTTTTAATTCTCTTTTCTCGAAACTTTTTTCTGAAATAGAAGGTTATAATGATTATATTTTCAGTTGAGGAACAGCAAAAGTTAAAACTGACAGTCTACGGAAGTAATATTTGTACAGGATGGTCGTTATCGATCGCATTTTAATCATGGCAAACGATAATCTTATTAAAAGGAACCCAAAAAATGGACCAAACATTTTCGGATCGGATTTTGCAAAGAATCAGGTGCTGCGATTTGTGTGGATGCTCGATTTTGACGACCTATAATTTAAAATGTATTAAAATATTTAATAATATAAGAAGTCCTTAGCACACTTACATTTGTTTCCTTATCCAGTCGAACATCTCGAAAGTAATGTAAGACGTCTATAAAAATGTCTTGAGTAGCACTGAAAAGTACTGTTTTTTTACAAATTGCAGCGGAAGATTCCTCTACAACAAATAATCGCTTTAATCAATCGTATAATCTTGCTTGATCAAAGTTTTAAAAGGCTCTTGCTAGCAGTTTGACTGTCGAAATATGTGTGAATTAATCTTTTTGTAAGCTATCTTGTTTCCCTACAACAATGTTTGATTAATAATTGAAAACTGATGCTGTTGTAATTATATTGTTTAAAACGATCCAGAAAAATATTTATTGTTACAATTAAAAGCAATTAATTGTTAACTATTTAAAGATTTTTTTCATTGCTTTATTGAAAATGTTCCTCTTGGGTAGAATTAATGAAAATTTCAACGCACCATCATATGAGCCGTTATATTTGAAAGTGGTATAAGTTCATTTTTCATACAACGAGATATTTAATGGTTTGCCGTTTAAATTAATTTTAAAATATTGGCAAACGCTACTCAATTCGGATAATGTTTTCAGCACTAATAACCTGCTAAATTGTATTATTCAATAATAATTACTAAAATTGTTAAAGAAAATAAACTCTTTTTTTTTTCAAAGTGAATTTACTTATACCACTTTCAAAAATAACTGCTCATATGTCAAGGACGTGTTGAGGACATGTTTTAAAATAAATCCTGTTATGAATTTAATCGCCATAAATCGAAGTTTTGTTTTGTCCATAAGTAGAAAAACGTAGAGAAGTCTGAAAAAAAAAATGTAGTTTCGACAAACAAAATGTTCATTTAAAATTAAAGCAATTTGGTTGGTTGCTATAAGCGAACGAATCTGCTATGTGCTTGGTGACTTCCTGTATAAAAATTAATTCATTTTTATTGCAAAGAACTGTAAATTGCATTATTTCACCAGTATGCTTTAAAAGGTTCCTTTAATTTCCTTTTATTTACGTAATATTGCACTTTTTACACACTTTTTTTCTTCAAAAAAGCAGTATTTCAGGAACTAGTTTTCCTTGACTCAATTGCAGATGTTAATACTTTTCTTTAGTAAATCCTTTTTAGATTTCATCGAATTGCATCAGTATTAGTCATTATGTTTCGTGGAAATTTTTTTTTCGCAAGTATAAACATATCTCGTAGTTGATTTAATTATTGAGTATAGTTTATTTGTGAAAAATTAATTATTCGCTGAAAAATGTATGGTTTTGGCCAGTCAAGTTTTTGCATTTTAGTTCGATAGTGTTAATTATCTTTCCTAATGTGAAAACAGGTATCTTTTCAAAACATTTCAGAAAGCAGAATTGATGTAATCTAAATTAAAAATAATAACAATAATTTTGATTCGTATTAAGATGCTTTAAAAATATTATCAGATCAACTTTCCAAAGGAATTTATTTCAAGGTAATTATACTAAGAAAATTGCCCTTCTTTCTTTTAATTTCTGAGACTCGCTTTTCATCCTTTAATTGTACAATTATTTTCCTTTCTCATAGGGTTTACTGGAAAGTAAACATGGGAATTGCGCTCTCGGGATACCCAAGCAATCTTTTTTTGCTTTCGTCCCACCACTATTTTCCCCAATCGCTCTTGTAGAACGCATATATGAGTATACGCCCCTCTGTGCGTTGAGAAAAAAATTTAGTTCAACCATTTGCTATTTTTATATAGATTGACACTGCATTCTCACAAAAACTATCTTTAAAAAAACGGTGAAAGCGTTTTTATTGTTATTTATTGCTTTTGTTTTACCAACGTGGTATTAAAAATAGTTTTTATAGATTTGATAATTTGTTTTTTG
Organism: Metellina segmentata; assembly: GCA_947359465.1. NCBI lineage: Eukaryota > Metazoa > Arthropoda > Arachnida > Araneae > Tetragnathidae > Metellina > Metellina segmentata. The sequence continues at coordinate 59,116,772 of OX375879.1, forward strand.
AATTTTTATTATGATATTTAATTAATATACATCCACACTTTTGTAGCCATTTTATTCTTAATTCTTTTGTGGACCTGTCATGAAACTCAAAACAAACATCATTACGTGAGGATCTCCCTTATTCTCATTCTCTTCTTTCTCATCTATTTCCTTCTCTTAGTTCCCATTTATTTCCTTCTCTTCTTTCTCGTCTATTTCCTTCTCTTATTTTTCATCTATTTACTTCTCTTCTTTCTCATCTGTTTCCTTCTCTCGTCCCTTCTCCTTTCTTATCTCTTTTCTTATCTTCTCTGTTTTCTGTCAGTGGTTATCCCTTGTACTATAGAAACAATAAAATCAGGAAAGATCTAGAAATTACTGAACTTAAAAAATTCTTCACTAAATTCTCCATAAAGTTCTACGTTAATCGTGGAATATTAGATAATCCCGCAATTCAGTGTAGCCTCAGGTACGACCCTCGCCAACCACAGTACAGTAGACGGCCTAGGGCAATCCTAAATATTTAATCTTTTTTTTTTTTTTAATTTTTCTTTTGTTTTTATTTTAATTTTACTCACGCTTTAAATCAATCATTTTAGCATCTGCTGTACAGCAATAACTGGACTCGCCTATGACTCCGCCTTACTACTCATTCAGTCATCCTCATTGGTTCGCCAATTCAACACACACCACCGTATATCAGTTACGTCGAACTAAAATTTTGCTCAGTCCTTGTCAACATTCAGAAGGAAGTAGAAGGCCTTCGGCCTAAGTTCGCCAGAGCACCCGTTATTTTCATTCTTTACTCGATATTCTTCTCTTTCTTTATCCTTCTATCCTCTCTTTACTCTATATCCTTCTCTTTCTCTATCCTTCTATGCTCTCTTTACTCTATATCCTTCTACCCTCTCTTTACTCTATATCCTTCTCTTTCTCTATCCTTCTATGCTCTCTTTACTCTATATCATTCTCTTTCTTTATCCTTCTATCCTCTCTTTACTCTATATCCTTCTCTTTCTCTATCCTTCTATGCTCTCTTTACTCTATATCCTTCTACCCTCTCTTTACTCTATATCCTTCTCTTTCTCTATCCTTCTATGCTCTCTTTACTCTATATCATTCTCTTTCTTTATCCTTCTATCCTCTCTTTACTCTATATCATTCTCTTTCTTTATCCTTCTATCCTCTCTTTACTCTATATCCTTCTCTTTTCGCCGACCACCGGTATAATGGTTAAGGTGTTAGCCTCTAGATAGGAAGGTTCTTGGTTCGAATCCGGGTCCGGGCATGGATGTTTGTAAAAGTATGGTGTAAAGGCGGATGGTGCACCTTAAATCTGTCGTGGCCGAAACTCCTCAAGTTGGGTTGGTGTGGAAGTTTGGAGAATGGGGTGCCAGCTATTGTGTTGCTTCGTCATCTGACTGTGGTTCATAATTACGAGGTGTCGTCCTCGGATCTTTCCCTTAAGGGATTGATCCCGGACAGTCGTCAATAGCCCGTTGTGTTGCTCTAGTACGACGTTAATTACAAAATTACCAATTACCTTCTCTGTCTTTACCTTTATCTTCTCTTTTTTCTATTTCCTACTCTCTTCGCCTCTATTTCTTTTCTCTACTCTTTTTCCATCCTCTCTTCCATTCTCTTCTCTTTTATCCTGTTATCCTTCTTTGATTTTTCTCTCACCTCGTTATTATTACATTTCCACTCACCCACACCAAACAGAAGAAGCATTAAGTACAAATTACTCGCTCTATTTTTATCTCTCATTTACATGTAACAGGTAGAGAATTCATCAGAAAGATAATTGTTACCACTAAATTTTAATTTACACCAGCGGCATGGTGTAGATCTGTGTACGGTGGATGTTATCCCACTTTTAAGTGACCGCTGGCATCGATCACCATTTAACAGGTGTCAGCGACTGACCATCTAGAGGATCCCTCCCTTGGTTCGGTACCCTACCCTGTGGACCGTGAGGTGTGAAAGCTTTGGAGGAAAAGCAGAGGGTAGCTTCGATGATATCTCTCTAGCGCCAAACGATACTCCACACAATACTATGAAAGGAAAGCGTCAGTCGTAAATGAAAATTAAGGTTTTATCGCTCATGTTAGGTAATTAGGTAAGGGGGTCGGGCATGTAGGCGAAAGAGCCGTCCCTGGAGACGATTGAAAAAATCCAAGCGCCGCAGCGTAAGGGTTAAGGTGGGTAGGTAGGGGTCACACTGAGTGACGCAGCGTGAAGGTTAATCCCAACCTAGAGAGTTCCGTGACGTCAAGGCAACTAACACAACGTCCAGTTATTCGAGAAACAGAAAAATTGTTTCCAACATATCTCGTTATTCTTCATTCAACTTAGATATAATTGCAACGCGGAATTACTGTTCCCGAAATGAAAAAAATCCTACAAGAAACGATAAAATTAAAAAAGGAAAGCCAGAAATGAGGGGTATTCTCAATTGTGATGTAAATTAACACGGTTTCGTCTCTCCTTTATTAGATCCGAGACAAAGGATGCGACATCGATGTCGATGTTTTCGAAGCATCGATGTTTTATAAAAAAACATCGATGTATTTACCATCGACGTATTGGAGTCGATGTATTTACCATCGATGTATTGGAGTCGATGTTTTTATAACATCGATGTTTATACTTGTAGATGTTTTATTTTTTAATGAAAAAAGTATCATTAAAATTTTTTTTAAAATAACCAAGTAGTATAATTTTCATAATCAGTAAATTGAACATACAGTAGATTCCCGATTATCCAAGTTAATGTGACCAAGACTAACTCGGATAAAGCGAAAATTGTAAATAAAATAAATCGTGTAGGTTTAAATGTATGTTTTAACAAATACAAAAGTTATGCAGATACACCACATGCAATTCATACAGTAACAATAATTAAAGTGTCCTTACTTAAAAAAAGTCCTTAATTGTTTTCTGTTTTACATTACTTTGGCGTTTTTCTGCAGCAATGTTTCGCCATTTTCTTAAGGATAACAGGATTGTTGGTGTCGCTTCTTGTTCTATATATTGAACTAGGGGGCCCGCCCCCTGCTCGCTTACGCTCGCCAACCTCAATACGCTTCGCAATCATCATTATTTCCCTGCGCGAACCTATGCTCGCTTCGCTCGCATCAGTGAAGACACGTGTCCTGGCAGAAGGGATTGTTTACAAAATATGATATTCCAAAAAACAAATATTTTTACAATCTAAATTTGCTGCATTACAAAAATAGATATATACAGTACCTCTAAAATCAGAATTTAAATGAAAACTTTGAGCAAATTTTGACTCGAAATGTGAGCGCTGCTTTGGAAATTGAATACCCAGCATGTTTGTGTGTACATTTCCCCAGCACTGGAGCCACCCACACTTTTTGACCTAGTTTGTTGTCGAAAGTTGTAGTGCACGCGTCTTGTTGAACTAAAATTGCCCTGAAAAGGACCGTTTTTTAAATAGCCCTGAAAAGATTCTCCGCTTTCTTTTATTTCTATTATAAACCGCAACAGCTAGACTAAAATTATTATTTTTTTCAATAAAATTTCATCCGATAACGCTATAATTTCAAATGAGGCACGAAGCTCGTGGTAAACAAACAATCGTACAATGTTGCCAAAACGCGATAACAAATAACGTCTTTTTTGCGTGCCACGTAAGAGAAATATATATATAGATAGCACTTTCGATAGCCCTTAGTCCATCTGTATGGTAGATTTTCATATGTTAATTTTCATCGTCTCACTGTCTTCTCTTTCTCTCTCATCATCATCACTATATTCATTTTCATTATTGACGATACTTTTATCTGTAATCTCTTGTTCGTGAGCTTTTATCCAGTCACGGATTTGGTTTATCTGAGCGTTTGTGAGATAAAGTTCAGAGTTTTTTTTTCGGTAGTTTTAAAAATGGAAAATGTTGAACCAAGAAAAAAATCTTAGAAATATTTGATAGCTCGGTTAAAGCGGAAACTAGGATAATCGGGGCTTTACTGCAGTTTTAGAACAAAGTGTCCAAGGGTGAAGAGTCTGAAAAGGACGAGGATAAAAGGGGAAACTGTGCCCCTAGCAACAAGAGAATAGGGATGCGACATAGATGTCGATGTTTTCAAAAATTCGATCTTTTATGATAAAATACCATTGATTTGTTGGAGTCGATGGTTGCTTAACATCGATGTTTTTACATTGCCGATGTTTTTACGCTGTCGGTGTTTAATTTTTGAACCAGTTCTAAACCAGTTTTAAAAAAATGGAGGAAAAAAGTTTAAATACATCGACGTTTAAGAACATCGATGGTTTTGGGGCGATGCATTTTTGACATCAATCTTTTAATATTGAACATAGATGTTTTGAAACATCGATGTTTTTGGGGTGATATATTTTTAACATCAATCTTTTAATATTGAACATAGATGTTTTGCTGTCGATGTCGCATCCCTATCCGAGACCCGTAAAAACTTATTAAAGCTGCGAAACGTTGGGTGGGATTTTTAAAAATAAGAATGTATTTAATTTCCTGGTTACGGAGAAAGAAATCGAGTGAAGGTGGATTTAGTTCCGGGGAAATCTGATACTTTGTTTCACGATGCTTCAAACATGCTACATAATTTTTCTCGTCTGTTCGACAACCTACGAAGTCCATATGCGCTTAATAAATGAATCTATGGCAAAATAGCCATCAAGGGCTTATCTCCGTCAGATGTGTACGGACTTCAAGGACCCGAGGTACTCTAGCGATATTTTCTTTTCACATGAAATCAGAAATGGATCGCTTGAGTATCTCGGGAGCGACACACCCGTGTTTACTAAAGACAGTAAACCCGATTGGGAAAAAACATCACTAGATTATCGGCGGGTGAAGCTATTATCCCCTGTATAAGAAAGCCTCCGCACGGGTTACTATACTCTTTAAACACGTCGCTCCTATGGGTACTAGGTTTGCGACATCGATAGCAAAACATCGATGTTCAAAATTAAAACATCGATGTTGATAATACATAGACCCAAAAACATCGATGTTTTTAAAATTCAGTGTATTTGAACTTTTTCCCACATTTTTTAAAACTGGTTTAGCAACTTGTGATGCTACAACGACAGCAAAACATCGATGTTGATAATACATCGCCCCCAAACCATCGACGTTTTTAAAATTCAGTGCATTTAAACTTTTTTCCTTATTTCTTACTGGTTATTTAAACTTGTTTCCCTATTTCTTAAAACTGGTTTAGCAACTAGTGATGCGATATCGGCTCCGTTTCGATGTTTTTTTCTAAAACCAATGCTTAGAAAACATCGACAGTGATGTCGCATCCGTACTTTTCAGACCCTTCATCCTTGGTCACTTAGGTCTAAAAGTATGTTCAATTTGTTGATTATAAAAATTATGCTACTTGGTTATTTTTAATGGTTTATTAATGGTTTTTAATATTTTAATGGTACACACTTCTTCAAGTGTGTACGGGCTTTCCTGAGGGCTATTTGCTGGTGAAAGATCTATCTCTCTAAGTTTGAACTGATGGCTTTCTAAGACGTCCGAGAGACTTGAGAAACATGCACAATATGGACGAAAATACACAGTCCAGTCACATTAATGTTACCACTACCTACTTTCGACGTCAACGTGAAATAACCAATCACAAAAGGCAAGTGGCAGCACATTGCAGTGAAGTGTATATAAAGGATGTCCTAGGGCATCGGAAAGCATTTCAATCGTTGGCGTAATGCAGAAACGTAGCGATTTATCCGACGTCTAAAAGGGCATGATTATTGGCTTTCGGGCCAAGGGTGGAAGCATTTCGGAAACGGCTAATTTTGTGAACTGTTCGCGTGCCGCCGTGGTAAAAGTATACCGTGCATTGCAAAATGGCACTATCCAAAATCAGCGGCGTGGCATATGTGGTGCACCACGGGCTATAGATGACAGAGGCGAACGAAGGCTACGGAGATGCGTTCGGGCGAATAGACGTGCAACTGTTGAGCAACTGACCGCCCAGATGAACCAAGTGGCTACCAAGAGTATATCCTCAACAACAGTTCAGCGAACGTTGCTGCGCATGGGCCTCCGCAGCAGACGCCTGGTTAATGCACCTAATCTGACTGCTCTTCATCTGCGACGAAGGCTGGAATTTGCACACCAGTACCGCAACTGGACGTCCACAGAGTGGCGACAGGTGGCTTTTTCCGATGAATCACGTTTTATGCTCCATCGGACAGATGGACGTTGGCGTATACGGCGTGAAACGTCTGAAAGCAAACACTCTGCAACAGTTGCCGGAAGGATCCAGGCTGGAGGAGGGAGCATTATGTTTTGGGGAATGTTTTCCTGGCATTCACTGGGTGCAGAAACCTAATTGACTCTCTTCCTGCGCGTCTCGCAGTGGTCCGCTCTGCCAAAGGTGATTATTCTGGCTTTTGACAGGTGGTCACGTTAATGTGACTGGACTGTTTATTTTCATACTGCTTGTTTTTCAGAAAGAGTGCTTTATTATTCTAATTAGTTACGGGTACGCCCTCTTTTGCTTGTATTACAGCTGCAATACGTCGAGGGATACTTTCCTCACGTTCTCTGTAAGTATGGGTTGGAATAGCTCGCCATGCTGTGAGAAGAGATTGTTGTGAGGACGTACGTGGGTGGCGATGTCGTACTCGTCGCTCCAGTTTGTCTCACAAGTGGTCGGTCGAATTGAGATCGGGACTCTGTACAGGCCATTCAAGCACATTCATTTCATTTTCAGGAAACCAGTCCGTTTTTGTTTCTGTTTGTGTGTCTTAATCTTTTGCAAATTGCAATACATCATTCAGGAATTAAATGTATATATTTTCATCCGAAGTAAATTGTAGAAGCTATGAAAAAGTTAAAACCAAGTTTAAAAGTATTTTCTGTCTAACTTAAATGATTGCAATTTTTCTATGTAAGAAAAGAAATTATTCTAATTCACTTTTCAATCAACATTTAACCATTTCAACCCAAGCAATGCAGGGGTTATTCAGCTAGTGACTGATAAAGGATTCTTTATCAGTTACATATCTTCACAAAGATAAACATCACTTTCCGAACATTAAAACAACCGTCCATGAAGATCTGACTAATTTTTCTAATGACGAGATACCTCGTCATCCAGGTATTGTCAATTTTTTTATGACGACGAAATGAAGATATGATCAGTGTTGCTAATGACGAGTTATCTCGTCAAGATATCGGCGATTTTTAACACGCCTGATGATTTATCTTTGCGTCGAAACTTGTTTTGCGACCAGCCCGATACAAGAAAAGCATTTCCTGTTTCGAGCTTCATTGTCCTTTGAGTAATAAAGCCGTTTTGTCTGGAGGATGTTTCACGCCGTTAAAAAAACTGATTAGATCATGACGGACGAGATATCTCGTTATTGAGAAACGACTAAATCTTAAAGGTAGAGGTATATCTTTGAAACCACTTGGAGGTTTAATAATGGCTGAGAGATCAAGCTCTGGTCAGGTTTTCTAGTTCTATAAGCAAAATCGTGCCGTTGGTTTCTTTCTAACTTGGCTGAAAATTTGTATTTTATTGTCTTTGAGGAAAAGAGACAATGACGAATCGAGTTGACTTACGATGTTGTCTAAGCTGAGCTTAAGATTTTTGCTTTCGGTTCAATCTCAGCATCCTCAGTGTTATCAAGCTATGCTACTAGAATTGCAAAACCCAGCACACCAACTTATCAGACTGATGAAATAAATTGTCTTAAATTGCGCTCTTTAGTTGTGCTTTCATAGTGAAACTTTCGTTTTATTGCAAAAACTTTAAATACGTTTGTGAGGGTCGTATCAGAAAATGGCGGATATATATTTTTTACTTACAGGAGCTAATATCATCATCGCCTGTCGAGACATGAAGAAAGGACTTGAAGCTGCTGGAGAAATAAAAGAGAAAGTGCCCTCAACGAATGTCACCGTCAAGCATCTGGATCTGGCATCCTTCAAATCCATACGCGCGTTCGCTGCAGACATTCTGAACACTGTATAAGGGATGCGGCATCGACAGCAAAACATCGATGTTCAAAATTAAAACATCGATGTTGATAATACATCGCCCTAAAAACATAGATGTTTTTAAACATCGCTGTTTTTAAAATTCAGTGTATTTAAACTTTTTTCCCCATTTCTTATACTGGTTTAGCAACTATTGATGTGGCGTTGACAGCAAAACATCGATGCTCAAAATTAAAACATCGATGTTGATAATACATCGTCCCCAAACTATCGATGTTTTTAAAATTCAGTGTATTTAAACTCTTTCCAACATTTATTAAAACTGGTTTAGCAACTAGTAATGCGACATCAGTTCCAATACATCGATGTTTTTTAAAAAACATCAATGTTTTGAAAACATCGACATCGATGTCGCATCCCTACTTTTCAAACCCTTCACCCTTGGCCACTTGGGTCTAAAAGTATGTTCAATTTGCTGATTATGAAAATTATGCTACTTGGTTATTTTTTAAATTTTTATAACGGTATTTTTTTCAGTTAAAAATAAAACATCGACAGGTATAAACATCGATGTTACAGAAACATCGACTTCAAACATCGATGTTAAATACATCGATGTTTTGAAAACATCGACATCGATGTCGCATCCCTACACTGTAACCCACATACACATCCTTATCAATAACGCAGGTGAGGTTGGATACATCTTTTCTTCATTTCTACCCATGTACGAGATGTGTTTATAATTATACCGCAATGCAGCTGTAAAATGTGTGTCAATGAAAACAGAACTTAGTACACTATTTAATTTTCAACACATCCCTGATTTTCGATGAACAAGCTCCTATATACAGGGTTCCCACGGGCCTTGAAAATCCTTGAAAAGTACTTAAATTTCATTTTCGTTTTCAAGGCCCCGGAAAGTATTGAAATGTGGTGCAAAGCGTTTGAAAGTTCTTGAATTTATTTTGAAAATTTTTAATCTGGAATTTTGTCGAGTATAAATCAGTTTGAAACGCATGCGCTTAGAAGGCGTGGTTTTTTTCCGATTTCGAAGAATATGCCAAATACGCTTATTCATCTATATAGATGTGTTTCTTTTCTTTTCTAAGGTCGGTGGGATTCTGTGTCAGTTTGAACATATAGAACATAAGTATAATAACTTAGTTACTTTCCTTTTCCTTTTTAAGAATTTTTCCCATAACATGTTTGCAATATTGACTAGAAATATTTTTGGAATTGTTAAGTATGTGAATTGTAATGAAAAGGTTACATTACACGATAGGTTCTTCAGAAAAGTTCTCTACTAAAATGGGGGGATAAAGAGGGAATTTCTGCTTTTTTACGGTAGTTCTTGAAAAACTTCCAATGGGCCTTGAAAAGTCCTGGAGGAGTACTTGAATTTTTTTCCCACCAAAAAGTGGGAACCATGGAATTGGAGATTGGAGAACAAGAAAAAAACTCCACAAACCCAGAAAAGAAAAACTTAAAGAAGAAATTGTTTAAGGCCCCTAAGCAAAAATATGTCAAAACACGGAAGAAAAAGAAGTTCTGCATTAAAACAAACGATGAATGAATTAAAAGGACGAAGAATTCCATAATTTTTTGATGGAGTCTCAAGAACTCCAGAAAACTATTGATAGAATGAATTTAGTTATTCTACGTATTAAAAATCCGGTGGAAACTGGAAATAAGGTAGTTAGTTCACAAGAAGTTATAAATGTGAGGCTTCCAGAGTTTCATATTCCAAGTTTTTCCGGGTATTCAATTATAGAATGGCTCTTCTTCAGTGATTTGTTTTCGACATGTGTTGATTTAAACAATAAGATTTCGCAAGCTCAAAATGTGCAATATTTAAGGGGTGCATTAAAGGGGGATGCACTTCGCATCATTCAATCTCTTCCTATTACAAATGCCAATTTTGACAATGCTTGGGGTCTTCTGAAGGAGAGGTATTCTAATAAACGAGAACTTGTGTTTGCAATACTCAAAAGTCTCATGTCTATGCCTCAATTGAGTACTGAAAATGCACATAGTTTATTAAACATTGTTGACAGTTCTAAGGAAGTAGTTCGCTCATTAGATAGCATTGGTTTCAAAATAGAAACTTTTGAAGATTCAACTATAGTGTTTGTTATAGTTCAAAAATTAGATCCAGCCACAAGAGCATGGTGAGAAAGAAATCTAAAGGATGACATTATTCCATCCTTACATGATCTGCTACATTTTTTAACCCTTCACTCCCGAACACTGAAGCAAACCAAAATTGAGATTTCAAGGAAACCAGTTCAAAAGGTTTTATTATTTGCTTCCCAAGTAAACGGACAGTGTGTTTACTTTAATGGCAACCATTATGAGTATGGATGCACTGATTTTAAATTTTAACGGTACAAAACGACATAATTTTGTGAAGTGTCAAGGACTCTGTTTTAGTTGTCTTCAAGGTCACAAGGTTAATGCTTGCAAAAGCAAATATAAGTGCAAGGAATGTGATAAGAAACATAATACGCTTCTTCATTTTGAGAAAAACCAAGCTACAAGTTCTGCTACAACCTTGACAGCAAATGCAAATGTGTTCACTCTATGGGCTACCGACTCTGAAAAGCACCCAACAGCTACTATGACTGAAGCAGTTTGGTCAAATGTCTCTTCTTGTGTTTCACATCTTGGTGTGACAAAACAGGTACTCCTGTGTAATGCCATGATTAAGGTATTAGATTCTTCAAATCAATACCATTGTTTTTGAGCTCTTCTAGACACAGGATCTCAGGCATCGTTTGTCTCGGAAGCATGCTTCAACCGTCTGGCTCTACCTAGGAACAAAGCAAGGGTCCAGATCTCTTGCCTTGGTTCTTCTGATACACATACAAATGGTATCACCAACATAATATTTGTACCTCACTTCAAAAGTGTAATTCTGTGTTTACGACTTCTGTGTTTATGATAAATAAGATCATATGAGAGTTGCCACACGTTCCCTTAGATCCTATTTGTGTTGAACAATTCAGGGACTTAACTTTAGTAGATCCCAAATTTTTCAAAACAGGTCCTATTGACATTTTGTTGGGCAATGATATTTCTCTACCTATGCTGAAGGGTAATATAGTCAAATATGGACAAGCAAAGCCTTTTGCTGTCTGTTCTGAATTGAGATGGATAGTTGCTGGCAATGTTGGAATTCTAAAAAAACATCTCTAATTCAAGTGAATAACATTCAAGTGGACACTCATAATTCGTTGTCTAAGTTTTGGAATTTAGATTCAGTGTCCATTGCAAGTACATTGTCTAAGTCAGAGCAATCCTGTGAAGACCACTTTGTTAACAATCACTCTAGAGCATTGTTTCGCAACCTGTGTGCCACGAGAGATTGTCAAATGTGCCGCGAGGGTTTTTGACAAATAATTAAAATTGCATGAGTTTTGTAACTTTGAAATAGTATTTGTAATTACCACAACGGTTACTAATTTTTTTAAATTTTGTTTTTCTGTGTTTTTATTTAATATTATTTTTTTCCAATTGCGATTGACGTTGTTTCAAATTGGCTCTTAAAAATCAAAATATTTGTGAAATACGTAAAAGTTGTCTTTAAATTTCTACAATGTGGTTGCATTGCTGTGAACTATGTAGTATAGCAGAAGTCATAAGTTGTAGAGCTCTGGCTCTGGATTACGAAATTGATTGCTGTGAATTCGTCCACTGAAGCTTAGCTTGTCAATTTTCCGACTCGTTTGAAGTGCTCGAGCATCGTTCAATAACAGTGGTAAATTGTTCTGGTATACATTTAACTGTTTCTTTTGTTTCAGCTCTCGGTTAAGTCGGATTTAGGCTTTTAATGGTGAGCCCTTCTGTCTGATGTCTTCAAACTCTTTATCGATTTTGTATGGGTCAGAAAAATAGACATAGGGTAAGGCGGGGTAATTGTAAACATAATTTGTTTGTTCACTTTCAATCCCTATTTTTAAACTCTTGATAAAGTAATTAAACTTTGTTCAACCTACTAAACTAACTTGTCACTATTCTACTTTGAGATTTAATTAATACGAAGATTCCAGAAAACAAATTTAACACCGTACTCGTCTGTTTACATTTACCCCGCGTGTTTACAATTACAACTGAAAGTAGGGGTAATTGAAAACAACGATTTTCCTCGTGATATTGAATATTGAACAAGTGACAGCATGAGCAGTAGTCATGGCAGTAGAAGGAACTCCAATGGTATTTTTACCCTTCTAATACCATGCTTACAACAATTCCGTTTTGATCTTTACATTTACCAAATACTCCCACTTCTTACCCCAGCAAAATATAGTGACACTTGAAAGTTGCATTGATCATGAGGTGAACTTCCAGGAAATACATAAGAATAAATATCTCAAACATTTACTAAACAAAGAATGCATTTAGTGTAATACAAAAAGAAAATTAAAAAAAATTTTAAATTTAAAAATACAAATTTAGGTACAAAAAACAGACATTACATTTCTGACACATTGACAGTGCCCTCAAATTGGAAAATTTCTTTACGGCCTTTTTTGCTACAGTTGGAGTAGGTAAAATTGCTTTGACATGGTGTTTGGTAACACAGAATTAGTCTTTTTCAACCACAGCGAATTTAGTCGATGCATTTGAGTCCGGTAATCTCAAACTACTCTTCTGAAACGATATCCCCTCTTCATACATACGAAAAATAGGTTTACTTTCTCTTTCCCCCCTCAACACTTACAAGCAGAAACGTAGTCGTTTCAATGTCTTCCATGAATGACTCCAAAATATTTAACTTTCCCTACAAGCTAGTCTTCTATATTTTGCTTGAATGTTTGGAGAATTTCGAACTCTTCACCGTCAATGTTAGTAAATTCTTTCATTAGTTCCTCGTCCTCGCTGCCCTCGAGTTCTGCTTTCCTTTCCATTCGCTTCTTTACTCGTTTTTTGCTTACCTTCTGGCTCTTTCACTATCTTCTCACCATGCTTCCTTCTGTTCTTTTTCTCTTCTATCTCCTTCAAGCGTGACAGTACGTGGTCAGTTGTAAGAACTTCACCATATGTGTGACGTTTTAGTAAATCAGTTTTCCTGCATACCAGGAACAAGATTAATGCAATTAAACACAATTCAAATGTACTAAATATGATTAAATACAAAATTACAAGGAAAAATAGATTGATTTTCCATCCAAATTGAACAAAGCTACTGGCAAAGTTATGTTAACAATTACCCCGTCCCTTGAAAAATATGGAGTAACTGTAAACATTTAAACGTAGATGCATTAAAGTTCCCAGAAAAAAAAGTTAATGATTTTCTGTTCGATAGAAGCATAACTGACCGTAGTAAAGAATTGGAACAACATATTTTTTCAATATATTATGGAGGGAATCAGAAAATGCAACACACAAAAACTTTAAAACCCAAACTTTTCAAGCACGATTTTTTTCAACTAAACATATTGCTACCAGCTGTGGTTCACAGAAATACTGTATCACTCACTATATTACATCCTCAGGGTTTCCAGCTTTCATATTTCACAACTTTTTAGTTCCTCGGAATTTCACGTGGGCGCTTGTAGAGCTTGTTTACAGCTACCCTGCCTTACCCTAAGCGCTTGCAGAGCGGAATAATGTATACAACGTATGCAATATACATTCCAATTGCCGAAAGTTAATTCCGTCCCACTGTCGAAAGTCGGTTCCGATCAGTTGCCAAAATCTGGTTCCGACGTATTGTCAAAAGCTGGTTCCAACCAACTGTCAAAAGCCGGTACCGACTTGTTGCTGATAGTTGGTTTCGTCTAATCGTTGAAAGATGGTTTCATCCAATCTTGGAAAGTTGGTTCCGTCTAATCGCCGAAAGTTGGTTTCATCCAATCGTCAAAAGTTGGTTCTGTCCAATCGCCGAAAGTTGGTTCTGTCCAATCTCCGAAAGTTGGTTCCTTCCAATCGCCGAAAGTTGATTCCGTCCAATCGTCGAAAGTTGGTTCCGTCCATTTTTATGGTTTCATGCTAGTTTTATATCATATTCAGTGTTCCGATAGTATTTTCCATAGTTCTTCCTTTGTATTTATGAGTTATGACGTTATGTCTCATTCCAGACAAATTCATTAAAATATAGTTCACAGTTTTCCCGAGAAATCCGTGGTTCTATGCATGTAAAGATAATTTTGGACATCAGTGTAATTAACAAATGTTTTATTTATTTAGCCATAACATATATTGAATAAAATCTGGTGCTTCACAAACAGAAGATAAACAAAGAAAGAAACGGAAGTATAAAGATGACTACATCAAATTAGGATTCATCACAATTGAAACGGAAGACCCTCAAATACAATTCTGTGTAGTCTTCAAAAACAAACTTGCAAATGCAGCTCTCGTTACTAGTAAACTGAAAAGACATTTGGAAACACGTCTTAACTCACGGATACACTGTCCCAACTGTAAAGGATGGGCGCATGAAGCCTGTGGCAATGCAGAGGAGCATGATCAAAATTTAGTTGTGATTTGTGTTATTAAAACTTCTTACAAATCTGATCAATTAAGTAATTTAATTTAATTTAATGTGTTTGGAATGTTTTGTAAATTAAGTTTTTAAACCCACGTATATATTTTTTTATATGAAGGCCATTGTCCTAATTTATTGTTACAAATAAATAATTTAACTAAAACAACAACGTTTTTTAATTATTGCTATGTATATATCCGGTTTTATCCGACCTGGTCGGATAAAACCGTGTACATGCATACTGCCAAAAAATAATTTATTTACCCTCCAAAATATAGTTATTTCACATTGAAAAATTTTAGTTTTTGGAACTAAAGAACTAATTTATCATTCATATAGTACTTGAAGCAATTTTATTTACTTAGGTGCTATGGGGAAAAACACATTTTTGGACACGGTTTTATACAACTTTCCCCTATTGTTTTAATGAACAATCTTGAATAAATTGTTTGCTGCGACTTCATATCGTTAAAGAACGAAACTCCAATTATTTTCCAAAATTTACGGTATGTACATTTGATAATTTACTTTCATATTTATATATTAATCTTTTCATCATGGAAATAATGAAAAGCTACCCACATAATTGAGAGAAGAATAATTGGAGGTAATATAAGGTAAAGGATTGAAATATCGAACACATTTAATGTTAAAAGCTGTCAAAGATCGGGAAAATGGTTTGGTTTAATGAATCAAGTGTAGAAACACAATAATATGAACCATTATTCATATCTTAATAGAATGATAAATCAAGCTGACACAAATTGAATTAAAAAGTTAAATTTGAAAATTTTAGATTTTTATTTAAAAAATGTGTGTATTTAATGAGTGTGTAAGTACCAAGAAATCAATGCGTTAGTTGTTTTCAGTTATTTTAATTAACATTAACTTCTTTTCCATATTGGAAATTACTTAGAACATTTTCGATGCTAACACACTACCAGTTTAAAAATTTAGATTACGCCATTTCCACAAAAAATCTGTCTTCCTCAAACCATAAATCTGTTATCCATATCAGTGCTGCATTCAGCTAGGATTGCATTTCAGGCAATGTAGATTTCCTGATATGTTTCCAATTGCTAGCACCACGGTAATCATACCTCGTTTCATTATTTCCTTTTTCTAGAGCAGCATCCATATTGCTAACAGTAAATAAAATATAATCTATTTCTAATTCAATAATACATAGTAGAACCTATTTGTGTACTATTACTAAAAGACAATTTGTGTGCCACGTAAGCAACTGGAAGGAAATATTTAAATGGGTAGAGAGAGAGAGAGAGTATTTCAGTGAAACACAACTCTTCAAGTTCAGACAATAAGTAATGATAAGTTAATTTTCAAGTAGTTCATTGATTAGTCAATTTTCAATAGTTTTCAGTAATATGTGATTTATTAGTTTCAAAGATTACATTGTATATGAAGTTGAGGTATCTGTAATTACATACCATTTTCTATGACGTTTAAATTGGTCCAATTTTAGAAAAACATATTTATTTGACCGAATACTTGTTATGAATAAGTTATGTATTTTATTATACATAACACTATTAATTTATATTTAAACTGACTTTCTCTTAAGCAATTTGCTTTTTAAATCAACATTAAAATATTTTCAGCATTCCACATATTTATATCCTTTTATTAAAAGCATATACCCGACTGACTCTCAAAACAGAACATGAGAACTCATTTTCAACAAATGTTTAAACTGACTTTCTCTTAAGCAATTAGCTTTTTAAATCAACATTAAAATATTTTCAGCATTCCATATATTTATATCCTTTTATTAAAAGCATATACCCGACTGACTCTCAAAACAGAACATGAGAACTCATTTTCAACAAATGTCAGTAGCAGAATGTGAGAATACATTCTCTATAAATGTCAGTAACAGAATGTGAGAATACATTTTCACCATACGTCAGTAAAAGAATAGGACAAAACATTTTCAACAAATATCAGTAACAGTATGTGATAATACATTTTCCACAAATGTAAGTAACAGAATGAGGATGCATCATTTCACATTCACTCTATTGTTCAAGTGATGGAAAAGGAACGAAGAAATGGCCTCACACACAATATCCGGGTAGGTATTGAGTAGGAAATGCGTTCCGTTCTCGAACGACATGACTCTTCGGAAGGGATTCATACCTCCTAAAAATCAAAAATCAGGTTAAAAAATACTCTAAATTTATGTTATACACTTAACATATTAGAAAAAATTATCAACCATTTTCAGTGATATTTAGCGTAGAATAGTCTTAGAATAAGAATAGCTTTTCATAGAATAGCCAGCCTTTTACCAAACCATTTTAAGATCCATGCCTTTCTTTACCAAATCGTAAACCTCATAGGCACCTTGTGACCGTCGTGGATCAGTGGGTATGCAAACTGCTTTAATAACCTGCGAGTTTTAGGAGGTGCAGGTTCAATTCCTTTTTGGGTGTGTATCCATCTTTATGTGTCAGTAAAACTTTCTTTGTGTGTGCGTCTATTATCTTATGTTGTCTGTCTTGCTTCTGCCACAGCATGGACAATTATGGCCCCTGCGCCATGAAAACTCCACCAACCAGCAATCAACACCAAGTCTCTTTTGTATACAAAACCATCGGAATTACCTGGCGCTGCTTGAATTGTTAGTAATTCATCGTAATATTACTCAATGATATTCCTAATTGGATTTTGATTTGATTTGAATCTCTCCCCTAATCCAAGACAAATTGAACGGGTTAATATGTAGCCGATGTTTTTTGCGGGGTTCATAACTTGAAGTGTACCAAATATGGTGTGGATTGGTCACCGTGATCGTAAATAACATATAACGTTATTCTTGTTAGGATTTAGATTTGATTTTTGCACCTTTTGAGGACTCAGGGTAAATCGGAAAAGGGTTAATATGTAAACTGTTTCCCGATATGTTTCTAAAGAACGTCTATCAAATTCGGTGTCAATTGACCAAATTGTGATAATAAAAATATTCAATGTTGCAGTTAGTACCGCAATCATAATAATACTGAATGTATTTATATTACATTTATAAAACATTGTAGCAAAAGAACTATATTATATTTCATTGTCTCAGTTCAGGTATTAAAAATTACACAAAGTAACCTAATATTTGTAAATGAAACGAAAGAAACAAATTTCTGTGCAAATATTTCTTGCTAAAAAGAGCGTATATTACATGACGAACTGTTGTATAGTGACTATAGTGGTAGTCTGTTGCATAGTCGACATTTTCCTTCTTTGAATGCCAATTATTGCTTTTAAATTAGTTCCTTTACTTAGTGAAATAGAAATGTATCATTTTCGGTGTCTGGTAAAGTTCTCTTTTAATTCTCAAGGCGCTCCTTAACCATTGTAAAATATTAATCATCAGATTCAAATTCTGGAGTACAAACATCTAAACAAAGCTCTGATTATAATTGCGTTTGCGATAAACTGTAGAAAAACATTAGAACCTTTCTTTTCAATAATAGAAAAGTTAGTCTGGATTTCTCAGAGCAAAAAGATAAAAATTCCTATGTTCACATTTCTTTTTTTGTCTTACATAGTTAATTAAAGCATCCTTCTTTATTCGTGCATCTTTCTAAGTAAATAACATTCAAAAGATAATATGCATTATATCTGTTCAAGGGGTCGTTTTCACTATAAATTGGCCACAAACTTCATAACTTCCAACGTCAACACGAATATTCGAATGTTAATCAAACTTTATTCTCTTAAAATACAATTTTCAAATAATTTAGTAGAGATATTTTAGATTTATAAGCATGGGAAATTTGGATCGCATATTATAAGCTTCGTTACCAAGACTATTCATAACTTTCGAAATACACAGTCCAGTCACATTAATGTGACCACCTGTCAAAAGCCAGAATAACTACCTTTGGCAGAGCGGACCGCTGCGAGACGTGCAGGAAGAGAGTCAATTATGTTTCTGAAGGTGTTCACTGGGATGTTGAGCCATGCCGGTTCCGTGGCTAGCTGCGCTGGATTACGCGGTTGAGGATCCATGGCAATCGTTGCAGGGTGTTTGCTTTCAGACGTTTCACGCCGTATACGCCAACGTCCATCTGTCCGATGGAGCATAAAACGTGATTCATCGGAAAAAGCCACCTGTCGCAACTCTGTGGACGTCCAGTTGCGGTACTGGCGTACAAATTCCAGCCTTCGTCGCCGATGAACAGCAGTCAGCATAGGTGCATTAACCAGGCATCTGCTGCGGAGGTTCATGCGCAGCAACGTTCGCTGAACCGTTGTTGAGGATACACTTTTGTTAGCCCCTTGGTTCATCTGGGCGGTCAGTTGCTCAACAGTTGCACGTCTATTCGCCCGAACGCATCTCCGTAGCCTTCGTTCGCCTCTGTCATCTATAGCCCGTGGTGCACCACATGTGCCACGCCGCTGATTTTGAAAAGTGCCATTTTACTTTGCACGGTATACTTTTACCACGGCGGCACGCGAACAGTTCACAAAATTAGTCGTTTCCGAAATGCTTCCACCCTTGGCCCGAAAACCAATAATCATGCCCTTTTGGACGTCGGATAAATCGCTACGTTCCTATTGAAATGCTAGGACATCCTTTATATATACTCCACTGCAATGTGCTACCACCTGCATTTTGTGATTGGTTATTTCAAGTTGATGTCAAAAGTAGGTGGTGGTCACATTAATGTGACTGGACTGTGTATTTTACTAACACCGGATATTTTTATTATTTTATTATTACTACTCCAAATGGTTTACGCGAGTATCTCCTACTTAACGATCTGAACAATTTTGCTAATGACGAGATACTTCGCCATCAATACATTGCCAGTTTTTTTTATGATGACGAGATCAAGATCTGTGGTTAGTTTTCTTCTAATAACGAGACATCTCGTTTATAAAGATCTGGCCAGTTTCAATAATGGTGAGATACCTGGTAGTTACAACCACCGGGGGAGTTAATTGAAGTTCTGAAACAAAATATTCATAACGTCTCTTTAAAATAATGTAATGTTACTTTCAGTCTGTTATAGTTATTGAATCAGGCATTTGAGTAATACTCATATAAAAAAAAAGTAAACTTTCGGAAAACTTAAAACAGCCTCTATGTTACACTATTACAAGTTGTATTTATGCTTAATTTTTTTATGTGTACATGTAGAGGTCAGGAAGTTATTTAAGAAGAAAATTTCTTTTCTCAGTTTTATATGCGTAAAAATATGCCATTGGAAATGCGTTCATTCTCAAATGACAGACATAAAGTGCAGTTATTAGGCATAAAATAATGGTTAAAAATATTGGTTATAAGTAAAAAATTTTATTTTAAACAATATTCGGTTTGAATACTATATAAATAATAATGTTGCAATAATACTGACAATCTACATACGTTATTTCATCACTGTTCACTACACGCCTTCTTCATTTCCATTCCTATCGATAGTTGGCCAGTCATATATTTTGGAATAAAACTCATAAACAATGTCTAACAACAGGAATATAGTCTTTGAGTTTTTGTCGATCACGAATTTTTTTATTGTTATTGGTACACAATTTTATCGGTAAGCATAGGTTTTAGGAACTTCTGGAGTACCGGCATGCGATTTTTCAAGTCAAAGCTGTGTACATTTAGTCCATCAATGAAGATCCAAACTTTGGCGTGACCCACATGTTTGTTAGAATAAGTTAGTTCCATAAATTTGAACTGTTGATCTTTTGTTTATTTGACCGTAGAATGTTTCTAGCTTGAGTCTCATTTGAAACTACATTATTTTTATAAAATTGGGACCACAATAATTTAAAATCCTTTACTTTTTCGCTTTCTAAAATTTCGACTTGGAACTAGGATTGCCAACCGTCCCGGATTGTCCAAGAATTTAAGTAGCTGTCCAGAATCCCGGTTGAATGTCAAATGGACCCGGAATTTCCGAGAAAGTTTATCGTTTATCACCTACACTCCAAAATAGTTATTTTCATTGCACACGACTTTGTGTCCATCCATTGAACGTCCTTTCCCCCACTACTATCCAAAGCCAATACAATATATGTCAGTCTGTTCTGAGCAGGACCTTTGTGAAGAAATGGTATTAGTTACCTATCAATTCGATTGTACTGTATTTGAATTTTATTTTTTAAATTGGGACTGGAGACGAACACAAATTTGTATTCGACTTTTTAAAAATAGAATTTGGAACACTCTCAGTTCTATATAACTAAACACAAACACTATCTCTATTTTTATAAATTAATATTACCATTTTTATTTTTTAATAGTTTCAATGCAACAAGAGCTTAGGTTATTATTATTACTTATAGTATATGAGAGGACCATGAAGACCTTTTATTATTAAAATAAAGAAAAAACATAAAAATAACTATTATTTTTATTATACAATTTTGTACGGGTGAAAAAAAATTTCCTTGTAAAACTAGGTAATGTTATGTTAAGTGATTTCTCAGATTTTGTGAAATTACATATAGTATAGATTTCAGTTTGGGGCAATATGTCCCGGAATTGTCTCATAAAAAGCTCGCAACCCTACTTGGAACTTGTCGTGAACTACCGTGGAATGTAACATTAGTTCTGCATACTGCTTCATTGTAAAAATCCTGTCAGTTTATCTAATTTTTATTTACAGAATTAGCAACATCACTTTCACTAGAACTTATTTTTGCTCAGAATAAATTTTACAACTACACATTCAACAGATGTTTAAGCTAATATGAACATTATGAATTAAAAGGTGCAGTGCTGCCACCTGCTACAAACTGAAAGTCATTTAAAAAACAAGACATCTCCTGGAGATGTGTTGCTTTTCAAATGAACCAAAATTTCAACAACTCGTTTCCATGTGCCTGTATATTGGTGGTGTAATGTTTCATGCGGAGTGGATGTAGTTTTCCCTAACCAGTAAATTGGCATGGTAAACTCAGTTTTGAAAAAGTGGACTTAGGTGTTTTTTGTAAATGACTGATTCAATTGTGAACTTAGTGTTTAAAAAAATTACGAATAGCAACCTTTATATATTTTATTAGTGATTAACGCAAAAAGGTTTTGTTATAACAATGCATAAATTCAGCTCTTTCCGACCACATAGAAGTTAGTCATTGCGTTTTGCAAATAAAGGCTAAAAATAGCGAATATTAAACTTATTCTTGGTAGCTATCAAGCTGGAAGTTTGTTATCACAAAATTGTCATCATTTCATTAAAATACTTGTTGTTATTCAAAGTTTGTTTGAATATTAATTTCATTCTTAATATTTCATGCGAAAAATTTATTGAAAAGCCAAATATTAACTAGATTTTATTTAATAATAATGTGATAGGAGAGAGTATTTCGGAAGATATGAAAACGTCAGTGAGACAAATTTAACATTATGTTCTCCAAATGTTCATACTTATAATTCTAAAAAGACTGGATATAATGACTTGGTTATTCAAGGCTAAAGATTTAGAAACATTCGGGATTTTTGGTCAGTTTTTTAAAATAATCGAATAACTTCTTCCTTACCAGCATTTTGTTTTCTACCTTCCTTGTCATACGCTTCTATCTCCTCCGAGTCCACCATCATGTTAGCCATTTTGTAAAGAGACTTTTGAGAAATCAGTTTATCGTTTTTGCTAAACGCCATCATGACTGGATAGTTCTGATCCAGCAACGACCGAAAATGAACAGCTTGCTAAAACAAAAACGAAACATATAAGCAATAGTCAATTTCAATTCGTCATATTATTTATAGCATGATAGGAAAAGACATTTCTGATTTCAGTGTCAAATATAGTGTCTATTTATCAATAAAATTCGCAGTAATTTTTGGACTGAATTCAGTTGAAACATTAAGTTAACCATTAAATTAACCATGTTTTTATGTAAAATTGCAATGTGGGGACATGTAAAAGCACAGTTGTTTCTTTTTTCAATCCTATCTTTGAATTTGCTTTACTATGAGCGAAACACGAATAAAGAGGCGTAGTTCGATTTCTGATCTACTTCCAATAGCCATGAACGCAAACAACCACTCGTTTCTAGATCTTGTATTGGGAAGGTAGTCGGGTTGTTAGCTTCATCGATCTGTGTTAAAAACTATAGAGCTCTACGAGGTGATCTACATCCTATACAAAAAGATACCAATTTAGATACCTCATACCAGTAATCTAAATTGTTATCTTACGAATTACGGCCTGTTGTGGTATAACTTCTCAGATTCAAACTAAAAAATAATAGTAATTGCATTTGTGAGGGGTAGGAGATACTGATCACTACATCTTCGACTGTCTGAACACCTCGCAACATCATATTACCAGGCCTTTAGATGAAAATAAACCACTTTGGCTTAAAGGAATATGCGACAATAATATATCCCATTAGAAAATGTGTACAGATAGCTAGAGAGATAATAGATCGGCTTCCTAATCCAACCTCTTCATTCATTGAACTCAATCTTTTCCCATTCAGGCTCTTCATCTTAAGCTTTGAATCATTGTTTCGCCGATTTTGTGTTCTTAACTTTCAACTTTTTTGGAATAATGTTTTCTGCAATTGTTAGAATCTAGAAGTTTCACACGTTCTGTCCCCATTTTGTTAAATAATTTGTTTTATCATTGTCTTTTGTGTACTGTATTTTTTTGCATACTTTAAAAGACTGTTTTCGGACTTTCTGTATACGTCAAAAATTTTTTGTTCTTTATTGTTCTATCAAATACATAATTCAGTGTTTAACTTTGTTTTGTGTATTGTTTTATGTTGTTGTTCTGTATGATTTTCCTGTTTATATTTTAACACTATAGGACATTTTGTGGCAATATTTCAGATGTAAAATTCTTGGATTTATCAAATGTCGCCTACG
The DNA here is from genome assembly GCA_947359465.1 of Metellina segmentata. NCBI lineage: Eukaryota > Metazoa > Arthropoda > Arachnida > Araneae > Tetragnathidae > Metellina > Metellina segmentata. Next base: position 59,140,055 of record OX375879.1, read on the forward strand.
TGCCTTAGAGGGTAGGCTTGTGCGGCTTAAAGGGTAGGATAACTTGGGCTGGTGGAAGTACCCCTCCTCCCCACTAGAAACTCTAAACCGTTTGGTGAGTCAAGAAGGTGAGGGTCGAAGAAGTATCCAATGTCTTGCTTACACAAGCGTATAACAGGGGTGGTCATTGCGCGACTCTTATGCGAGTGGTGCGGCTCTTAAACAAATAAACTGTACGCATGAAATATGGTGAACAAAAACTGATCAATATCCAAAAGTTAGTATTTAATTTAATTTTTTTGTTATAGTTATTCAAAAACATAAAAGTTACAAAGGGTTTCAAAAACATAAAAATAAAACTGTTATTAAAAATATATAGATTGTTCTGATTCCATCAAACAATTTTGTTAAGAAAGTCTTTAAAAATTAAATTTGCTTACGGATGCTTTACGAACTTTGTCAATCTTAGCAGTTTGATGCCGAAAGTTTGGTTGATGACTTGTTAGGTCAATCGCTTTGAGAGCACACCAACAGCAGTGTTTTTCGTTGGCTATTCTCTTTTGAGGAGGAAATGAAAAAACAAAACTACTTTCAAAATCAAAGTTGCCCTTTTCCTTAAGGCCCTGTTCATCTGAGGAGTTTTCTAACGCGTTTTTGATGTTGACATAAAACGCGGGTAGCCAACATACATAGTTCTACTGGAGCGTTCACACTCAGAAAACGCAAGAATCTGGCGATCTGATAGCTCCGGCGCTCTGAGATTCTCAGGGTCGTTTAAGAGCTTCGAGTGGATCTCGAGGTATACATAGGAAACATCCTATATAAAAAGATACATAGAGTTAGGGCTTTTTTATTCTCTAGTGCAAGTTTCTATCTTCGCGATCGTTAAAGATAGTGTGAAAATTTCAACGGATTTCATATCTGCTTAAAAGTTTATCTCAGATCAATAACAGAAACCTGATGTTCTTTAAAAAATATGCTGTTTTTTTATAAAAGTAGGAAGGAATCATTTTTGTGGATATTCCTTTTATATTAATCAACATCAAAAGGATGGGAAAAAGTTGGTTTCACATTGTACAGAGTACTGAGTTCCTCAGCACTAGAGATAAAAGTTTTATGATTTCAGTCTGGGCGAGGAGGAGATATAATGTTGCCAATGTTGCAAGTTTAATCTTTTTTGCATTTTTCATGGAGCCCTAAAAGCTGCTTTTCTCTTCTGTATTTCAGAGGCTCAAGGCCAGTCTGAAATTTCTATAGCAGCAATTGGAGTTGAACCTGGGCTCCAGTAATACTAAGCCGTAGTGCCTTATTTTGGGTCATATCGATCACTTTGGAGCGTTTGAGGCAGTGGCAACAAGTTCACCCCCATAGTCCAAAACAGGCTTGACATAGGTTTTATAAGTTGTCAAAAGGGTACCAGTCGAGGAACCCCAGGTGATACCAGATAGTCTTTTTAAAAGTTTTAGTACTCTTTTTAGCCATCTTCTCAACGTGTCTTTTCCATGAGAGTTTACTAGCAAGGAAAACACCGTTGTAGCAAAAAGTATCTAATTGATTTAGGGTCCGGTGGTTGTAATAGACATTGATTTGAGAGTTTCTGGTTGACAAAGTGAAAAGTTGGCACACCGTTTTTTCAGGACTTACAGTCATGAGATTATCACAGCCACCAGGCCTCCAAGACTTTCAAAGCATCATTAATAGTTTTATTTAAGACAGAAATGTCCCTTCCAGTAGTTTAGATGACGATGTCATCAGCATAAGCTAGGAATTTAATGCCTGTGAATTCCGACAATTTATACTATCACATCATAAATCATGATATTAAACATGGTACAGCTAGAGACAGCCCCTTGAGGCAGACCATTTTGAAGGTGAACATACCTGGAAAAAGTGGACTGGTATTTAACTCTGGCTATTCTTTGGGAGATTATGGATTTAAGCCAATTTAACATATTTACAGCAATACCAGCTTCGATTATTTTCTCAATAAGTCTCCCACGCTAAACTCTGTCATATGCATTTTTAAAGTCCACATAGACAGCTAATGTGGACAGTTTTACGTGAAAACCATCCTTTATGCATTGAGGCTGAAAAATAGCTTGTTCAGTGATACTACGTTTCCTACGAAAACCTGCTAATTGGAAATAATTGTTTTGTCTTCGAGGTAGAAATTTAATCTATTAGTCACCATTATCTCCATCAGTTTACAGCAAGCGTTTCTTAGAGATATAGTCTGTAACTTGATAAACTCTCTGTGGGTTTTTTAGCTTTCAGAAGAGGGATAATTGTAGCATTTTCGCACTCTGCAGGAGCATAGAACTTCCAAGTAATGTTATAAAACACAAGAAAAATTTGTTTAGCATTGTCACCCAAATTAATAAAAAAAATCACTAGGCAGGTCGTCAGGACCAGGGCTCCTACCCGTTCTAGCCTCATGCATAGCTCTGTGGAGCTCGTCTAAGGTAAAGTCACTATTGAATAGGAGTTCGTCCTCATAGTTGAGACAGCCATGAGGCGGCTGACGAAGAGCCTAGCTCGTTTCATGTGAGTGAGTCTACACACAGAGGCATAGAACTTCGCAAAAGCCAAGGGTTTGTCTTTACTGTTATGGAAAGTATTTCTAATATTTACCAGTGGTTCATTCTTTGTTGGATAGTTTTCGTTGTTTAAAGAGCAGAGAAGGCTGTGAGTCCAGACACCATCTCTTTTAAAATCCGAAATTGAAGCAAAATCTCAAAAACATTTTCTCTTAGCGTCATTTATAGCTCGTTTAAGGACAGCTTATGAAAGTCGAAAAGCTACATTATTTCTAGTATCACAGACAAGCTCAGCTTGCGAACGAGCATCATCACGTCTTTTCTTAAGTTCAGTTAACTCAGCGGTCCAGAAAGGTTTAAATTTTCTTATTTTTCCTCTAGGGATTGAGGAATGGGCACAAACACGAATAGACTCAGTAATGAAATCTCCACTTTTATCAGGGTTAGAAAAAACGAGTTTATTCGGAACAAGACGTTTGTCAGTCAGTTGTGAGTAATTTGTCCAATCAGCTTTTTTTTAGATTCCATCTAGGAAAAGAATCTTGATCAGAAATGGAATGATGGGAGTCAAAATTTTTCAATTTACCAGTAACAACATGCAAAGGTCCCAGAATACACCACGAAAAACACCCCCAAACAAGTACAACACCCTCACCGAACTTGGCAGTTCTAAAGGTGCACTTGGGTAACAGACGTTCGCCAAGCATTCTCCAAACTCAAGCACGTCCATCCGACTGGAAGAACGAGTAGCGTGACTCGTCGCTCCATAAAACACTTTTCCAATGGTCCACAGTCCAGCTTCGACGTTGCAAACGCCAAGCGAGTCTGGTGGCTTTATCGGACGCGGTGATGTTTGGTTTGCGTGCGGCAACACATCCGTGGATATTGAGAGCGTGTACTTCTTCACGCATATTGGGGTGCACCTTAACCTCTGCTGCCTTTTGAAACTGTTGAGGATTTGGAGTGGTTTCTTGAGGTTCTTATGAGCCCCACACTTCAGGACACGCCTATTCCGTTCGGTCAGTTTACGGAGACGACTAACGTCTGCAGTTCGTGTCCCAACTGTTGTAGTCTTTACTTCTTCACGACATCACCAACAGTTGACCGTGGCTGTGATAATTCTACCACAATTGCGCGAATAGACTTTGGCTAATGTGAAACAAACTATAACACCTCTTTCAATGTCACTAAGTTCCTTTATGATACATGCAAATATATAAGCAAATAAAAATAGGGGAGGCAAAGGTATTTTATACGATTTACTTATTTTCAGTGGAACTAAAAAGCTTGAGGAACAAATCATTGGTAATTAAGTAACTCAGATTTTTGGTTTTTACGTGATAAGAAAATGCTTACTTTTGGAATGTAGGAGTTCATCAATGTAGTTGCCGATTGAAAGTGCACTTCGTATGATCCTTTTTTATTCAGTGGTGGCCTACTTGTAAGCCGTCTTCCAACAAAACTTGTAATTTGTTTACCAACAGGAAATTCTCTCGCTCTTACGAGAAAGTGTAGTAGCCAAGTAGGATGAAGAAGTCTGAAAGTAAAGAAGCCATTCAAAATTGAATTAAATTAAGTTAAACTCATTAAATTTGATTGTAAAAATGCATTTCTATTTTAGCAATGCATTCTATTAACAGTTCTTCAGGGCTTTGAATGATGAATTTCTGATTTTAAAATGACCTAAATTCTCTTTCTCTGTCCACTGGCAAAATATAAAGTATTACAATAAACTGTATCCTAAGAAAATACGTGTTTTACCAATATATACTTATTAGTAAAAGGAACATTAAAATCAGAGTTTATTTCAACCACTTGACAGCCGGATCAGAATAAAGCTGTCTTTCAGAACAGTGTTATAAGAGTTTAAAGAGGGAATCCACATTGTATTGTGCTAATGCAATCTTGGCAAACTCGGAAATTTTGTCCCAGATATTTTTGTATATTTTTCTATTATGAATGGCAATTTTGCGTTAGAAAACGCTTTAATTTGCAATTCGATTAAAAGTTGCCAAAATAGAAGTAAAATGTGAACTTTATCACATAAATGCTTTGCACAGTTGTTTCTCCAATCTCGAAATCTTTAAAATGTTCTTTTAGTACGATAAATCAAATGACGATAAATTAATGTTTTTAATGAAACAAGGAATTCGCTTTCGTTTCTCCTCTCACAAGATGAAACGTTGCAAATACAAAAGATTTTTAGGGAGAGATATTCGAAATATACGCCTTTTAAAAGCCCATTCACTTATCAACAGAATTGAAACTTAAAAGTGTAATTCAACATATTTTACATAGTAGTTCGCTTATAAAGACGGTCGGCAGATAGTAACCCAAGCGAACATTTTAGCAACTACATTACCAACTAGTAAAAAGGGTTGATCTAGTTATCGAAAATCCCAATAGCAGCTACTAGAAATGTTTTGTTATTCCAGTTAGTTATGAGCATAGAATTGAAACAAATGAGATTTCAATAAATCTTTTTAAACCAAAAAAATTTATTTAAAATTTTAATTTAATTTAGTCCAATACTAAATTATATTTTCAAAATTCGAAAAATTCCACCAATTATTTAAAAAATACCCTACAATCTATGATCTACTCGAAGTATAGATACATGGGGAAATGTTCCTGATTTATTAGGTTCGATGACAGTTTTTAGGGTTATGAAGACAGAAATAGAAAAGGTACCGATATAATCTCCCATTGAAAAGTACAAATTTGTATAAAATTCGCTCATTATTCGAACTAAAATTAGATGCGGGATACAAAACTTTATGGATACCAGCTATACTATTTTTTATCGAAATAACTTCATTTGTTACCTCACCTAGGTACGTCCAGAGAAGTAGGGTTCAACACGACCAATGATTTGGGAGAATATATTCGATTTCCCATGCTAAGATGTAGTCCGGGAAACATAGCACTGCTATGGCAAACCAACAAGTCGACTCTGTGAAAACAAAATACAATAAATATTACAGCTATAAGCAAAATTTATTTTTGACACATTGCATCAAATCAAGAAAACCCGATTAAGAACTAAAATTTGCATTTGGACAGAATACGATAGACAGAACTCAATTTTGCATTCATTTCTTCTGAAATAGCTTCGAGCTAATTTCTAACCACATTTGTATCAAAATATTTTAAATAAACGAAGCATAACAATGGTATTGAAAATATCACCTCGTTTCACGCGCCGGTATGGCTTTTTTTTTATTTCTCCATGTCTATGATTGCATGACTTTCAGGCAGCTTAAAATCGTGTTTGGAATTTTAATATTCCCTCTACCCTTTCTCATACGTAAATGCTATGACTAAAAAAGACGTACTCAACATTTAATCAACACGCTGGGAATAACTACTTAGTAAATAAAAATAAATGTGACTCAATTAAAAATGGCATAATACGCCCATTGACAAGTCTGGTAGGGAAGCTGATAGGAAATCCATCGCTAACAAGCTCAAGTGTAGTTAGGTCCAGGCAGTAAAAGTTTCCCAATTTCCAAAACGTTTGTGAAAATTTCTTGAAACGTTAGTTAACTAGGAAAATTATTATTCATTAAGGTCCAGTGCATACATCTGGTTTTTCAACGTGCGGCGCCGCTGCGGCACCGAAGTCGACACATAACCGTGAAATGACGCAGTACTCATTTCGCGCCATTTCTGACAAGTATTATATCGAAGAAAACGTGTTTATTTCGCTTACTTGGTGTACAAAAAAGTATATTTTGAAACAAAATAGACGTTACTGGATACAACCATTTATTAATTATTATTTATATTCCATTTACTTATGAAAACAAGATACTTCAGAACGGAGACACGTGTGCGGCGAGCTGCGGCGCCATGGGGAACTTCGGTACAAATTGCACTCAAGTTGGACATGCGGCGCCGGAGGCATGTGTGCACAACTTCATTGGATCTAATGTATCTCAGACCGCACTTGCGTTGCAGCAGCGGCGCCGCAAGTTGAAAAACAGGATGTGTGCACCGGGCCTAACACTTCTAGTGACTCCATCCATCTGATTATACTATATGCCCTAGCTTGCTGAATGATGCACCGTATGTAGAGATCTTCGTGTGAAAGTATAACATATTTCAAAATGAGATGATAAATCTTTTAGTATGTTTATAAAGTTTCAACTAAAGTTTTTATTTCATTCCTAATAGCCATATCTGAAGAGTATAGCATCGTAACTGTCCTCGCATAACTAGTAGGAATAGAGTTTAGGGAAATCAAAATTACCTGGGAACGCGAAGAGCTTGGAGAAAATCGTTAACATATTCCGACTTCTCCTCTGGTGTGCTGCGAAATGATGTTAGATCAACTTCCCAACCTAATACGAAATGTATCGATAGTTAGTGAATTAAGAAACATAATGAGAATTAGAATAGGTATTTAAAACTAGCAACAACTGAAGCTATTATGAGACAAAATGACCATAATTCAGTAAACAAAGAGATGGATTTTAATTAAGATCTGCAAAACTAAACTAACTAAATTCAGACGATTTACGAAAATGAGATGGCTTGACAAGGTTTTCGGACGTGGTGAGCTCGAATCATTAAAGTTAGTGTCGATCTTGGCGACGGTCTGCCATATCGTCTTTCTCATACGATCGTCATTTGTGTACTAGTTCTTTTTTATCGATTTAGTGGGAAGCTCCGCAATTACTGGGTGAGTCACTCATACACGTGACTCGGGAAAGCATGCGTCTGTTTGTCTCGATAGCATCTGCGTTCACAGTACGACGAGGGATTTCTTATATCCCACACTCACCATCTTAGACAAGATAGGTCTTGTCAACAAGGTACCTGGAAAATATAGTAGAAAGGAAGGAAAGAAAGGAAGAAAGAAAATGTTCGTCGTTGCAGCCTAGAGAAAAAGTTCTTTGTTTGACATCGTTTACTGCTCAATTGGTGATTGAGCTTAGCTATACATCTTTGGAGCTAAGTTATACATCTTCGGAGCTATGTCTCACCTATCATTGATGAACTGTAAAAAGGTTTTCTTAAAAGCTCTGATTGTCGTCTTTTATTAATCGTCTTCTGAATGTTTTATTGAATCGTTTCTGAAAAAATAATTGTAATCCTTGTGACGCATCTTTGATATTAAGCTGTAGGCCAAGCCTTCAAGTTCTCGGCAGTCGTTTAAGTTTAGTGGGGATCTTCATGATGTCCCATCTTCTTTACTTCATACCGGTCGTATAGATCGACTTTCGTAATTTCATAAGGGGCCAAAGAACGAAATTTTAAACCGGTTCCAAATTGGGTTCTTTTGATTGCAATCTCGTCAACATCTTTGCACTTGGTTGCATCTTTTCGGTAATTTTTTGTTGCTGTTTCCTTGTAATTTAAGAATTAATTTTCACCCACTTGAAAAAACCCGTTTTAGAAATCCAAGGTAATGGAAAACCTAAGAGCCTTTGAATTTTGTTTAAAATGTCCCCATTCAAAGCAAGGACAAACTATCTTTCATCGTCCTGCTGTTACGTCGGCTAAAATAAACGCATATGCAAATTAGTCCACCTGTCTTCTTGCAAAAAACACAAAGAGGACCGTATAGACAGATGACTGGCACGATACTTGACTTCAGCCATTCGGTAATTGGTCTACCTCTTATTTTAACTAAGGAAAATCAAGTCTGCGATTGTTGTGCAATCGGTTAAGATTATATTCATCTCTAAATCAGTGTTCTTTCTTATGTTCTGTTTATAGGCATGTACAATTTGTGTAACCCGTTCCCGATATTGCGATTTTATAAATGTGCGTAAGGTATAGATTGTATCATAGTCTTCTTAGAAATAAGCAATATTGATCGTAAATGATAATACATCGGTAATTAAGGAAATGCCCTTTTTATCCTATAGAAAATTCGGCCTGTTAAATAGTCGTTTCCAATGATTACATTCACAGAGATAATGTCATCTTTTATGATGTGTATGTTGGACTGCAAGTTTGTGTCTTCTCATACTTTGAAAAAAGTCAATGGAAAAAAATTGAATTGTCGATTCCAGTAAAAGGAATTCGAGAGGGGAAGAGGACTGAAGAGCCTGCTTTTCTATAAATGATCTAATTCATCATTATAGCTTAAAAGTCAAAAACAAACAAGGAAGTAAGAAGAACATCAGCAATTGACACTTGCAGTTGCATTGAGTTGAGTGGAGTTGCTGACTGTAGAGCTATCGGCTCAACTTGAGTCCAAAGGTTAATGCTCAAAAGAGTTAGGCGATATATTTTGATTTCTTTTTATGATTGCTCTTTAAACAATAGAAGACTTATGAACAAGAGTATTATTGCATGAGAAGTACTAGTTAGATTTATGTACACAATATGAACTTTAATGCCTCATAACACCATAATTATTACAAGAAATAATAAGAAACGGATGGTGTATAACTGTCTACGGACCACCTGGACGTCATGTTTTTTTTCTTATTTGGGACGAGAAGTTTCAGAAAAATATTTGATTAGGCGTGACGACACATTGAAAAGTTTTTCATACGCTTTAGATTTAACTTTAAATTTATCATTGAATCATCCATAGAATATTATTCATTTGAACTTGAATCTGGAAGAGTATTTATACAATATTCCAAAACGGATTTTTCATCAATATCTTTATGCTGGGAATATCTCTTAATGCATTCAGATGATCAGTTAAATTTTCATTTTGTTTAATAAGTCTCTGTTTTAATAAATTCACGTTGGCGTGGTGTGGAAGTTTGGAGAATGGGATTCCAGTTAAGGCGTGACCTCGTCATCTGACCACGGTTCAAAATTACATGGTGTTGGGATTGATCCGACAATTTTCAATAGCCCTTTGTGTTGCTCCAGTGTAACTTTAATTAAAATACCTACCTTTCTTAAGGAATTATGCAAATAAACACATGTGACTCTAGATTTTAATTCTCAGAGTATATGATATTTTAAAGGTTGTCATATGACAAACCCTTTAGCGATTGAATGAACACTTTTTCACTGTGTGCTAAGGAGCATTTCGTAAAACCAATTTCTGCGCTTCATCTTGAATATATACACAGAAAAGCATTATTCTAAAAAACATTCAAGTGGAATATCAACAGTCCTTGAAAATGTCAGTGTCCAAAACATCCTTCATGCAAAATGTTAAATTAGTAACACTTGCATTGCAATCAGAAAAGTTTTTCAAAATTCTTTATTTTTAGCACGAAATCTCCCGACACAAATCAGTTTCAACAAATTGTTACACATACGTGTGGAACATGCTTTCAAGGTCCCTACAGTCGGAATCTGAACCATCGGGTGGTTTTAATAATGAACAATTGGAGAAGAGCTGAAGAAATAAACTCACAATTCCCCTACATGCTTTCGCCTTAATCAATATGCAAGAGATTGCAAGTGAGAATAAAATCACCTTCAGAAAAAAGATTATAAAGCTATATTTTCTTAGTCACTTCAAGGTATTTATCTAATTCTAAATGGCTCAAGTAATTTAGGTTTGATCAGTCCATTGAATCGCCTTAAATGAGTTCGTCCCAAAGTTGAACAGCTTTGGTAATTCCGTTTTTCGTGGATTTCAAAATATGAGAAAAATTATTCACTGTTGATATTTTGAAAAAGTTAAAAATTCAGACAGGAGGAAACTTTTTTGTGCTGAATCAATAATTAGATCAATTCATATTTCATAGGTTTCATTTTTTAAAATGAATTTAACGTTCATTCACAAAAAAATTCTAATCAAATTTATGTGCAATTCATGCTTACTAGAAAAGTACAAAACGAATGCAATTATTACTAGTTAAAATGCATAAATAGTCGTTAAACAAAATGTTCAATCACTAAAACAAAATGTTCAATCATTATAACAAAACTTTTTTTCGCACTCGTTCTTCTTAAACTACGAGTATGTATTTTTATGGTTAATATAAAAACTGAAGAAAAATAAATTTGAAAACTTACAGTTTGGAGACTGCTTGCATTTGTAATCCAAAAATAGTAATCCAATGAGCACAACACACTGTTTTCACACAAACACGGACACTTGAAAAAATTTCATCTTGAATGAAATATTTCTTCCTGAACACTTTTCTCATTATTCAACTACTTTTTTATTTGAATATTCGGCGCAGTTGGTTCTGTGGGATTTTTAATGAAAATTCCGTACTGGCCACAGTCCTCATATGGAACACATTTACCATTATCCAGTAAATTAAGAGATCAATTTAAACTAAGAAGAATTTAATATGAGCTAAATACAGACTATTTAAAAAATGAGATAGGATGACAGGTTTAAAGTCTTTGACTGAATTAATAAAGATAGTGTGTACATATTATTGTTATTGTACATATTATATCTCATTATTTTTTACCTATTTGACGAAAAGCTCTCTCATTACTAGGTGAGTCAGGAGTAGGTGTATCGAGCAGACAAGCGGACTTTGGTACAATTTCTAATCCGTTGAAAGTACAAAATAAAATATATCATGAATTCCATTTGGAGCAACTCATTAGAACGAAAAACATCAATTGAAGAAGTATATAAGAGGTTCGAAAGCTTTTTCACTTGCGTGTAACCCTTTCAAATAAAGTGGTTTCTCTAAGAAATCACAAAAAGAAAATTCCCAGGCTAATTGTATAGAAGTTTTTTTCGGGTACCACGCTTTAATTATACTAGAACCTTCATCTGTTTTATAAAAGGTTATTTAACTTTCGTATATTATATATACGCTTGAAAGAGTTAATCTATGAAGCAAGTAACTAAAAACACCAAAATGTACTGCATATTCATTAAAATATATCAGGTATTTGCTCGCCATTGAAAAATAACCTTATTTACTCGGCAATCAAATTTGTTAAATAAATGACAGATAATTTAATTTACACGAAACTAGTATGAATATCCTCTTTAAACTTAATTGAAATTCATTCCTTTTTAAATAACCATGTTTTTTTTTTTTTTTTACAAACCTAATGGAAATCGCAGTATAGACAACAAGAATATTCGACGTGTTCACACATGAATACTAAGCACAAAAAAGGTTCACATGTATGCACATTTCAGCCTGTTTGTGCCATAGAACCAATGTTTGGCCAATGTGCGGCCATGCAGCGATCATCTTAGTTCAACGATTCAAAGATAAAAAGTAATCTAATTCCTAGAAAATGAATCCTTTAAACATGCTGATAAAATCATTTTTGAATGGTTTATTTTTTTCCTAATCTATTACTGTTCATGAATACAAATACAAATATTGACGACCAGCTACAGGCTCAAGCCCAACAAGGCTGGTCCTTTGTTTATGAACTCCCCAATTCCCACTGACTATCCAATTGTATCTTAAATTCGTACACTCCCTTTGAATTAACTATATTCTCTGGCAACGCGTTACAACTGTCTGTTACCCTATTAAAGTAGTAGTTTTTCCTTAAATCCCAATTAAAATGTGTCTTATTCAATTTATACCCATGGCCCCTTGTTCTGTCATCCCTATTGAAATTTAAGTCCTCTGGGTCCCCTTGTTTTACCAACTTGAAAAGCTGAATCAAATCCCCCCTCCTTCTTCTTCTTTCCAGTGTATACATGAATTATCCGAAACAAATTGGTTTTCTTTCAAACCATCTTCTAAATCAAAAGTTGACAATAGCCCACTGTGCTGTTCCAGAACGATGTTGATTCACCTACCTGCCTACCTTCTAAAATGGCCCTTACGCCATAAAACCCCCAATAGAACCAATCAACCTACCAAAGTAAAATTTTGCTCTACATCGTACTGTAAATTTATATGATTTTATTACATAAACACATGTCTCGAAATAGGACAACCCACCTGGAAAGTTGGGTGCAATGACTCGCACACCCAGCCGATGAAGATGAGCGGTGAGGGGATCGAAGTCCCTATAAGATCCAGGAGAGCCGTGCAATGAAATCACTGTGGGTGTGTCCACTGCAATTCCTTGATGGCCGGTGTCAATGTATTTGACTCTGAACGGTATATCAGACTTAGGTACTTTCCAGTATCGTTTCTCCTGCCGCCATTTATCGAACAGGAGACCACAGGTGTTGATGTCTATTTCCTTTTCTTCCGCGATCTCATGTCTTACAGGTATTTCTATATCCAGTGGTCTCACATTCTCATCTGCCACTTGAAGGGTGCTGACGAGTCTCTGACTCAGTACCACGACATTCCTGGAGATGGGTTCATTGCAGAGTGTGGCTCCAGCGAGCTTTCTTCCGATGACGATCATGGCTGAGGATATCTTTCTTTGGTCACGAAATATAGGAAATTAAAATTCTGTAAAAATAAACAATTTTTCAGTTAATTTGTTTTGATTAAAGTCATAAAGGAACTACATTGTTATAAATGTTTCATTAGTTCGAAAATCTGTTGTTTTTTAATAATCAGAGAAATTTGTATGTCTTAAAATTTTTTCCCCCCTGAATCTGCCTATAATTTTCGAGTAAAACCTCGTGTTTAATTCGAAGCTATTTTTTGATGATTCGAATGTTTCCCTATTGAAAAACCCATTTTAATACTACAACTAACGCCATCACACACTTCCATGCCAAGTGTCGTGAGTGTGTATCCTTTTAGATAGGTGCATTTGGTATGAATAGAGCAAGTCACCGAGGTGTGACGTCTATCCACAGTGTCAACTAATATCGTACATTAGTTGCATTATTTCATGGCTTTTCCACTGCGCCAAGCAACCTCATAGTCGTACCGCACAGGGTGTATTTCTCCTTTCTATGTCAGTAAATCTTTCATTGTGTCCATATATGGCCAATGTGCCATACAACTCAACTCAACCAACCAACCTATACTATTTATACAACATGCTTGTTTAAGTCTCTTAGGATTGTTAAGTTGTGATGAGACTATAAAATTCATCATGCCAATAATGTTCGCAATCGAGTCATTGTTAGAAGAACTAAAGTGCACTTAGAGCGAGTCGAAAAACCTTTTACAAAACATCAAAATCCATGATGGTGGAAAAAAAATGTCTTCTGACGTCTTGAACAGTTTGTAAAATTTTGTAGATATCGTTATCATCTTTGGCTTACCCCTGTTTGGCCTTGAAGTTTATTTTACCTTGAAGGTCACTCATTATGCAGCTCAGAAAACCTGCACCAGGAAATTCATTTTGCCGTGAATGCGTCGTTAAAATCAGACCACTACTAGGTGACTGGTACTGAAAGTGAATCGGACAAAAAAATGGTCATTCGAGTTCAAACTAATATTTTCTATATCTCAACGCAAACCAAACTAAAATAACGTCATTCGATAGTTGTGGTAACAAAAACTTGCCAGTGACTTTGAGTTCGAAGGCACAATAAACGAGGATGGCAGCGTTTGTTCAACTTTCTGCTCCGTCGTGCAAATTTTAAATAGGTTTAACACGGAACTGCGAAGTTCTAACTTCGAAATTAATATTTGTATTTCATATTCATTCCTGAAAAACATTTTCAAAATATTCCAATTCAAGATTTAAATTTTCGTTTTGTGGTTCTCTTACAGTAACGAATATGTTATGATCCATAATCAATGCTTGTGTAGGGTAAATAAGATTAAAGAAATATCTATTTTTTCTTATAAACATACTAATTGACTTCACAACTGCTTTTGTTGGTACATAGATCAATTTTTATAAAACTGTACTCGTCCTTTATTTTTCACGTTTATTGTTCTAACACAAAACTATAAATATGTAACTATTACTCGACTATATTAGGTCATAAGTATGTCTTAAGTTATCCACACCACTGATATTCAAGCGTAAATGCAAAAATAATACATCTAACAAAAAATAGTGAAATAAAATTTTTTTAAATTAGAAAACAAATCAAAATTTTGTTTTTCTTTGCATAAGAATACTTATGACAAATGACAAAACATTTATTTGTCTTCCAGTCTCCAATGTTAATAGAACTCCCAAAGAATTAAATATTATTAAAAGTTAATTATTACAAGCATAGTTCAACGCATGATGCATTTAAGTGTAATCAGAGCTTAGTATGACTTAGAATATTTTTACTACGCGAAACACAAGTAAATCATACGCATTAAACATTTTCTAAATCTCGTATCAAAATGTTCAGTGCGAAGATTTTAAAAATCAATATTCTACAGATATCATGTACAGGCTCAGATGTCACCTCGTCATCTGACCGGGGTTCAAAATTGCATGATGTTATCTTCTGATCATTCCGTTCAGGTTTGATCTCGGACCAACTACCCGATGTGTTGCTCAAATACTTACCTACCTATTTTCCGTATCGGAAGTGGTAGCTCTGCTCACCAGTTAGGTAGTACAACTAACGTCTCACTGTAGTATTACAATGGGCTATACGCGACGGTCCGAGATCAATCCCCATCCCGAAAAGTGGGAAACATGAGTATATTGCTTGTTTTGTTTAATCCTTTTTAGTTTCGAAATTGATTTGTTGGTTAACAATGTGTGTGGAATTTCGTTCCTTCATTATCAATCAGTACAAAGACATAAATAAAATTTAGGTAGGAAGACTGGAATGCTACAGATAAGTGTTTTTTTCAGAATCCTCATACCTTGAAAAATTAAATTACCCTAAGAACTTCATATAATTTCGTTGATTGATTAGGATATGTTGAAAGATAAACTTAATATTTCCCTTAATTAATATAATGGTATTTATCAATTAATTACGCTGCATAATAAACATTATTCACCGTGAAAAAAATTATCCGACACATTACTAATTATTAAGTGAAACCCATTGCATGTATCATGTAATAATAATTATTTAATAATGTAATTACTTTGAATCAATGTCACACTTTTTGCATGAGAAAAGAGAAAGTAAACTTTAAACATTTACTTCGAACATGTATTATACGAATTTAAAATAGTTTTAAACCAAAGTAAATAATTGATGGTAAAACATTTCACATAAAACTGCCATCAACGACAATGAACAAATAGAAAATATATTTTGAAGAAGTGTGTGGTAAGGAGAGAAACAAGAAAATAAAAAGTTACTTTTAACATCTTCCAGAAATTTAACATCTGAAATTAAATTAATTTTAAATCAAAGTAAAGAATTGATTATAAACAATTTTACCTAAAACTACCAGTTACGACAATGCATAGAAAATATAATTAGAAGACATGTGTGTAAGGAGAGAAGGAAGGAAATTAAAAGTTAACTTCCAACAATTTCTTCCAACATTTAATATTTGAAATAAAAAATAGTTTTAAACAAAAGTAAGGAATTGATTGGAAAAAATTTCACCAAAAACTTTCAGTAACGACAATGCACAAATTGGAAACATTTTCTAAAGACGTATGTCTAAGGAGAGAAGCAAGATTCAATTGACAGGTGGAAAGTCACAACTGGTTGGGACGAAGAAAGTGAAACGCGAAGCTGTTGGGAGAAAATTATCTTAGCCCAATGACAAAACGTCTGTTGCGGGCAGTAAACCCTTCTTTCCCATCGCAGCCTAAAACTAACTCGTTAACGGCACCAGTGCAGGCGAGCGGGAAAGACGCCAAAGGAATGAGCAAGTGACGTCGCCGTCTTTGACAATGAGTGAAAACACATAGGTATTCCACACATAGCGGTCATACAACAACTTGTGTAACAGAGGTTGAACAGAATTAAATTAGAAATATTTCGCTTTCACTATACTTAAAAACAACCTATACCTAAATTTATGTGCTTATGATTGTATGATCGAATTTTAAAATAATTGAATCATCAATGTTTTTTAAGATGAATTTATTTTCTAGTTCCAAATAATAGAATTAATCTGAAAATGCGTTAAAATTATTTAAAATACATTGAACCTTCTGTGAAATATTATTTAAAAAATAAAAACATATCTTTAGAAAATTCTAGAATTGTTAGTGGAAAAGTTAACACTTAAAACTAAAAGCTTAAACAGAAAAAAGTAAGAGATTTTGTACCAGCTGTGCTGTGTGCATTCTCATGTAAATGTACAAAACTATTAGTATTAATTTATAAAATCCAAATACTCTTTACGAACCAATAAATTTCAGTCAAATTGTGAACATAAATAGTACTTGTAATCTTTTATACTACTTCGAAAGAAATAAAACAGTTAAATGTTTTTATCATTTTCGAAAAAGTTTCAATTCTAGAGCTGTACTGTAATGTCTCCTAGCACATCGCCATGTCTTATTAGTGTAATCTCTAGGTTAGTTAGATAAAACAATAAGAAAACAAGAAGGTTGGAAATGTAATCAGATCACGGATTCAAATTTGTAATCCTAGAATAATTTTTTTAATTTAAAAAGGTCTGATGAACACTAATATAAAAGCAAGTACTTCGCTGAATTCTGATAAAATTTTAATGCAGGCTTATCTTGATTGAGGTTTTCTTCGAAACGACACTATTTAGCTTCTAAAATATACCAAGTAAACCTTAAAACATAAATTAAAAATATCGTTGAAGTTTACTTATAAATATATAAATAAATAAATATATATATATATATATATATATATATATATATATATATATATATATATATATATATATATATACATATATATATACATATATATATATATAAATATATATATATATATAAATATATATATATATATAAATATAAATATATATATATATAAATACATATATATATATATATAAATATATATATATATATAAATATATATATATATATATAAATATATATATATATATATATATATATATATAAATATATATATATATATATATATATATATATATATATATAAATATATATATATATATATATATATATATATATATATATATATATATATATATATATATATCCTAAAGAATTACTTCCAAATCTTTGAGGACAGAAAACACTAACCATTCAACGAAAGCATCCTTCTTCGTCGAAGATAAAGTCAGTACTCCCAAGTATACCCCACTCCTTGATGTAGGGATAGGAAAAGAGTCTAGAAGTGACAGGTAGTAACCTGCTCTTTTTTACCTGTTCTTTAAAAAGAACAGGAACAGATATTGGGCTATCTAGCCTTCTCTCACAGTCAACCTTCAAACGCAATCTGCTACTTAACGGGAGCTGGGCAGTGCGCATGTCCCAAAGTTAATAGAACATTTCTCTACTCCATATATTCTAACAACGCGCATGTCCATCGAAAAGTGGATTAGTTTATTTTTGAGCAGTAGGGTGTAGCATGGATTTTTGGGAAGGATTTGAAACGGCGATTGTGTCGATCTTCTAGAGTTCAATACGCCAGTTTTTAATATTGTTTGCAACTGTTTCTGGTACTAGATTTTTATTCTCTCCTGGTGGTTTATTTTATCGTAGAAAATTGCCTTGTACTGGCCAACCTCTGATAAAACAAACCTTTCCTATTTAAGTCTCCGTTCTCCAGGAGGCAGTTTTATCTGGACGATGTAAATTCTCATTAACAAAACTGATAAGATCGTGATGGACGAGATAACCTGTCATTGATAAACTTGAATCGATCATGATGGACGAGGTATCTCGTTCAAACCACTCAGAGGGTTAAAATGCTGCGCGAAAGAACTAAGTGAGAAAATCTTCGAATTTAAAGAATGCGTGCGCATATACGGGTTACGATTCGAATTGCTAGTTTTCAATGACAGAAAACCCTTTGAAAAGGTGCATTTCAAAACTGATGGATCATTCCATGATCGTAGATCACTCTCCGATAGAGTTTGACAGTTCCGTATTTCCGTCTAGTCGCTGTTGCCTCTATTTGATTCGCAATACTTTTCCCCTCAACTTTATCGAATTTAAATAAGAAATTGATTTCAAAATTTAAAATGTGTGAACACATTTTACTGTGAAGGATGAATATTAGGATCGGGAGTAAAATGTATGCTCTTTCTATATGCGGAAAGTGATTTCGAGTGAGATCGTGGGATAATTGCGTTTTTAAGAAGAAACCTCGGAAACAAGCATTTCACCATAAAACTAAGTGTTGAATGTAAATTAGAAAGTAGTTTTCTGACCTACATTCTTCGTACTTTGAACGTGCTTAAATGGATTACAAAAAAATTAACCGGTTTCGACAAATAAATAAATTTTACTTTACTAGTTGTTATCCCAATATGGCCTTAAGTTCTTATAATCTTTTTAAGTACAACTCCCCCCCCCCAGTTATAAAAATATGTTTTTAGAAGTCTTTGAAGTGATTGTCAGTATCAGATTTTGTTCATCGAAAAATAACATATGTACCTAAAATTTTATTACCATTTCTTTCAGCGATTCATTTTGTCCTAGGCACCGCGTATCAGTATGGAACATCATACTTGAGATGGTTCACTTATGAACATTATTGAACGTTTCGATTAACTGTTTTTACGATTATATTCTTATATACATTACTTTGTTGCTGTTATTTTCGTGCAGCCTGGAGAAACCTGGACCTTGTGCCATAAAAATTTAATTACCGGATCAGTCAATTCAAAGACATCTTTATCTTTTATATCTCTTTAATACTAGAGAAAAACCTACCAACTAAAATGCCAGCAGATGAATCATTTGTATTTTGTTTTATATATAGAGGCATAATTACAAAGTACACTAACAAAGATAACTTCAACCAAATCTGGGATCAGTCTGAGCGGTGGAACAGAGCTCGTACATTTGGAGTAGGTAGATAAGATAATTTTAATTAACGTTGTACTAAAACAACACAACGGGCTTTTTATGACGGTCCGGGATCAATCCACCAATTGAAAGATCCGATGACAACACCGCGTAATTTTGAACCACGGTTAGATGACTAGGCAAAACCTAAGCTGGCACCCTACTCTCCAAACTTCCACACCAACCCAAAGTGAGGGCTTTCGGCCACAACAGATTTAAGGTGAACCATCCACCTCTACACCATACGCTTACAAAATACCCTTGTACTGACCCGGATTCGAACCAGGAACTTTCCGATCTAGAGATTAACACATTAACATTTGAAGTAGGGTTGAGAAGGTTTTTAGTATAGTGGTGAGCACACACACACACACACACACACAGAAGAGCCGGTTTTAAGGAACAGTTCTTTTATAAAGAGCAGCAAACAGCAACTGGTTCACATAGAAGAACGTATTTCCTATACCTAGTTTTTTATAGATTTCCACAGCACCTGCGATGAGATGGTATGCATTTTGCAAACAGGTTTTAAATGTTTTTAATGGCTTTGTTGTACAGAGAAATACATGTAATCTAAACTAGCTTTCCTGCTTTTCTTTTGAATTCATAATATCCAAACTGTTTTCTGTGAAAACGTTCAGGAATTAATTTCTTCCATTATTTTCGTTGGAGCTACGTAAGTGGAATTTGAAAGAGGAAGATAATAAAAAAAAAAAACAAGCAGATTGGCAGTTAGATTCCTGATGTTGAAATTCAAAAGACTAATTACCGAAACTTTGTAAATGCGCATTAGGATTGTTAGAGTTATGGAAAGGTTACGTAGGTATCAGAAAATTTCTGATTCGCTTGTTTATGCTTGGTAGGTAGGTAGTTGAAATTACGTCGCACAGGAGTAAAACCTTTGGGGATGACCGTCAGGGATAGATCCAGAATCCATGGACAACACATCGTAATTTTTAACTTCGGTCAGATGACGAGAGCAACACACTTCCCTCAAAACTTCCACACCATGACAGATATAACATGCACGAGTCCCCACGTACGCAACGGTATTTGGTTGAATCCTTTATAGAATTCGCAACCTTCCGGTTGCTAATCCAGTATTCTACCAATTGGGCTACCGTGGCCTATTGTTTATGCTTGGATTTTCTTTGGATAGTGAGCATTGTAATGAGATCGTTTTTGTTTCATTTTCAAAATTGACATTTCATTGAATCAGCTAAAAAATCTGAATACGATCCATTTCACCAACTTCAACAGTAGGCATTTCCAACTATTTTCTGACTGTGTATTTCATACACCATTTCATTTAACATTAGAATTTCTGCTCCATCTACCCCCTTCGTAGTTGGACAGAACCTCAAAGCTATTGTGTCTGGTCACGCATGTATAAATGAAAAGAACAAAAATTTTTAGTCTGATTCAACCTCGTTATTTATATAGAAGCATGCTGCTCGCTCGCTCAGAATCAGGAGAAGTGCTTATTTTTTACCTCAAAGTGAATGTAATAAATTTTGATGGTCTTAGGAAATCCATATATACACTATATGGACAAAAGTATTTGGACACAAACTGTATTTCAGGAAAAGTGTGCTTTATTATTCTATTTAGTAATGGGTGTGCCCTCCTTTTGCTTGACAGCTGCAACACGTTGAGGTATACTTTCCACAAGTTCTCTGTAAATCTGGGCAGGAATAGCTCGCCATGCCTCTTGAAAGGCTGCGAGAAAAGATTGTTGTGAAGATGGGCGTGTGTAGTGAGTTAGTACTCGTCGCTCCAATTTGTCCCACAAGGGCTCTATCGGATTGTGATCGGGACTCTGAACAGGCCAGTCAGGCAAATTCACCTCTAAAAAGGAAACCAGTCCAGCAAGGGTTTTGCAGTATGAAATGAAGCTCGTTCCTGTTGAAATAAACAACCATCAACGCCGTAGTGATGCCAGAATGTAGACAAGACCGAATCATCTAGAATAGTGGTCCCCAACCCCCGGGCCGCGGACCGGTACCGGTCCGTGAATCAAATGGTACCGGGCCGCCAAAGGAACATTAAATTATTTCCATTTTATTTACTGTGGTGTATTTCTCTCGGGTTTGTGCGGTTCTTATCAATGAAATGTCAACTCGAATTAGGAGGCTGTAAATCAGAACTTGAAATTTGGTCTGTTACTAGAGCTTCAATTATGATTTCTGAATTCTGTATGTCTCTGTTTTCCAATTTTGACAAATGTGACAACTGTTTTCAAGTTGGTAGATAAAGTAGCTGCATTTAAAGCCAAACTGAAGTTGTGGGGACGGCGCGTGGACAGAGACATTTTGGACATGTTTCAGACATTTGTGGGGATTTTAGTTGAGACTGAGCCTAAACATTCATTCTCCCAGTTGGTGCACGATCACCTGTCTTTGCTTTTAAAAGAGTTCGAGCGCTACTTCCCAACCACAAAAGACCCACGAACTCGTAAGGAATAGATCCGCGACCCATTTGTCAACATATCAGGCGAATTTAGCATGTCTGTGCAAGAAGATCAACTGCTGGAGATTGCAAATGAAGGCGGCGTTGAAACTACGTTCGAGACAACAACTCTGCCGGTGTTCTGGATTGAAGTCATGGCGGAATACCCTGAGATTGCCCCACCACAGCACTACTTAAATCCCTATTGCCATCTGTGTGATCGGGGTTTTCTGCAGTGACAGCAACCAAAACAAAACAACGGAATAAACTGGACATAAGCAACACACTTCGGGTGTCATTGTCTCCTATTACCCCCAGAAGAAACCGCCTCGTTGCAAAGAAACAAACTCAGGGTTCTCATTTATTTAGCGTTCTAGTGAGTTAAAATGTTAAATCACTTAATATTCATTTTTTGGTGTAACTGTATTTTATTTTAAAGGCATATCTAAATGCAATTAAATTAAAATTATTAAATTAAAACAATTTAAAATATAAACAATCAAAGTCCCCCCTTCCCCCAGCGGGACGCGTTAAAATTATCAAACGTTGATCTGGTCCGCGGCGATAAAAAGGTTGGGGAGCACTGACCTAGAACGTCGAGGTACACGTCATCGTTCATGGTACCAAATACATAAAGCAATGGGTTGAGTCCTAATCAGGAAACATAACCCCACACTAAGATGGATCCTCCTCCGAATTTCTGCAGAGTCCAAATACTTTTGTTCATATAGTGTAACTGTGACGTCGGCTTAATTACCGCTGTACACGCCCCTCGAAATGTTCAACTTGGTTCAAAACGATTCGGGAAATGCACTTTGCACCCTGAATGATTATCTTGGTGGAGACATCGTTTGCTGGAGTAGACAGGGCAGAGTGCACTCTATCACCTCTTTCACCTGAAAGGGGTAATGGTTGTGAAGAAGAGCAGTCGGAAGATCACAGGAGATAGGCAGGCTTCATACACTTTAAAGACATGAACACATCATCGTTTGGAATACCTTGTCAAACGTACTAGCCACGAGAAAAGGGCCATCGTAGGATTGCTGAAAAAATCACTTGAATGTACCTCATCGCCGGAATGCATGAGATGTTGTCAGTCCGCTGGTACAAATTCTGCACGTTTTCCATATCAAGACATGAGCTTAGCAAGCACTAATCTGATGCAATTGAAGAGCAGTTGTGAGCTCGCTTAATGTTGTATGTTTGAAGTTCGCTTCTCAAGCACTACATAACGTAGACAAACATGCTTTACATCTTTATAATCTGTACAAATTTTTTTTTTTTTTTTCACCTTTGCAACAACAATTTTAAACATTATATTTAATCTAAAATTTAGCTGAAAAAAAATGGAAAATTGTCAATTTTGACAAAATTAAAAACATTTCTATGGGCTAAAGAAATTTTGAGACATTGTTGCAAATTATGCCAGGTACAGTGCTAGGTATGATAACATTACTGACAGAGTTTGGAAGTCGCATTTTAATTCTTTCATCTTAAAAATAGCTAACGAAAATAACAAAATGACAATTTTCTCCTCTTGTCAGAAGTAAGAAATCAAATGAAGGACAGCTCTGATGAAACCGACATTTCACAGGAATACAGTTTAATATGTTTATTACTTGTAAAGAGAATTTGGGATTGTAATTTGGGTCCTAAAGCCTGTTTGAATACTAATAAAATCAAAATCACAACATTTGCTTCCCAGTCCCCATGTATATTACGAGAACTTCAATGATAACAGAGAAATTAAATACAGATAATGAAACCCTAAATCGACAAAGAAATACCAAATCCTCTTTAACTTAAAAAGTGAATAATTATAAAAGTAGAAAAAATTGATGTCAAAACAAGCTTAAAAATTTCAACTTTGTATCATAAATGTTATGATTTTTAACTAATTACCTTTTCAAATTCACTATGTGGTAAAACTCCCATGTCAAATTTTGTTCTTTATAATTGAAACGTGTTTTTTTGTGCGGCCGAATTATTTTTAAATTCTTTACTTCTTTTGCTGGTGATTGTGATAAATATGAAACACGAATTTGTGACGTACAATTGGGAATAGGAATGTAGCAATGATAGTTACACGTTCCCGTAATGGCTGCGGTCACGGATGGAACACTCCTGGATTGCCATAGAGCATTCGCCTGTGTTCGAAAGCTTTTGGTTTAGCAAACCATAATTTATTTAACGGTGTTCATTTATTCGGTTATCTGCCCTTGAATGTAATAGCATATTTTTCAAAGGCGGAAATGGATGTCTAACTGGCGTGTTCCCGTCTTTTTTGATTCATCATGCGATAAAATCAAACGCTAATTTCTATCCAGTTAAACATGTTCCTGGACGAAAATAAACAAACTATAATGATGTAAATTTCAGGGCAGATAATACACATCTTGACTCTTAATACTGAAAATTAGCGAGGTTTTCGGAGTTGTCCTTCACAGTAAAATTTGTATTTGAAAAATAGGAAAATCGCTGTTTTCAACTATTTTACTTTATTATTATTTTTTTATTAACTAAGTAATAGAAACACAATATCACTATATAAAACCAAACTTTTATATAGAAGAAGTGCTTTGTTTAAAATAACTTACATATTTTTGTTACATATTTTTAGAGGTACTAGAGGAATTTTGAACTTTGTATCAGCTAGGCAAAATCTCTATTTTCTCCGATCCCTGATAATTAGCAGTGGCAGATATGAAACTAATTCAGACATTTCCTAGAAGACCTTTTACTAAAGAATGTAACAATATAAAAAATTCTAATTTGTGTCAATAATTTATTGAAATAGAGTGTCTCAAACAGGCTACTATTAATATTAAAAAATCTACATTTGTGTGACCTTGTACTTTAAAATTCAATAAAAAATAAAACATACATTTTGGACCTAATATTTGGCAGTTCCTCCTTACTATATGTAATGTATTTAAAAATTAATTTTCATCAAAATCGGTGATGTGTCAGCCACGCCGATTTGCTCATTTTGCGTGGAATGACCCAGCCGGTGAGATCATCTTGAGTTTAATATAATCGAAAAACTCACCAGGTAGCCACAGTGATGCTCTGTATACCATTAGAGATTGGATGATGTACTCTTCAGATCTGTCTTATGTGCATAAAATATTGCAACTAAAATTGATGGGATGATCTCAGAGAGCGCTCATTTTGAAGTGTTCTAAGCAACTATATTCAAGGAAGCCTTCACATTTTGGATGGTAGGCAGTTGTGCATGTTTTGCGAACATTTGGATAACGAGCGAAATAAACCATAATCGAATTGACAAACCTGATCCAATGTGGTGGTAAATGCTACACCAGTTCGTTTATTTGTAGTTCGAGTATTTTGGTTACATTGGTGTGCCTTATACGATTAATTATCACCGGTTACAAAAGATGTAGAATAAATTCTATAATGGATGAAGCTGGACAAAGGGGGAAACTCAAAATACAGGATGAAAAGTAACTATTTGAGGATAGCTGGACCCCAAAATAATAATTTTTTTTTTGGGGGGGGGGATTGTTATTTAATAATATTATTGACTTTATTTTCAAAAGTCCTGTAACCGTCCCGGAGGAAATATAAAAGTACGCTTTGAAAGTTTGCATTCTGCATTTTCAAAACTACCCGAAGATCCAAAAATTAGCTGGCCAGGAAGGGATGTTCAGTAAAACAAGTTCAAGGTTCAAAAATCCCAACAGGAATAAATATGGAAATACCTCTCCTTATATAGTTAAAGGTACCGACCGTTTGACAGACGAAGATTTTGTGAAAGATTTTTTGAGATAGCTGCTAAAACGATTTGTCTGGAATCAACCAAACATTTTGAGAAAATTCATTTATGCTTAATGAATTTTCTCAAATGACTGTGCAAAGAATTACTGCAGCGTTGGAAAATAAAAAGGGCCAATAAACGACTTATTCAAAACAATGAGGTTACCTTTCATTGAATTTTGGTGACATCACTTTGACTGATATCATTTCTACAGCTTAATGTTTGATATTTATACTTGGAATAACCCACAAGTTTGGAGTGAGGAGCTGATTGGAATGAATTCATTGTCAGATTGAACGAAGGGGGTCGACATGATCATTGTGCTTTTGGAACAGTGTTGGAAAAAATCATTAAGATCTGACAAAATTATCAGGTATTATGATTGATGGAGTTCCTTCCATGATAGGAACTAAATCGAATTTCTAACATTTTTGGAAGCAGAATTTGTGACGGCACAGCAATTTGAAACAATTCCAAACCAGGGAGTTTAGGTGATTTAATTCAATTTATGAAATTTAAATTTTTATGATGAAAAACATAAAAACGTCCCTGATATAAAAAAGTCAGTATTGGTTGTGTAACTTTTTTTTTGTGCTTTTCTGGTTGATATTACTAATTATTAATTTTTTTGATGACGGGAAAGTTTTTGAAAAGTTCAATGTTAACTTCAAAATTGTATGTTGTAAAAAGATTAAAAATTTGATATCAGCCTTCAAGGATGGTTTTTATAATTTTTGAAAAGTAAAACCATTGACAGGATTTAATTAGCAACTATTTGCCGATTCGACTGAAAATGTACTTAAACTCATCGACTTGCATCGACTAACGCTTAAACTCATCGACTTGCATCGACTAAAGCTTAAACTCATCGACTAAATCTTGAACTCATCGACATACAAAACAATGAGAACCTGAGAAGTGTTGTTTTTGTTTTTTATGCCTGCACTTTCAGATCAGAGGAGTGCCAGGCCCGTCGAAGACGGCAAGAGGCGAGGGGGGTGCGCCTTCCATGTTATTGAGCCCCATTGGGAGGAAGTCCGACTTTGCTCGACATACATGACACATCCGTTTTACAGGAAAGTCCCTTTCATACATCCATTCACTCATACATATCGTAATTTAGATTCCAATCAGAGGCCGATAACCCCCTGATTAGGTACCCCCAGAGGTATTGATTTGGTATGGGAACATGGGGGACTTTGTGACCACGACATATTTAACGTACCCCAGTCACCATTAGTGAACACGACGGTCTTTAGCCAGGTCGAAGCGCCGATCTCTCAATCATCAGAATTGCAGGCTCCGAACTGAGAAGTAAATTTAATGAAGATAATTTACTAAACTTCTATCGTTTTATCGATAAAAAGAATTGTAAATTATTGCCATATTTTTTTGTCTGCCCTCCCATAAGTAACAGTGAATCTATGTGGTTCTTAGTCATAAAAAAAGTTTGTACATTCCTGCTATAAAGGAACAGGGGAAGTATATTCTGAGTAGTGAAATGTATTTTTGAACATAGGTGAACAGGCTAAGAAAGAGTTGTTTTAAAAAGAATGAACAGCAAAGAACTGTTCTCTGAGAAGAGCAATATATCCCATCTCCAGCTCCAGATGCAAGAATTAGCTTTTGAGTTGCTATCGTAACTGTGCATGAAGGTGAAAATTGAACACAATTCTACGAAGATGGTATTTTTACAAAGGTTGTTTTTCTTGTTTGTGTATTTTTTTTAATGTTTATTTTTGTTCAAATATATAGAAATCATCTCTTTTTATTCCAACGAATAGAAATAAAGATATGTCGAAGGTTCTCTAATTCCAGACAGTTTTCAACAATCACGAGGATTACGTTTCAAACGAGAAAGACGATGTAGAACAATTTTCGTATTTATTGTTCTCAATTTGGAAGATTGTATCTGGATTTTAATAGCTTTCATACCGGGATTCAAATGGTAATATTTTGATAAATAGGAATTGATTGAATAGTACCACGAACTTGCTCTTAATTCTAAGAAAACTTTGGATTTCAAACTTTCATTTTTGAAATATCGTCTGTGAAAATATTTTTTAAATTAAGCATAATCAATCGGAGGTGTCTCTTTTGAAACAAGCGTATTTCAGAAAGATTGAAAATAGAATACTAAAATTGATACATGATCTCATTGCTAATATGGCGGTTCAAGCAGTTTACTTAGCATTCATCACACAATTTAAACCACAATGTTTGTAACGTATATAACTGCACCCAAACAAAATTGCAAGTATGTTAAACAATATAATGTGTTCTTTTAAATAGTGTTATTTATTAATAAGCTGCTTTCAAACGACTTTGAATTTTCAGCGACAGATTTCTTTAATCGAGGTCTTACAAGATTTTGACAGAAGGAAGTTGCGAGATTAGACGATTTTCCTCCTGTCATCAATACGGAATACATTTAGTTTTGACGACACGCAAAATAGCTTAGTAACGTTTCCCATGAATAAAACATTTTACAGTGCAGTCACGTTAAAAATCCTTCTATGTGTTTATTTATTGTCTGATTACATCACTCCTACCGGTAAATGGACATGTTTGTAATTAAATGACAAATCTGATTGGAATTATCGGTATAAAAACAGCCAGTTAAAATTATCAGTCACATTTTTTTCCCCATATCTTTTTCAATTACGTTCTATAGCACACCTTCGCTGGGCAAAGATTACGAGCTTAAATGATTGGAATCCCACTTTCAAGGTCAGTTAGTGTGGTGTCAAAATTGATGGTTTTGACTTTTGAGACAACTTTAGGGGCGAATAGCTCAATGAATACACGTGTATTAAAGATAAACATGAGCAGAGTTTTTTCATGTATACAGTGTAAATATATTACCAAAACATTATATATTACTGAACAATATATTAACTAAATATAATGTTTTGCCAATTCGTGACTTCAAGTAAAAGTAACATTTATAAAAATTTCCTATAAGTTTGAATTTTTGATTCAGCCTGATTTTATAAAGACTTATTATAATAAAAGCATTGTATATTTCGTTTGTATCATATGTGTATTCTACACAAAAAGATTAAACCAGAGAACCTAGTTTTAAAATTATTGTATTTTGGATGAGGAACACTATCAGAGTTGACAATGTTTTTACCGTTGCGACAAAAATTTCACAAAAATGGCACTGGCGCTTTAGCAATGATATGTATGGATGTGAAGTTTTCCCCTTTATACAGGTTCCAAAGTGCATTCTGTGAAAGTATCATCAAAATCGAAGAAAGTCGAACGGAAACCAAATTTGAAATTCTGCAAACGGACATCGAATGGCAGTTTGGTATGTGGATTTTCATCAAAACAATTTTCTTTCGATGAGCTAAGGCAATGTTTCCCAACGTGGGGCCCACGCCCCACAGGGGGGCAATTTGATTGTTAAGGGGGGGGGGCAATTCGAAAATGGACTCGACACGAGTTTAACCCTTTTGCTCCGGGCCATTTAAATGCAATGCTAGATTTCGGTGCCAAAATTGAAAGAGAAAAGCAAATTCTTAAATAATTGCGGCCAATAAATATTATAAATTCGTTTGACGAGACCAAAATATGAACTGGGTTTTTGACTTCGTCAAGTGAACCTCCCTGCGGCAGACGGCAGGCTCCGCGTGGACCTCAGGGCGCTTTAAAATCTCGCTAAACAACGCAGTTCGCATCTGAATGGCCCGTCGGAACTTCTGTAGTGTTTCGCAGCATTCAGTTGGCGTTAATTTGAAATAGGCGTCCGTAAAAACTGTTGTAAAAGTCTCGTTGATTTAAAAATATATATACATTGTATAGATATAATTGGTAAGTATTTTATTTTATTTTTATTTATTTTAATTTTAGAAGCATAATTTTCCTGAAAAATTTGTCAAATGGAAAAAATATGTTATTTTGCGGTGGCGGTGTGGTAAATGTGTTATGTACATTTAAATAAATATGCATTTTTTAGTATACGTTTACTCTATGTCACATTAAATTAATTTTAGCACATACTTTAGTTTTAGTTTTTAATTGATCTTATATATATTTCTTTCAACCCATAGTAAAATGAGTGGTGCAAGCAAGAAAAAAGTTCGTCAATATTCGGAGGAATATTTAAAATTTGGGTTCATACCTGCTGTCCACGATGAGTGGTTTTCTTTTTGTCTTTTATGCCAGCAATGCTTGACCAACGAATCAATGAAACGAGGTCGTCTTGAGGCGCATTTGAAGGCGAAACATAATGCTCATATTAATTCAGATTTGAATTACTTTCAAACTTTAAAGAAAAATTTTGAAAAGAGGACAACAGTAAAGTCTTTATTTACTGCTCACACTTCAACTCATAGTCGTATTTTTGAGGGCAGTTATAAAATTTCTTTATTCATCACTAAATCTGGAAAAAATCATACTATAGGAGAGAATTTAATAAAACCGTCAACATCAGCATTTCTTAAAACGGTTCTTGAAAAACATGACAAAGATGTAAAAGCTATGCCACTCAGTAACAATACTGTTAGCAGAAGAATAGACGAAATGAGTGAAGATATTGAAAAACAACTTGTTGAAAAGCTGAAAACAATAAAATTCTCAATGCAAAAGGATGAATAAACTTTGAGAGACAATGAGGCAGTATTGATAACTTACATAAGATATATTGATAAAGGGCATTTTGCTGAAGAAATGTTGTTTTGTAAAAGATTAGAAAGCACTACTACCTCCAAAGATATAAATATATAATACGCTAAAAAACTACTTAGATGTCAATAATATACCAATGAAAAATATAACATCTTGTGCTGCAGATGGTGCTCCTAACATGATGGGCAAGAAAAATGGCTGCTTAAAATTGATGAAAGATGAGAATCCAGAAATGATTCTTGTGCATTGTGTTATTCATAGGGAAAACTTGGCAGCTAAAAACATCTCGCCTGCTCTAAATGAAATACTACATTCAGTAATAAAGTGTATCAATGCTATTAAAGCTAATGCCAAGCTATTTTGTGAAGAATAAAACCTTGTGAGCAGACCATGTGAGACTTTTACTTCACACTGAAGTAAGATGGCTCTCTAAAGGGAACTGCTTGAAAAGATTTATGGAACTGTTTGATACTCTTAGTGATTTTTTAAGCGACAAACCTGAAATGAAGTATCTGTTAACAGTCGATGGTAAAGCATTTGTGATGTATTTAGCCGATATCTTTGAAAAACTAAATATATTAAATAAGCAACTTCAAGGAACAAATAAAACTCTTGTTGATGCAAAAGCGAAGATATTTGATTTCATTACCCTTATTGAGTTATGTCAGAAATATATTACAACAAAAACTTTGAACAGTTCCATAGACTCCAAAAATGTGAAGTAAATGATACCGCTTTACTTGTTATTGTCGATCATCTGAAAATTCTATCGGCTGATTTAAAAGAAAGATTTTCTGATTTAAAACAAATTGATTTTCCAACATGGATGATGCAGCCAATGTTAGTGGATTTGTCTGATATATCAAATATGCAGTAACAAGAAGAACTCGCAGAAATGCAAAAGATGAGTCAGTTAAAACTTTTTGTAATATAAAAGGAGCGATGGCATGGCTTTGTGAAGAAACAGAAATCAAATACCCAAATTCAACCAAATGTGCAAGAAAACTATTGTTACCGTTTCCATCTTCATATTTAGCCGAATGTGGATTTAGTGCTGTAAATGATTTACTGGTAAAAAAAAGAAATCGTCTGGATAAAACACAACGGGGAGACATGAAACTGAAGCTAACCAAATTGGAACCTAACATAAAATCTCTGTGCAGCAAGCATCAAGCGCAAGGATCTCACTAAATTAAAATATGAAATTATTATAGAAAAATTATATAGATCTATAAATATTTTTATTATATAGATTATTATAGGTCTTATAGAAAAATCTTTATTAAAATTATTTCGAATTTGAATTTTAGTTTTCATTATATGGTTTGAAATTTTATTTACTGTGTTACGTTAACAATTTCCTAGTGATTTCTTCCTAAAACCTATCATTTAAGTTTCTTAAGTGAACAATTCAATTTTTTAATATTAAAAATTATGTATATGTTACATAGGGGGGGGGGCTTAAGAATTTTAAAAAGGCTTAGGTGGGGCATGGCACAAAAAAGGTTAGGAAACATTGAGCTAAGGTGTACAAATATCTTTGAACTTAGCACCAAGAACTAATGGTCAAGCATCAGGAGGTTGTTTAATTGCGAACAAAATGCTTCTGCCCTTGTGAGAGGTAAAATTGCAAAATTATAAGTTTAGTATAACAAAGGTGAGATATTAAACAATCACTCATTAGCAAAACTGATCAGGTATCTTAATTTACGAGATGTCGTTTCAAAAAAAATACCCGACCTGATCTTGATCTGGTCATCCTAAACAAATCAGAAATATCTTAAGTTTTTTAAGGTATCTCGTCATTAGCGAAATTGGGGTCAAATCTTGATGGCCGAGATATTTCGTCGAAACCACTTGGGGGGATAAAAGTACAAATATTTTTAGATAAAAAAACTGCTTAATCTTATCTAATGTGAAATAACGTAATTATTAGCAAACACTTAACGATAAGAATGATGTAAGTCCTATCATCCATTTACTGCTCATGTTAAATTGTTACGAATGCTCCTTTATATTATATTTCTCAAAAAGTTAACCATGAAATGAAAGTGTGTCACTGATGTAAATTGATATTTCATATAGCAAAAAAAACATCTAATACTCGTTTGGCTTCACATGTACACTTCCTTCTTTAAATTCCTGTTCTTATAAAAAACAATATACTAATGCGTCGTTATGAATTTCCCTTCAGGAGGATTGAATTCATTATGTCGAATTACGCGACTAAAGGTGATAAAAAACGATTTGTATCATCAGTGATGTCTCTGCAATAAATGAACGCTTTCTTTTTCTGATTAAAATGAGACTGGTTTTGACTTATGACGCGGATTCGCCATTAGTTACTACGTCTTTAAATTCCTTCTTGGATACGTTTTTAAAATCGGTACAGTGCTGGAGCATATATGAAAAGTTGAGCTGATAAAATAGCGCTACGACTGCTTAGTCTTATCCTGTCAGAACTAGACAAATCTGTCAGGTAAACAAAGAATGCTCGTACCTGATATGTTCTTCGGATCGAGTGCTCAGGCACACTGAGCATGGGTAGAGGGTCCGCAATACGCCGAAATTCTACGGTGTTGTGTGAACTGTGGGCCAGTGTAACTTGAGATTGCTTGAAGTGTGGACTGCGTAGGTAGTGCTATAAAAAAACTACTCAAATACGCTACAATTGCAGATTGTTATCTAAAATTTATTCTTCCAATATTAATATCGAACTGCATTTTAATAGCTCAAACTTTAATTCACATTACAACATAAACTCGAGTATTCATATCAAAACTACGGTCTGTCTCCTTGACACAACCAGCTAATTTGTTCCCTTGATTTGAACAAATGATGTTTCACTAGTCACTAGTTTTTGTATCATAGAGAGAAACCGCACATAATGGTATCACTATTTCTAAGGCATATATGCGTGATAGAGAAATTGTATCCTTCATGAACAGCTTGATATTTTCGTTCACTCGTTGAATAAGGAATATAAATTACTGTCAAGTAATTACTTTGTGATGAATGTATGCATATCATTTACTTCATTGTATTCATATTATTTCCTCCCGGATTGATGCCTCCAGTGATCAGTCGCTTCTTCCATTGTACATGGGACAAAGTATTACATGCGGTCCATTTGAGGACGAAAATGCATACATTTGGTGTGCAAGAATTTATCATTGTTTTTGCCGTATGAAAGTGCAATTCAAATGGTCCCTTTCTTTAGTTCTGCCTTATCTGAGATCTTTAATAAATGTTTTACAATTTGGGAAGCAATGGGAAATTTATATACTTTTATAAGAAATTAGAGTGGTCAAGGAGCATGAGAAGTCTGAAAATGAAGATAACATTTTTTTCTCAACTAAGCGGACCAGTGCAGTCCTATCTCCGTAATATTAAAAGGGTCAAATTTAAAGGAACTTTTTCTCATGATCTTTTATGTGTATTTATTTGAATTATTTTATACAGGTTATAAAGACAATTTTAAACACTTTAACACAGGGATTAAAAAAAAACTTAACATTTGTATTTGCAGTATTGAGATTTTTTCCCTTCAATCTCATATTTTATTTTTGAAAAATGACCAATTTTCATCCTTTTCAACAATTAAAATGAACTTTTATGAGCAGATAGACAAAAAATGACTGTGTTAAAATATGTTACAGGGTATGTTCTTGTAAACCAATTTTTTTTTTATATTCGCTCTAATAGACTGAAAAAAATGTTCCTTTTATGAAAAAAGTACGTTTATTGAGATATTGTAGTTTAAAGCATAAAACTGACCTTACTTCAGATACGTACAGGTATTTTTCAAAATATTATTTAAAATACTTCTACTTAACGTCTCTTCATAAATAATATATCATTTTAAACAAAATGGTATAAACAATTATTTTCTTCTTCTTCTTCAGGAGCACAACAGCCTTTTACAGGCCAAGGCTGACTCGCAGATCCTCCTCCATCTGGCTCTGTCTGGTGCGACCGCCCGCCATCGGTTGACTCCCAAAAACTTGAGATCTCTCTCTACGTTATCAATCCATCTTGTAGGTGGTCGTCCCTTTCTTCTAGTCCCTTCAATTTTGGAAAAAGTCACTTTTTTGGTAAGGTCAGCATCGGGATTTCTAAGGAGATGGCCCAGCCATCTGATGCGTGACGCTTTAATTGTTCTCACTAGGTCGGTCCCGCCGAATTTATCATATTTTAACAATTATTTTAATTTATCGAAAAAATAATCGAAATTTTGAAAGATTTTTATGCACTGGTCCCCTTAAACTCATCATTAAATTTGAGTATATCATTTGATATATCATCCAATTTAGCAATGTGCAGTGGGGTGACTAGAAAAAAAACTTTTTTTAATTTAAAATATCTGCTTGTAAAAAAGTCTTTTAGTACCTTGAAATGATGCGGAAAAGTCACCTTTCGGTGTCTTAAGCCACTGTGGAATAGTGACCTTTTGATTTCCTGGGACAAAACGAAAAAAATGCCTTCGGTGTCGTAAGAATACGTAGAAAAGTCACATTTTCCTGTCTCGAGATTGCATGCAAAACGTTTTTTGCATACGACATTATCATTTTAGCTGCCTATTTGGCCTTGAAATTTAACTTGCTAAGCATCATTGAACATCGGAGATAAAGATAGAATTTCCCTTATTTAAATCGCACGCAGGTTCACGCACAGCGCCAAGCAGTCATATATCTAAGCGACTAGAAAATGAAGCAAAATGTAAAAATTGCAGCTAATAATACTTTTTAGAATTCATAAATAATAAAGGACTATTTGAAAAAAATAAAAAGGAGCTACACACGCTCTTCCTACCTGTAAACCTTTTTCAAATTATTCTAGCTCATGTGTGTGTTGTATTATACATAAATAAACATTTTTCTTATATCTAAGACAAGCCTGTTGTGTTGTTCTAGTGCGACGTAAATTCACCTAGCAATATCAGAAATGTTCATACTGTACCATATGGTACTAGCCGACCCTTTTCCCTAACACGTGGACGCTGGAATGTTTCGAAATGCAAAAACAACTTCAGACTTTGCACGTGCGGGTTTTCACAAAATACCGAAAGAAAGTATTTTCTCATCGGCGTTCCGTTTGATCCATAGACACAGCTGGAGTTTCCGTCGGTTCCCTAATCCCATGTCTGGGATGAAGTTTTGCTGTGGGGGACTCAAGTCGGCATGACAGACGGTTTTCGCATCTGTGTGGGGCTGTTTCTGTTCAGGAGAGGACATAAACATCTCTAGAGGGCTCGGATTTCACTCCCCTCTCGTTGTCAGCGGCGGTTCTGTGGAGCGAAGCGAACGTGGATTTTGAAATTCGGACTCGAGATTCGACGAGAGGCAGACGTCTCTGTTTTGCCATTTGTTACTTTGGCTTCAGGCAGGATTCGGTTGTCGATGGCTGTGCCCTTAATTATCTTTTTAAATTTTCTTGTAAATATTTAATTTATGTAAATAAATGGTTTAATTTTAAACCAGCTGTCCGTCAAATTTTTACATGACGGTACAATACGTCTTCGGCGAGCCAGTATTTTTCTTCCTAGGAAACCCCAAACACAGTTTCGGAATCGGTACTTTAAACTAGATTTTTTCTTTATAAAACGTTTAATTTCTAACTAGACTCGTCTTAATTTTCAATTCAGGATGTAATTCAAGTTGAATAGGAGCTTTCGTATTCACTTGTTTTGTGTTTTGAGCTGAGTTCCTATTTCTATATTTTCAGAAGCTGGTAAATTAGTCACTTGTAAAATAAGGTTTCCAATAAAAATGAAACCACGGAATGTAGGGATTTGGAAAATTTCAACAAATATTTGAGAAAAACACTGGAAAAGCAACTAAAACTTTGACTATAAAACGCAATAATCCCATCAATCTAAGAAATTTATTAAAAAATTAAAATTACATGTGTAAATGACGATAAATACTGTACAGAATTAAAATTAACAGAACAAACATAATTTCCAATTATTCGGGGTATGATGTAGCCGCAGCTTTACCAAATATGGCCTTCGTCAAATCTAACCAATCATCGGGCACATTGTCTGAAGCTCCAACAAAAAGATCACATGAAATCTGGGCCCTGATTATAACTGGTCCTGAAAGTGACCACTTTTCAATTTCTATTCCTCTGGCCACTTTCGCGATGTTAACTTCGACTATCTCTTACATTCTATTTTTATTTCTCCCTTCTAAGTTTCAAAAAAACTGTTTTCCCTTGAATTCACATTTCCAGTTCGACCTTTGATGAACTTTCCTGTTCGTTCAATCATTATCAATCATAGGCTCCGGTTACACGTATCAAAACATGCTAGATTTTTTCCTTACAACTTCTTATTGTGACTTCTAAAGTGCCATATGCGAAAGTGCAAGACACAACATCAGGTAATGAAAATATGCTTAGTTAAATTTTTAATGACATAGAAGAGAGAAATACACATAGGAAGGAACCGAACCTGAAGCAAATCGAACCTCCACCACTTGTAACTAACAGGTTGCTAACATAGCGATCAAACCCAATGAGCCACGGCGACGCCCTAAATGGTTTTGATTTTTGCAATATCAATCATTTTAAGGTACAGCTTTGATATATGCATACTTTTGTGGCAACGATTAAATGAAAACGTTTTTTAGCTCACTTTTTATGTAGTCAAGGAAGAAATTCTCAGAAAAACGTTTTTCTTAAAGGAAAATAATTAGCCTACTTATCGCGAACACTTCTAATGGAATATAAAATAGCAAAAAACGTTACAACCTGAAGCGACGTCACTAGACCATGACTAAAATCAACTGGACGTTTTAATGCCTTACAATTTTACAAGATGGTATGTTATGGTATGGTATTTTTTAATAAACGTATTACCAGAGCAACACAACAGTCTATTGACGACGGTCCGAGATCAATCCCAAATGGAGAGGTCCGAG
The DNA here is from genome assembly GCA_947359465.1 of Metellina segmentata. Lineage (NCBI taxonomy): Eukaryota > Metazoa > Arthropoda > Arachnida > Araneae > Tetragnathidae > Metellina > Metellina segmentata. The sequence continues at coordinate 59,176,981 of OX375879.1, forward strand.
GACAACAACACGTAATTTTGAACCACGGTCAGATTACGATCAATTTTACATAAAATGAAAAAGAATTGGAAATTTTTAAAGAAAAGAATCATTGAAATCAAAGGACAGTTTAACGTAAATAAAAAGAACATTATTGAATATTTGAAAAGGAAAATTTAAATTAAACTTTCCGCTTGCCGAGATTGCCACAAAAGTCGGATGGTAAGTAGGCACAACGGGGTATTGGCGATTGTCTTTTCCTGGATCAAACCCTAAAGGAAAAGAGACAACACCACCTAATTTCGAACTACAGTCAGATGACGATCTATGAAAACGGGAATAAAGTACACCAAAAGCGATGTCACAAAAGTATGCGTATATCAAAGCTATACCCGTTTTAATTTTAAACTCGACTCGGTATAATTTACAACTCCAGTAGTAAAATGTAAACTTTCGTTTTGTCCTGTGTTCTGTTTTATGTTGAAGTGAGCGAATTCTGTTTTCCTAGAAACCTAAAAAGGATAAAGAAAAGTAAAACATATCAATAAAAGACCCAAAATACAATATATAAATGTACAAAATCAATAATGCTAAGTTCTATTTATTCTGGCATTGTCTAAAATACTAACAAATGACAAGAAGTGATAACAAAGTCCGATCCTGATAACCACTACATTCTTTAAACAGATCATTTTTCTTTTACCATTCTTTTTGTCAGGTTCGTGATGATTTCCTTTCATCTATCTCTTACGTTTCTATGTTGATTATCCCATTTTTTTTAGTTTAAATAAAAACTTTTCCTCTTTCGTTTCACCTTGCTCGTTTGACCTTATTCATGTTCATTCAATCATTGTCATTCATAGGCGTACTATTACACATATCAAACACGCAGATTTTTCTTATGTAATATTTCTTACTTCATGAAAATTTTCCCATGTCTTTTCTCAATATACTGGCATATTTTCATTCAATTAAATTTTTACTTTCAATGTTAATAATTTAAAGCATTCAACAAAATGAAATATTTAAATTTGTGAAAAAAATGAGTTTACAAGATTTTTTTTCTATGATAAATATTAAATTAATAAAAAAAAACAATCCATGTTAGGGACGTAAAAGATATGGATTTTAATTTAGAACAAAATCAAACTGGATTAATTCCAGCCCCCACTACACGGTGAAATGTAATTATATGAATTATTAGGTACAGTATATAAATTAACACCATTTCCTTTTTGTAATAAAAAATCATTTTTACTGCACAACGCGTATATATGCTTTCTTATACCAAGAGTGTACTTTTTGCATATTACAATCCAGATATTTCCAACTTTTGAGACTATGTTTCACCTTTAGATGACTCAGAGAAAGTCAGAGATTCCTTCAATCCAATAGATGTACCAGTAATATAGTTGGATAAGTCGTAATTACTGGAACCAAGTCGAAAAATGCGCAAGGGTCATCTAGCTTATTTTTAATCTAATTAAATTATACTTAAAGAAACGCAAATATTTATCTGTCGAAAAATGATCTTCACAACACCAGAGATGTTTTATTCGATAATTTAGGATTTCTCATATCATCCCGTTTCATTGCGTTAGACCACGCTTTTCTTTTAACTGGATCCTTTGGAACGCTAAAAAACAGTTGTGTTTACGCAACAAGGTACTAGACAGTACTTATAAGGTGATTTTTCATTCTCACTCATTACAAAAAAAGATAGATAAAGAATTTTCACAGAAAATCAAATGGCAATCTCAGAATCTAACATAACCAACGCATTCGCTGTTTGTTTACAAGCACAGTGACGTCACAAGAGCAGCCATTGCAAAAGTAGCGTTTTCGCTCCAAATGCCCAGCTGCAAACTTAAATAATTTTTAATTAATTATCCGCATTCAAAAATTAAGAAAAAAATATACCATTATTCCTGTTTTTTTCTCTTCCATCAAATAAAAAAAATAGTGCAAATTCCTCATTGCGTCTGCTGGAGGATTTGTTTTACTCGTTGTGTAGAAGTGTATAAGTAATGTGCATGAAAAAAGAGTAACAAAGAATGCAATCAAAATAAATTTTTGCAAAAACTCGATTTACATGAAAAGGGCAAATCTTAAAAACGCGCTCCTGAATAGTAGTTCCCTTGACCACAGATTTATTCTTCATACACATTCGAACTAGTTTTGAATACAACATTTTTTACATATGAATTATCGTATTTAAATAAAAAAAAACTCGTTAGATAATATGCCTTTTATATACCAAATATTCCGTTGTATGCATTTTGATTTATGTACTCTATTCATATTTATATAATGCTACAGTCATAATGGGTATTTTAAAAGACAACACTTATGATTAGGGTTACTTTTTTGCAACAAATGCAACTTTTTTTCACGCATTCTACGCTGCATGTAAAGTACTAAAAACAAAATTTCTCCTACATGGGGTGTATAGTAAGTGAGTTATAACCGCAATATAAATGCAACTTTCTGCATAAATGCAACTTTTTGCATAAATGCAACCACCTGCAACTTTTTAAAATATAGCTAAAAATTAATTAATATAAAATTACTATTTCATTTTTTGCTCTTTGAATTAACCCTTCGATCACGCGTGTCCGATCTTGCGAAGCCAAAGTATTGCAGATCAAACAAGTTAATGGTAAGAAGGTGTTCGTCCGAAGACGAAAGTGAAATAAATGGCATGAAGTACTTTAACACATTGCTTGGCACTCTTGATAATCCAGGGGAAACTTACGTAATCGACTGCAGAGTTTGCGAAGTGAGTGTCGATCATCAATATGTTGTTCGCCTTGTAGATGACGTTTTAAAATCTCTGAATGTTGAGCGAAAGGATTTTGCGCTTCTACTATCCAATACATCACATTATATGACTGCGGTTGGAGCAGGTTTTCAATGTTAAAGAAATTACTGGCCAAGGATCGGCCATTCAACGTTCTTCTGTATTTCAGTATATATTATAATACTACTGTACACGACTAAAATTGTCAATATATTTTGAATTTTTTTCATTTCTTACGAATAATTTATTTTAGAATTTAGTGTATCAAAAATAAATGCAACTTTATTTCCATAAATGCAACTTTAGGGAATGATAAATGCAACTTTTCCCATTTTTACTGCTACAAAAAAGTTGCCCTACTTATGATTCAGTATTTTTTTTCTCCCAAATCCGAACACTGACCTCTCATTCTTCGGTACTACAAGGGGAGAATGGACGGCTACTTGTGAAGGATCACCCAATGGGTGGGCAGTTGCTGCTCTTGACAAGAACAATTACCAACATATTCGCGTACAAGGCGGGATTCGAACCAGGACCCTATTCATGTTCTTCTTTAATGCGTGGAAGACAATTGGTATGACCACTATACCACATAGTTGGCATTTGATTCAGTATGAAATATCGTTTAGTGTAAGGTAAAAGTTCGTAGTATGGAACATCTGGTTTTAAAAAACTGCCAAAATCAATGGTTTTATTTTTAATGAGCCAAACACCAAATCACAAAAAAAGTTGCAATGATTCATGCCTGAGAATAGCTAATTTATCAAACTTGAAAAAAATTTGAATTAGGCTAAAGAAGTATGAAAATTATCAAAATCATTGATAAGAAAAAATGGTATGTAATAGATAATATCTACAGAATTTGTGACAAATATAACTGACAGATATAAGTTGTCCAAAATAACTTGTTTTTATAAAATTTCCATAGTTACCTAGTGCTTAGACATAGAATCAATTGAAAGGGTTCAGCACAGAGCTACAAAAATAATAAAGGGGCTAGCAAATTTCGACTATAATGAACGTTTAAGTAAGCTAAACATATATACACTGGAAAGAAGAAGAAGGAGGGGGGATTTGATTCAGCTTTTCAAGTTTGTAAAACAAGGGGACACAGAGGGCTTAAATTTCAATAGGGATAACAGAACAAGGGGCCATGGGTATAAATTGAAAAAGACACATTTTAATCGGGATTTAAGGAAAAACTACTACTTTAATAGGGTAATAGAGAGTTGGAACGCGTTGCCAGAAAATATAGTTTATTCAAAGGGAGTGTACGAATTTAAGACACAATTGGATAGTCAGTGGGAATTGGAGAATTCATAAACAAAGGACCAGCCTTGTTCGGCTTGAGCCTGTTGCTGGTCGTCAATATTTGTATTTGTATTAAGTTCAAAGAAATCAATATCTTCTTGTTCTCTCATTTGTTTTAAATTACATTAAACTTCTTTTTACATATTAGGAATATTTTCGAAACGCCATTCTCGCAACTAATCTTTCTGCCTCAAAACAGAAACCTTTTAACCATATCAATGCTATATTCAACCAGCTTTGTTTTTCAGGCTATGTAGATTTTTCAATTTGAGATTTCGGTTGTTCACGTTCCTCGTACGATCTTCTCATTACGGTAATTATACTTCGTCTGACTAATTTCTTTTTTTAGTTCACAGCCTGAACTTAGGATGCTTTAAGAACCATTGAAAATGCTCATTGTGAAAGCAAACATACACAACAATATAAAAAATGCGAAAGTTCAAAACTATTCGTAAAAACTTATCACTTAAGGGGGGCTTACGACCTTTAAACCACTCTTGATGGAGTAGGAATAAGGTCAGTTTCAAAGCTATGTCATTTTTTAAGTGTTGCATAAAATGGAATACTTTTTTTTTCATTATGCTCCTGCATTTTTAAGGTATAAAATACATTGTACAAACATGATTTAAATATTAGCAGGAGTTTTTGTGTCGGGCTCGTTAAGGTATAACTTCATTGTGAGTAAAGATTTGAGGAACAGTGCTGCGCGCCAGATTGCATATAAACAAATAGATGTATACAAATAAATTTTAGTGTATGTTATTCTATATATATATAACAGATTAAAATAAAAGCAAAAAATAAAAAAATAAATAAAATTAATATTTTTTATCAATTATGTTTCATGGAAGCAGTAAATATTCTGATACGTCAACAACAATGTCTTCCCCAAATTTCCAAAATAATAATTTTTTTTTTCAATATTGTGGTTTTAAAACAAGCATGTAGGTTTAACGAATATGTATACCAATTTTTGAACAAGTTGCTCAACTAGTACTTCAGATATCATGCGCTCAATCTGAGATTTTTCTAAAAAAACAAAGCTGAGAAAGACCGCCGTAAAGATAAAATTTTGGTTACAGAAGCCCATGTTTTGCTCAGTGTACCTTTCGATTTTCTTTCATATCTCTGGTATTTTTTTGAATTTTGTCGTGCGGTTGGTGTCAAAATCATCAGAAATGTATGCACTTTAATATAAATATTTTTTTGAAAAATCGAATTTTTGGAAGGTTTAAAGGTCGTAAGCCCCCTTAAATCTTTGAATCTAAAATGTCTGGAAGTAATTGAAACAGGTAATGTTCACGGTAAAAAATTCGTAGCCCAACTAAACAAATTTGTTAAAACGTAACAAAATGGCAAAATTATTGACGGAAAATGAGTCGATGACTATTTTTTGAAACAACGGCCATTTAATACCACTGATTACCAAGCCATTCTTTTCCAATTTCGATAATTCAAATAAACTACCTACCTACGAGACGAGTTTTGCTGTAGATTCTTCTGCCAGTAACCATTATTCTGGTACAAGCGAACATAAGCATCCGTGGTTAAAATACGAGTAGTAGTGATCTTTTTTAAGACTCGCGCTGATTTCTCAATAATTACATGATAAAAAGGAAATTTCCCATTACGAATGAGTGAATTATTAGGGTTTCCACATAGAAAGCTTCTAGACTCTTTTAAAAGTGCCGCACAAAATAGCACTCAGAAACAAAAGTAATTTAAATGGGTTTCGCAGAAAAATCTTATTGAAATTATTTTAGACGCGTTATGTGCATAGTTACTGTGGTTAGAAAATTACGTATTGTTATCATCGTATAATTCCCTTCGGGTCTAATCCTAGACTGTCATCAATATCACGTTTATTTTGCTGCAGTGCGACATTAATTAAATTATCTCGTATAACTATTATGTGCTTTGGTAGTTTGTTTGAACTGAAAATCTCTCTCACAGTACGCTCGGTACCTTGTGAAATGAGCAAAACTCAGAAAATACCTGTGGCTGTAGAGTGGCGGATTTTCAGGAAATTTGCTTAAGGGTTTTTATGCATAAATAATGATATCCAAAATATTTTGGCTCAAAATTAAATATTTTGGAGCTTTCAGGCATTTTGAGGACTTGGAACTTTGAAGGGCAGTTGTGAAATTGCCTGATGTTACATGTTCGAAGATCTCTTTCTTAACCCTTCTTTGCATGATTTTTTCTTTATTGGTGAAATAAATCAAGGTGATATAATTCATGTTCAAAATTAAAGGAAAAATGGTTAAAAAAATCTTAGTATATATTTATAGTATAAATTTAGCAAAAACCAATATGATGGTATCATGTGGTATTTTTTAAATTAAACTCAAACTTTTTCAGAAATTGCTCTAAAAATAACAGAAACACATGTTACAAACCTTTCTTCCACTCATTTTCACTTTTTTAGCAATAGAAACTCAAATATAATAAAACAAAATTAAAAACGAAATTATACGTTTATTGCAACTACAACAAACAGCGGAATGACAACTTCAAGCTCGTTTTACTGATAGTGACACTTGCTTATTATTAACAGCTATGTTTTTTTTATGCAATGGACATTAAAAAGGTATCCAGACACGATCAACTTAAAGTGAACTTGTTCTTTTATATAATTTTTGGGCATTCAATGTTATGATGGAAATTTCCACCACTATGCAAAGAAGGGTTAAACACTACTAAATGTAGACAACAATATTTGATATTTTTGTAATCTACGAAAAAATGTATTTTCATCTATTTTCAAACAACAATTTTAAACAGGATATTTAACTTAAAAATTAGTTGTAAAAATGGAAAATAGTTGATTTTGATAAAATTCAAAAGGTTTCTTTGGGCTAAAGGAATTTTAATGCATCGTTAACATGCAAGCTACATAGAGTGGTAGGTATGATAATAACTACTGCTGAAGTTTTGAAGTCGGCTTTTAATTCTTTCATCTTCCAAACAGCAAAAGAAAATTACAAAAGGACGGTTTCCAATTAAAATAGACACACAAAATCAAATGAGGGAAGGCTGTGACGAAATCTATACTATGGTAGAATGTAGTTTTACATGTATATTACTTGTAAAAAATATTTAGAATTGCATTTTGAGTCCCAAAGCAACAGTAACAAAGTTAGTAACACGCAAAACCACGTTCTTCTTTCCTTCCCATTCTATGCATATTACTCGTTTCAAATGGCAACACTGAAACCTGAAATTAACAATGAAATACCAAATATTGAAGAAAATTCTAAAAATCAGGACATCAAATCACAATTATAAAATCTTACACATTTAAGACTTTTAATTGATTGGGTTTTCTCTTCATATTCACTTTCAATCTTATGAAGGTGGCTTATTCAATTTTGTAGTTGCTTAAATTGAAAATTTTCCTAGTGCTGCCAATTCTGGAAATCTGCTTATTTTACAAGTGATTGTGATGAGCACAGAACAAGAATTCGTGAATTATGTACACATGGGACAATCGGGTATAACAATGATGTTTAAATTATCTTTACCCTCAAAATTAGTAGTGACTAATAATTTTTACTATTTACAAAACGTATGTAATAATCACAAGTAGTAGTATCTAATATTTTTATGTTTACAATGGAAAAAGAAATTCGTAAAGACTTATCTAATAAGAAATAACCTTTCCATTAAAATTTTATGTGAATTTTTTTTCTTAAAGTCTTTAAGTTAGAGTTAAAGGTACAATAAGGAGCAGTTTTTGGTAGTTTTGGAAAAATTGGAATGTATATTGAGTAGTGCGAATACTTGAATTATTTTACCAGTACTGCTGAAAAAAAAAACAATTACTTTTTCAAACATTATTTTTTACGGAATTTCAACTCTGGTATTTGATTTATTTTGAGTCTTAATTTTGTTCTTTACAGAATATAAACGATTTCCGATAATTTGGGACAGACAATATTTTTCAACGAACGAGAACTAAATTGAAACCATGTTGTTTGACCAAGTGAAGTGGTATTTTCTGCTTCTTTCCCTCTGAATTACTTTCGCATTTCTAAATTTCTTGCACTTTTTAGTTGTAAATTGTGATAACTGTGCGACTTGAAGAGATAAAAAAGAATCCCGAATTAATATCGTTAGAACACCTTTTTCCCGACAGTTTTTATTTTGTTTCATTTAGTTGTTTTGTGTTGTTTCATCACACGTAACTCACCCACAAAGTTTTCAATATAGTGGCAGCTAAATCGGAAATTAAAAAACTTTTATGTGTAATTTTGCCTTACTGAAAGAATAATACTGTTAGAAAATTCCAAACTAGACTTTTAAAACGTCGAGACATTTTTTGCCATAATGACAGAAGGTTAAGGTATTTTAAGAGTTGATTCCATATTTAAGCAACCTATTACATACATTAAAAGTTATAGGAAGCAATGATTTTTTTTAATAAAAACAAATTTGAATGAATTTGCCATTTAAAAAAATGATAATGCGTTACCTTTGATGGTTTGTACTGAAGACATTCGATTTTAAAACAAGTTCTTTTACACATGTCTTCCCCCATCATGTAATTTTAAAGAAAATATATGTTCACTTAAAAAAACTTAGTTATGACTATCTAATCAATTTTATTTCTTATCCTTCCCTTAAAGATGGCGAAATTCGACAATGTCGCATGACTGATGCAAGGGTGACTCAAGTAAAAATGTATTGTTTTGTTGACTATGAGTGCGAGATCCTAGTGTCATAGATTCGTCATTTTTATGAATTGAGTTGAGCAAGTTTACATGAAAAGAACTTACGAAAAGGAGTTCCAAATCCCCCTCAAAATCGTCTTTTGCAGTAGCGTCACCATACCACCACCACCTTTCGCCATTTTGTAGCTTTGTCATACAGCAAGGTTGCGGTGTATGTGTAATGTATTACACGGATGGTTTTGAATGTGTAGGATCTGTGTCCAGGATAAATTGTAAAAATTATAAATGTGTCGAAAAGATGTTAAAACATTATTTTATTCCATGTTGTTGTTGTCGTGTCTATGCATACAGTACTAATGCAAAAGTTTAGAGTCTTCCAAAAGCCTTGGTGACACGATCTGCATGTTCTGGAGCTCGATGGCTATGGAGGATTTCGATTGGGGGTGCTCCAAGTTGAAAGAGGGAACCGATAATGGCCTGGCAGTCAAAAACATGATCTGGAGCTAGTTGCGATTGGGGACAGTACCTGCAGATGGGATAGGATTTTATATTAGTTCGTGAAATCTTCATGCCTTTGAAATGTCCAGTACGAAGCCTAGCTATTGTAGAGGAGAGGTTTCTTGGGCAGTTTAGATCGGGGATTGTTGCCTTGCTAAAATGCTGGTTGTAGATCCTTCGCCTGGCGACGGCATTCGCATCTGCACAGGTGCCTACTCACTCGAGGTTGATCTTCGTCGCGTGCTTCCTTATTTTATTCCATGAAAGACACATGTGATTACGTATTCTGATCACTTCTTCAATCTATAGTTAACAAACTCAACCCGAGTAGGGTCTGAAAATTTTGCTAGGACAAAAAGCCTGTATTTAAGAAAAAGATTCAAGAGAAGCCTTAAGATACCTTGTTCTAGGTTAAATGTATACACTACCCTATAGTAATGGACCGGTCAGCAAGATATGATGGTATAAGTGAAAGAATACATGCTTTAAAATCGGGATGGTCCCTCAAGTGCTGCAATTACACTAGCAACCCTTCTGGGCATACTTTAAACAAGGTTTCGATACACATCTATGGGTATTTGTGTCCATTCCTGCTGCAAGAATATCGCCAGCTCAGCTGTAGATTTTGGACATGGTTCCCTGGTCCGTAAGCGTTGCTCTAACTCGTCCCACAACTGTTATATGGGGTATAAGCCGGGACTCTGAGCGGGTCAGAGATAACGTTTTACATCCATATCTTTATACCACTGCTTGACAGAGGCTGCAACATGACATGGAGTGTTGTCGTCCTGGAAGTAACATTCTTCCATTCCATAAAATTTCCAGAGCGTAGGAAGAAACTGATTGTCTAAAATGTTCCTGTAGACGTCGGTGTTCAATTGCCCAGGAACAACACGCAAAGGTCCCAGGTCATAACGTGAAATAAACCAACAAACAAGTAGTCGGATGTTATGCAAATCCGCTGGCGTCCAGTCCATTATTGTAGGGTGGTGTTTGTACTAGGCATGTATAGAAACTGTCTTTGTTCCCTTTCCACACTATTGCGTTATACAGATTTCGCCAAAAATGTACAAAACCGTTCTACAAAAAAATCAACGGATTCCCTCTGGCTCCGGTACCAGGAACAGCACTGCACCGGTGACTCCATGTCCCTGGCCTCTATCCAGATAAATCTCTTCATAATCTCATTACTTCTTAAATTATTTAATTTCATTTCATGCTAATAATGCATTCACATAAACAATCTCTTTGCAACAACTGTTAGAGTCGAAACGATATCCAACTGTCTCAAAATCTCTTCTGCTTGATATTTCATCTTTTCATAAACGAACATACACTCTATAACAAAAAAAATCGACGCACCAAGAAGGAATCATCCGATTGCTTTGAAATTTCGTATGCAAAAATGTTTTGACCAAATATGCAAATGATTAAAATTTGATGTCCAATGAATGAATAGTGCGATCTCCAGCGCATCGGAACTGCACATCCAGCAGATGTATATGTTGAGATCGGTATATGGTTGCAGAAAGGAAGCACTTCAGGAACAGGAACAACAAGAACTTTAATAAACAATAATAGGTTAGTTACATGGTTCGTCTCGCCTTCAGTACGAGTGCGTCTGCTGGTGTTAGTATTCAAAGACCGACTTTATATACAATTCTGCGCTACGGCAGAGTGGAGCGCCATCTACTGGGTGAATACTACAGAGTATCCCTCCAGTGACGAAGGAACGATAAACATAGGTAATAATACAGCACAGATAAGCAAGACAAAATAAGAAAATGAGTACTCGTACAATTAAAGATATTTACAATTTTAAATAGTAATGTAACCATTTACAATTCAATGAAGTACACACAATGAGGGGGAAAAAATGTTAGTTATTTCTCCATGACAAGTCTATCGGGGAAATGTACACACCGTCCCGATCGTGTAATTACAGGTGTTTTAGATTGTGGCTTAGGTGTGACCGATTTAAGTTTGTCAATGTGGGAAGATAGCTTTGGGGATTCCATGGTATCCGAAAAATAAAAAGCTATCTTCCCACATTGACAAACTTAAATCGGTCACACCTAAGCCACTACTACATATATAAGGAGTTGTTCTTGAACTGTTGTTAAAAACTTCTGCTGCATTGCGATTTAGAATACCTTTAAACGACTGAAAAAATGCCTCGCGGCAGGATTCGAGCTCATTACGAGCAACTTTCAGAGTCTGTAGTGAAGTCTCTGTATGAAGTTTCTGTGGTGAAATCTCTGCTGTGAAGTCTCTGCTGTGAAGTGATACTTCATATGTAAAAACGTAACTGCGAACTGAACTGAAGTAGTGGTTCACCGAAATGAATATAAAACCAACTGTGACAAGAACAGAACATCAATATCAATACCAGGCATTAAGGAATGTAAAGTGTCAGAACGGTTCACGAATAAATAATTTGAATGTTTTAGTCGTTGTATTAATTCATATTGGATTAAATATTGTATAATGGTGACTTTCGGAACTTGCACGCATATTTTAAAAAGCGCTGAAAAGTGGAGCCACTCTGGATAATTATGCACCTGTGTTCGAGTGATTACAGATAAGTACTTCCGGATCACTTTCGTTTTCTATTTCAATTTTAATCTTTTGCTATAAAGTGTGGTGTTTCGTTTTTGGGGCCTTGCACAATGTCTGAGGTTTATGCCGTACAAATTCCTACTTATAATCGTTCCGATCCTGCTTTATGGTTTGTTATGTGTGAAAGCACATTCGCTCTCGCTACCCCTAAAGCAATTATTGAATCGTTAACTAAATATAACTACATTGTTTCTCATATTCCGCCTGATATTGCATCACTAGTTCGCGATGTGCTTATGAAACCTGATCCCGATGACCCCTTTACGCATCTAAAAACGGAATTAATAAATCGTTCGGGAGAATCATCCCAGCAGGAAATACGGCAACTTTTGTCGGGTGAAGAATTGGGCACTCGCAAACCCTCTGAATTATTACGTAATATGAAACTCCGCGCCGAAACCCTGAACGTTCCAGAAAACTTGATGATGGAACTATTTCTACAACGTTTACCAGCTTCTGTTCAGTCAATTTTGGCTGCAGTTTCCGACTTAACATTGGGTAAGGCAGCTGAAATTTCTGATAAAATTTTAGAAGTCGCCCCTTCCCCAATGGAAAATTTCGCAGTTTCTAAAACTCGTGAACAGTCCCTGGAGGAAAAATTATTTGAAGCAATTGATCAGTTAAATAAACGAGTTGATCGTCTTTCATTTTCTCGTGGTCGATCACCTTTCCGCCGAGCAAGGAATACTTCTAGTAATCGAACCAATTCTAGAAATCGGGATTATTCTGTATGCTGGTATCATCAGCGTTATGGAAAAAATTGTCGGGAGGATAAATGTGTTAAACCTTGTTCATGGCAGGGAAACGGGACCAGCGAAGAATAGAGGCGACTTATTCTGTGCCTCAAATTTCACGTCGCCTGTTCATTAGGGACCGGAGAACAAATGTAGCATTTCTGGTCGATACGGGATCTGACGTGTCAATACTTCCCGCAAATAATTATCAAAAACGGAATCCACCCCAACAAACCCTTTTTGCCGTAAATTCTTCTATAAACGTTTTTGGTCAAAAAACTTACTTTAGACTTTAATTTAAGACGCCAATTTATGTGGACATTTCTAGTTGCCAACGTTACCACACCCATTCTTGGAGCAGATTTTCTCCATAATTTTGAATTGGTTCCAGATCTTCGTTATAAATGTCTCCGCGACTTAAAAACGAAATTTCAAATAATTGGCCAAGTGAAACATTCCAATCTTCATTCAGTGAAAACTATTTCTAGCGATACAATTTACCACGATATTTTAAAGCAATTTCCCTCTATTACAAAACTTCCAAATCCAAATCAGCCTGTAAAACATAATACTGTGCATTACATCACAACAAACGGTCCTCCTGTGGTGGCGAAACCTCGACGGTTAACTCCAGATCGCTTAAAAATTGCCAAATCCGAGTTTCAGATTATGATGCAGCTGGGGCATTTGAGACCTTCGAAAAGCAACTATGCGTCACCACTTCACATGGTCCCGAAAAAGGAACTTTGGAATGGAGACCTGTGGGTGATTATCGCTCATTAAACGCCCAAACAATAAAGGATAAATATCCAATTCCTTGCATAGCTGATTTTACTGCTGTATTACATGGTACAAAAATTTTCAGTCATATCGATCTCATCAAAGCTTACCACCAAATTCCCATCCACCCTACCGATATTCATAAAACCGCAATTTGCACACCGTTCGGCTTATATGAAAGTACGCGAATGCAATTCGGGTTGTGCAACGCATCGGCAACTTTCCAGCGATTTATCGATGAAGTCACTCGCGATTTACCAGGCGTTTATGCCTTCGTCGATGATATTCTAATCGCATCTAAAAACCCTGAGCATTTCAAACACTTAAAGGCTCTGTTTTCAAAATTACAAGAATACGGTCTCTGCATAAATATTGCGAAATGCACTCTTGGTACAACTACTATTGATTTTTTAGGTTTTCATCTTTCTGAAAAAGGAATTCAACCTCTTTCCGAGAAAGTGAAATCCATAATTGATTTTCCTAAACCTAATACTTTAACCCAACTTCGTAGATTTTTAGGCATGTTTAACTTTTATAGATGTTTTATACCTAAAGCTGCGCATATTCTTGCCCCTGTGGTAAAGTTCTTAGAAGGGCACAAAAACAAAAAGAAACCTCGTTCTAGTGTTCGAAATTCGTCCGAACAACTTGAGTGGAATGAGTGTGCCGAACAAGCTTTCATTGCTGCCAAAAAACGCGATTGCTGAAGCAACTCTTTTGAGACACCCGATTCCCGGAGCTCAGCTGAGTATATGGGTAGATGCGTCCGATGTCGCTATTGGCGGCAGTCTGATGCAGTTCTCTCAGCAGCAATGGGAACCATTAGCTTTTTTCTCCATAAAACTCAATAGCAGTCAACGAAAATGGTCGACATATGACAGGGAATTATTTTCTATTTTTATTTATTTTCTATTAAAGAAATTCCGGCATATGTTAGAGGGTAGAACTTTTCAAATTTTCACTGATCAAAAACCATTAATTTACGCTTTTAAGCAAAACCCCCATAAATGTTCACCCAGGCAATTACGCCATTTGGATTTTATTTCCCAGTATTCCACTGACATTAGACATGTGCAGGGTTCCAAAAACATAGTCGCTGATACACTTTCGAGGATCGAAATTGATTCCATTACGGAATCGCCACTGTTAAATTTCCGAGATTTTGCTGAAACTCAGGTTTGTACCTCCGGATCATTTTTCTTTCTTCAGAATAATACTTCTTCTATCAAATTGGAACTCAAACCTTGCCAGATTTCTGACCACAATTTGCTATGTGACATCTCTACGGGCATTCCTCGTCCTTTTGTTCCGAATTCTTTTCGCAAGCTTCTATTTGATCATCTGCACAAGCTCTCGCATCCCGGAATAGCAGCTACAACGAAACTCATTTGTTCCAGATATGTATGGCCAGACATGAAACGTCAAATAAAGATCTGGGTCCGAGCGTGTGTGCCATGTCAACGATCCAAAACACAGAGGCATACCAAAGCACCTCTAGGCACGTTCTCTCTTCCAGATGCACGTTTTGCACTAATTCACATTGACATCGTGGGTCCCTTGCCTCCTTCTAACGGGAATATTTATCTTTTGACAATCATCGACCGTTTCTCGAGATGGCCCGAAGCCATACCAATTCCGGATATGCGAGCGAAAACAATATGCAGTGACATATTTGCTACATGGATCTCTCGTTTTGGTTGTCCCTCAGTCATAACCACGGACCAAGGTTCACAAATGCGATCATCTATGTTCGCTGAATTTACACACATGCTGGGTACTCAGAAAATTAAGACGACTGCATACCATCCTATCTCTAACGGACTTGTTGAGCGTTTTCATCGCCATTTAAAGTCATCACTCAAGGCTCATGAAAACGAAAGGTGGTCTGAGATAATCCCAGTGGTTCTCCTAGGCATCCGTGCAGCAGTCAAAGAGGATTTAAACGCATCTTGTGCTGAACTTGTATACGGCACAACTTTGAAACTCCCGAGTGACATGTTAGAGATTTCAGTGATCCCACCTTGCGGTGAGGATTTTATCACTAATCTTCGCAACAACATGCGACAGTTGAACCCTATTGCAACGTCTGCCCATTGCACTGACAAGTATTATATCAACCCTTCTTTGAAAAGTTGTTCACACATCTTTCTAAGAGTGGATCGGGTGAAGCCGCCATTGTGCCAACCCTATACTGGCCCCCATAAAATCATACGCCGCACGGACAAAACCGTCACCATTGAATTCAATGGCCGAAAAACAACTGTTTCTATTGACCGTGCAAAGCCAGCTTATTTGCTACCTGAAACTGCCTTACACGAACCAAAGAACACCAAACCTTTGGAAACGGCTAAAAACAATGATAAATCTGCCAATGAACGGATTTCTGCAAAAACAGTGACGAGATCCGGCAGACATGTTCGTTTTCCACAAAAATTGGCAACTTACATTAATTAAGTTTTTTTTTAATAATATCTATCTTTAAATGTATCCTTCTGCATATGTATATAGTATGTTTACTTTTCTTTGAATCGTGTAATTCAACTCTATGTAAATATTATACACGTTCTAAACAAATATGTATCTTAACCGTTCTATATATTTCCTACCGTTCCTTTAGATAACCCTTCAGTCACTGGGGGATACTCTGTAGTGAAATCTCTGTATGAAGTTTCTGTGGTGAAATCTCTGCTGTGAAGTCTCTGCTGTGAAGTGATACTTCATATGTAAAAACGTAACTGCGAACTGAACTGAAGTAGTGGTTCACCGAAATGAATATAAAACCAATTGTGACAAGAACAGAACATCAATATCAATACCAGGCATTAAGGAATGTAAAGTGTCAGAACGGTTCACGAATAAATAATTTGAATGTTTTAGTCGTTGTATTAATTCATATTGGATTAAATATTCTATAAGTTTGAAAGAGGTCGTATCATTGGATTGAAAGAGGCAGGTTGGGCAAATCGGGGAATAGCTCGCCATGTGAGTCGAAGCGATGCGGCGATTAAAAGATGCTGGCAAGAATGGGTGGACAATGGCAGATTTCAGCGTCATGATGGTAGCGGTCGACGTAGGGCCACAACAGATCGCGAGGACAGTGACTGTCGGATCAGCTTTCACAGCGCCTGATTCACCGCTATCAACCATCAGTCGTGCGACACAAACACGAGTGTTCACCATGACCATTCACAGACGGCTGAGAGAGCGAAATCTACGCTCGTACCGACCGTTACGCCACCTGCCACTCACGCCTGCACACTGTCAAGCCAGATTACAGTGGTGCTTGGCTCGATCAGTCTGGAATGATGCTGACTGGGGACGTATAGTCTTTAGCGACGAAACTCGCTTCCAACTGTGTCCTGCCGATCATCACAGATGTGTCTGGAGACGCCCAGGGCAGCGTGCTGATCCTGCTTTCACTATTGCATGCCACACGGGCCCTCAACAAGGAGTTATGGTCTGGGGTGCTATTTACCTTGATAGCCGGACCCCTTTGGTCGTCATTAGAGGTACACTTACTGCACAGCGGTACGTTGACGACATTCCGAGACCTGTTTTGCTACCGTTACTTTCGCAGTACCCTGGGCTTATTTTTCAGCGAGACAATGCCAGACCACATACGGTAGGTGTTGCTATGAACTGTCTTCAAGCTTGTCAAAAGCTTCCTTGGCCAGCCAGATCACCAGATCTCTCTCCCATCGAGCATGTCTGGGATGTGATGGGAAGGCGACTGCATCCGGTAGGGAATGTAGATGACGTAGTCCGACAATTGAGCAAATTTGGCTAGAAATACCGCAGGAGACCATCCGGGAGCTTTATCGGTCTATGCCATGCCGTGTGGCAGCTTGCATCCAGGCTAGAGGCGGGTTATCACCTTATTGAGCTCATTACTGTAACTTTGAAATAAATCATTAAATTGTTTTGAAATTTTAATCATTTTCTATTCTGTACATAATTTTTCCTATCCACCAATTTTTTTTTTCTTCATCGGACAACTTCTTCTTGGTGCGTCGATTTTTTTGTTATAGAGTGTATTTTGAAAAGCTGCAGGATATAACCGTTAATGCTTTTAATATCATTAAACATTAATAATTGCACCATGCTTAATTTTCTCTCGAGCTTGATAACATTTCTAAAAGAGAACTGATATTCATAAATTTATTTCTACATAATGGATAGTAATTATGCCTAAGTGGCTATTTTATCTCATTATCAGACAGTGCCAACAAGATTTCCTGCTTTAAGAGCCGCGAGGTGAATTCATGCATCAAATGAAAGAATGAAATGATATAATGCATGAATCTCGGACAGGTTTTGTACGTAATTAAAAACAGTAGCCTACCGAACACACCCAATAGCTCTTATAATTTAGGCAGAGCAAGGAAAGTTCCCTTCACTAACTTGTTTCCTTTAACTGACCTTGAGATCCATGATACATTTTTTTTAACAAGCACTATTTCTGAAACTGCGTATTTAAAGGGTAAACTACTGAATAAATTAATGCATAGTAACCATCAAGTACCTTTCTTAATTATTTGTCTTGGTACAAAGTTGCATTTCGTTGAACGCAGTTTGGAAAACTGTGACAGGCTCAACTGTTGCAAACAGGATAGACTGTAAGACAGGTTAAATTGTTGCATTGTGTTTACCATACGGAATACATATATTTGTCAGTCGTGCTATTACAGAGCACATCACAGGTGATTCCTGTGCTGGTTTCAGATGCTAGAGAAATACATTCGTTCATTTCAACGCATACGCTTTTCTATTGGATGAACAGAATGTGACTAGTGGGTAGATAAGTTATTGAGATGGAAGAATCTCAGTATTCAGTAAGTTATGCTTATAAAAAATCATTTCTTTCGAATATGCCACGATGCCATTAAAATGGAAAACACCATTCTTCGAATTGGGAAAAACAAATAAAAGGTAAGTAGTTACTAAACGTCGCACGCGATGAACACCACAAATTATTGGTGACAGTCCAAGATCCATCTCAATGGGAAAGATGACGATGTAATTTTAAAACACAATCAGAAGATGGTCAATACTCAGTCTTCAATCCACTCTCTAAACTTCCACGCCACGCCAACGTGAGGACATTTGAGGTCAATACAGATTTAACGTGCTGCAGTTCCCACAAACCTGCGAGAAATGTAGCCTGCATAAAGATTCCAGTTTGATTTGTTATTGGTCTTCACGGAAGGATAAAACTCGTAGGTTTTGCTAGATTATACCCACTGTGCCACAACTGTCTCTAGAAACCACTGAGATTTTCGATTTAGTAAAGAAAGCCATGGATCCAAATTGTTTGGAAGAGGGCTAGTTATTCTAAGAAAGTCTACTGTTCTAGGATTAAATATTAATCAATAATGTTTGACACATTTTTAAATTGGTTAAGCATATAACATAAATTTTCAGCAATGTTTGGACCTGATGTTTGTTTTCTAGGGGGTAAGAATTCCTTTCGAAGAGTCATATCGTTCGAGAATGGGGTGCATTAGCTGCTCAAGACCTACCCTGGAATAGAGTGCGAGGCCATTTCTTCGTTCTTTTTCTATCACAAAAACAATAAAGTGTATGTGAAATGATGCATCATAATTCTGCTACTGAAATTTCTTGAAAATGTATTCTCATATTCTGTTACTGACGTCTGTTGAAAATGTAATGTCATATTCTGTTTTGAGTGTCAATAGAGTATGTTTTTTAAGCAAAAGCATTTTAGTATGTTGAGGCACCAAAGTTATGAAAAGTTAATTATTTTAGTGAAAGTCAGTTCAAAAACATTGTAACTGAGTGTTATTAAGTAAAATATGTTTGTTTGTGAATGTTCAGTTCAAATTTTCTGTTAAATTAATTTTTTGTTGAAATTTAGTGATTTGTACCGACGAAACAAATGGTATATAATTAGGGATAACATAACTACATCTAACATGTACGGTATTTAGATTTAGTTTGGATTTTTTTAATATTAACATTCTTTCAATAAAAGAAAAAGGCCATTTAAAAGGTGCTTTGTATAACGTACTTGACGCTTTAAATTAGATGCTTTATATTGATGTTGCGTTTGATGAAAATGAACTAAAATTTATTTAAAAATAAATGTTTAATAAATTGCAATTATTTATCAAAATTTTAATTGTTATTATTAACTATTTAAAAGGATATTTACTACAGAATACAATGAAATCGAAGTAAAGTTAGAGGGAAAAAAGTTTTTCTGAAGAATTTTTATATTTTGTGATCTTTTATAGTTGTTATAAATTTACAATTAAAATTAGACTAAATTTATGAATACAAAATTAATTTCAAGCGGAAAAAAAACAAGAAATATCGCTGAATGCGGTCAATAAATACGAATTTACTTTTCGTTTCTGTTAGTTCCAAATATTCGGAAATTGTTCAAGAAAATAAGTAACAATCTAAATAAAGTACCAGAGTTAAAATTACAAAAAAAAAATTTGATTTTTGGAAAAATAATCACTTTTTTCTGTAGTTCAAGTTAAGCAATCCAAGTTGTCACATTGCTTAATAACATGCCAGCTTCTCCAGAACTACTAAATTACGGTTGATTTGAATATCCTTATTCAGATGTTTTATCATAAACCTTGTCAAAATATGTAAACAAAAAAATTTAACTGGCGTATTTGCTAAACTTTAATACAATGTCTAAAATTCAGAACATTGGTATTAAAATTAATTTCATTAATTGTTCGTGATCCTTTCACAAGCACAGATGTAAACTGGCGTTAAACTTTGAAGACACAGACCAATGCAATTAATTACGTTTAGTCACTAAATGAATGTAGATACTCAAAATATATAAAGTGCATGAAAATTCGTTTAGCTGTTAGGAAAAAATAAGGACACACACAGACACCAAACGCCACAACCACTATTTTTGCATTTGAAGGGCCCTAAAACGAATAAATAACTTGAAATGGATCGAAAATATTTAAAGTACAAACAATTACTCCATTTTTACAAAAAAAAATACGCTAAAATTGAAAAAATGAATAAATCTAGAACTCTGTAAAAAAGAAAGTAGTAAACCTTCTTGAGCCTCGAAGCCTTATGAAATTGCATATTCAAAATAAAAGTGTCGTTAGATAATAATATAAATAAATGTGCATTTCATTGGGCCAAGTGACTGTTTTAACTATTATTTAGATAATATCTTTATAATGTTTTTGAAGCTTTATCATTCAATTCTTACTCATTGCCGTACATTGGAAACACTCAAATAAACCATCAAAATAGTAATATATAATAATTGCTTACGTAAAAGAAAAAAAACTATCATTTCCGCTGTCTAAAACATAACTGTTTTTCTCTCTTACACATGCTATATCTTATATTTACTCTCATAATCGACATCTTCATAATTTCATTGCTTGGTTTCCCCAAAAAGTAGTCACGCAGTGGGGAGGAGTAAAATTTACGTCACATGCGAGCAATTCCACGTAATATTGGTGACGATCCGAGATTAACATCAATGATAAAGACTCGAAGAAAATACCTAAGAAATTTGAACTACTCTCAGAAGATGAGATTTATTGGAACTGACAACATCCACCCCAAACTTCCAGATTACGCTATTATGAGATCATTTGAGGCCATGACAAATTAAACGTGCACCAGCCGGCCTAGTACAGGACGGTCTTTGTTTGGAATGACTTTCTAACACGTAATTCTCTGGCTGATAATCAGCTAATCCACCAACTAGGCTATAGCGGATCCAGTCCTATGGTGGGAAAAAAGTTGTTAGAAATTGCATTTAAAACTTCTTTTTGAAATTTCAGATTTCCACAGTGTTAATTTTTCTTAAATTACTTCAGTTTTGATGTTGATGTGGTGATATTCTCGGATGGACCTTGAAGATTTAAATTCAGAGGGTTCAGCTTTTCAAATAAGTCCGAGAGAAATTGAACTTTAGCCACCAAATCTCGTCATAAAGAAAAAGTCCAAAAGATGTTTTTCGACCTCCCAGGACAAAATCAATCACCTCTGCTTTCAGATGTATGAGTCGTTTCAAAACCTTTTCCTTCAAAATCCACTGCGTCGCACAACTGAGAGAAAATTCGGAATTTAAGAGGTCGACTCTTGATGAAATTAACCAATTGAATGACTTGGTTCATTACAATCAACATTTCTGGAGTGAAAAATTTTGAAACGAGAGATTCTCTGAATCATGCAGTGAACGCTTATAATATTTGGATTTTTTCGGCGCGCAAGTGTGATAAATTATTTTCAGTTTCCTAACATTGATGGACATCCGTCTGTGCAAACACCAACGCAGTTTTTCCACAGCAAACCAAAGCTTGAAATATTTTCTTTTACAAGCTCAAGTATGTCTTTTCCTGTCGTTGTGCTCTTCAGATCTTTGCAGAAAAGATACTCACTCAAGAATTGGTCATCTTTAACAAATCGAATAAAAGCAAGTAGCTGTGATTTTCCACAGATATCTGTCGACTCATCAATCTGAAATGACCAGAGTTCGCTGTCGTGTGATTCGAAATGCTCGATAATTTGCTTTTTTTTTAAGTATGAAGATAAATCTTTGATTCTACGTGATATTGTGTCTTTGGATAATGGTACTTTCTTGACCTTCTATGTCGATTCCTTTCCCGGCATTGTTTAGACAATGATAGCTAATGCTGGTGCAATGATGTACTCGTTATCGGTGTGTGCTTTTTTGCGTTGTGCTATTAATTGTACAGCCTTGTAGCTGACAATCAACTATTTTTCTGTCATCTTAATATATTTTTAAAAAGGTTTTTGCTGTTTTATTTTGTTGCGCTGCCAGGTTTTCAAAATATTCCCTTGGTTTGTTTTTGACCTCTGGGCGTGAAGTTATCAAATGTCTTTTCAGTTTACTAGGAACTAGAGCTTCATTTGCTAGTTTCTTTTTGAAGTCTACACCGAATGGTATTTGAGGGTCTTCTGTTTCAATTGCGATGAATCCGAATTTGATGTTGTCATCTTTATACCCGTTTGTTTATTTGTTTATCTTCTGTTTGTGAAGCACCAGATTTTATTAAATATTTGTTCATAATGGCTAAATGAATAAAACATTTGTTAATTACACTGGTGTTCTATATTTTCTTTACATGCATAGAATCACGGATATCTCATAATCTGTGAACTACAATTTTATTAATTTGTCTGGAATGAGACATAACATTATAACACATAAATACAAAGGATAAAATTTAAGAACACTGCATATGATATAAAACTAGCATGAAACCATAAAAATGGACGGAACCAACTTTCGGCAATTGGACGGAACCAACTTTCGGCGATTGGATAAAACCAACTTTCGGCTATTGGACGGAACAAACTTTCGGCAATTGGACAGAACCAACTTTCGGCGATTGGCCGAAACAAACTTTCGGCCATTGGACGGAACCAACTTTCGGCGATTGGATGGAACCAGCTTCCGACGATTGGACGGAACCATCTTTCGGCGATTGGATAGAACCATGTTTCGGTAATAGATCGGAACCAACTTTCGGTAATATGTCGGAACGAACTTTCGGGAATAGGTCGGAACCAACTTTCCAAGATTGGATGAAACCATCTTTCAACAATTGGACGAAACTAACTATCAGCAATAGATCGGAACCAGTTTTGGGTAATTGATCAGAACCAGCTTTTGGCATAGATCGGAACCGACTTTCGATAATGGGACGGAATTAACTTTCTGCAATTGAAATGTGTATTGCATACGTTGAATACATTATGCCACTCTGTAAGCACTTAATATCTATTTCTCTGACCCATACCAAATCGATCAAGAGTTTGAAGTCATCAGACAGAGGGGCTTAACGTTAAAATCTATCTTACATACGATATAACCGGGAGCTGAAACAAAAGAAAAAGGTTAAATGGATACCAAAATTATTTACCACTGTTATTGAACGATGCTCGAACACTTCAAACGAGTCGGAAAATTGAGAGGATGAGTGAAAATCGACAATCTACGCTTCAGTGGACGAATACACAGCATCAATTTCGTAATCCAGAGCCAGATCTCTACCATTTACGACTTTTTCTGTACTGCATAGTTCACAGCAATGCAATCACATTAAGGGTGAAGACCGGTGACTTGTGTAATTGCCTATGTTTCTTTTAAAGACGATTTCGTGTGTCGTGTCCATGGCTGCTATGAGGTGGTTGCGCATAGCCCACCCTGGGATTAAGATTGTAAACATTAATTTTACCTGGTTTCTAGTTGTAATCTTGATCTCCCAGAAACTGTGAATAGAAAATCGTCCCAGTTGGCAGCAATATGGCCAATATTTTCACAGGACATCATCAGCTAGGATTTTTTAGAGGAGAGGACCCAGAGGATATTTAATGGTAGCATTGGGAGACAAACTTACCAGTTTTTGCTGTGGATTATGTAATGAAAAATTTCTTCATCTTTCATAGAGAAAACTAGATAATAGAAGAGGTAGGGAGATAAGTTGAAGTCCCAGAGATTCTACTGCAAAATATACCATTGAGCATTTGAAGGCTCCTTTTATTGATGTGTGTGTGTTTATATGGAATATACGTACCACTTTTCTTATAATGACTGATAGTATCCAAAATGTCCAGGATGGCGTTTGGCTGGTTAAAAATTACGAGGTGCTGTCTTTGGCTCTTTCCCTTCGAGATCAATCCCAGACAGTTGCTACAAGACCGTTGTGTTGATTCTGAGCTATATAAATGCAACTATCTAAATACAACTATCTAAATACCTCTCATATAACCTGTGGTCCTCAGAAACTACGCATGTATGGCCTTAGAGATAGAGCTAGAGTACACGCCCTCGAAGATGAAACGTGTTCCTAATTTTCGAACTTTATCGATTCCACTCATAGAGTAGTAATGTAGATCAGTAGTATTAGTAGAGTAGTATTTTGAAGTTGACATAGAGCACTAACTTAAATACAATAGCAAGGGTGGCAAAAATTATGTGCTTTTAGCGTTTCAATGTTTTCAGTATTTCCAGCTTTCAAAACTAGCCGTTCTACAATCCAGCAGTACCGACTCAAATATGAGCTGAAAGGTTTTCATAGCATTGTTTATAATCCCCACATCCAAAGGCGCCACTGTCTATAAATGAAATATCAGTTTATTTCTCTTGTCATTATGTCAATGACGTCACTGTAACTAAACACTTCGTACTATGAACGAGTTCCAAAATCGATCCAAACAAAAACAGTGATTACATTGCGATTTTAATAAAAATAACAACCTACCAAAATCAACACAATCGATTTTTTAATTTTACGTCACATGCGAGCAATTCCACGTACTATATTATTGGTGACGATCCGAGATTAACATCAATGATAAAGACTTTGCCAGACTTGCCACTTAGGCATAGCATTCAGCGAAGATGATATTTCGCCATAGTTTTGTTCTACATGTGTTTGTGTATTTCTTTATTTTTATTTCTGTTTAAAATGGGACATTAATTGAAACCAGAGGGTTGCAAGTTTGGGTCTCTGTCCAGCCGTCGTAGAACGGAAACTGGTGCACTTTAAATCTATCGTGGCCTCAAATGTTCTCGCGTGGTCGGTGTGGAAGTTTGGAGAGTAGTGTGCCAGCTCAGGTGTGACCTCGTCATCTGACTGTGGTTCAAAGTTACGTGGTGTTGTTTTCGGGTCTTTCCCTTTGAGGATTTGGACCCAGACCATCGCTAATAATTCATTGTGTTGCTCCAAGGTAACGTTAAAAAAATATTTACTTTTTCTTATGTTTTTCCCAATATTGTTTTTACAATTTTAACGCCATCTTTGCAGGATACAAGAGAAACTATTCTTATAAACATGAACTTACTGAATAAGGAGAACTCATTTTTGTGATTATATGACAACTTAATTTTTCAAAATTTCTGTAATATTTAAACATACTTTAAAGGTGAATTATGTATTTTTAAAAGGGTGAAAATGAATGCAATCAAAATAAATTGTTGCAAAAACTCGATTTCCTTGAAAAGGACAAATATTAAAAGCGCGCTCCTAAAAGTTAGTTTTTAGATTTATCCAGTTATTCCCCTTGACGACATATTTACTCTTCATACACATTATAACTAGTTTTGAATACAACTTTTTTTTGTGTATGAATTATTGTATTTAAATAAGAAAAACCTCGTTAGATAAAATGCCTATATATATAAAATATACCGTAGGATACATTTTGATTTATGTACTCTATTCATATTTATATAATGCTACAGTCATAATGGGAATTTTAAAAGACAACACATGATTCAATATTTTTTTCCAAGCCTCTGAACACTGACCTCTCATCTTTCTGTACTACAATGTAGGAATTGATGGCTACATGTAAAGAATCACCCACTGAGAGGGCAGGTGTTATTCCTAACAAGAACAATCACTAGTGCGCGTACAAGGCTAGAATCGAACCAGGACAATAATGCGTGGAAGACAAGCTGTAATACCACTATACCACATAGGTGGCATTTGATCCAGTATGAAATATGGTTTAATGCATGATAATAGCTCGTAGTGTGGAACATCTGATTCTTAAAAAATGCAAAATCAATGGTTTTATTTTTAATAGGTCAAACACCAAATCACAAAAAAGTTACAATGATTCATGCGTGTGAATAGCAAATTTATCAAACTTGAAATTTTTTTAATTAGGCTTAAAAAGTAAGAAAATAATTAAAATCATTGTTTCAGTAAAAAATGTATGTATTATGTAAGATCTAACAGAAATTGTGACAAACACCCAAAATAACTTGTTTTATAAAAATTACATCCTTAATTAATGCTTAAGTTCAAGTTCAAAGAAATCAATATCTTCTTTTCACTCATTTGCCTTAAATTACATTAAATTTCTTCTTACGTATTAGGAATATTTTTGAAACACCTCAAAATAGGTTTCTGCCTCAAAACAGAAACCTTTTATCCATATCAATGCTATATTCAATAAGCTTTGTTTTCAGGCTATGTAGTTTTCCCAATTTGAGATTTTGGCTGTCCACGTTCCTTGTACGAGCTTCACCACGGTAATCATACTTCGTCTGACTAATTTCTTTTTCTAGTTTACAGTCAGAACTTTTACAGAACATACAATAACATCAATAG
This sequence comes from Metellina segmentata, assembly GCA_947359465.1. Lineage (NCBI taxonomy): Eukaryota > Metazoa > Arthropoda > Arachnida > Araneae > Tetragnathidae > Metellina > Metellina segmentata. Next base: position 59,203,487 of record OX375879.1, read on the forward strand.
CACTGAACTATAAATTATACACTATAACTCAATAATATACCAATTAGCGATGTTACTGAAAGATAATAGATGTGTATGCCATGGAATAAACTGAATGAAATCTATAAAAGTTTCATGGTATTCAAATCCACTCTGAGCTTGACCGCATAGTACTGATGGGTTAATTTTCAATTTACTGATTAGTCCACTTTTAATTGTTTTCTGTAACATGAAATTCTGCTATTTTTAAAGTATATTTCCTAATTTAGAACATGCTTGCATTGTGGAACATGTTGTGTGTTTAGAGCATGCTTGTATTGTACACATTACGTGTAGTTTAAATGTTCATTCTCAGGTATACATATGTTTCGACGGAAAAGTCGCACTCATTTTGACCCTACAAATAGTTTCGACGAGATATCTTGTCCATCTATCAAAATCTGGCCATTTTCTGTCACGATATCGTGTATTTTTCTTTATAATGACAAGATCATGATTTGGTCAGTTTTTTTCAAAATGGCGTCATATATTTCGTCCGTCATAATGTGGTCAGTTTTGGTAATTATGACACTTCTCGTCAAGAAAACCACCAGGAAGATGACTCGTGCTTTAACGCAAGAAAAATATTTTTGAACTCATTTTCTCCTAAATTATTGTTTTTTTAACTGACGTGAAATATTTTTAACACAAAAATGCTTTTATTAAAGAAACAGATACTCGATAGCAACTCAAAATATGAATCCCTTCTATCACAGAAGTATGTTATGAAAATCGATAAATTTTGTTAATTATCTGTGAAGACTATGTTCCATATCACCTGCAGTACCCTGTACAAGAGAAGTATTTATTTCTTCCATGACAAAATAAATGTTTTTACGAATGTCAGTAGAAATAGTATCTGTTTCATCATTTCACATTCACTCTATAGTTCAAATGATGGAAAAGGAACGAAGAGACGGACTCGCACACCACTCCAGGGTTGGTCTTGAGCAGAAAAAGCGTTCCATTCTCGAACGACAAGACTCTTCGGAAGGGATTTATGCCTCCTGAAAAACAAAAATCGAGATTTAAACTACTTATAATGTTTGTTTTGAAAATTCAATCAATAAGAAGTATGTAAAAAATTTTGTTTGACATTCAAACTTACAATAGTTTACGTAATGGTACCCTTATCAACTTTAGAATAAACTTAATGCCTTTTAAAGTTCCTTATTTTTAAACCTCTTTTGGGGTCCATGGTTCCCGATACCCCAACAGAAATCTGTCTCATCAGTACACTTAGTAAGAATATCGAGATGGGTATAGAAAAATATATAAAAAGGTAGCATATCCCATTATATGACCTTAACTAAATCGACCATTAAAAGCAAGATTTAAAACAAATTTTTCTCTAATAATTGTGTTGCAAAAATTGGATTGTAAAATAAGGATGTCATTTCTTGATTTCTTAAAATAATGAAGCTATTATTTTTCTTACCTTCATTTTCTTTTTTACCTTCCTTGTTATACGTTTGTATGTCCTCCAAATCCACCATCATTTTAGCCATTTTGTAAGATGACTTTTTATCGATCAGTTTATCGTTGTTGCTAAACGCCATCATAACTGGATTGTTCTGATCCAGCAACTATCAAAAACGAGCAGCTTGCTTAAACAAAAATAAAACTTAGGTGCATCTGAGTTCATCATATAATATACAAGATCCTCTGAAAGTTGTTAATATGTGATTGATTTCAGAGTCAAATATGTAGCTGGGTCTTTCCATGCAAAATGAACAAATAGGCTGTGGCTGACACATCACCGATTTTAATGAAAATTAGTTTCTAAATAGATCGCATATAGTAAGGAGGAACTGCCAAATATTAACTGTCAGAAATGGATACTTTATTTTTTATTGAATTTTAAAATTCAAGGTCACACAAATGTAGATTTTTGTAGCACTAATAGTAGCCTGTTTGAGACCCAATATTTCAAAAAGTTATTGACACAAATTATAAATTTTTATATTGTTACATTCTTCAGTAAAAGTTCTTTCAGGAAATGTCAGAATTTTGTTTAATATCCGGCACTTTTCGTTCTGAAGGATCGGCGAAAATAGAGATTTGTCCAATATGATACCAATTTCAAATTGCTCTAGTACCTCTAAAAATGGAAAGACAATATCAAAAATAATTCTTAACAAAGCCCTTCTTCTATATAAAAGGTAGGTATAATTTAGTGATTGTAGTACTATTCTTTATTAAAGAAAAAAATAATAAAAAAGGAAAATAATTGAAAACGGCGATTTTTCTGTATTTTTATATACAAATTTTATTGTCAAGGACAGCTCCGAAAAACTCACAAATTTTCAGTATTATGTGTCCAGATGTATATTATCTGCCCTGAAATTTTCATCATTGTAATTTGCTTATTTTCGTCCCAGGAGCATTTTTAACTAGATGAAAACTATAGTTTTATTTTATCACATGATGAAACAAAACAGGCGGAAACACGCCATTAAGCATCCATTTCCTCATTGAAAGAGATGCTATTACATTCAATGACAGATAATAGAATAAATAAACACTACTAAATGAATTATGGTTAAAAATGTGCTTGGGTTGCTATAAACTGATAATTTTTGCTGAACCGAAAGCTTTCGAACACCGGCGAATGTTCAAGTGGCAATCCATAAGTGTTCCATCCATTGAAATGATCATTAGTCGGTTAGAGAAGTCTTTTGGATTTTCTTGTAGTTTTTAGGAAATATTATTACTATGTTTGTGATTTTGATAGTAAAAGAGATTTTAAAATTCCTGAACTTTTGAAATGTGACGTGGGAGAAATGTTGTAAGAAAACTGCCATAAAATCCATTATGTAAAAGAAACCGGATTAAAAGAACTTTCCGAACTTACAGATAAAGCCAGATAATTGTTGTATTTGAAATTAGGTAGGAAGTTTGAAACATTTGTCTTCACCATGACAAAGTGTATTTACTGAAGTATACTTACTTATTCCGATGAACTTGTTGTAATCCTTTTAAAAGTCACAAACGTGCCGTGAAAAAGTCCCTGCGAATAATAACACTAGATATTGCCAAGAAATCAGCTGGATTGCTCTCGCCAGGTAAAAAGATCTGTCTCACATGTGAAATTCGTGTTAAAAATTTTATTACAGAAGAGGATGCAACAGATTTTGATTTTGAAACGGAAGCTTTAGAGAAACAGTACGAGAAACTCAATAACAGCCTACAGAACATGGGAAATTCGCCTGTTAAAAAGGTTCGTAAACTCAGGCATGACTCAAAGAAAACATTATGGCAGAAGAAAATTACAGAAATTTGTTTCAAATGCTAAAATAAATTTGGGAACTGTTTTGCAAGTAAACCTCAATAAAATTAATAGTACACATGCGACTGAAAGTAGGGAAGATTTTTTATTGTTTAATAGAACAGCTGAAAGCAAAGTTTGCTGAAACAACTTCCCCTGCAGAAAAAATTCAAATTCTAACTCTTGTTCCAAAGAGCTGGAGTCTGGAAAAAATAAGGACAGAATTTTCTACCACATTGTATTTAGCAAGGAAAACCTGCTAAGAGACAAGGCAAAAAAATTAATGACAATATTATTGCAATAGTTATAAACTTTTACGAGTCTGATGACATAAGTCGGCTATGTCCAGGACAAAAAAGACTATGTTAATGTAAACACAGATGAAGGTAAAGTCCCAAAACAAAAAAGGTTGATTCTTTGTAACTTAAAAGAAGGATACCAGCAGTTTAAGGAACAGCATGGGAGTGCAAAGATTGGTTTCAGTAAATTCGCTGAATTAAGACCGAAACATTGTGTACTAGCTGGAAGTAATGCTACACATTCCGTGTGAGTGTGTGCATCATACATCAAAATATGAAACTGATGTTACACGCTATTAAACCTCATTATTCTTTGCTAGAGCTAATGAAATGATATGTTTGTAACATTGAAAAGGAAAAATGTATGTTCGGTGAATGGGATAAGTGACCAAAAGATCAATTTCATGCTAAAATAGAAAAGTTTGAGGTTTTCCAAAATTTAGAAGAAATTATTTACAAGCGTTGGATTTCGACCGACAGATCTACTCTAATCACACAAGTCCAGTCAACAGAAGAATTTCTTGACTCACTTGTTGAGAGTATGTCTGGATTGACAAAACATCATTTCATTGCTAAATCGCAGTCCAAATTTTTGGAGGGAAAGAAATTGACTGTTTCTAAGGAGGAGTGCATTGTACTCCTCGATTTCTCAGAAAATTATTCATGTATTGTTCAGGTTGCAATTCAAGGATTCCATTGGGAAACTACTCAAGCTACACTGCACCCATTTGTACTTTATTGGAAGGATAACGAAAACAAGTTTCAAATCCTTTCAATGTGTGTTATTAGTGACCATACTAGACATGATACATCGAGTGTATTTGCATTTCAGACTGCCGTAATCCCTTTTATAAAAGAAAAGTTTCTTTCTGTGAAGAAACTTATCTATTTCAGCGATAGATGTTCAGCACAGTATAAAAACCGGAAAAACTTTTCCAACATTTGCCATCATGAATCCGATTTTGAATTGAAGGCAGAATGGCACTTTTTCGCTACAAGTCATGGCAAAAGCCCATGCGATGGAATCGGTGGAACTATCAAACGGTTAGCCGCAAGAACAAGTTTACAGAGACCATACAACAATCAGATTTTAAATGCAAAACAACTATTTTCCTTCTGTACTTCAATCATTTCAAACATCAAATTCTTTTATGTGCCTTCAACTGATGTTATTGAAATTGAGTCTTATCTTCAACAAAGGTTTAATGAAGTGACCGCAACCATTACGGGAACTCGTAACTGTCATTGCTACATTCCTATTCCAAATTGTACGACACTAATTCGAGTGTCATATTTATCGCAATCGCCAGGAAAAGAAGTAAAAAGTTTAAAAAGAATTCAGCAGCACAAAAAAAAAATCACGTTTCAATAATAGAAGAAGCAAAGTTTAACTTGTGAGTTTTACCACATCGTGAATTTGAAAAGGTAATTAGTTAAAATTCATAATTTCTATGATACTACGTTGAAATTTTTAAGCTTGTTTTGACACTCATTTTTTCTGCTTTTATAATTCACCCTTTAAGTTAAACATGATTTGGTATTTCTTTGTTGAATTAGGGTTTCGTTATCTATATTTTATTTCACTGTTATCATTGAAGTTTTCGTAACATGCATAGAGTGGGAAGCAAATGTTGTGATTTTGTTTTTATTATTGTTGCTTTAGGACTCAGATTACAATCTTGATTTTTTTTACAAGTAATTTACATATTAAACTGTATTCCTGTGAAATGTCGGTTTTGTAAAAGCTGTCCTTCATTTGATTTCTTATGCCTATTTAGAGTAGAAAAGTATCATTTTGTACTTTTCGTTAGCTATTTTGAAGATGAAAGAATTAAAATACGACTTCCAAACTCTATCAGTAATATTATCATATCTAGCATTGTAACTGGCATGAATTTAAAGTATGTCGTAAAATTTCTTTAACCCATAGAAATGTTTTTAATTCCGTCAAAAATGACAATTTTCCATTTTTTGCAACAAAAGTTTGGATTAAATATGATGTTTAAAAAAGTTGTTGCCACAGTGAAAAAAAAGAACATTTTGTACAGATTATAAAAATGTAAAACATGTTTGTCTACGTTAAGTAGTTTTTGAGAAACAGAACTTCAAACATGCAACATTAAGCGATCTCGCAACTGTTCTTCAAAGTTAGAAGTCCTAAAAATGCCTCCAATTTCGAAAATATTTAATTTTGAACCTAATTCTTTTGGATATCGTTATTTATGCATAAACTAAACCCCTGTACCAAATTTCATGAAAATCCATTACCATACGGCCACGGGTTTTTCCTGATTTTTGCTCATTTCACGTGGAATGACCCAGCTGTTAGTTAGCAGTAATTATCAGAAATTGTTTGATTGAAGGCGGTAGGAGTATTGAACTACACATTTGAACCCTTATCTATGTAGAAAAAGAAACGAACCACGATTTAAAATTTTCCCCTATTCATAGAACAGAACAATAAAAAAATCATTCGATGAAGAATATCGTCTTCTATGGCATCATATGATTAAACATTGCTTAAAGGTTTCATTCTAATTCAACATTGTATCTAAATTTTGAAATTTCTTATTACGACATCAATTTTTTCTCCAAATTTTGAATGTTTTCAAACATGAAGTCACGAATACCAAGTTTTGAGTCATTTGGCCCGGTCGTAGATTATAAGTACTGGAAATATAGAGTTCTTAATGCTGAAATACATTTGAAGACTTTTCATGCCAACTTGAAAATATTCCTACAACAATTAAAATAGAGAATTACTTTTACAGAACAGATACAAAATGTATGAAATGTTAAAATTAAAATTCTATTTTCAATCTACAATATTAGTAATGAATACAATGTTCGAAAAATTAGGAATTAAAATGTTTTCGCGGAAATCGTTTCAGAAGGACTTTTAAAGGGCTATGCAAACTTTTCCCCCTCCAAGATGTTAGTCAAAAGTATAGCTAAAATGCGTATATTAAACCTACAGTGATAAAAACAGCCGAGAAGAAAACTGAAATTTTGTATTAGAATGTAAAATGTCCTTCTAAAACAAGTTCTTTCAAAATATGTGCTCATAAATGTTTCGAATATAAATTTCGTAATTAATATTTCGTATTAAAATTAACAGAAAATTAAAGAAACATTGTGTAGATGTTATTTAGCTCTTTAATAGTAGTTTATAAACAATACCATCGTCACACACACACACACACATGAGAAGATTGTCTCTAAATATATAAATAAAGATAAAGGAATCTAATTGAACATTATAAGCAACTATTTTCCATGGTCACATAATCCAGAAACACTGAAATGCCAAATGACAAGAATCATATTTATAAATATCTGACAGTTCCTCTCGTCAAAAATATAAATGGATTCAGTTTAAAAAAATTAATATGCATGATCACTGTTTCAAATTATTTTAGGTAAGTAGGCATTTTAATTAACGTCGCACTTGAGAAACACAACGGTCTATTGTCGACGGATCGGAATCAAACCCGAAGAAAGTAACAAATCAGCAACCAGAAGATTGACAGTTCGAATGCAACCAATAACCGTCGTGTATGAGGGTGGTTGGTGCATGTTAAATCTGTCGTATCGTCAAGTCTCCCCCACGTTGGTGTGATGGGGATGTTTGGAGACGGGGTGCCAGCTCAAGTGTTGATTCGTCATCTGACCAAGGTTCAAAATTACGTAATGTTGTCCTCGAATCTTTCCCTTCGATGGTTGATCCCGGACCATCACCAATAGCCCGTTGAGTTTATCAAGTGCGACGTTAATTATAAACCTACCACCAAACACAAATACTACGTGATTTTGGATTTTGAACACAGGTCAGATGACGAGGTCATACATGAGCGTGCTGATGGCACCTCTCTCTAATCATATTCGTACTAGCGTGTCAATAAGTAACGCACATGTCAATATTTAAGAAGAAAAATAATTAGTCTATAAAAATAATTAAAAGGGAACTAGAGATGGTTACTGACTGGGCACAATGCAAGATCTCGTGATTCCATGTACCGGTACCGTTCGTTAGTCACCGGTAAAATGGCGTTAGTGATTACATCGTCAACTTTGGAGGAGCAACTAGTTGTGATAAGATTTCTATTTGCAACGGAAAGAAGTTGGAGAGATCCATTGGGAGATGGCGGTAGTTTACGAAAAAGACTGTATTGACCGTACCAATGGGTTAAGAGGGTGTAAAATGTTTCAAGATGGGCAAACGAGTTTGGTCGATGAAGTCCGATGTGGGAGGTCTAGTGTTTTCTTCAACCTGTTCAATTGTTGATAAAATCGACAACGTCATACTAGAGAACCGTCGAACGACATTAAATGAAATAAAATAAAATTACAACATTTCTTATGGATCTGCATGGGACATTGTTCATGAGAAGCTAGGGCAAGGAAAGTTTGTTCTCGCTGGGCACGAAATCAATTGTCGGAACAGCACACTGGATGCAGAATGGCTTGCAGTCTGACACATTTGCAGCGGTACCACGAGGAGGGTTATAAGTATGGGGTGAGTATTGTCACGGGAGATGAAACCTTGGCCTTACATATGAAACCGGAGTCAAAATCTGCGAGCATAATGTGGAAACATCCATCAGGATGCGGTTGGGAAGTTTTAGAGTACCCTCCATACAGCCCTGACCTGGCACCCTCTGATTTCCATCTGTTTGGACGCATGAAGAAGTTCCTTGACGGTAAGAAGTTTGGCTGAAGACGCACTCAAACGGGCCGTGCGAAGTGGTCGACGAAGTTCTATGACACCGGGATTTTCACACTTATCTATCGTTGGGACAAATGCCTCAACATGCATGGAAATTATGTGGAAAAGTAAAAAATGGGCAATACTTTCATTTCTGTTTAATATTGTCATTTGTTGCTTTATTATTTTTTTTATTATGTGCGTAACTTATTGACACGCCCTCGTATAAACGTATTTTGGTAGTAAATGTGTGTGTGTCGATGCTAAAATATAAAGTTTTATCTTTTGTTAAAACACCCAATCTAAAATAATCAAAATGGGAAAAAATGATTCGATTTCGTTTCCAGAACATTTGAAGTGTCAAGCCTTATCAAAGAAACGCGATATTTGTAATTTATGGTATTAAATTCAAAAGATTCAAATCAAATTCATGGTTTATTTAGTACAAGAAACACATTAAAATTCACCTCCTGCCTTATGCTTTTGCTCGTTTAAAAGAATTGTGCTTTTTTCTAAAAGATATCGAATTCTAGTGGAGAATTACGATGACGGTTCATATTTTCCACATATACACTAAACGTGTCACAATACAATCTAAATTAAAGTGTATGAAATTTAACTATAACTAGTAAGCGTGAACAACTCATGCAATCACAAAAACGTAAGATTGCCAAAATATATTACCAACGTTAAAAGAATAAGAATGCCAAAACTTTCTAAAAATAATTTAACTTTAATAATTAAGATATAAAAACATGTAAAAAATATTTGATTTTCATCGTAATCTAGTTGACATAAAGCAATTACGTGAAAAATATTTTGTAAAAGTATGCTGCATTTCTTCTAATATCTTGTATATTTCTCAACAAACTAAAGAAATCACGCAGTAAGATAGTGCAACTGACGTAAATTGGGATTCCGAAACGCAAAATTAACTTACAACGTGTTTGAACTTACAAGAACACATAAATTTTGATACCTCCTTTAACTTTCTTATCTATACATGATGCTAATGCGTCGTCATGAATTTGCCTTCAGGGAAAATTAATTCGTTATATTGAATGACACGGCAACAAGATAAAAAAGAAACGATCGAATCATCTTACGGTAAACTCACTGTTCCTAATATCAATGAGATGGGTATCAATAATTTTAACCTTGATCTGAGCCTCGTATGTTTGAAAAGACGTCACAATAGTTTTAATATTACAGACATGAAACATAATTAATCTGTCCACAATGGCAGAACTATATAAGGTTGAAACTTGTGACAGAGAAATCGCAGTATATGTAGACAGCTGGATGTAATTTATCTTCCACTTGTCAAACACTGAATATTAAATTACTTTCAACTAATGGCAAAAATTGAAATTTTAGAGAAATTTAATCTGAAACGTAAAGCAACTACTCGAAACAAAGAATTTCCCCGTAAATGTATAAAAAATGCCCAAACCATTCTGAATCTGACCTTAGAGAGCTAAAATATCGCAATTGCAACTACTGCTTTCATCAAATACGAAAATAATGAAATATATGGGGAAATATATACTTTCAGAATGTAGGCATTCATTAGTGTGATTGCCGATTGAAAGTGCTCTTCAAACGTCCCTTTCTTCAACTGTGGCTTCGCTGCAATCCTTCTTCCAATTAAATTTGTAATTTGGTAACCTCCAGGAAATTCATACGCTCTTACAATAAAGTGGAGTAGTCAAGAGAATGAAGCAGCCTAAAAAGTAAAGAGAACATTTTACGTATGTACAGAAGGGTGGGCCGCTAAAGATTTGTACTTTGCTAGAACTAATTCTAATAGTAAAAGTTGTTTGGTAGTTCATATCAGATGAACATATCCGATTTGTTTTCAAAATTTAAATGATATTTCTTTGAAGAGACTTGTGGTTGAAGTTGACAATTTCTGGTGTTTTGTCTTCTCCATGCCACACCGTCTGAACCCGATGGTTTTTTTAAGAATTAAAAATTATTTGAAAGAATATTTTTTATTCATTTAAATGTCCAAAAACACTTAAGAATTTCCAATTCGTGTTACATATTACAAGTAATTATGCATTACACACTAAATAATACCAACTCCAATATGTATTATTTAGTGCTATGTGGGATTCCTTAAAGATGAATAAATGGGTAGGCGAAATCTTCGAAATATTGTATTGATGGAGAGTTTACGAATGCAGACACAATGAATGGAATTATCAGAAAATCTGTGGAGTACATCGACCGACCATCGCGCACACTCAAGAATTGCCTTTTAAGTCTCTGTTTTAGTATTTTGATGATGGAATAAGGCTCAGTCAGTATCTAAAACGGCATTTAAGTTATTCCCTCAGGTTCCGGTTGTGAAATTCAAATGCCATGACACTAACCCTAATCAACCAACAGAGTTTTAACAGATCAAACTTTACGTGTATCAGATTTGCCTAACCATAAAAATACCCTTTGCTTTAGTGATGTGGAAATTATATGAAAATCCATGATGCAACAGCTGATATGAAGTGATTGCATGTTAAGTACTAAGAAACCTTCCAAGAATTTTGTAAGAATAGTAACATACATCCTTAGGGTTTACTTTATGATTTGGCTCAAAATTAAGACACAAGGAGTCTTACAAGAAGGATTCAAAATACTAGTGGCTGTTGATTCAACTAAGTTAAAACCTCAAAATAGACTCTACACTTCGGTAGGTAGGTATTTTAATTAACGTCACACTAGATCAATACAATGAGCTACAACGAGTCCGGGATCAAATTCGAAAGAAAGATCCAATACTACACCACATAATTTGAACCACGGTCAGATGACGAGGTCACATCCAAACTGGCAACCCACTCTCCAAACTTTCACACCATGCCAATGTGAGGACATTTTAGGTCATGGCAGATTTAACGTGCTCCAGCCCCTTTGTACATGATGATCTTTGGCTGGATTCGAAGATAGGCCCCTCTGTTTCAGAGAACTGAAAAAAACGTTCCTCACACATTTGAGGATTAAAATCATAAAATTACGAATAAATCCGCTAGCATCAAGTAGCAAAAGGTTGAACGCAATATTGTGATCTATAAAAAAATCTCGTCTGACTGTTAGGAATTCAAAAAGAAATAAAAGAAGCAATAAATTCCAAGAGCTCACAAAACACTATAAGTTCATTGAATGGATGAAAATTGTATTCGCTGATCCTCCCGCTTTTTATGTCCAATCACACTATCACATTATATCCCCACGAACAGTGAATAACTTTTAAAATCCTTTTTGCAGAGTTTCCTTGACACACTAAAACGTGTAAAGGCTGCATCAAGCCTCTGCGAAATGAAGAAGAGAAATAAAAACCGAGTCACTAGATAAGATATCTGATCTTGTTTAACCCCAAATTTAATCGAAGTTAGACGAATAAATAAGTAAATGACAAGAATCGGACTGTCACATATATTGTCTGCAAATTTCTAATAACAATACCAATTCTATCGCAATGTGATCATCAGGCAAAAACCAAAAAGGCCGTTGAAATCTTATGCTTATTATAAATATTTAAACAGAAAGGCATTAAAGGTCAAAGTGTTTCTAATTCAAGTTATTAGCATCCAAGTTTAAACACAAAAAGTTTGAAAGCATAAAAGCTTGTTCCAGAGCGATGTTTTAAGATTTCAATAACGATATCCAATTCCAAACGTTAAGTGACCCATGACTAAATAGGTGAATTATTCATAGGGTAAATACAATGCGGTCCTTCTGCTACTGTAATAAACCTTGGTTATAGTCTTCTTTGGGCCCACACTTTTCGATTTACCATATGGTACAGAGTCTTCTCGAGACAACGGGGAGAGTCAATAGGGTTCTCCTTCATCCTAGGAACATGTACGGACCCGAGGTTTGGGAAACGTTGTTTATACCGCACAGTTTGACAGTTGGGAGAGGATAATTGTTTTGAAACAGTGCAGTTTGGGAAATGATGATATAACCATCCATGTGATTTCGACGAGATATCTCGTCCACAAAGATGTGACCGATTTTGTTAATAACAATTTATCTCGTAATAAGAATATTACCGAATTTTTTAAAGTGACGAGATAAAAATCTAGTTAGTTTCTTCCTAATGACTAGCGGAGACAAACCACCAGGAGGAATAAATGACTGATAGTAGACTAGACTTCAACTAGATAGTATATTTAATTATACTTTCTAGTTGAATAAACTTAATATTGACGACAGATGCAGATGACTTCTCTGCGCATGTTTACGGAACAACCCTAAATCAAAACATTTCGACTTACGTGGTTCCACACTTTTGCCGACGTTATGTGGGTTTGTTCTTTAGGTTTGAAGGTGCAAGTGCTATATTTGGCCAAACTGTGTCAAACACAAAACAGGCAACTTCAATATCATACGCACATGGACATGCACACACAGTTAAAAAATTCTATTGACATAGAAGGATGAAATACGCCTTGCTAGTAAATTGAACCTGACAGGAATAGGAACCTCATCCGCTTACAAATAGGTTGCTAGAACAGCTGGCTAGCCCACTGAGCCATCATGACTTCAAAATGCAAAAGCGTTTTGTATTTAAAATGTTTCAATTTGAAACTCGACTCGTTTTAATTTACAACCCAGGAATTAAAATATGAACAATCGTTTTGTCTTGTTATCTGTTTTACGTTGAAGTGAACGGATTCGAATTTCCTAAGAATCTCCAAAGGGATAAAAAAAAAATTTAAGTGTATGTGTGTGTGCAGTGTGTGGTAATTAAAATTATCATAAATACTGTATGTACATGTCTAAAATCAACAATGCAAGCATAATTTATATCTACTCTGGCCTTGTCGAAGTGCTAACAAAAAGATGCTATGACAACAAAGTCCGTTTCCTGAAAATCACTGAGTTTTTTAAATGGATTATTTTTTTTCTTTTGCATTATTCTGATCACGTTCGCGATGTTTTCCTTGGCTATCTCTTACATTTCCTTTTTTATTTCCCCTTGTTTTATGTTCTCAATAAAAAAAATTTCCTCTAGGATTCACCTCAGGTGGACACTCCTGTTCTTTCAATTAATGCTAATTCTAGCCGTTCTATTATGTACACCCCATTATATTACGAACATTTTTCTTCTATAAAACTTCTTATATCATGTAATTTTTCGTTTTACAGTCTATACAGTTTCGTGTTTTACAGTCTATAAAGTAAAATATACAAAGCAATTTAGTATATGAATCATTCAACAAAATGATGCATTCAGATTTTAAATAGTGAAAGTTTAAGAAATCTTTGTTTTATTACAAACAGTCTTTAAAAATAATAAGGCTGTGATCGAGACTTGCATGAATTCATTAAAACAACAATACATCTTATGTAGATACGTTTTTCTGTATTATGACCCGAAGAAAACTTATTAAGTTTTATGACCTTAAAAAGCCGGATTACGTTTAGCATACACGACACAATGAAATGAAATTATATGTATTATTAGGTACAATAAATAAATTAAACAATCGATTTTCCTGGAAAAAACTTTCTAATGCACAACTTGTTTAAATAGCTTTTCTTATAAAACCAAATACTTTCAGGTATTGGAGCCAACGATTCAACTTTTGAAGACTCATAAAAAATTTAGTCAGGAATTCCGTACCGTACAAAACAAAAAATTGTTATTGATCGAAATACTATAATTACATATTTTACCTCACCTAGGTATATCCAGAGTAGTATGGTTCAACATGACCAATGACTTGGGAGAAAATATTCGATTTCCCATGCTAAGAAATAATCCGGGAAACATAGCACTGCTATGGCAAACTAGCATGTCGACTCTATAAAAATAAAAGGCCATCATATTACAGTTTGTTCTTAAGGACAAAATTATGTGAACATGCAAACTTTGACACAATGTAGAATATTAGAAAAAATTATTAAGAATTACCATGCTTTTTGACTAAATTTTGCCGTCATTACTTTTGGAACAGTATCAAGTAAATTAACAACAATTTCTTGAAAAATATTAAATAAAAGAAACGGAACAATTCCCTTGAAAGTGTGTACACTCCACGTAACTGTTGTGTTGTTTCTTATTACTCCAATTTCAAGATACATGACCTTCGAACAATGACTTTAAAACCTTGTCAGAACTCAAAAGATTTCCTGCACCCTATCCATACGGTAAATACAGGGTGTCCTAAAAGTTCCCATATTCCAACTTAAAAAAAATTTATTGCCCAGTTTTTTTTTTATTATTGAATTTTATCGTCTGTTTATAGTTTTATCGACTCTAATTTTTATCGTTTGATTTTCTTCGCACTCACGTTGTGCGATAATAAAGTTCCACGTCATTTTCTTCTTCATTGCAAGATGAATTTATCATGCATTGAGAGAATTACGCTGTTTAATGCTTATTTTGAATATAAATTATGTGAAAGATGTAAAGAATTTTGGCGACATAAATATCCAAATGATGCAATACCGAGTAAAGATACGCTATATCAACTTATTCAACAATTTGTTGCATTATTAGAAGTGAATTAACGAGACTCTTGGTTCCAATAAGACGTTGCAATCTGTCATTCAAGTTATGAAACCATGGACATGCTTGAAGATTTTTCTGGCTATCGATTCATCTTAAGAAACCTTTAGCCACCTCGTCCCCTCATCTGCGCATTCCTGACTTTTTTCTGTGGGGATATTTACAGAACAAAGTTTATGAAAATAATCACCAAACAATAGGTCATCTGAAAATTGCCATTACTGAAAGGATACCAAGAAGTCACTTCCAGCATCTTGATACGCGTTTCTAAAAATATGCCGAAACGACTTCAGCTTTGCCTCCAAGATAAAGGCAGAAATTTTGAACATTTATTCGAAATGTAAGTTCAAATTTTTTTTCTGCGTTAGGTTAAAAGTGCTTTATACCATCGGCATAAAAATAATTGTTTTAAAGTTTGTTGTTTTTGTATAACAAATTCATGAATCTTCAGTAAGGGAGCTTTTACGACACCCTGTACTTTGACTGGAAAAGACTTGCTCAACATTTACTGTTAGCAGATTGGGGAAACTCTGTGGCACATAGAAATAAATATGGTTAAATTGGAAATGATCTAATATACCCGATGACAAATCTTGAAAGAGCTAATAGGAAATCCATCAATAACCAATTCGAATGTAACTACGGGATGTATAAGCAACCAGACAATAAGTGTTTTCCATGTTTCATTCCACCATACCGACCAACCGGTATAGTGGTTAAGGTGTTAGCCTCTGGATCGGAAGGTTCCTGTTTC
Organism: Metellina segmentata; assembly: GCA_947359465.1. NCBI lineage: Eukaryota > Metazoa > Arthropoda > Arachnida > Araneae > Tetragnathidae > Metellina > Metellina segmentata. The sequence goes on from OX375879.1 coordinate 59,219,051, forward strand.
GGGTCAGGGCATGGATGTAAATGTGCTGTTCTTTGTTAGGGATGATGATGGTCCATCAATGAGGTCCACAAGAGACCATCGCTTCCGGCCTTTTAGTGACCATTAAAAAATAGCGAAGTGCCCGCCATTCAAAAAAAAAAATGTTTCATTGTTGAAAAACGTTTTTGAAAATTTCTTAAAACGTTAGTGAACTATATAAATGTTGGTTCACTAACATGTTTCAAGAGACTCGAGACGTCTAATATGTCCAATGACAAGTCTTTAAAGAGCTAATAGGAGCAATAACAAATTCGAGTGCAACTCCTGGATGTAAGCTAACAGGCAATAAGTGTTTTCCATGTTTCATTGTTGAAAACCGTTTTGGAAAATCTCTTTAAATGTTAGTGAACTAGATAAATGTTGTTTCACTAACACATTTCTAGAGACAAGCCATCTAGTAGAAAACTAGACATCCTATTTTTCTGAACTATTTGCGATGTCCCGAAAGTGTCACGTGTATAGCATGGATATCAATGTGAGAAGACAGATCTTCGAGTTCGTTTACTACGATTATTCGAGATTTACTACACTTTCCTTATAGCCACAACTGACACAAAAATGTGTCTAGTTGAAATGACTTTCCAAAATGATACGAATTATTAGTTTGCACGTGCATAATTTAAAAACACACTTGTTAATATTATAGTTAGAAAGTGCTTTTTTAATGAATATAATATACCAACTAAACAATGTTTACAAGTACGCCAGTAGCAGTTCCACCGCTAGGGGCCCGTAGTGAAGGTGCTGCCTGTGTCTGGATAGCGGCCAATTAGGCAGTTGGCTCTAAGCGTGCGTTTCGTATGATGTGACCATCTTCTCGACGACTGGTCTGTCGAGGGCGTCCTGAGCCTGGACGCCGTGTAAATGACGTCTCTTCTGTCCACTGGTCCCATCACCTCCTCACAGTAAAATCAATAAAATCAGAACGGCCTACTTGACGAGCTACTCGCCGAGCTGACCAACCAGCTTCTATCATCCTAATAATTATTCCCCTCTCGAAATCTGACAGCTGCTCATATTGCCTGAACTCAAACAAGATCTGCTTACCTGTTTTATACTCCAAGGAGGACGAAATTCAACGATCTCTAGTGGCATTACGCAATGCGCAATCAGGCTGCATTTCTAATCATTTGCATATCTGGCCGACATGTACCTTCATGCCAAGTTTCGTTACGATCCCACAATTATTTCTTGGTGCGCAAATTTTTATGGCAATGAGTGTATTATGTAAGTTCAAATGATTTGTAAACTATTACCTGAGGTTTGTCAGATGTTTTTAAACTTTTGGTTGCCCCTTAAAATCGCAGTAATGAGGAAAATTTAATGTAGCTCATGAACTAATGATATAAATGAGCTGAAATTTTTCATGCCCATACAAGTCCTTTTCAATCGATTCCCAATAAAATATAAGGTTCCGATTCATATTTCTCAAACAAAAATTTAATACTTATTACTGCATTCTAAAAACAATTTTTTAATTAAATTATTAGCACTGACATATATATAGCACTGATATTTTAAAATAAAATATTAGTGCTATAGAAATATTATTTAGGAAGATATGCATAAGAATCTAAGAAACTGATTTAACATTAGAAGCTTCAATTTTTCTGTACTCAGAACTTCGAAACGGTAATACCTAATGCGATGAAATTTTAATCTGAAATTAAACTTTGATGTAGATTTGAAATGGTGTGTCGTGAAGTGCTCAATGTATCATAGAGAAGGTCCCTTATCCAAATTTTGTGTATTTAAAGTTATTGAAGGCGTTAGTTCCTGTCAAACGCCATCTTAGAATATTCTCTAATGTTAAAATTGCTTGAATGAAGTGAAGTGGTTTGTCCCCCCCCCCTCCCACGCCCCACGACTGTAAATCAAGAGGAAAAAGCAATACTACAATACTTAGAAATCTCATGACAATCATAGGGTTAAAATTGAAGTTTGGAATTTGCTCCACTGTTTACAGAGAAGATGGTTTCATTCCCCCATCGCATCCGTACCTTCCGTTGTACAATTTTACAGAGGAAGAAGTGCAATGTTGTATACGCTTGTGCAAGTAAAACATTAGATAAGTCGTATTTCATTAGGGGCCTGACGTCTAGTCTATTAAAGGGGTCCGGAGTAAAAATATGGAGCGACCTGACCATTCACACATTGTATATCACCCCGGAAAGCTCCTCTCCGTGGATTTGTTTTTAATACAGATCCTTGAAGACAGCGTACGATTGAATTCCCAAAACATATAGCACGTTTACCAAACATCATGGAACGTATCGTTGTGTGCGTTCATGACATACATCGCTCATAAAACAGTGCAGCAATACCAACTATCTGTATCCACAACTACTCGCAGATAGTATATAAATGTAACCGTATTTGCTATACGCAGAGAACAGACTACGACTGGATCCGAGTAGTCGTAACTACTCTGGCGCTGTCGCGTTTAGTATTCTCAATGTATATAGTAGTTAATTAATGGTAATAAATATTGATTTCATAAATCAGAATTATTATTCACCAAACCACGGTGCACAAGAGAATATTCAAATAATCATTACTCTCGGTAGTTTTTAACAAAGAAATGTTAATATTCCATATTCTTTAGCTTCTTTTGAAAAATAAACTGACTAGCATGTACAAAGAGGTTTGTTTTTGAGTTGACGTCGAACTGGAGCAACACTGTGGTTACTGGAGCGGTCCTTGACCTATCCCAAAGTGAAGAATTCATCTCTTCCTTTTGAACCGCGGTCAGATGACAAGGTTCACACTTGAACTGGCACCCCACATATTGAGCTTTCACGCCATGCCAACGTAAGGGCATTTGAGGCCAAGGAAGATTTAACGAGCACCAGCCCCAAGGTACATGACGATGTTAGGGGTTGTATCGAGTCTCAAACTGACTACTCTCTGGTTTCTCATCTATGATTTTATCAACTGTTTTAAGGAAGAAGAGAGAGTTGAAGCTTTGTATTGTTATTTCGGTGGTTCTTAATCGATATCCATCAGAATAAATGAAGATTGCTACTGATCATTTTTTTTTAATCATTACAAAAAAAATCTTACAAAAGCTCCGTTTATAGGTTCTTTAAAATACAATATATTACAGTGATAGGAAGATTACTTTGGAAAATATGAATCAGTCTGGGATTTGATTAAAAAATACGTTAGACACTACTACTTTTCCACACTCATAATCCTTAAACTGCAGTACCAAATATTTTAAAATTTGGTATTCAAGATTTAATCACTCTATGAATTTTTGAAGTTTGTTGTCAAAATTAGATGTCATGGGAAATAATGATTTCAAATAAAGATGCTCATGAAGCAAAGTTTATATCGATAACATCATTCCTTTGGAATGGTGCTGTGATAGTGATGTTCAATGACATATTTAAAAAGAGTCCGTTGGTTCTTTTCATTTTTTCCATGGCACACACGGAAATAACAAAAAGATGATGAGGTAAAACTTGATGCATCAACCAAAAAAATTCATTTCACCAATTTCAGCATATTTGTAATTAATATACGCTTTATTTGGCTCTTAAAATAAGGAAAGTCGTTCTGACAATGCTGTATACAATATGATGAATTCAAAGTAACAATTGCTTATACAAGGGTTGTCCAAATGAAAAGGTACGAAACTACACTGTGGGTATAAATGAAGACTTTATTCAAAGTATACACCATACGCCTGAGCACAACGATCCCATTGATTAACGAGCCGAAGGATTCCTTGTTTCCGGAATGCCTGTGACCGTGACGAGACCCAATCCTTCATAGCGTCCTTGAGTTCGTCGTCCGAGTTGAAGCGCTTCCCTTTCAGATGTTTTTTCAAGGGACCAAACACATGGAAATCGCAGGGCGACATGTCCAGGCTGTATGGCGGATGGTCAAGCTGCTCCCACTTGAACTTGGTCAGTTCCGCGTGTGTGACCATGGAGACGTGTGGCCGCGCATTATCATGGAGCAGAACCACACCCTCCGTGAGCAGTCCCGTCTTTTGTTCTTGATGGACCTGCGTGGACTTCGGAGTGTATCACCGTACACATCGAAGTTAATGGTTCTTCTGTGCTTGAGGAATTCAACAAGTAGAGGACTTTGTACGTCGAAAAAGACGATGAGCAACACCTTCCCTGCTGACGCCATGACTTTGAACTCTTTAGGGGGAGGTGACGACGCATGCTTCCACTGCATGCTGTCCCGCTTTGTCTCTGGCTCGTAGTGATGGCACCAGCTCTCATCACCTGTGACGATCCGCTACAGGAAAGCGGGGTCTTCATGATACCTAAACAGATGTTGAAGTGTTAGCCCCATACGAATTTCCTTTTGCTGGTCGATGATCTGCTTCGGAACCCACTGCGCGCACACCTTCCGATAACGCAACTTGTCGTGAACAATTGTCCACACTGTTCCAACGCTGACATCCACCTTCACTGCCAACATTCGCAATGTGACATTCCGATCACTTTTCACCAGGTCGTCCACCATGTCAATGAGATCAGCCATGATGACTGTGTTTGCCTGGCCTGGGCTCGGGTCATCAACCAAATTCTCACGGCCTGCATGAAAAAAGGCACTTCATTTTCTCACTGACTTGTCGGACACACAGTCTTCTCCGTATACTGTCACCATCCGGTGATGAATAACGGCCGGGTTAACACCTTCCGCTGTCAGAAATCGGATAACGCCTCGCTGTTCCTCAATCGTCGAATTTTGCAATGTGAACGCCATCCTGTCCTCGCAAGCACTGCCGCGTCAATTGGACGGCGCTCTTTATAAGAACCCTGCTCTCTCCTGCGCATGCGGGCGCTCGCGCATGCTTCGATCAACGCCGGAGATTCCAATCGCATCCCTAAATGTCTCTCTACGTTCTCCCATAGCGGCACAAGCGAATATGTTAACGGTTACGTTGTTACGACGTTTCGTACCTTTCCATTTAAATACCCCTTGTATGTTTCAATTTTGTTTTAGGAAGTTGTTCGTTTTAGATCGTTGCTGGATCAGAACAATCCACTCTTGATGGCGTTTGGCAATAACTATAAACTAATTGGTCAAAAGTCTCTGTACAAAATAGCTAAAATGATGGTGAACTTGGAGTAGATTGAAGTGTATTACAATGAAGGTAGAAAACAAAAAATGCTGGTAAAGAAAAAATTATTGTTTTTTAAGAAATTGATGCAAATGATTTTGAAACTAGCCTCTAATACCAAGTTTCAAGTCATTAATTCGAGCTGCTGCGGAATAATATATGTATGAAGAATATAAAGCCATTACTATATAGTACTTTAAGAACTTCTTAATTAATTCTCCTATCACGATGATTAAAAAAATAAAATCTATGTAATTTTATCTATTTAAACCTACGTAGAAAATTTTGATACGAAATACTAAATTATGAAATTAATATTCAAACATATTATGTAAATCGATACAAGATATTTTGTGATCACGAACTTTCAGCTTGGCAGTTAGTTCACTCTAGAAGAAATTCAATATTCGCTATTTTTAGCATTCATTTGCAAAATAAAATGATTAACTTCAATGTGGTGGAAGAAGCTGAAATTATGCAACATAAGTCCTTATCATTTATTTGATTGCCTAGTAAATTATAGAAAAGTTGCTATTCCTTATTTTTTCAAGTACTAATTTCATGATTACTACTGTAAACTGAAAAAATTAAATAAAGAAAGGTAACATTATGCATATTTTGTTTGCGTCTATCAAACTTCCGAAGGTTTTTGTTTACGAGGTATATCATCATTTGTAATACCGGCTAGATCTTGAGGAACAAACATCTCTTCATTATACGAAAACTAATCACATCCTAAACTCGTCATTAAAAAAGTCGACAATATCTAGGTGACGACATATCTCGACATTGGCGAAAGTGATTATATATCAATGTACGAGATAACTCGTCGAAAACTCTTGCAAGATTAATAATAAAATAATGAAAAATATTCAGTGTTAGGAATATTATTTACAAAAACATGAATGAGAAACAGGAAATATCTGGGTAGCGTAGCTGATAATATGCGTACCAAATTTCCATGCTTGTAAGTCTGAAATAGCTGAAATAAATGTCTTGAAATTGGTATTCATGAAAAGGCTTGATAAGCATTCAAAATTCGGTGTTAAAATTGGAGTTACCATAGGAAGTTATTGAATTCGTGCATAATTTAATGTGAAAACGACCTTAAACAAATTATAAAAACAAGAATTTGCATTCTAGGATGAAAAAGGTAGACATCTGAAAGAGAATATTCAAATCAACCGTAATTTGGCAGTTCTGTAGAAGCTGGCAAGATATTGAGCATTGCGACTACTTCGATTGTTTAACTTGAACTAATGAAAAAAAACTAATTATTTTTCCAAAAATTATTTCTTTATGGAATTTTAACTCTGGTACTTTATTTAGTTTGTTGCTGATTTTTCTTTGCAAAATATCGACAATTTGGAACTAACAGAAACGAAAAATAAACTCGTGTTCACTGACCATATTCAGTGATATATCTTGTTTTTATTTCGCTTGATATTCATTTCGTATTCCTAAATTTAGTTAAATATACGTTGTAAATTGTGACCAATATAAGGAGATCACGGAATACAAAAATTCTTCAGAAAACTTTTTCCCGACAACTTCACTTCTATTTCACTGTTTTCTGTAGTAAATTATCATTTAAAAAATTTAATAATAACATTTAAGATTTTAATAATATTTGAAATTTATTAACTATTTATTTTTAAACAAATTGTAGTTCCTTTACATCAAGTGCAACACCAACACAAAGATTCCAATTTATAGCGTCATGTAAGTTAATATAATGTTGTTGCTAAGAGCTAAATAACACTGAACACTTAATGGCAATGTGTCTACAGATCTGGAAATTCGGGTTTGTGCCCCATCAGGCTGCAGAGTAAGTCAGAATTCTTTCAATCACTATTTTATGTACTAGAGCTTTAAGATATCTTCCCTGATACCCAAAGACTTTGAAGCAAATCTCATTATTGCCATTTATTCTTTATAACATTTGCCCTCAGGTATTTGCCGTGAGGAATCCATGATAACTGTTTGCCGATTGCCATACCCAGTTATTTATGGTGTCGACTACTTGTATACTTGAGCAGTTAAGGATGAAGACCGGTGACTTGTATAATTGCCTATATTTCTTCTAAAGACGATTTCGCGTATCTTGTCCTTGGCTACTATGAGGTGGTTGCGCATAGCCCACCCTGGGATAGAGATGGAAGACTTTCATTTTAACTGGTTCCTAGCTCTAATCTTGAACTCCCTGTACCATATGGTACTAGCCGACCCTTTTTCTCTAACACGTGGACGCTGGAATGTGCATCCACATCCAGACGGTGACAACAACAACTTCAGTGTTTGCAGGTGTGTTTTTGACAAAATACCGAAAGAGAGTTTTTCTCATCAGCGGCCTGGCGTTTCGTTTTGGTCCGCCCCTTTTCCTTCCCCTTGTGTCTGACAATGGAGTTCAGATATGCGATAAACCGTTCTGTGCGTTTTCAGGAGCGATTTTCCCATCGACACAGCTGGAGTTCCGTCGGATCACTAATCCCATGTCTGGAATGGAGATTACCTTTTGAGAACTCAAGTCGGCATTACATACGGTTTTTGCATCTGTGTGGGGGTGTCTTCAGTTCTGTTGAGGGCAAAAACATCTCTTGCAAGGGCTCGAAATTCGCCCCTTCCCGTTCGAAGCTGCGGTTTTGCGGATCCAAGAGAACGGGGATTTGAGAACTTGAGAGACTTATAATGAATTCGACGAGAGACAGACGTCTCTGTTTTATGGAGAGCCATTGGTGCTTTGGCTCCAGGCAGGTTTTCGATTGTCAATGGCTGTGCCCTAACTTTTAACTTGTAAACTTACTTGTAAATATTTTAAATATCTAAATAAATAGTTTAATTTTAATACACCTGTTCGTCTAATTTTTGCATGACGGTACATCCCACACTGTGAACAGATAATCGTCCCAGTTGGCAGTGATCTGGCCAGTATTTTCGCAGGACATCATCAACTAGGATTTTCCAGAGGAGAGGACTCAGAGGATATTTAATGACAGCCTTGGGAGACACACTTACTAATTGTTGCTGAGATGTATGTCATGAAAAAATTCATCTTTCATAGAGAAAACTAGTTAATAGAAAAAGAGGTAGAGAGAGCAGTTGAAGACCCATAGATTTTCCTAAAAAATATACCATTGAGCAGTTGAAGGCTCCTTTAATCGATATGTGTGTGTGTTGATATGGAGTATACCTACCACTGTCCTTATAATAACTGATGGTTTCCAAAAATGTTCAGGATGGAGTCTGACTGGTTAAAAATTACGAGGTGCTGTCTTTTGCTCTCTCTATTTGAGATCAATCCCAGACAGTTGCTGAAAGACCGTTCTGTTGCTTCTGAGCTATATAAATGCAACTATCTAAATACCTCTCATATAACATGTGGACCTCAGAAACTACGAATGTATGGCTTTAGAGAGAGAGAGAGAGTACACGCCCTCGAAAGCGAAAAGTGTACCTAATTTCCGAGCTTTATCGATTTCACTCATAGAGTAGTGGTTATTTTGAAGTTGACATAGAGCACTAACTTAAATACAACAGCAAGGGTCGCAAAAATTATGTGCGTTCAGCGTTTCAAAGGTTTCAGTGTTTCCAGAGTGCAAAACTAGCAGTTACAAAATCCAGCAGAACCGACTCAAATGTGGGCTGAAATGACCTCCTTTGTAGCTAAGCACTTCGTAATGTGAACGAGTTCTAAACTTGATTAAAAAAAGACAGTGATTATAGGACGATTTTAATATAATAACTTCTTACCAAAATCGACAAAATCGATATTTTAACTTCTTGTTCTGTGAACAATTCAGCGAAGATGGTACTTTGACATAGTATGTTCTACGTGTTTTTATGGATTTCTTCATTTTTACTTCTATCCAAAATGGGCCACGGATTAGCAACCAGAGGGTTGCAAGTTCGGGTCTAGGTCCAGCCTAGCGTCGTTCAACGGGGCTGATGCACTTTAAATCTATCGTGACCTCAAATGTTCTCACGTGGCTTGGTTTGGACGTTTAGAGAGTATGATGCCAGGTGTGACCTCGTCATTTGACCATGATTCAATGTTACGTGTTGTTGTTCTCGGATCTTTCCCTTCGAGAATTAGGTCCCAGACCATCGCTAATAATTCATTGTTTTGCTCCAGTGCGACGTTAATTAGGAAGAGTAACGAATTAACTATCGGCAGATTGTGAGTTCGAAACTCCGTTCAACAAAAGACCGTATTACACTGTGGGTTTCGAGCACGTTAAATTGGACGTGACCTCAAATGTCCTCTCATTGGCGTAGTGTGAAAGTTTAGAGAGTGAGTTGACAGCTCAGGTATTGACATCGTATTCTGATTTGTGTTTAAAATTTACGGTGTTGTCCTCGAATATTTCCCTTCGGGAGGGTGTCTGGACCGCCGCCAATAATTCATTGTGTTACTCCAGGATTACGTTAAATAAATACTTACCTTTTCTTATTTACTTATTCCAATTCGAATAATCTTTTTTTATTATTAAATTTTATTAATTAATTTATTAATTATTATTATTAATTATTATTATTAATTATTATTATTAATTATTATTATTTATTATTATTATTAATTATTATTATTTACTATTTATTATTAATTTATTATTTATTATTAATTAATTTAATTTAGTTAATTAATTAAATTTTAAAAATTATTAAATTTAAAATTATTTTATTAAATTTAAAATTATTTTATTAAATTTTAATGCTCTCTTGGCAGGATTCCAAGATAAGTTATTTTTATAAATATGAACTTACTGAATACTGAAAACACGTTTTTGTGATTCTATGAGAACTTAATTTTTCATAACTTCTGTAATATATTAAACATATTAGTTCATACGTATTTGTCCTTTTGAATCATGTGTTTTTAGAAGGGTGAAAATAAATGCAATCAAAATAAAAAAATGTCGAAGAAAAATGCAAAAAACTAGTTTTGAATATAACATTTTTGTGTGTAAATTATCGTATTTAAATAAGAAAAACCTCGTTAGGTAAAATGCCTTTTATATACCAAATATTCCGTAGTTTACATTTTGATTTATGTACTCTATTCACATTTATATAATGCTACAGTCATAATGGGTATTTTAAAAGACAACACTTATGATTCAATATTTTTTTCCAAGCCCGAACACTGACCTCTCATCCTTCGGTACTACAAGGAGAGAATTGACGGCTACTTGTGAAAGATCACCCAATGGGTGGGCAGTTGCTACTCTTAACAAGAACAATCACCAACATATGCGCGTACAAGGCGGGATTCGAACCAGGACCCTAATGCGTGGAAGACAAGCAAGTATGACCACTATACCACATAGGTGGATTTGATTCAGTGTGGAATATGGTTTAGTGTATGGTAAAAGTTCTTAGTATGGAAAATCTGATTTAAAAAAATTCAAAATCAATGGTTCTATTTTTAATGAGTCAAACACCAAATCACAAACAAGTTACAATGATTCATACGTGTGAATAGCTAATTTATTCAACCAGCTTTGCTTTTCAGGCTATGTAGTATTCCCAATTAGAGATTTTGGTTGTCCACTACGATCTTCATCATAGTAATCATACTTCGTTTGACTAACTTCTTTTTCTAGTTCACAGCCAGATCTTGCACAGAACATACAATAACATCAATAGCCCTGAACTATAAATAATACACTATAACTCAATAATATACTGATAAGCGATATTACTAAAAGATAATATGTGTGTATGCCTTGGAATAAACTGAATGAAATCTATAAAGTTTCATGGTATTCAAATCCACTCTAAGTTTGACCGCAAAGTACTGATGGGTTAATTTTCAATTTAATGATTAGTTCGTTTTTAATTGTTTTCTGTAACATGAAATTCTGGTATTGTTGAAGTATATTTCAGAATATAGACATGCTTGCATATTGGAACATGTTCTACATTACGTGTTGTTTAAATTTTCCTTCTCAGGTATAGATATGTTTCGACGGAAAAATTTATCTCGTTATAACCCTACAAATAGTTTTGACGAGATATCTTGTCCATCCATCAAAATCTGGCCATTTTCCGTCAAGATATCGTGTATTTTCCTTTCGAATAACGAGATAATGATCAGGTCAATTGTTTCTCTTAATAACGTCATCTCATTCCATCATGACGTGGTCAGTTTTGGTAATTACGAGACTCGTTGTCAAGAATACCACCGGGAAGATGACTCGTGCTTTAACGCAATAAAAATATTTGAACTCATTTTCTACTAAATAATTGGATTTTCAATTGACGTGAAATATTTTTAACACAAAACTGCTTCTATTGAAGAAACAGATACTTGATTGTTAATTATCTGTCTATGCTGTGTTCCATATCACCTACAGTACCCTGTACAAGAGAAGTATTTATTTCTATCCATAAGAAAATAAATTTTTTAGCTAATGTCAGTAAAAAACAGTATTATGATTCCTCATTTCATGTTCACTCTATTGTTCAAATGATGGAAAAGGAATGAAGAGACGGACTCGCACACCGCTCCAGGGTTGGTCTTGAGCAGGAAATGCGTTCCATTCTCGAACGACAAGACTCTTCGGAAGGGATTTATGCCTCCTGAAAAACAAAAATCGCAATTAAAACTACTTATAATGTCTGTTTTGAAAATTGAAATAAATAAGAAACATGTAAAACAATTTTGTTTGACATTCAAACTTACAATAGTTTACGTAATGGTAGCCTTATCAACCTTAGAATAGACTTAATGCCTTTTAAAATTCCTTATTTTTAAACCAGGGGTCCACAGTTCCCGTTCCATTAACGGAAATTTCTATCATCTACAGAGGCTGTTCACACATTTTTTAGACAATGTATATTGTATTCACAAAACTAAATTACATAAATATCTTGTGTTTTAAATGTTCTATTTGATATCCCTTATTCTGAACTATCTTTCGACACCGTAATTTCCAGGATAATAATGCCATTTGAAGTGTCAGAAGAGGTATTCTATCCCATTCCTCCCGAACAGCTTTCCAGAGTCCTGCAAGGGTTGTGGGACGACGTTTGGATAATGTAGATTTTAAAAGTACGAAGATTCTAAAAGTACGGGAGATTTAATAGGGATATCAGTGAAGCCTTGATACCGGTTTTTTGTTCCATTTCTTTTGTCTTGATGGAGTTCCACAGATGGATGGCACTATGGGTGAAGCGATGGTATTTCATTCAGAAAAATTGGCTATAAAATATGTTCCTGATAGTATTTGGAGTTAATTTTGACATTTTTTTCACACTCTCTTTATTTTTAACCTGCCATTATATGAAAAACCAGCAACAATCATGAATCCCTTAGAAAAACTTTCTTTCGATTCTGTGAACCATGTACTTAAAATTTTTTTCTCCCCTTTTATGATAATAAATGTCTCTTTTCTTGCTGCAATCATTTAAATACACCCATGATTCATCTATTGTGACAATTTTTTTCCATTTTTCTTTAGATAAGTGTTTTTCATATAGAATTCGGCAGCGTGTCCTACGTTCAGCGATATACTTTGGAGTAAGACGATACGCATTGCGTTTTTTCGCTTTCTTGAGATTTAAATCAATGTTTATCATTTGGTTTACAGTGGACACCGAGCATTTTGATGATTTTGCAACTTTCCTTTGACTAGGGGGATTTTCTTTTAACATTAAACAACGTACCTTTGCAATAGTCGAAGATGTCCGTTTCTTCCTTGGATACTTGTTTGGAATTTTTGTCCCACTTGTGTCTCCAATTTGACGTTTTTTTCCTTTCTTGTTGACGATATTACATATCGACGCTTTAGATATCATAAAATCATGACTCTCACATCGTTTTTGGATAACGGAATATGAATATTTCTCTTCGGAAAGAGCATAAATATAGCCCTCGAACCACTGCTTCGTTAAAAACGTCATTTTGAATAAAAACAAACCTCTCAAACCGCATACGATAATTTTGACTTTGAAAAACATTGTACAACTGCAATTATTTCTTTTGCAGCAAACGATTCTTCATTACCGCTAACCAAAATCATCTATAGAATGTGCGAACAGCCTCTGTATATATTTAGTAAGTATATCGAGAGAGGTTTAGAAAAATATTAAAAAGGTAACATATCCCATTATATGACCGTAACTAAATTTATTTCTAAATGGAAGATTTAAAACATAAATTTTTCTCTCTAATAATTGTGTTGCAAAAATTGGATTGTAAAATAAGGATGACATTTCTGGATTTCTTAAAATATTGAAACTATTATTTTTCTTACCTTCATTTTCTTTTTTGCCTTCCTTGTTATACGTTTGTATGTCCTCCAAATCCACCATCATTTTAGCCATTTTGTAAGATGATTTTTTATCGATCAGTTTATCGTTGTTGCTAAACGCCATCATAACCGGATAGTTCTGATCCAGCAACGATCGAAAACGAGCAGCTTGCTAAAACAAAAATTAAACATTGGTTACTCTGAGTTCATCATATAATATACAGGATCACTGGAAAGTTATTCATTTTTGATTGATTTCAGTATCAAATATATAATAACTGTTATTTATTAGTAATTTGTAGAAATTGTTGGATTGATTGCAGTAGGAGTATTTAACTTCAATTTTGAACCGTAGCTGTGTAGAAAAAGAAACGAAACACAACTTTAACTTTTCCATCATTCCTGGAAAAACATTCATGGCACAGTCAAAAAATCATTCGATGAAAAATATCATCTTCTACGGCTTCATATGATTAAATTTTGCTTAAAGGTTTCCTCATCATGTTAAATTGTGTCCGAATTTTGGAATTTCTAACTACTACATCAATTCCTTCTCCAAATTTTGAATTATTTCAAACTTGAAGACCATAATACCAAGCTTTGAATAATTTGGCCCAGTCGTAGGTTATAAGTTAGGGAAAATATCAAGCTGTTAATGCTGAAATACGTTTGTATACCTTCATGCTTACTTTGGAAATAATCTTCCTACCACAATGAAATTAGTTTATTACTTTTACAGAGCTAAAACAAAATGTGTATATGTAATGTTCAAATCAAAATTCTATTTTCAATCTACCGCGTATTAGTTATATGAATATAATATTTGAAAAATTATGAATTAAAATGGTTTTGCGGAAATTGATTCAGAAGAACTTTTAAAGGGCTATACAAAATATTCCCCTATTAGACGTTTGTCAAAATTATAACTAAAATACGTATATAAACTTATAGTGAAAAATCTGCAGAGAAGGAAACTAAAATTTTGTATTAGAATGTAGAATGGTCATTCTAATTTAAGTTCTATCAAAATATGTGTTCATATATAAATGCTTCTAATATAAATATTTCATAATTAATGTAAATAATATTTCTTATTAAAATTAACAGAAAATTAAAGAAACATTGTGTAGATGTTATTTGAGTTCTTTATTCTTAATTTATAAACAATACCATCTTCACACACACATGAGAAGATTGTCTCTAAATATTTATTAAAGATAAAGGAAGCTAATTCAACATTATATGAAACACATTTTCTATGCTCATTATCCAGAAACTCTGAAATGACAAGAATCATATTTATAAATATCTGACATTTCCTATCGTCACAAATATAAATGGATGCAGTCAAAAAAAATAGTATGCATGCTCACTATTTCAAATTATTTTAGGTAGGTAGGTATATAAATTAACGTCGCATTGGAGTAACACAACGGGCTATTTTCGACGGTCCGGGATCAAACCCGAAGTAAGTAACGGACTAGCAACCGGAGGATTGAGATTTCGAACACAACCAAAGACCGTCGGGTATGAAGGTGGTTGGCTCTTGTTAAATCAGTCGTGGCCTCAAAAGTCCTCACTTTGGCGTGGTGTGGAAATTTGGAGGGGGGTGCTAGTCTGTTACTCACAGATGGTGCCTCGTCATTTGACCGTGGTTCTAAATTACGTGGTGTTGTCCTTAAATATTTCCTTTCGAGGTTGATCCGGGACCATCACCAATAGCCCGTTGTGTTTCTCCAGAGCGACGTTAATTATAAACCTACTACCGAGGAAAACACCGCGTGATTTTGAACCCAGGTCAGATGACTAGATAACACTTGAGCTGGCACCTCTCTTAAATCATATTAATATAAACGTATTTTAGTAGTTATTGTGTGTGTATCGATGCTAGAATATAAAGTTTTGCCTTTTGTTAAAACATCCAATTTAAAATAATAAAAAGGGAACGAAATCGAAGCATTTCGTTCCCAAAATATTAAAAGGGTTAAGCCTTATTGAAGAAACACAGTATTTGTAACTATTTGTATCGAATTCAAAAGATTCAAATCAAATTCTTGGTTCCCCCCCCCTCCCATTCAGTACTAAGAAACAAATTAAATTTCAACTCCTGCCTTATGCTGTTTAAAGGAGTGTGCTTTTTTGTAAAAGATATTGAATTCTTGTGGACAATTACTATGACAGTTAATTTTTTCCACATTTGTACTAAACATGTCACAGTATAATCGAAATTAAAGTATAGTAGTCCCGATTATCCGAGTTAATGTGGACCAAGACTAACTCGGATAACCGAAAAACTCGGTTAAAGGGAAAATTGTAAATAAAATAAATCGTGTAGGTTTAGATGTATATATAACAGGATTGCTGGTGTCGCTTTTTCTTGTTTTGTATATTCAAAAGCACTTTCGATAGCTTTTAGTGCGCGATACAATGAAAAGTTAAGGGGGTAGTGCTGTTGGATTTCGTTTACCTGAGTGTTTATGAGATCAAATTCATAATTTTTTTCGGTACTTTTAAAAATGGAAAATGTAGGACAAAAAAAAAATCCTAGAAATATTTGATAGCTCGGTTAAAGCGGAAACTCGGATAATCGGAGTTTTACTGTATATGAGATTTAACTATAACTATTAAGCGTGATCAACTCCATCAATCAGAAAAACGTAAGAAAGACAAAATATATTACAAATCTGAAAACAATAAGAAATCCAAACCTCTTTCTAAAAAGAATTGACCTTGAATAAGTAAGGTATAAAAACTTGTAACAAAATATTTTATTTTCATCGTAATCTATTGTGGCATAAAGTAATTACGCAAAATATTTCGTAAAAGCATGCTGCATTTCTTCTAAACTGTGTTTCGTTAGATATTTATCAACAAACTAAAGACATCACGCAGTAAGATAATGCAACTGACGTAAATTGGGATTCCCCAACCCAAAATTAACTTACAACGTGTTTGAACTTACAAGAACACATAAATTTTTATATTTCCTTTAATCTTTTTATCTATAAACGATGCTAATGCATAGTCATGAATTTGCCTTCAGGGAAAATGAATTCATTATAAGGAATGACACGGCAACAAGATAAAAGAGAAACGATCGAATCATCTTGCGGTAAACTCTCACTGTATCTAATATGAATGAGATGGGTATCAATAATCTTAACCTTGATCTGAGCCTCGGATGTTTGAAAAGAAGTCACACTAGTTTTTATATCACGGACAGGAAACAGCATTAAAGTGTCCACAGTGGCAGAACTATAAGGTTGAAACTTGTGACAGAGAAATCGCAGTATTTGTAGACACTTGTATATAGTTTATCTTTCACTTGTCAGACACTGGATCTTAAATTATTTTCAACTAATGGCAAAAGTGGGATTTTAGAGAAATTTAATTTGAAATGTAAAACAACTACCCGAAACAAAAAATGTTCCAATAAATGTATAAAAAATTTCCTTGCTACTTGAAATCTAAACACCTTAAGCCGCTTTTACACCGGATTTGCACAACTTCTCGCGCTTCAAACATGAAGCCATTCCGATAAACGGCATTAATTTTATCGTCAAGATCTCGAGTTGGGGTGTCGATTTGGAGAGTTTGCAAAGCCAAATTTGTTTTCCACCATGAGTCGGTAAAGATCACAGGGTTGCAACTTTTGAAGGAGATTTCTACAAGGTGATTGCTTGACAAAAATCTCTGCCCTCTGCCCCCAGTGGTTGCTTACGCCGTCTGTTGTTCACTCTGTGTGATATTTTGCCCTCGTCACTTGCCTTGACCATATATGCTACCAAACTGCCAGTGAGTGACCAATAAAGCCCACATAGCTTTTACACGAAAGTCGGTCGAAAAAAAGGACTAAAAGTGGTCAGCATAGGGGAACGTAAAACGTCCTCGACACAAAAAGGGTGAGAAATGTACAGGGTGCAGCAGAAAGAACGTTCTGATTTGAAACGCCAATAACAAAAACACAAAGCAAGATAGAGAAATAAATCTTTTATACCTAAAAAGTACACAGTATGCCATTGTCATCCATTAAGTTTTGAAGAGTACATCAGATAAATGGCGACCGTCAATGTCGATGCATTTTTGAAGTCTCTTTCGGAAATTTTGCATTAATCTGCGGACCATGTCCCGCGGAGGCGTCTTGATTTCTTGTGAAATTGCTGCCTGTGATGCTATCTCAAATCAAAAGTGTACCAACACCGACCAACAAAATTGCAAGCACTCAAGGAAGCAATTACGCAAAAACTCACGGCGATTCCGCTGGACATGGTCCGCAGATTAATGCAAAATTTCCGAAAGAGACTTCAAAATTGCATCCACATTGACGGTCGCCATTTAATTGATGTACTCTTCAAAACTTAATAGATAACAATGGCATACTATGTACTTCTTAGGTATAAAAGATTTCTTTCTCTATCTTGCTTTGTATTTTTTTATTGACGTTCCAAATCAGAACGTTCTTTCTGCCGCACTCTGTATATACAACTTTAACGCGGCTTTAGAGAGATAAAAACTCGCAAATGTAACTACTGATTTCATCAAGTACGAAATTAAAGAAATAGGTAGTTAATTACATACTTTCGGAATGTAGGCATTCATCAGTGTTGTTGCCGATTGAAAGTGCTCTTCAAACGTCCCTTTCTTCAACTGTGGCTTCGCTGCAATCCTTCTTCCAATTAAATTTGTAATTTGGTAACCACCAGGAAATTCATACGCTCTTACAATAAAGTGAAGTAGCCAAGGAGGGTGAAGGAGCCTAAAAAGTAAAGAGAACATTTTACGTATGTACAGAAGGGTGGGCACTAAAGATTTGAACTTTACTAGAACTAATTCTAATAGTAAAATTTGTTTGATAGTTCACATCATATGAACATATGCGATTATTTTTTTAAATAAAATATATCTCATTCAAGAGACTGGGTGTTGAAGTTGACGATATCTGGTGTTATGGATTCTCCATGCCACGCCCTTCTGAACCCAAATGTTTTTTTCAGAGTTAACTGATTTAAAAGAATAGTTTGTATCTTAAAAACACATAAGAGAATGTCCAATTCGTGTTACATATTACACCTAAATTTAGCCCAATTTCGTACCGAGGTATCCATGTACCGAGAGTTTGTCTTAAGACGACCTAGCAGAACTAAACCCCAACTATGCAAGTTTTAACTCCAATATATGTATTATTTAGTGTGTAATATGATATGTGTCGATGCATTAAATGAAGAAATGGGCATGCGATATCTTCAAAAAACTGTTTTCGTGGAGAATTAAGGAACGCGGACACAATGAATGGAATCTGTGGAGTACATCGACCGACCGTCACACACACACAAGAATTGCCTTTTAAGTCCCTGTTTTAGTATTTTGATGATGGAATAAAGCTTAGATCTCTCTCTTTCTCTCTCTCTCTCTCTCTCTCTCTCTCTCTCTCTCTCTGGTACTCAAGCCCTATCGAAAAAGGCACCAAAATTATTCCCTCAGGTTCCGGTTGTGAAATTCAAACGCCATGACACTCTAACCCTAAACTACCTACAAAGTTTTAAAATATCAAACTTTACGTGCATCAGAGTTGCCAAATCATAAAAAATACCCTGTGCTTTAGTGATGTGGATATTATGTACCCAGAAAAACTATCACGCAGAAGGCATACAACAGCTGATATGAAGTGATTGCATGTTAAGAACTAAATAACCTTCCAAGAATTTCGTAAGAATAGGAATATACATCCTTAGAGTTTACTTTATGATTTGGCTCAAAATGAAGGCACAAGGAGTCTTACAAGGAGGATTAAAAATACTAGTGGCTGTTGTTTCAACTAAGTTCTTCCTCTTCTATAGATTCTATACTTCGGTACGTGGGTATTTTAATTAACGTAGCACTGGATCAATACAAATGGCTATTGACGATGGACCGGGATCAAACCCGAAGGGAAAGATCCGATACTACACCACATAATTTGAACCACGGTCACATGACGAGGTCACATCTGAACTGGTAACCCACTCTCCAAATTAACACACCATGCCAATGTGAGGACATTTTAGGTCATGGCAGATTTAACGTGCTCCATCCCTTTTGTACATGAAGATCTTAGGTTGGATTTCCGGTAGCCAATTCGTTACTCTTCCAACAGGGCTACTGTGGCCCCTCTGTTTCAGAGAATTGAAAAAACCTTCCTCACCACTTGAAGATTAAAATCATAAAATTACGATTAAATCCGACGAATTAAAAAAAAAAAAAAAAACGAAATGAAATGAAGTAGCATCTAGGTAGCAATGGGTTGAACGAAATCCTGTGGTCTATAAAGAAATCAAGTGCAACTGTTAGGATATCTAAAAAGAAGTAATAGAGGCAATAAATTCCAAGAACTCACAAAACACAATAAGATCATTGAATGGAAGAAAATTGTATTCGCTGATCCTCCTGATCTTTCTGTCATATGACGGTATTACATTCCACAAATTGTGAATAACTTTGAAAATCCTCTTTGACACACAAAAACGTGGAAAGATTGCATTAAGACTCTGCAGAATGTAGTACAGAATTTAACCGAGTCAGTAGATAAGATATCTGATCTTGTTACATCCCAAAAAATTTAATCGAAATTAGACAACAAATATATAAAACATTAAACAAGATGCACATATGGATGGGACTTGTGTACAGTCACCTCCTTTGACCTTTAGGATTTGTTTTACTTTCATTATATATTCTCTATTTCCGATCCTTCTTATGGATAAGAATTTTGAATGATCAAATGCTTTAATTACAACCCAGGAATTAAAATATGAACTTTCGTTTTGCTTTGTTTTCTATTGAACGTTGAAGTAGACGAATTCAGTTTCCTAAAAATCTCCAAAGGGTTAAAAAGAATTTAACCATCTAAAATTATCCCAAATACTGTATATACATGTTTCAAAAATCAACAATGCAAGCATAATTTTTATCTATCCTGGCCTTGGCTAAGTGCTAACAAAAAGATGACATGACAACGAAGTCCGTTTCCTGATAATCACCGAGTTCTCTTAAATGGATCATTTTGTTTCCTTTTGCATTATTCTGATCACGTTCGTGATGTTTTCCTTGGCTATCTTTTACACCTCTGTATCTATTTCCCTTTTTTTTAAAGTTCAAAATAAAAAAATATTTCCTCTAGGATTTACCTTGACAGTTTGACTTCACGTGGGCACTCCTGTTCTTTCAATCATTGTCATTCCTAGGCGTTCTGCTATGTATATCATTATATTTGCTTAATATTATGAATAAGCAGATTTTTCTTCGATAAAACTTCTTATTTCGTGTAATTTTTCATACCACATTTTAATAATTCAGATAGATTCACAGTCTCAATACAATTTAGTATATGACGCATTCAACAAAATGACGTATTCCGATTTTAAATAGGGAAGGTTTAAGAAATATTTCCTTCATCACAGACAGTTATTAAAAATAATAAGACAGATATCGAGACTTCCATGAATTCATAAAAACAACAGTACATGTTATGTAGATATGTTTTTCTATTACCCGAAGAAACTTTAACCGCATTAAATCTAGCATACACGACGCAAGGAAATGAAGTTATAGGCTAAGAACCAATGATACAATCTCTCATTGAAAGTACAGGTTTAAATAGAATATTCCCTATCAAACTCAAAATTAGGAACATTATACAAAACAAAAAAATGTTATTTAACAAAGTATTATAATTACATTTGTTACCTCACCTAGGTATATCCAGAGTAGTTGGGTTCAACATGACCAATGACTTGGGAGAAAATATTCGATTCCCCGTGCTAAGAAATAATCCGGGAAACATAGCACTGCTATGGCAAACTAGCATGTCGACTCTATAAAAATAAAATGCCATCATATTACAGTTTGTTCTTGAGAACAAAATTATGTGAAGATGTGAACTTTGACACAATGTAGAATATTAGAAAAAATTATTAAGAATAAAGATACTTTTTGACAGAATTAGATTTATAGAACTAAATTTTGCTGTCATTACTTTTGAAACAGAATCAAGTAAATTAACAACAATTTCTTTAAAAATATTAAGTAAAAGAAACGGAACAATTCCCTTGAAAGTGTGTACACTCCGCGTAACTGTTGTGTTGTTTGTTTTAACTCCAAGTTCATGGCACATGACCTTCGGACAATGTCTTTAAAACCTTGTCAGAACTCAAAAGATTCCCTGTGCCTTTTCCATACCGTAAGTAGTAATATGACTGGAAAAGACCTGCATAATATTTACTGACAGCAGGTTGGGGAAACTCTATGGCACAAAGAAATAAATATGTTGTTAAATAGGAAATTATCAAATATATACCAGTTGACAAGTCTTGAAAGAGTTAATAGGAAATCCGTCAATAACCAATACGAGTGCAGCTCAAGGATGTAAGCTACCAGACAGTAAGTATTTTCAGTATTTCATTGTTGAAAAATGTTTTTGAAAATTTCTTGAAATGTCAGTGAACTATATAAATGTTGGTTCACTAACATATTTACAGATACTCAAACTAAGTAGTAGAAGATTAAATGCCCTCTTTTTCCGAACTATTTGCAATGTTAATAAGTATCACGCGTATGGCATGGATTTCAATGTGAGAAGACATATCTTCGAGTTAGTTTACTAAGCTGATTCTAGTTTTACTTCACTTTTCTTATAGCCATGTCTAAAACTTATAGAATTCTAAGTAAAACTGTTCACCGTCATTAGCACATTAAAAGATTTGAGAAATCAAAAATACCTGGGAATGTGAAGAGCTTGGAGAAAATCGTTAACGTACTCTGACTTCTCTTCTGGTGTGCTGCGAAATGTAGTTGGAGGTACTTCACTTCCTATCAGACCAAAAATGTATCATTGTTATGCGAGTCGATGTATATTAGAGTAAGAAGGTATATTACAAATGAACTCCTGCAATATTTTGAAGTCTTTTGGATATACCAGCATAAAATAGATCAGATATCTGACAGGTGTACAAGTCTGACATCTATTTCTGTATTAGATAATAGTGATGTTTGTGCAGTTTAGCATCTTGGATCAATATTCTGACGAAAATCTGCTTACTTTAGATAGAACTTCTTAGTTCAAGGGTCCAAAGATAAGTTATAATCTAATTTTTGTTAAAAAATAGTTTAATTATGTCAAATCAGTTTCAAATAAACTTCAAAATTAACACTTGCATAGAAGGAAATTTGTTTTGTGTTTATAATAATTTCAGAATAATAAATACTATAGTCAAACGGCTCTTGACTTAGAACTTACAAAGAAATAGCTAAAGCGAAAGATTGAAACTCCCTACTAAGGTCTCAATTATCACATAATCTACCAAGAGCTATAGGAGAAGCTTGTTTTTCTGCTCTCGCGGTAACAACAATCTTCCAAAATTCTCTCTACCGAATTGACTAGTCAAGATGTTCAGCTTGTTCTCTATCCTTTCATGAGCGGTTTTTGTGGCCACCAACGGAATGAGAGTATACCCTTTTTGAATTCAAATACACATTTACATCTTACTAAAAGCTTATGTGATTTTGAAATGTAAACACACGTCCTGAAATGCTCGTCTAAAAAAACTCACCTGGGAAATTGGGTGCTATGACTCGCACTCCCAGCCTATGAAGATGAGCAGTGAGGGGATCGAAGTCTCTGTAAGATCCAGGTGAACCGTGCAATGAAATCACTGTGGGTGTGTCAGCTGCATTTCCTTGGTGGCCAGTGTCAATGTATGTCACCCTGAACGGTATTTCAGATTTTGGTATCTTCCAGTACCTCTTCTCCTGTCGCCATTTTTCGAACAGGGTACCACAAGTGGTGATGTCGATTTGCTTTTCTCTCGAGACCTCTTCTAACGGGATTTCTGTGTTCAGTGATCTCGCATTCTCACCGAAGACTTCTTCCTTCACATGAAGGGTGCTCACGAGTCTACGGGTTAGTAGCATTACGCTCCGAATGATGGGTTCATTGCAGAGTGTGGCATGAGCCAGCTTGCCTCCGACGACGATCATGGCTATTCAACTCTTCAGAAGAACTTTCTTTGATAACACGAAATACAAGTGATTATAACTCTGTAAGAATAAACAAATTTTTTAGTTAATTGAACGACTAATCATAAGTCAAATGAAGTGCATGAATAAACACGGGTTTAAATAACTTAATTAGTTAAGAACCTGATAGGAGGTAGCGTGATTGGTTCCTAATTCATTACAAGATGACCTGTCAATTTTAAGGCGATCATAGTTTAAGTAAGATTGTATTAAATCGCGTTGTATACAAACCATAGGTTGCATACATAGAGTCGAACGCTTGTTAGAATAACTGAGACATACTGGCAAACTAAAGACGGTACGAAACTAGAAAGAACACAGACCAATTCTCTTTCACACTCCTCCAATTTTCTCAAATTCCAAATTAGGGCCGGTGCACACATCCGGTTTTTCAACGTGCGGCACCGAAGCCCAACTATGCACACATAACCGTGAAATGACGCATGTACTCATTTCACGCCATTTTCAATATTTATTCTATCGAAGGAAACATTTTCATTTCGCTTACTTGGTATAAAAAAAGTATATTTTGAAACAAAATAAACGTTACTGGGTACAACCATTTATTAATAATTATTTATATTACATTTTTTATGAAAACAAGGTACTTCAGACAGGAGAAGCTTGCGCGGCGAGCTGCGGAACTTTGGTACAAATTGCACGCAATTTGTACGTGCGTCCCCTTGGCGGCGCCGGAAGCATGTGTGCACTACTCCATTCGATCTAATGTATATCAGACTGCACTTGCGTTGCGGCAGCGGCGCCGCACGTTGAAAAACCGGATGTGTGCACCTGGCCTTAATTGTTCATCGTATTCTATATCATGATTAGTTTACACATGCATAATTAAACACACACTTTTTAATATTATAGTTAGCACGTGCTTAATGAATATAATGTACCGACTCTAATGTTTACAAGTTCGTCAGTAGCCAGCTGCACGCGAGCAATAAAAATTAAATTCATGAAGCGCTATCACACGCTCGTAGAACCTATCCTTTTTGAGTATGTTCTATTGGTGATCTTATTATTATTTTAATATAGGATAATAAGATAATGCAGCAATGTTTACGTTGATTTCTTACTTGTTCTTTAACTATAACCACTTGTACTTAACCGTATTTTAAAAAACAAGAAATTTACTCGTCCCAAGAAAGTATTTTCAATTTGCTCTCTCTAAAATACTTTTAGGGAATTTTATGAACCATTATAGATGCTCCTTGTGACAGCAAACATACACAGCAGTATAAAAAATTTCAAAGTTCAAAACAATTCGTAAAAACTTGACACCTAAATCTTTGAATCAAAAATGTCTGGAAGTAATTGAAACAGGTAATGTTCACGGTAAAAAATTCGTAGCCAAACTAGACAAATTTGTTAAACAGTAATTAAATGGCTAAATTGTCGACGAAAAATGAGCCGATGACAATTTTGTGAAACAGCAGCCATTTAATACCTCTAATTACTAAGCTGTTCTTTTCCAATTTCTATAATTCAAATAAATAAGCTACCTACCTAAATACTACTGCCAGTAACCGTAACTCATGGTATAAGCAAACACAACTGAATCCGTGCAAATTAAATAGCCGGGATCTCTTTTGATACACGTGCTAATACATCTCGATTACTAACAGGAATAAAAATAAAATTTCACCATTCGGAAGAGCGTTATTATTTTTTCCAAGTAGAAAAGTTCTAGAATCCACTAAAAATACCACACAAAGTAACAACGCGGAGAAGCAAAAGTAACCTAAACGGGTTTCGTAGAAAAATCTAGTTGAAATCCTTTCAGACGCGTGACGTGCAACACTTGGGTTTAACCCAGAGTTTCTGTAATATTCAATTAAAACTGATGGGTGGTAGTAAAAAAACAGTCCATAACCATCATATAATTTCTTAGTTTGGCAGATTTTTTAGATGTCCAATGTTATTGCAACATTTATAATTACTCTGTTCTTACCTTTTTCATAGGAAATGAGCTATTATAGCGTGTTAAAGTTGTTAGTAATTCTCATAAACTATTGTAGTTTTTTGTGCAGTTTACAATATATTACTATTTGAGTAAATACATTTTTACCTAGAAAAATCTATTTGAACATTTTATGTCATAATTCTAGTCTAAACATTTTATGTCATAATTCTAGTATAAGCATTTTATGTCATAATTCTAGTCTAAACATTTTATGTCATAATAAGAATCAATGGATTTTTAATCCTTCAAAACAATTTTTATTTTTACTTGAAATGTTATTAAAACAGGACTCAATGAGAAAAAGTCTTCGTTTCAACTTATCATTAAGATAAATTGGCATTTTGGCTTATAAATGGAACGTTCCAAACTCCTAGTAGATTACAACAATCGACCTTTTAAAACACCGCTGTTACATAGGTCATTTTCATGTAAAATAATTGTCCAAATTACTCTGAACTCAGCATTCATTATTTTCCATTTCAGATCAAACCAACTGTGTCCTACTAGATTATGAAACCAAAGTTTATTCGAAGTTGGTTGTTTATACAATGTGTGGAGGTTATACATACTTTTCTGTTAAGCTAAATGAATATGAAGTTAGTTGTTTTAAACACGGAATAAAGTGGTATAGAAAAGGTTTGTGTGTGTTTACCCTGTAAATATCTCAGATTGTCAAAAACTATAACTAAAAAGATTTAAACATATTCTACATATTTCGTCACACCACATGGAAAGTTTCTTTCTTGAACCAATTTTGCATCCTATTAATGCAAAGTACCACTTTAAACAAACTTGTAGATCGTAGCTATAATTCATAAACTCTATTTGGGATACTCATGTTTGATTGCCTGGATATTTTCCTGATTTTCTGTTTGATCTTCACAAATATAAACAGACGTTGTATTCCATGAAAGTCCTCCATGAGGGCATGCCTTTTCAATGTGGTTTAACAGTAATTGACGTTTTTTTACTTTCTGAAGCTTTGATATAATGCGAAAATTTACAAATACTGTTCAGTTTCTAAAAATCCTTTAGACAGGCAAAATCTTTTTCTTTTCCATTAATCAATAAGGACGATTTCCTTAAAAAACAATAAGACGTTTCAAGTGGTTTCATAAGCATATAAAATATCAAATCGATTTAAAGAAGCTTAGTGAGATCAAAAGACCGTTAGAGACTACTAGAACAGAGCAATAGTTTACAAGTCTTTTAGGTGTTTCTTGAGGTGTCGCTAGGTGTTTTCCTGATTTACCCCTTGATTGATTAGAATGTGGCAATCTTTCTGATTAGCGTTTAGAGCATTTCTTGCTTCGATGGTGGTCGTGATGGATAATTTTCTCCCCGCTAACTCGTTATCACGGCTGTAGCTTTTGGTCCAAACAATAATCTCATGACCAGAATGTACGTTAAGAGTGCCAATTGTGGAAGTGATGAAATTACAATGCCTAACGTAAAGGGACGCAGTAGTTCGGTTGGAAGAGTAAAGTATTAGAAATCGGAGGGTTGCGAGTTCAAAACTTGATTCATACAAAGACCGTCTAGTACAAGGGGGTGCTATACGTTAAATCCGTAGTGGCCTAAAATATCCTCACTTTGGTATGATCTTGAAATTTGGAGAGTGGGGTCCCTTCCCAGGTGTTGTTCTCGTAATCGGATCGAGGATCAAAATTACAAGACGTTCTTGCAATTTTGTCATCTTTTCCGTCGAGATTGATCCACTTGATTGCCAATAGCCCTGCCAATATAGCCCTAATTTCTTAGCTAATTATAGATTAAAGGGTTTATGTTTTCGAATAACTGTATATATATATATATATATATATATATATATATATATATATATATATATATCCTTTTTATGCAAAGAGGATTTTGAACAAAATGTGATGTACATATATACTTATAAATTATTAATGTTTTTATAAAATTCTTGTAGATACGTCGCAAACTTATAGCTTTATTATAGCTTTAGCAAATTTATAGCTTGCAATATTCACTTATTCTGAATAAACTCAGACATAAAAAATGTCTTACAGTTTTGAAAAAGTTTAATTTTCTGAGTTCGGTTTTCGTGTCTCCCGGAGCACACAGCTGTATTTTTTTTGTGTATGTATTGTTAGGGTAGTTGGATTAAAAGTAATAAAAAAGAAAGAAAAAAATGTTTTAAATGTAACCCACATCACGGAGAAGAGATTGGCCATTATGACACTACAAGGGCCAAAGTACGTATACTTTGTGCAACTTTTTTTGCACAACGAGTAGTGGGTTCGAGGTTCGCATGTTTTAGAATTTGAACTCTTAAGAACACTGGTAAAACGAAGCACTTCATTAAATTCCGATAAAAAAGTTTTAATAAAGTCTATCATGATTGAGGTTGTGTTAGAAATGACACTATTTCGTTCCATCAGGACATTACAGTCTTTCCTAAAGAGTACCAAATATTAAAATCTCTTTGTAAACACTAAATTTATATTTTGCATCCAATTGTTTTAAAATACCCGTTTACCTAGCTTATAAAGCCATCCTCTGTTTTACTAAGAACCACAGCTGAAATCGAGTGGGCATAAGTTATTTCTTTGT
Organism: Metellina segmentata; assembly: GCA_947359465.1. NCBI lineage: Eukaryota > Metazoa > Arthropoda > Arachnida > Araneae > Tetragnathidae > Metellina > Metellina segmentata. The sequence goes on from OX375879.1 coordinate 59,247,036, forward strand.
CTATTTTGGGTACTTTAATTCTCATCGAATCAACATTTGGGTGCTTTGCATTAGAAACTGCTAACATTTTATTTGCTTGCTATTCTAAACCTTTCCAGGATTCATCACGCTGTATAAAACTAAAAATGTAGTGAGAGGGTAAGGCGTATGGAAAAGAAATGATAGAAACAAGCGAAATCAAACTCAAAGTGAAGAGAGACAGGGAATGCGTAGGGAAAGGAAATGAAAGAAACAAACTTTTGAACTTTAACGGTACGGAAGCCGTTAATGTGCACATTACCTAGATTAAATGCGTAAAACTCTTGATTCAGGAGCAAATCATTAACGGAATTAACGGAGAAAATCAGTTTATCTGCAGATTAGCTATGTAATGTGCACATTAACGGCTTTAGAGCTTTAGCGGTAACACATATAATAATATATAATATATAGAATAATATACAAAAAATAGAATAATAGATAATATATAGAATAATATATAATATATAGAATAATATATAATATATAGAATAATATATAATATATAGAATAATATATAATATATAGAATAATATATAATATATAGAATAATATACAACATATAGAATAATATATAATATATAGAATAATATATAATATATAGAATAATAAACAAAAATTAGAATCTATATATATAATTCTCTTACGTGGCACGCAAAAAAGACGTTATTTGTAATCGCGTTTTGGCAACACTGTACGGTTTGTTTGTTGAACGCGAAGTCTCGCGCATTGATTGAATTTATAGCGTTATCGGATGAAATTTTATTGAAAAAAAAGGAAATTTTAATGAGCTGTTGCAGTTAGTTTATAATAGAAATCAAAGAAAGCGGAGGATCTTTTCAGGGCCATTTAAAAAACGGTCCTTTTCAGGGCCAACAATTATAGTTCAACAAGACGCTTGCACTACAACTTTCGGCAACAAACTCAATGAAAAAGTGTGGGTCGTTTGAGTGCTGGGAAAATATACACACAAACAACATGCTGGGTATTCAATTTCCAAAGCAACGCTCACATTTCGAGTCAAAATTTGCACAAAGTTTTCATTTTAATTCTGATTTTAGAGATACTGTATATATTTTTTCTGTAATACAGCAAATTTAGATTTCAAAAACATTTTTTTGGTAACATATTTTGTAAACAATCCCTTATGCTAGGACACATGTCTTCATTGAGGCGAGCGAAGCGAGCATAGGTTCGCGCAGCGAAGCAATCCTCCGGGGGTTGGCGAGCGTTAGCGAGCAGGGGGCAGGCCCCCTAGTAATAGATAATAATATATAATATATAGAATAATATATAGAATAATATATAATATATAATATATAGAATAATATATAGAATAATATATAATATATAATACATAGAATAATATATAATATAAAGAATAATATACAACATATAGAATAATATATAATATATAGAATAATATACAATCTATAGAATAATATTTAATTTATAGAATAAGATATAACATATGAAGAGAAGAATTTGAAAAGTTCACTGCATCAAAATTTAATACGAAGAAAAATCCAAGATAGAAATGATCAAAGACACTTGTCTCAAAATTTAGTGCAATTCAAATATTTTAAACCGCTAGGGAACACTAACCTTTAAAAGCAGTCATTCAACCAAAGCATCTCTCATCGTCAGAAGAAAAGGAAGTACTCCAAATGTTTTCTAGCCCTTTCCTTTAATGAATGCCCGCACATCGTATTTGTGAGGTTTAACGTTAACAAACAGGTTTTCTTTCGGTGACTGGTGTAAGGTGAAATCCCTGGAAGCAAAATTTCGAAATTGAAACTTGCTTTCCTTCTTTTTTTCTCACTCCATGACCTCAAGATATAAATTTTACGAAAACGTTTAGGAACAATTTTTTATAAAATGTTTTCGTTTTCATCAGTGCGGTATATTCGAAGTATAGTAACCATGACCTCCAAATACAAGTTTCATGACAGTATTTGGTAAGAATATTTTTTCAAATGTTTACATTTTGAGCTATGGCCATATATATTCGAAGTATGACAACATTTATTTGTCAAATGTTTAGGTTTTAAGCTATGGTCATATATATTCGAATTATATCTCCATACATAAGTTTTAAGAAAATGTTTGGAAACAATTTTTGTCACATGTTTCTGTTTTGAGCTATGCCAGATATTCAAAATATAGCAACTCACTTTATGACCTCTAGATATAAATTTTATGAATGCGTTTGTGAGGAATTTTATAACCTATTTTTTCGTTGTGTTCTACGCATATATTCACATTAATACTTCCAGTAAATATGCACTAATAATACAATTAATCATTAAGTACCTGGATTTCGTTTTTTCACCCATTTTTTTTTCATTTAATCTAGTATTAAGCTTTATGTGTCCGTTTTGTATACAAAATGTATGAGATATATTATTGAGTTTAATGTACTTGAGATTTATTGAAAATCAACTTTGCTTTCTAATTCTATGAGACCTTCACGTGCCTCTTATGACAATTTGAAAAATTCTAGTCAAAGAACAGATAAACTTTCATACAAAAAATACAGTTCGAGTGATACAGAATACGAAGAATAAGACCTTCTTCACACACAACATCAAAGTGCTACCGTAACTAAAAATGTAATTTTGAAACATAAATTTATAGTTCACAACAAGTACTTATCCAAACATTAACTCATTAATTTACATGCTTAGAACTAGTAAAGATGTACAACTTTAGTAATTGCAATTTTCATTAACCAGCGATTTCCTCGAAATGAATTCTAGCACAGTGGTTTTTTAACTGTGGAGAACCACGCCCAGAAGGGTCATAAAATGGTGCATAAGAATTTTATAAAAATGAAAACCTTAAAATTTGTAATATTTTAAGGAAACAAAACTGCTTTTGAAAAATAATTCGTTAACTCAACTCTTTCTAATACATTCAGAGAATTGTCATTTAAAAAATGGAATCACCATTTCAGACAGATTATTCTCAGTGTATCACTATAAGGTAACCATACTACTTTTTGTCTATCTAATTTTCGTGTTTATAATATATTTGACCTTTGGGTGTATAGTATAAAAATATACATTTTTTATGATTCTTGTATTAGTATCAGTCCTTCATAAGACTTAAAACAAAAGATTTCTCCATTATTTAAAAGATGCATTGTTGATTTTTCTAAGATGAGATGCAATTTATCTATGGCTAAAATCTCATTTCAAATGTATTTTATGGTATCACAAATATGATATAGGATAAAAATTCCCTTTGAAAACTATCTTTTAAAAAAATAACCTTTACGGTTTGTGTGTGTGCTATATTTGTCGAATCAAAGGTGGATGTAAAATGCTTGAGTAAGTACTGTTGCATTTTAGGTTTTTATAAAGCTTGTTTCAGCAAACTGTTGTGCTTGTTTTGAGTGCTTAAAATATACTATATTCTTTCCTCTTAAACTGTATAACTTATTTCAAGAATGTGACTCACAATATGTAGATTTGATAGGGTAGGTGTTTCAAATATAGCCCATGTGCTTAATATCGCCTACTCGTGTTTGCATTGCACTATGAATGACATCTATGAGTTTATGTAGTTATTACTTTGACGATGGACCAACCGGTATAGTGGTTAAGGTGTTAGCCTCTAGATAGGAAGATTCCTGGTTCGAATCCGGGTTCGGGCATGGATGTTCGTATGGTGTAGAGGTGGCTGGTGCACCTTAAATCTATCGTAGCCGAAAGTCCTCACGTTGGGTTGGTGTGGAAGTTTGGAGAGTGGGGTGCCATCTTAGGTGTTGCTTCGTCATCTGACCGTGGCTCAAAATTTCGAGTCGTTGTTTCTTTACCTTAAGGGACTGATCCCGGACCGTCGTCAATAGCCCGTTGTGTTACTCTAGTACGACGTTAACTAAAATTACCATTTTATTACTTTGACGATCTAGGGTTTGCTGTACGTACCGCCACCGGCAAGTTTCCTATCAGTTATATCAACAACACTATTGTATCTGAAGTATTTGAGGCTGTGATCAACGTATATTTTGTCTCCAATCAATTCAGAGAATATCCAGGTAAGTGTTTACAAATTATAATTTCGTTTATATGACTTTAAAGTACATTAAATATACTCAAGGTAAATAGGTACGCTCTACTAGCAACTGGTTTTTAATAGTAACTTTTAATTTCGCCTGGTGGGTGGTAATAGGTACAGGGATAGGCGATATTAGGAACCCACTCTTAAAAAGTCCCTTGGGAAATGTTTCGAAGTTTTACTAGCTAACTTAAACTGACCTATGTAAAGGAGGTATATGATCTCTGGAAACCAAAGGAGAATAAGTCCTAGTGATATTCATTTAGCTTCCAGCTTGATTTCCCAACCCAGGAGACTGAGATACAGAGAAATAGTTAGGATAGGGGCGATATTTGAAACATTTACCCTTAATAGTAACTTTTAATTTCGCCTGGTGGGTGGTAATAGGTACAGGGGTAGGCGATATTAGGAACCCACTCTTAAAACGTCTCTTGGGAAATGTTTCGAAATTTTACTAGCTAACTTAAACTGACCTATGGAAAGGAGGTATATGAACTCTGGAAACCAAAGGAGAATAAGTCCTAGTGATATTCATTTAGCTTCCAGCTTGATTTCCCAACCCAGGAGGCTGAGATACAGAGAAATAGTTAGGGCGATATTTGAAACATTTACCCTAAAGATTTTAGTAAGAAAAAGTAATTTGATAAATCGACAATCTTTGACAGACAATGCTATTTCGAGAATGTGAATAAATTATTTTTTAAAATTAAACATTTTCAAAACTTCTTATTTCTTTTTCTGAAGCTATTTGTTAATCCAAATTAATTTCAGTTTTATGGACAATAATCACAATGTTTCCTCACTCTCTATTTCTTGGCTACTGGCTCAATATACTATTTATTAGAACAACGCTCAGAGCAAAGAAGTACCGCTGGAAGGGAAAGTATATATATTTTATTATTTTGTCACCTTATGCGGGTATAAGATCAAAAGGATTGTAAAAACATTTTTTGTTAAAAGTTGGTAGACTTTGCAATTTGTGTGAAAATGTTTGGGGAGTCAAATTTTTAACATATGTAGCTCTTTCAGTATCACTTTTACTTAAAATAGATTTGGGTGATTTTTTTAGTAAAGCTGAATGTAGATGACGCTAGTGCTTGAGAGATAGAAAGTGCTTCTTATATGTATTCTGTATTTGGTGGAGCAGCTGTATCCCGGATGGAAGAGTAATGGATTAGTAACCGGCGGGTTGCGAGTTCGAATGCATTCAAAGACCGTCGAGTACAACGGGAGCTGGTTCTCTTTAGATCTGTTGCAAACCTCAAATTTCCTCATGTTAGTGTTGCGTGGAAGTATGGAGTGGGGTGCCGGCTAATATTTGTCCTCGTCATCTGACAGTGGTTCATAACTACGTAGTGTTGTCCTCGTATCTTTCCCTTCGGATTTTATCCTGGACTGTCACCATTATCCAGTTGTGTTGCTTGAGTATTACGTTAAATAAATTACCTACCCTGTTTGGTAGCCGGAAAACTACTAGGTTTTTTTTGTTTGAACTGAAGATCCCTGTGACTGTAGGGTGATGGGTTTTCATAAAATTTGTTACAGGGGTTAAGTTTGTCCATAAATATTGACGTCCAAAATATTTTGATTCAAAATTAGATATTTTGGAAGATTTAGGTCTTTTAAGGTCATGGAAATTTGAAGAACATTTGCGAAATCGCTTGATGTTGCACATGTTTGAAAATCTCTTTCTCAAACACTACTAGATGTAGACAACAATATTTGATATTTTTGTAATCTATGGAGAATTTTTTTTTTAATCTAGTATTTCAAAACCAGTTTTCAACATGACATTAAAGCTAAAAGTTAACCGCGAAAAATGGAAAATAGTTAATTTGGATAGAATGAGAAAGATTTCTTCGGGTTAAGGAATTTAAATGCATCGTTGACATACAAGCAAGATACAGTGCTAAATACGATAAAACTGTTGCAGAAGTTTGGAAGGCGGCTTTTAATTCCTTCATCTTCCAAACAGCAAAGTAAAATCACAAAAGGACGGTATGCCACTTAAAATAGACACACAAAATCAAATGAAGGATAACTCTGATGAAAACAATATTTTGTTGGAATGTAGTTTTACGTCTGTTACTTATGAAAAATACTTACGATTGCATTTTGAGTCACAAAGCAACAGCAATCAATTTAGCAACACGCAAAAACACGAAATTGAAAGTTTCGTCGCCAAACAGCTACGGCTTGCGATTAATTTCTTGCTCAAATGACCATACAGGATTATATCGTTCTATCCTTCGATTGTTTGAGGTCTTCGGCGTTTCACTAATGCCAAAACCTCTATTTGAAAGAGGATTCTTCTCATATCTTGGCAATCTGTTGCTCGCCTTTGTTCAAACAGAGCAGTCCTAAAAATCATAAATTTTATCTACATCAAGAACGTTTTAATCATGGGGTGAACCACAACAGCAACCTTCAATGCGAAGGTCACTTTAACGAATATGCAAATGTGTCAGTGAATAAAATCGAGTCTTTTTTTTCATCCGAAAATCAACCTGAAATATTCATCCAGTTTTTGCGAATGTTTTTTTTCTTAAGAACAACTAGGAAGAAGATACACTTAACTATTTTGTAGCATTTGAGACGTATCTGACTTTTATACTTAAATAGATTCATTTTTTTCTCTGTCACCATCAACTTTCACAGTTTCAAACAAAAAAATAATTTCCATGCTTATTTGGAAAGAGATTTTTTTACTAATAAAATCGGTGGTATCGACCTTTGCACAGGTTCTTTCAAAAACAGACCAGACAAGTGGTTTTCGAGTTGAAAAACGAAACTCATGTCCATATCAAGACCATGCCAAGTTAAGTAGTGTTGAATTTACGGCACACTGGTGCAGCAAGCACGACAGCAGTGACGCCATGGATGTTTCAAATATGCAAGTAAATTTTGCAAATGGTTTTCTTTAAGAAAGCTAAAAGTCCTCAAAAGTTTCACTGTTGCCAGTAATAAATTTCATTGCTCTTTTCAAGACAGTCTAGGAAGGTTTTTAGTCTTGCATACTCACGTGACGTAACTCCTGATTCATATCCTTGAGCTACAGTTACTGTGCTTAATTTGTTTATACGTTTCTTCATACTGTTCGATATCATAGGACGTCATTTCTATCTGGAAGCTGTCGACCGCTGTAACCCAGTTGGAAGAACATCGGATTAGCAACAAGAGGATTTGGGGTTCGAATCCAGCCAAAGACCATCGTGTACAATGGTGGTTTGTGCACTTAAAGCCATCATGTCCTCACATTAGTATGGTGTGGAAGTTTGGAGAGTGGGGTGCCAGCTCAGATGTTGCCTCGTCATCTGACCGTTGTTTAAAATTACACGGTATTGTCCTCGGATTTTTCCCTTCGCGATTGATCCCGGACCGTCACCAATAGCCAAGTTTATTGCTCCAGTGTGGCGTTAATAAAAGTACTTACAAACCTACCATCTGGAAACTGAAAATAAACCTTTTATTCCTATTTTTGCAAATGAAAGTAATTTGCTCCTACACTTGAAATAACTAAAACTGCGGATGATGAGTTATTTCTCCCACTCACTTTTCACAGAAATTCTGAACATAGTACATGTGTTTACGACTGCATTTATTAAAAAGAAACTGAACACTGACATAAAATTCCAGTGTTTAGTCCCATCGATAATTATGTAGATGGTGCTGTCAAAGACATGAGCTGTTTTCCGATGGAATCTGCTTTTATATTTTTATAACTTCCTCTTATGCATTCAAATTAAATTTCAATTACCAAAGGAGAGTGTACAATATGATGGGCTTTCACCTTCCTTGACAAAGTACTGAAGTAATTTAGCCTGTAGGGGATTTTAAAACCTGTTTCGTAAAACCGGACGACATTTGGCTACCCTACCACTTTATTGTCAAGTGAGATTTTCCGTATTGATTAGTTTTGGCCATGATAAAAGTTGAAAATTTGTAATTATTGATTATTGGCTGATTTTAAAATTGGAGTACTGTGTCATTCCATGTTCAAATCGGCTGTGGCTGACATATCACCTATTTTAATGAAAATCAGTTTTTAAATAGGTTGCATTTAGCAATGAACAAATGCAAAATATTAGGTTTCAGAGATATAAATTTTATTAATTATTGACGCTTAACGTTCAAGTTGACAAATTTAATTTTCTAGCACTAAAAATGTTTGCGACGTCATATTTCAAAACGTTATTGCTTAAAACATAAAATATTCTTCAAAAAAAGGTTTCTTAGGAAACCAGAATATTATTTAATAGCCGTCACTGTTGAATCTGAGACCTCGACAAAAACAAATATTTTGCTAATTTCCTACAAATTTCAAATTGCCCTGGTATCTCTAGAAATGTGAAGACAGTATCAAAAATTATTCTTAATAAGAGTTTTTCCTTACAAATAGCGTGGGGTAATTTGGTAATTGTATTTCTGCTTTATAAAGTAAAAGAAAATATTTAGAGTAAAATTATAGAAAAATACGATTTTTCAATTTTTTTTTAAATGCATATTTCAGTGTGAGGGAAAAATCCGAAAACATCAAAACTTTTCAACATGAAAGAAAAAGCAGCCTATTATATGTCCTGAAATTTCCATTATTGTAATTTGATTACTCTGCTCAGAAACATTTTTAACTAGATGTAAATTTTGCATTTCTTATAGCAGCTGATGAGTTATAAGCTTCGATAGTAAAAGTAATAAATAGGGCAACTTTTTGCAACAAATGCAACTTTTTTTTCACACATTCTACGCTGCATGTAAAGTACTAAAACAAAAATTTCACCTACATGCGATGTATTATAAATGAGTTATTACCGCAATATAAATGCAACTTTCTGCATAAATGCAGCCATTTGCAACTTTTTAAAATTTAGCTTAAAATTAACAAATATAAAATTAATATTTCATTTTTTGCCCTCATAATCAACTCTTCTATCATGTGTGTCTGATTTTGGAACGCCGAAGTATTGCGGATCAAACAAGTTCAAAGGAAAGAAGGTATTCGTTTTAAGACGAAAGATAAAAAATAAATGGCAAGAAGTACTTTAACATATTGGTTGGCACTCTTGATAATCATGGGGGAACTTGCATAATCAACTGCAGAGTTTGTGGGATGAGTGTCAATCCTCAATATGTTGTTCGCCTTGTAAAGACGTTTTAAAATCTCTGAATATTAAACGAAAGGATTTTGCGCTTCTGCTATCCGATACAGCACATTATATGACTGCAGCTGGCGCAGTTTTTCAATGTTAAAGAAATTACTGGCCAAGGATCGGTCATTCAACGTTCTGCATTTAATGATGTATTATAATACTGTTGTACGCCACTAAAATTGTCAATATATATTGAATTTTTTCATTTTTACGAATAATTTATTTTAGAGTTTAGTGTATTAACAATAAATGCAACTTTATTTCCATAAATGCAACTTTAGAGAATGATAAATGCAACTTTTCCCATTTTTACTGCAACAAAAAAGTTGCCCTAGTTATCCTATTCTACTAGTATCGCCATAACTGGCAATGTTTATTATTGCGAATCATAGCATTTCTTTCCCATTCTATGCATATTACTCGTTTCAAATGACAACACTGACCCCATATCAACAATAAATTTCCAAATTATTGAAGAAAATTTTAAAATCAGGACACACACACATCAAATCACAATTGTAAAATCTTAAACATTTAAGACTTTTAATTGAATGGTTTTTTTTTTTTTTTTCAAATTCACTTTCAATCTTATGAAGGTCTCTTGTTTAATTTTATTGCTTAAATTGAAAATTTTCCTAGTGCTGCCTATTCTTGAAATCTGCTTATTTTACAAGTGATTGTGAAAATATAGAATAAGAATTCGTGAGTTATGTACACTTGGGAGAAAAGGGTATAACAACGATGTTTAAGTTATTTTTACTCTGAAAATTAGTTCTTACCTGACAAATAATTCTTACAATTTACGAAACGTATTTAATAATCACAAGTAGTATTAACTAATACTTACGTTTACAATGAAAAAAGAAAATCGAAAAGACTTATTTAACAAAATGAACTTTCCGCCTAATTATTACACGGATGGAACACTCTTTGGATTAAGTTGTTGTTGTCGGTTGGGCCATATATGGCCCAACTGGGGGTGCCATTGCCCCGGAGGGTTGGACTTCTTCATGCATGACACATTCGTTTTACAGGAAGGTCCCTTTCATACATCCATTCACTCACACATATCGTAATTTAGATCCCAATCAGAGGCCGATAACCCCCTGATCAGGTACCCCCAGAGGTATTGATTTGGTATGAGAACATGGGGGACTTTGTGACCACGACCTTTTTAACGTGCCCCAGCCACCATTAGTGACACGACGGTCTTTAGCCAGGTCGAAGCGCCGATCTCTCAATCATCAGAATTGTAGGCTCCGCCGAGGACAGAATCCACAACCCTTTTGATGCGAGCCCGATTCTATCACAGTAAAATATGCATTCTAGAAACTTAAAAAATCGTATTTTTCTATCACTTTGCTTTATATTTTTTTTTTACTTTATAAAGTACAAATACAGTTACAAAATTACTGCACGCTATTTGTAAGGAAAAGCTCTTCATTTAGAGAATAATTTTTAATATTGTCTTCCCATTTCTAGAGATACCGGAGCAATTTAAAGATCGCAACAAATTAGCAAAACTCCTATTTTCCTCGGTCTCTCAGATTCAACATTGACGGCTATAAAATCATATCCTGACGTTTCATAAGAGACCTTTTTCTGAAAAATGTAAATAATATAACATTTTTTAAATTTAAGTTACTAACTTTTTTAAATATAAGGTCGCAAACATGCCATTTTTAGTGCTTGAAAATCTAAACTTGTGACCTTGTACTTTAAATGTCAATAATAAAAAATATATATATTTCTGAAATCTAATATTTTGCAGTTGCTCATTGCTATGTGTGACTTTTTTTAAAACTGATTTTCTTTAAAATTGGTGATATGTCAGCCACAGCTGATTTGCTCATTTTGCATGGAATGTCCCAATACTCAAATATTAAAATCAGCCACTAATCAACAGATAAAAATTTTCTCCTTTCATCATGGCCAAAACAGATTACTATGGAAAATATCACTTGACCATAAAGAGGTGTGATAGCCAAATGTCCGGTTTTACAAAACAAGTTTTAAAATCACCTACAGGTTAAATTTTAGTTGCAATCGTTCACAAATGGTGTCAATGACATAAAGAAAAAAAACGAATAGAGAAAACGCGAAAAGTGTCATCGCAGTTTTAATAAATGAGTGGATTTTATAGCATTTAACACGAATTATATGCAAATATATTCATTTTGTAACACTCCGACAGAATAACACTGTGTTACTCTTAAAATAAATCGTAAAAAAGAGAGATCCTGGTCCTCCCCTCGTTGCTGATATTGATTGACAAGATATTTATTAGAAGACACTTGTTTGAGATATCTCGTCATTAGAAAAGAACTGAAAAAATCTTAATCTCGTCATCATAAAAATTCGTAAATATCTTGTTGACGAGATATGTCTTAATTAACAAATATCATCATCTGGTGGACAAGGTAGGCATGTATTTTAATTAACGTCACACACTGGAGCAATGCAATGGGCTATTAGTGACGATGCGGGATCAAACCCGAAGGGTAAGGTCCGAGAACAGCACCACCTAATTTTGAACCACGGTCAGATAACGAAGTCCCATCTGCGCTGGCACCCCTCTCTCCAAGCTTCACACCACTCTAACGTGGGGACATTTAAGGCCACGACATAATTAACGCGCTCCAGCTCCTTTTTGCACTACTTTCTGTGGTTGGATTCAGACTGAAAACTCTAATTTTCTTCCAATCGGGCTACCGGTAGGTGGATGAGGATACATCAACGAAATGACTTTGAGGTTGTGGCAAAAGTATAGCATAAATGGATTACCAAAGCATATTGTCATGGCATCACTCAGTGCTGTTTGATCAAAGCAGTTTTCAAACCTTGGAGTCTTGACTGCGCAATACTGAAATAATATTCATATAATTGGCTGATCAAAACCAGCACCAATTACGGAGTATACATGGCAGACAGTTAATTAAGAGAAGTACATTTAGCTTTCCCTCAAATCGCAATGAAGAAGAAAGGTCAAGGCCATACTGCTCTTGAAGAAAGAAAATTAGGTCAGCAGGTACAAGTTTGAAGTAGACTTTCACTGAGTCATGTTCCTAACGTCGTTAAATCTCTCTTAGCATCTGTTCATGCTTCACAGATTGCTTTCAGGTGCTCAATTAACTAACTTACATTATTGCAGATTAATGAGCTAATGTTCCTTTTTTTATGTTAATCAACCTTCTCTTGAAGACAGCAGAAATGTATTGATTATAGTAATAGAAATGTGTTCAGGAAACTGCAAGATTGAATCCAACTTGAGTAACATCCATTCTTGGTAGGAAAGAACCGCTCGGTGAAACAAATATTCACCTATGCAGTAGTTCGCATATTTAGCACAGATTAAAAATTAAACACAAAATTAACTTCATTCACTTACCTTATATAAATATATCGATGATATGCTAGCTTTTAGTTGGATAGTTTGAATTTAGAATTCTGCAATGACCAGATCTAACTAAGCTTCTCCAATCACTGCTTTTTTCAATATAGTTGTGGTTTGCGATTTATTTCTTGCTCAATGACCATACAGGATTATATCGTTCTAGCCTTCGGGATGGCCTTCGGTTGTTTGAGGTCGTTAGTGTTTCACCAATGCCTAAAGCTCTATTTGAAATGGGATTCTTTCCATATCTTTACTATCTGTTGCTCGTCGTTGTTTAAACATAGCAGTCTTAAAAGTAATAAACTCTAACTACATGGAGAAAGATTTAATGGTGGGGAAATGTGTTTAAGGAAAATGTGTGGTAATGTTCTCCACAACATCAACCTTAGATGCGGAGGTCATTTTAACGCCTACACAAACGTGCAAGTGAATAAAATCGGAGCTTTTTTTTTTCCTCGGAAAATCAGTTTGAATTATTCATCTAGTTTACGCGAAGGTTAGATTTTTTTTTGTTGGGAACAACGAGATAGAAGATCCACTTCATTATTTTGTAGCATTTGAAATGTGCCTGACTTTAATACTTAAATAGGCGCATTTTTTCCTCTATCACCATCAACTTTCACAGTTTCAAATATAAAAATTGTTTTCATCTTTGTTTGGAAGGAGATTTGTCTTGTTAATGAAATCGGTGGTTTCAACTTCTGCTCAGATTCTTTCAAAAACAGACTTACCAAGGAGTTTTCAATTTCAGAAACTAAACTCATGTCCATATCAAGTCCACGTCAATGTAGGTAGTATTGATTCATTTCAATCTGGAAACTGTCGACGGAGGTTACCCAGTTGGAAGAACATCGGATTAGCAACCGGAGTGTTGCGAGTTCGAATCCAGCCAAAGAATGTCGTATACAAAAGAGGCTGATGAACGTTACAACCATCATGGCCTCAAATGTCTTACGTTGACATGGTGTGGAAGTTTGGTGAGTGGGGTTCCAGCTCAGGTGTTGCTTCGTCACCTTACCGTGGTTCAAAATTATGAGGTCTTCGTATTTCCTTTTTTTTCCCTTCGGGATTGATCCCGGACCGTCACCATTAGCTAATTTCTTTTGCTCGAGTGTGGCTTTAATTAAATATGCTTACCTACCTACCATCTGGAAACTGAGCATAAACCTTTATTCCTATTTTTGCAAATGAAAGTATGAATAATTCGCTCCTACACTTGAAATAACTAAAACTGCGGATGATGCGCGTTATTTCTCGCACTCCACGGAGCCGACCAATCGATCTGGTGGTTAAGATGTTATCCTCTGGATTGGAAGGTTCCTGGCTCGAATCCTGGTCCGGGCATGGATATTTGAGGCGGCTGGTGCACCTTAAATCTGTCGTGGCCGAAAGTCCTCACGTTGGGTTGGCCTAAATTACCAAAAATTACCCACTCCACGGAAAAATATTTAGCTGCTGAAACTTCTCCCAGAAATTCTCAGCCTAGTACATGTGTTTACGACTTCGTTTATTAGATCAAAATGAACAACGGATGGTCTTTTTCATTTACTGCAACTATGAAATAAACAGAAATCGAACTACATAATTATTTCGCACCCAAAAAAATTGATTGAATATGGAAGCGGTTGGTCAAGTAAAAGGGAATTAGATCCAAAATGCCTCCTTTTCTGGCAAATCCGATATAAAATCAGTGCATAAGATTGATTACTAATGCGAGGTTGCAAATTAATCAAAGGATCATCGACGGAAGATCAAAGGGAAATTATCCCTGAGAAGATACATGTAGGTAAAGTGGGAATAACCAAATGTGTGTCGTGCCCAAACCGGAAAACTGGTTTAATGGGCAGGAATCGTCAAACAGATAGGAGATAGTGAAGAATTGCAACACCTACTTAAAAGAACCAGCAATCAACCATTGATACGTTCACTCTTCTCGTGATACGAGGCCTCTGTGACTCTGTGAGTTTGTCAATACAATAACAACCTGACATTTGCAGGTAGCTCAAGTTTGATTCCTGTAACTTAAAATGGGTGCATTGCTCTTTTATATGTTAGGAAAATTTCGTCGAGAGTGTAGGGTCCACGGTATCTTAGATGGTAGAGTCACGGATTAACAAACGGAGGGTTGTGAGTTCGGGACTAGATACAGCCAAAGACCGACATGTACATGGGGGGGGGGTTGCATGTAAAATCTCGTGTGACCTAAAATGACCGCACGTTGATATGAAAGTTTAGAGAATGGAGTTTCTACTTAAATATTGACATTGGCATTCTACTGTGGTACAAAATTATGACGCCGTTGTCCTCTAATCTTTTCCTTTAGGATTGATCACGCAGAGTTGCTTATAGCCCGTTGTGTTGCTCCCATGCGATGTAAATTCAACTACCAATCTACCTTGCATTTGCTATGTCCATTACTTGACATTGTCTTGTGTTGGGTTCCCAAATGTGGCCCTTGGAATATCTAAAGATTTGATATCTGAAGAATTGGTACAGGCAGGGTAATAGAGTATTGATCATTGACAGTAGTCACCGGTGTGGTTGAAGAGAAAAGTGAATATCTTCTCTATCCTACGTAGTGAAATCTGATGACAAGTATCTTAGGAGAATCTTAAAGTACTTAATTGTCGTGTTTTCTTATCTGACTAATTAAAATTATACTTACATAAGCTTCAGAAAACTTGTGGTTTTACGTAATTTGCTGATATTATCAAAAAACTTGCATTAAATTTATATAAATATTTAATCTAGCTAAGACACGTTAAACACTGGCATAAAATTCCAGTTTTAAGTCCCATCGAAAATTATGTAGTAGATAGTGCTGTTAAAGACATCGAACTCTTTTTCCGACGAAATCTACTTTCATCTTTTTTACAACTACCTGATAAGCATTCAAATTAAATATCAATTACCAAAGGAGTGTGTAAAATATCATGGGCTTTAACCCCCCTTGGCTTTGTACTTTAAACTCCCTTTTCTCTATTTGATGGGTCGTAATTTTCTTAGACAATTTTACAAGCGCAAAATTATTTATAAGTAAAAAGTTCTTACATTTAAATTAGTACGTTGTTGGTACCGAATATTTTTGTAAACTTCTATGGACTCCATGCAAGTTTACAAAAGCATTTTATAAAGACGTCGTCTTATGAAATTCATCTCTATTTAATGAGTATGATGATTTGTGTTTACATAACGTCATACTTAGCAAATTTGTTACCAGTAATATAACACCATTCTATTTGTAAAGTTGCAGTAGTGGCATGTTTAGTAATTAGACTTTGCCATTGAACCTGTTCCTAGAATTTCCCATCTTCTTGAATAGATCATTTATTCTTCGGAATAGCTACTGTTCACGGTGAGGGTGAGCAATAATCAATCATCCAATTTCAAGAATGAGACCTCATTGCGACATAATGTTAACGATTGCATGGTAGCAACTAGGATCAACTAAACGCAAAGGAATCTACTGGTGTTAAAGTATCATGAAATAATAGTGTCCTTCAAACTTGTGAGAGAAAAATGGATGGGCACTTTTCAGAAAAGACTAACGATATTTGTGTGGATCCTTAAAAGGTCGTTCTGAGGGTATCCTAACCAAAATCACAGATAAAATCATCTTAACAATCAGTTTCATGTGCAATCTTCAATGCAGTTTGCAGTTTATCAAAGGTTTAGGGTCATTTTGTGAGATTGAAGGTAATGGGTAGAGCTGATGTAAAAATGCTGAGTTTAGTGAAAGCTGAAAATTTTTACTCCTAATTTACAGGGATGCATTTAGAGGGGCATCCTCCAAAATATTCCTGATTTTACTAAAATAAATTATGAAGTTCGCTAAATTTTTCTAGATCGAAGTATTTATAAGTAATAGAAGTGAAAAAAGTGTATATAGGTTTAAAAATGATTAAAAATAATCAACAGGAAGATGTTCATTTAGCATTCTGATATTCGATAGCAAATTGATCGGTTGTTACAGGTAATGAAGAACCCATGGCTGTGCGGGTGACTGTTTATGAACAGGAAAAAACATACGCAATTAATTCTTCCATGTTGCACACTTAAGAGTATAAATCATGATCAAAGGTAATTTTTCCTTCATTCATTCTCTATTCACGACTTTAAGTAACATTATCAGAAAAGAGATTGTTGTTATTCTGAAGATAAGAATACTGTCATGTTAGTTTGAGTGTCAATCTTGTTGCATATGATAAAATGTAAATTCTTTAACAGTAAGATTGTCCGACAACTCCTAAGCAAAAAAGTTTGCCGAAGCCTTCGGATAAGCGAAGGACATATTGGCCTAAATTAAGACTGGTTTTAGTGAGCAACATTTAAAAATTGACTGTTAATGTTTATTCTGGAGCATGAACCTTACAAACTATTAGATATCATGGTTTATCGCCGATGTTAGACTTGGTGCGCTCAAAATACAATGCCCAAACTCAAGTTTATTATCCAGTAGACAAAGTAACGAATAGTGAAAAACCATTATCATCACTCAACATAGTTTTTAAATTGTTTACATCATTCCGCTATACCACCACAGAAACTCATTTTGAAAATTAGGACTCCATTTTCATTAGCACGTAATCTAAATCCGCCGAAGTTATTCAATGGGATGTGATTTCAAATTAAACTGAAAACTTTCGTATTGAAATCACGCTATTAGTTGACTGTAGGTCAGGAGAAACGGTTTTTATATCTAGAATTCAAGGATTCTGTTAGATTCGAGGTATAAAACAAGTCCAGTTCCCCGTAAGAGCTTGCTTTGACGTGGCAATAAATGAAGCACATGGACAGGCAACGTGACACGTAAGTTGAGAATGTTTCCCAGACAGACAACTTTACGTGACTCGTTCGCGCTTTACTTTAAAACGGAATATTCCTCGTCAGAACAAAAGCCGATTCATGTCGTCAACAACAAAAGAAATCGTTTAAACCCTCAGTTAAATTTATCCTATCATCATGAATATAAAATAGTTACCGTTCTTAGCCGGGACAAGTTGGCAGTAAGTAACTCATTAAAAACAGGTTGGTTAACAACTTGAATGCAAAATAATAATTACATTGTGGAGAGGAAACAAGATGGTTCAAGATATATTGGACTTTGTTCTGAGAATATGCACACAATGTGTTAAGGTTGGTGCGTATCGGAAGAAATAATTCGGTTTCATTTTTATTATGAAGTCCACATGTAATCCAAAAGGGTATTAGCCTCTGAGCGTTACGAGATTTTCGAGTAGTAAATACTTTGAAAACGATAAATTATACTTCTCCTTTCCTTATAATAGAATCCTTTCGCGAAATATTTTATTTCTCCTTTCCTTAGAATAGAATTCTTTAGAATTAGTCTATTTCTTCTTTTATTTTAATAGAATCGTTTAGCGGAATTCTATTGATAAAGAAGGACGAAACTGGTTAGGAGTCCTACTGAAGAGAGTGTGAATTGCAATGTGGAATTATGCATGTAAATCGCTCAGGTCAAGTTTTGGAATGCTTGCGATGTAAAATATTTCTGGAATTTGCACATACACAAGTTTTTTTCCTTTTAACTCAATATCTATATATTTTAAAACTATAGATTTTTATGGATTATCATTTTAAAAAGACAAATGTGCTAGTTTACTCCCCAATATAGGCATAACGTAGCACCAGAAGTCATCCCTGGCAAAATGGCGCTTACGTGGATTGCGACTCACTTAACGGGACATATTGCAGATTTCAAAAAGGTGAATGACTGAACCCATGAACGCCCAATCGAATTGAATTTCCACTTAGCGTTACTTGACAGCCTAATTGACGAGACCTATGAGGTCAAGGCTTTGAGGACGGCGAGAAGTGAAAATGAGTGTCAGGTTAAGAATGCTCGAATTCAGGACACTTTATCCTCCCATTCGCTTCTTCTAACTTGAGTGAAATCTTTCAAATTCGAATAAAGTTCGCATCCATGATGCCTGTATTGAGAAAATATTTATTACTTCTCCCTTAGGGGACCAGTGCAGAATTGTTAATCTGCGTAATGTTAAAATGATCACATTTTAAGGAACATTTTCTTAGAATTTTTTATGTGTATTGATTTGAATTTTTTTTTATACGGGCCATGAAGATACACTTTCAAACACTTTAGTTTGAAGTTTTGATGTTTTTTCCCTTCAACTCGTATTTTTTTTAAATGACCAATTTTTATTATTTCTACAGTCGTAATAAGCTTTTCAGAGCAGATAGAGAAAAACGCCTGCGTTAAAATATGTTATAGGGTATGTTACACTAGTCAGGCAATTTTTTTTTACATTTGCTTGAATAGATTTCAAAAATATTCCTTTTATGCAAAGAATACAGATTTTGAGATAGTTCAGTTTAAGGCATGAAATTGATCTTACTTCAGGTACGTATAGGTATTTTTCAAAACATTATTTAAAATATTTCTCCTCAACGTATCTCCATAAATAATTTTAAACACAGAATTGTATACACATTTATTGAAATTTATAAAAAAAATCGACATTTTGAAAGATTTTTGTGCATTGGTCCCCTTAAGAACTGCATTCACTTTTGTATATGCATTCCGTAATGTTTTTTGACTTATGGCACTCTTGCACCAGACATGGCACTTTTGAATTTCATCATTTTCAAGGAAAGGATGACCAATCAATTTGATGAGATATTCATGATCAATTCTTATGAAGCAAAAACGGTTTTTCTTGAAAATTCCCTTTAGTAGCACGTATAACAACAAAAGTACTTGTTTTAGAATTGGATGTCTTCAGTATAGACCAAGAAAAAGTAATTTAGTTACCATTTTTTTTAAGTGGCAGTTCGATTTCATGGCTTTTTTTTAAAGAATAGTTATTCTTTCAACATACTTATAATGGTTATAATAAATTGCATAAAAAGCTCAACTCGCGCAAAGTAGACAACCTTGACCATCTTTCCATTGAATGAAATATACAGAGTATGTGGGTAGAGTCGCTGTCGTAAGATCGCGTTAGGTTAAGTCACAAACTGATGAATCGACATGGGTCGGTTGGTTATCGAAATACAGACAAGTGCTTTTAATCACGCTGAATAATTACTTTAACCGATTCCTAATTGTCCTTCATTAGAAATCCTGCTTTTTACCACACCCATGTGATACATCTTCAAATCAAAAGACCAGAAGAAATACCAAAAAGCTGCGCCCATCCAAGGATTTGCTCCATTTATTTCAATAGAAGGTCGATGCATCTTTCACTATACCGAATACCTTTTACTGTTTCAGAAGTCCTAGTACTGATATTTCCTAACAACATCAAAGTTCATTTTAAATTTGCTTTACTCTAACTTGTGCTGTTTCAATTCATATCCTAAAGGCACTTTCAGTTTTCAGTTGGAACCACGTGCATGTTTAGAGTGAGAATGATGATGTTACTTTCCTATTAAGTGCCACTTTCTATAAAACCAAGAAATATTACTCGAAACGTGAAAAATAATTCGTTTTAATAGGTATATTCATTTTTTCAAAGGAAACCTATGCCAAAAATTTAATTTTCTTTGAATAAATTTGATTGGCTATCAGCCTAGGTTCAAAAGTTTTTGTGCTGTGTGTCTTAAATATTTTCATAAAATGTAATTTTACAACCACGTGTGGCCAAAGACCTTTGAGAAATGTTGGTAGAAATGTACACATGTCGTCCAGAAATGAACACGCATCTTTATCAATATTGGACGTCATAAAATAAATAATTTCTACAAAGTTGTGCGAAATTGAATGTTTTATATCATCTGTTCCAAATATTCGGAAATTATTTTTATTTCGCAAAGAAACACTAAACTAAAAATCTTTACACTGTTAGAATTTAGATTCTATAAAAATATTTCCTTTTTCAGCTGTCTGAAAACAATCTGAGTAATCGTAATGTTCAATTTACATTCTAGCTTTTCCAACATTGCTTAATTAAGGTTGATTTAAGCATGGATATATTCAGCTTTTTTCATGTGAAACTTGCCTAAAAGAATACAGAAACATATATTCTAAATATTGTATTTACTAATATAATACATGTTTTATTAAAGATTAAATATTGAATGACATTCAATGGAATAAATTTTATGTGAAAATTTCACAAACACAAAACCAGATATCAAATAGGGTAACAGCACAAAAAGATGCTGTGAAATTTAATCACTAAGTTATTGTAAGTACTCAAAGTATACAAATATTCATGAATGTATATTCAGACGTTTTGACGTGTTGTGCAACGCACATACAGACAGACAACAAACACTAAAACCCATAACATTACAATAAAATGACACTACAAGGATGAATGACGTGGAAAAGGATGAAAATATGCAACGTACTTATTTTTCTTATATATTCACATAGATTTTCTTGATTTTCCCCTCTCATAAAATTCAGCAGTCTGATTTCAGAAAGCAATTAGATGTCTAGAAGACAGAGTTAGAACAAAACAACTTAGCTAATCCAAAAATAAGACTTTAAAGATTAAAAAATATTGAGATGTCTTTGAATAAATTAATAAAACTGAATTGAAGAGAATGCTCAGTTGGTATTTGTAGCAATATGACTAAGGTGTGATCGTTTTACCATGGCTCGTTTTTTGGAAATAAGAATGAACACCAGTAATACAGATGAAAAATGTAATCAAAATGCCGTTTCTTATTTTTGACTAATTGTATTTCATTAGGAAGTACAAAATATGTTTACTGATGCTTGTATTCATAACAAGTGGATTTAAATAAGGAATCAAATGGAAGTAACGACATTACAATCGATAGATATTAGCAATAAAGAAACTTTAGCTTAGATGGTATGCATCGGGTCTGCTAGTACAAGGAAATTCCCTTATTTCCCATATACACTCCGTAACATACTATATTTCGATATAAGAGTGTTTATTACACGTTTACGAAAGAAGATTTCTGATTGAAGATGGAATTTTCAATAAAAAAACATAGATAAAATGCTTTTTTACTTAACAATGGTAGTCCAGTAGCTGTGGATTCATGGATGACTTCAGCAGTTAAGGGATTTTGAATTAATGAATGCCGAAAACATTGTGATTCGAATCAAATGTAGCAGTGTCGATTAAAGGAAACACTTTTATTAGTGAACACAAGAAAGATAAGGACGGATGGTAACTGGTTCCAAATTAAAAAAAGTTAAAGGTACAGTGTCTGACTTTCAGTAGGCGGGTTTTGTGCTTGTTAATATTCTTGGAGAATAGAAACAATTCAACTATTGATGTTTAATATCTGTCATTTACGAGCGTTTTGAGTAATAAAAAAAGATTTAAGATGTTTTTCTCAGACTTGAAGTTCACTTCAAGGACAGAAAAAGCAGTGCAAGTTCCTTGTAAATCTTATATCAATATTAGTTTTACAAGAAACTTGTCTTGGAGGAAAGAAAATATAATCACCATATTGGAGTCTATTTTTTGTTATTTCCTGCACGGTGCAACGTATAATTTAAGTGTGAACCCCTAAATCTCAACATTATTTAAGTCGTGATTTCAAATTTATCATATCAAATAAATCGATCATATTTAAACCAGTGATCTTCTACCGGTGGTCCGTAGACCAGCGCCGGTTCGCAAGAATTTATTGCCAAGAAAGCTTTCATCCGACTATACCGCTACAAGATTTGGCAATTTCCAATGTTGCGGGTTGCTGTACGCGACGAGTATAGACTAAGTGCGCGGCCGCCAAATGCCGTCCGTTTTGTCGATGATACGACGTTGCGATAATTCTTATTTTATCACACTCCTGCGTATTGGTTTTTTTTTTAATACTTGGCTGTGGAATTTCGGAAAACAAATTAATTCCTTCGTAAACTTAAAACCCTACAAGATGGACAAAAAAAGTCAAACAGCAAAATTTTTTAATCTTCTTTAGAAGAAGCAAGGACAATGTTCAGAAGAAAAACAGCGATGGTGCTGAAAGTATGCCAAGTGCTAGTGCTTTAAGTTTAGAAGAAACAAAGAAAAATAAATATCCTGATACTTTGGAATACACAATACAAACCGAAAAGAGAAAAGGAAACTTAGTTTGCTATTACGATAAGGAATATTTAAGACTTGGTTTTATTAGAGCCCTTGGCAGTGAACTATCGACATGGCCTTCGTGTGAAATATGTTCCGAAGTTCTTTCAAATGGCGCTACGATACCGTCCAAACTGGCTCTTCATTTGCATTCGAAGCATAGAGATTTCACTAATAAGCCACTGGTTGTTTTGAAGATTACGTGACCAGACGAAACATCAGAAAAGTCAAATGAAAACGATGACGACTAGTGACAAGGCGCTGCTTCAAGCGTCTTATTTAATTCCTCTTCGAATAGCGGAATCGAAAAAACCGTTAAATATTGGTGAGAAGTTAGTAACGCCTTACATATTAGATGTACAAAAACTTTTGGATCCCCAAGCCACTAAAAAACTAGAAACTATACCTCTTTCGGACATCACTATTCACAGAAGAATTGACATACACATGGATATTGAAAAGCAAGTTGAAAAGGGGATAAAGATATCGAGATGTTCCGCGATTCAACTTGATGAATCAACTTTAGTGAATAGACATGCTATCCTACTTTGCTTCGTGAGGTATAGTGAAGACGAAGACTTAAGGGAAGATCTTCTTTGTTGCATTATTTTACCTGTTGCATTCATTTACTTTGTTGCATTCATTTACCTGGACAGACCACTAGTTCAGACATATATAATACTCTTGAAGGATATTTTCAAGCATATGGCTTGGACTGGAGCAAATACGTTGGAGTGCAGACGGTGCTGTGAGCATGGCTGGTCGTCGCTCAAAATTAGTTGCTACAACAAGGAAAGTCGAGCACTCAGAAGTTTTGTTCACTCACTGTATGATCCACCGGTAACATCTAGCTGCAAAGAAGCTTTCCACTGAACTAAACACTGATGAATGACGAGGTGAAGATCATAAACAAAATTCGTTTCGAGTTACGAACTCGAAGCTGCTCACGATATTCTGTGAGAATATGGACTCCCATAACTAACATTTCCTATCATACTCCCTGCATAAATGAGCTATCCAGAGGAAGAGCATGCTTATTCGAAATTAGGGAAGAAGTAAAGTGGTTTCTGCGAAAGCAAAAATCTGGGGTAAGGACCTTGTAGAGCCTTGGTGGAATGAGGAATGAATGGATAAGTTTGCGTATAAGGAGGACTTATTTAACTTTCTGCACGAACTTAATATTTCTATTCAGGTATTCATTTTCAAGATAATAAGCCAGCATTTTAGAGCGTTAGCTGAAAATTTTAATAATTATTTCCCTGAAAATGAAGATCCACGTAAAGGTAACTTCTGTATTAATAGTCCCTTTCTTGAAGATACAAAATTATGCACACTTAATCCTAGTGAGAAAGAAAAGCTGATAGAGTTGTCTTCTGATGTCACTCTGGTGTCCAGACATAAAATGTCATTGTCTCATTGTCTAAGCCATTGTCTCAATTTTAGATATCCCTCAATAAAGAATTTCCCTCTCTGCTACAAAGTCTATCACCGATTTGGTAACATTTGGCGTTTAATCTAATTAGTTCTTACCAATTAATTACAAGGAATTTGGAATTCGTTCATTGGAATTTATATTGTCGAAACTCTTAAATCGTATTAGAAATATAAGCCAAGTGATGTTACGTCCAGAATTCGTACTGGAAACACATTTCGCTGCAGAAACAATACCGCCAGCTACATTTAGCTCGACAGAAAATGTTTCTCATACTGCTAACTAGCCCGACCATACTAAACATGATTTGAATAATAATTTAAAATTGTGTATTAATTGCATAATATTAAATGTTCTGGCATGATACATATCTGGATTACCTTAAAAAAGAAGTTTGTCGCATTTGACAACGTTTAGTGCTTCATCTAATTGATGTTGACTAATAAGCTCCATCACATTTCAATTTTAAACTCATTCTTTGAAATTTTTATAGACAAAATATCAAAATGATATTAGAAAAACAAACCAAGGGAATTCACGTTCGTAATGAAAACAGGAAACGCGTCCAATCGCAGAACATATCGGCACCTACATTCAGCTTAACAAAAAAAGCCTCACATATATTATTACGCCATAGAACGCTTAAAACTTTGGGATATTATAGAATAGAATATTTTTAATGGTATCTTAACAAGTAATGTGCTTATGAATGGAATATAAAATTATATAATTATACACTTTGCAGATAATTTACGATTTTATGAATCTACCCCAGAACAAGTTTCATGTTTGCCAAAATTTGAAAGTAAAATTCGAAATGAGAAATGAAAATCTAGATTCGCATGATAGGCATTTTTTGTCCACTCAATGTAGGTGCCTGTAGAGTTCCTACGGTGGAGCATGCTTCATGTACGTATTCCGTAAATGACGTCATTTGGTTTGGTTTTGGAATACGATTTCATAACTGCCGCCTATTACAATTCCAAAGAATTAATTCCGAATTGATGCATGGTAGTTAATTCGTCCACGCTAATTAGAATAAACTCCAAAACGTCACCAAAATTGCATTAAGCTACAATTTAAGGCAAACCTCAAATATTCTATGCGAGAACCTTTGAGTAGAGGCCGTTAAATCTTCACGCTCTGTTTGGTAGGTAAGTATTTTGTCAACGTCGAAGTTGAGCAATACAGCGAACTATTGGCGTTTACGTTCTGTTTAGTTCTGGGTCTCAAAATCATTATAAAATTTTAATCTCAAAACTTTGTCGTGGTTATATTTTTGATCAATCTTCTGGTAGTTTTAGATCTATTTCATCGCACCTCTTGCTTTATAGGGATGGTTCTCAAATAATTCGATCTCTTTATACAGAATGATTCAAAAGGTCTCTTCATAGGTGACCAACTTCAAAGGAAAGACGGGAATACAAAATTAAAACATATTCATAAAGGAACGTATAGTTTCAAATGCCGTGAGATTGTGCTAGAGGTCGTTTACCAGAAATTAAGTTGGGCAGCGCGAGCCATAATCATTCGGAGTCGTTGACTCTGAAAGAATAGGATGCATCGTTTCAGTAATTTGATATGGCAGACATACACTTGGCTTATGCGACAGCGAATGAAAATGGGTGAACCTCCGTGCAATTGCACCTGAACGATTCCCAAACAAACGCGTGCCTCATGGTCAAACGTTTGCACCACAGATTGTGTAAAAGGGGTCATTCGCAGTAATCAGCCATTGGGGTTTAAACCGTACGACACGCATATCTGCCATGGAAAAAGCGATCGTAAGATGTTATAGATAAGTTATATCTTACATTTATTCCTTTATTTTTCTACTCTTCCTGTACTAGCAACTCAGGAGTTGCTTCCGGCTGTGTAAAATTCGTTTGTTTTGGTATTCCTGACCTACCTTTAGAGTTTGCCCAAGACCTTTTAAATCATCCTGTATAGTTCCCGATACAGACCTCTTCATATTTTAAGCATTTTGAGTGCCCACGAAAGGTTCATAGATGATGAGATTTTTTGAAAAATCTGTCAGTAATAACCATAGTAAATACAAGCACAAAAATTAAAAACACATCCAACATCCACGGGGAAAACAGTTTAATACACACTGCAATATTACCATACTATCGCCTCGTGTGTTTGAAAGAGGAAGTTCCGTTGATTAGTATGCTGTCCGTGAATCCTTGAGCAGATATTCAGCGTTTGAGCTTTCACAGAGAAAACCACTCATTAAGCATATGACGTCAACGTGCTGAAATTTGAGGGTCACGCACGCTTCACGTGTAAGTTACACGAGTTTTACATGCACAGCGTAACTGCAGTGAAACCTTCGCTTCGAGGATACTCGTGCCGTTCATTTTTAGCGAAAGTGAACGCATTGTCTCCTACCAGAGGAATAAATCAGAAATCAGGGAACTTACCTGAGCATATCGTGTAATTTTTTGTGTTTCGAAAGCTGCCACTTTAGAAAGTAAAGCAGTGTTTAACAATATTCTTATGAACAGATCCTATGCTGTAAGAGGTTATAAATGGGATAAGAAGTTTCAACACTTAAGGGGAATATTCCTGTGTACGTGACACATTGCGATTGTTTTTTTTTTTAATGTGAGCTTTGCAAGATGTTTAGAAAGTATTTTGTTATTTTAAATTTTAAGGGGTTAAAATGACTTGCATGTCATAAACGTGGGTCGTTTCAACAGATAAATGTTTGGAAAGATTGAAATAACGGGGGGGGAGGGGGCGGTTAGCACTGCTGGCAGAGAAACGAGTACGAGTTAGCAAACAGAGGGTTGCGAGTTCGAAACTCGCACCAAAGATAATCATGTACGTGGGAGCTGTTACATGTTAAATCTATTGTGGCCTCAAATGTCTTTGCGTTAGTGTGGAAGTTTGAAGAGTAAGGTGACATCCCAGGTGTGACCTTGTCATCTAGCCGTGGTTCAAAATTACGCAAGTGATGTCCGCGGATTTTGCTTTCAGGATTTAACCCGGATCGTCGCTAATAGCCCGTTGTGTTGCTGCAGTGTGACGTTGATTCAACTACCTACCTAAATTGAAATGAGATATATGTTAAATTTCGGACAACTATTGTAAGTTGGTCTCATAAAAAATCAGAATGTATCTAAGTTTTTTTTTTCTAATGGCGGGCACATTTGACCGAAGTCATTGGCCACTACAAGGCCGGAAGTGAGGCCACTTGTGAAGGAGCACCCAGTGGGAGGACCATCATTGCTCCTAACAATTACTTCGTAATTTTGCACCATGTTCAGATGACGAAGCAACACCTGAGGTGGTATACGCTTACAAGCATCCATGCCCGAACCCGGATTCGAACCGGGGACCTAGCGATCTAGAGGCTAACACCTTAACCACTATACCGGTTGGTCGGCGAATGTATCTAAGTAAAATTCAGAAAACTGTATGTTGAAATTTCGATTTTTAACGTTCATGAGGTAGGCGGATTGGTGACATTGTCTTAAAAACAAAACTTTCTTTAGAATTCCATTGTTTGAGTGGTTTGGAATTAATATTCCCCTTCAATGCAAATTAGAATTTCTACTTTGTAGTGAAGATGTACCATTTTCGTCCCATAACATGGTCCGTTCCGCCACCACACTTTATTCTAATAAAGTCATTTGTTCAACTTCTGACATTCTCTTGTGAATTGTCAATATAGTTCTGTTTTTCTGCAAGAAAAAGATTTTTCTTATTTAGCACATTTCACACAAATTTAAGCTATCTTTGTCTTTTTCGGATTTGGAATTTCATGTTTTCTTAAATTTTCTTTTAACCTAACATAGACTTCCATTTCAAAAAAAGAAATATGAGACCACATTTAAACAATAATTGGAAGAAATAACATTTATAATGCTGATTCTAGAATATAAACCAGGTATTTTTTCTCTCCATTCTTTTGAGTTCTATCGTAAATATTACACAGGAATCGCTTATTTATCAAACATAAGAGAAATAAAATATTTATTTTTCAAAATTACAACCATAAATTGAAAAATGTCCCAGAAAAGGACAAATTTACAAAATTCAACACTTTTCAGAAGCATGTTGCTAACCGTAATTTTAGTTTTGTCGCTAAATACGATATGTGACGTCACAGATTAATTGTGACGTCTTCATTTTTTTGGTGGCATTGCACATGCCATCAAGAAATCGTGTTTGGTGGCAATGGACCAGCTGGCTGATGCAAGGCCACCCAGAAGAGATAATTTATTATTAATAAAAAGAAGGTTGTTGTATGCATTGGAAAAAAAAGCAGTTTTCGTCCTCATGAATAGTTAACTTCAAATCTCTTTCAGAATAATTGACATAAAAACTCATAATATTAACGCTATATATATATATATATAAGAAATGTAATTTTCACATTGATAGCTATCTACTCAATAATCTTAACCTAAGACTTTTAAAATCCTTCCATCGCCTCCGGGAGTTAGTAAAATATCGTGAGGTTAAACTCAAGAGCATCGATCGAGCAATTGGGGACAATTTTGGAACAAAGTAACCCGTCGTAAACCTATCCAAATCATCGACCTTCTAATGAAATATACGAAGTATGTGCGTACAGCTTCATGCTATTTCTTCCAGTCACACTGTTTGAAAATCTGTCATTTGGTTGTGGGGAGAAGCATGAATTCTAATGAAAGATAAATTATTGGTTGGTGAAAAGTGATTGTCCAGCGTGACTTATCCTTTTGAAATTTTACGAGAGCGAAAATCCACCCACATGGTCTGTATTTCATTAGAGGATCAGTTATCCAAATAGACGCTTGTCTCCGAGAAACCAATTTTAACGATATACCCGTACCGTGTTATTGAGTTTTGCTTATAGTGGGTTGTCACACACTCTTCAAAATGTTTCGTACAGTTAACGGCGTGTTTGTTTGGAACAAAGAAATTGACCCGTTGCATTTTTTTTTACACCGGAGAGCTCATAAGCCAGGGTGTCAAGATTTAAATCACTTGATTTAAATCAACGATTAAAATCATGATTTCAATCAAATGATTTTTTTTTTAAATCATTGATTTAAATCACAACCAATTCACATTTTTATAACTAAGTAAATACACCCTAGAAAAATCACAGAATTTGTCAAATGCTTTGAACTTTCTGCACTCATGGTGATTTCAGCACTAATGGCTACACCTCGTACTGATGAGCTTTTAAAAAAATGTTTGGCACTGGAAACTTGCAAATAATCTGAGGTGTCTATGGACAAAGTAATCTGTTGAGTGTTGAGTCAGAGATTCTGCCAAACAGTAAAGTAAAAAATAAGTTGACATCTGTTAGAAAGTTTTTACAATGTTCATGCATAATTTTATGTTACAAACAATAAAGCAGTAGGCCTACATCTACGTAAATGTCAAGACAGCCAAAGAAAATCCCCATAAAGTAGGCCTAAACTACTTGTTACCCCTTTAATTGATTGACCAATGGCTTAGCTATAGTGATTTTTCAACTACTTTTTTTTAAATTGAGACATAAATACAAAATAGCACAATTAATGTGATTAATAACTTATTAAATAAAAAATTCAACTGAGCTTTCTTTTTGAAAGGATGAAAGTTTAAACACTATGAACATCTGTTATTTTGCAAAATGCACCCTGAAACAGTCACCTTTCACTTTAAGAGTATTGACCCATAACAAATATTTATTTAATCAGACTAATTTAGGTCTCACACTTACTGATACATTTGTTAACATGATGATGTTAATTTACTCAAGATAAACTATGTAGGATGTCAACTCGTGTTTTAAAGTTTAACAAATGGTTTATCTTTTGCTCTTGTTTTGAAAATTCATTTTTTAAATGTATTACCATGTAACACACAATGATTTTTAGTAAAATAAATATTAATTTACCATATCACAAATTCTGATTATTTACTTAAAATAAATATTGGTTTACATGTCATGTCAGAAACTCAATTTTTTATTCAACAAATTTATAGGCCCTACAGAAATTTAAATTAAAAAAATCTGATTTTTGATTTTTATCAAATAAATCGGATTTAAATCAAATAAATCCGATTAATTTTTTTTTTAATCATGATTTTTTTACACCCTGTTATAAGCTCATCCTGTATAGGATATTTTAAATCAGACGTTAAATCAACAGTTTGAGACGGAGCAGTTTCGACCCACTATGTTGAATTTCAACACATTTAACTTGTCATGTTTAGATCATCCAAATATTTTTGGACTATGGGGCTCCACGTCCTACCCGTTTACGCAAGTCAATCCCCGGTTTTTGCTACGCAATCCCTTTGGTTTGCTTCGCAAGCATTCCTGATTGGACTTTTCGGGCCATGACGTTCACAGCTAGTTTTACAAGGGCAGATAGAAATATTAACGTTCCATCTCTGTGATGAAAAATGTGTACACTATCGAGCAATTATACTTTTCATCACACGGAAAAGTTTATTTATAAACTAATTTTACAAATAATTATACCATAAGAAAAAGTGCATTCTACGCTTTCACATGGTATTTTCAAATTTGTTAACTAATAGCATTAAGCTATAGGTATAGCAGTTTTTGTAATAAGCTATAGGTATAGCAGTTTTAGTAATAAGCTATAGGTATAGCAGTTTTAGTAATAAGCTATAGGTATAGCAGTTTTAGTTTTCTATCGGAAATTAAGATCTAAATATTCCAAAATTTGTGTGACCAACTTTTAATCGCATCAAATTTATTTGTTAGCCAATTTCAAAATTAATCGTACCAAAAAAAAGAGTACATTCTAAGGTTCCCGTGATGTTTTTAAATTTAAAAACAAATAATAATAATCTATGGATATGACAGGTTTAACAAAAAAAAAGTAACGAAAATTTCCCTATTTTTCCCGAATTTCAAAAACGTATTACCAGGAACCAAATTGAAATTCTAAAAACACTTGGCGAGGTACAAAATTTTATGTTTAAAGGTACTTAAAAAAACTCACGGCCGAAAAATTTGTACTTGTTTTGCTCACTCGAGTTTGATTTTTCACTTTTTTTCTGACACTTAATGCAACCTAAACTAATAACTGGATCAGTAAAAAATATTCTCTATCTTGTTCGCTGTGCATTTTGAAAAAAAACATGTTAATTTCGTAATTGTCTAATCCGTTCTTTCTTGGGAAACCGCCAGAGAATCGAGCGAAAAAAGCAAGTTTTCAATCCTGGCGGCAGCGGTAGTAACTTCTTTTTAATACATAGAGAAAATAAGTTTCCAATTGTAACGTCAGCAACAACAGTGCCCCCCCCCCCTCACCTTAGCCTCGATAATAATGGCCATGACGCAATAGACGTTAAATATATAAGTCATCTGAGCATTGCTATTGAGTGGAACTTCAAAATGTGTGTCCAACATGTAGACTATTAGTCACGTGACTACTGTGTAAAAAATGGACTTTGGTCGACCAATTTGGTATCTTATCACTTCGTTTGGAAAGATAACATCTTATGATTCGGTAGGTGTTTGTAAACGCGCATTTCTACAACATGGTGACAATAATGGTGAAATTGTCAAAATATACAACCATGTCGTGAGGACCAATCAGATGGTGAATCAATGGATGGGTTTTTCTACCGTCCCGTAGTCAAATCAGACGATGGATGTTATTTTCCATCCAGTTGACGAAAGAAGTCTAAGGGTCATGTTACTACAAGTTTTTGTCGTTTAATCCTTGACTCATAAAAAGTTTACAATTGCTTAATTTACTGTTATATTTCTTCTATGTGGCTGACCACTGGAGTAGCACTAGAGCTCTCTCATGAGTTCGTTATTTAGGCGTCTTATGATTTCTTTTTCGTATGCAACCGTGGACCAACTCCCTTTGACATTCCCCAAGAAAGTATAGTTCCTGTGAGCTTCAAAATAAATTTTAAAATAGCTGTCAAGAACATCAGGAAACAAACCTGATGAAAGCCAGTTCTATACGAGTGTATATATATCAGCATGCAACCTGCGTAAGAGTAAAATAAAATAAATCCTCTCTATATTAATTTCAATTTTAATTTCAGAAATGACGTTACGTGATTTTAATACTCCTGATTAAAGAAATATCCTGTTCAAGGTACATTACACCAAATTCAGTTGAACCTTATGAGGTAACTTAAGAGTATGCAGTTTAAATAGTCTAAGAAGTAATAGATTAATTTACTTATTGGATAATGTGCAAACAGTTATTTATCTTCACTCTTACTCGAAAAAAAATTGAATACATAATTTTAAAACAGTATTTCGGTCCCCAACAATATTTAACCAATAGCAAATAAAGATTTTTAAATTCTTAATTAAGGGGATCGAACAGTATATTTTTATAGGTATTAGAAAACCATTGTAAGTCCCGATATTTTGGATAAATTCTTTATAAAAGAGGTAATGAGCAATTAACCGATGTAATTTACTTATATCATGGAGTTGATTGCTCGTTATCACAACTCAAGTACACAATATCGGCCTCTCTCTCTAAATTGGTATAAAAGTTTTGCCACCAAACGGGTATTTGGACAGGCCATCATTTTGAACGTCTTCCAAGGGTGGATGAGGGATTTTGTCCACTCGAGAAAACACAGTGATTTTTACAAGAAATATGTTTCGTAATGTAACATTTTACAAAAATTAGTGTCAAGAGTATCAAAATTATTTCTGATTGTTTGAATGAGCGATTGAAACTTTGAAGTTTTATATAACATAACCTCTTGAACATTGGAAAGCCTATTTAATTTTGGAATTTCCTAATATTTGCAAATTTATCTCCTGAAAAATTTTAAAAAGTGATTTACCATTATGTTGCCCGACTTCATTTTTATGACAACTTTCCAGGAGGTCTGACGTAATTGATGTGGTTATTTGATAGTACTTTCTTTTCCATTGCAAGAATTATTTTCTGAACGTGGGATATATGGAATGATATTGCAGAGAATTGATTGTTTTTGAAGATTAAGAATTATATATAGCTTCAGTCTACGTATATAGCGGTGGCAACGGCTTTGACGCACATCTTAAGTCGCCAAGGAAAGAATTATTTCAAATAAACAAATGAAATCAAACGACAGTTTACCGGATTTTTAAAGAAATTTCTATAATATTCGAAATGAAAATTTAGACTTTCCGCTTGGCGAGATTGACAAAATCCACAATAACTGGAAAAAAGAGGGGTTGCCTAAACCTGTCATTAATCGCTACTAGAAGTGCGTCAAAAAATGCCAAGACCGTAGCCACCACTATAAACGTAGACTGAAGCTGTTCCAAGGATTAGGGATTAAGATTATAGGAATTGAAGATGATTTAGGATTGAACTTCTTTTTAATTGAAATCTACAAACTTTTATAAACGTTTCTATTCCAGTAGGATGAACCGCAAGAGCTACCCCCATGTTATAACATCTCGCAGTTTTGAAGATCGAAGTACACGTCAGAGAAGGACAGATACAGCCGGTCGTAGAACTAGACGACAGCGCCATCTCTCTAGGAACCGGAGGATTGCACCCCTGAGTACAAGGAATCAGCACGCTGAATATGTCAATCAGTTTAATCAACAGAGTAACTTTTATCACGGGCCTTATAGTGCGACAGAATATTCACAGGTTATTCAGTTCTTTATTCATGAAATTTTGTAATTGGAACTCGACAATTTTCTAGACTGTATATTTCTACTTCAGGGTCCTGACATTTGAGTTCTAAGGGTGTTTTTCTATCAATACTTATCAACTAGGAAAAAGTAACATTTTTACTCTTTTTAAAATTTTACAAAAACTTTTAAGATGTTTTCTTAAGATTTTTATTAATTAAATGTGAATTCAAAAGACGGTACAGCTTCAGTCTACGTTTCTAGCTCTGTCAATGGCCTTGGAGCTTTTTTGGCTCACTTCTAGTAGCGAGTGAGGGCAGGTTAAGGCAACCCATCTCTTTAACAGTTATTACGGTTTTATGGCAACCTCGGCAAGCGGAAAGTTTAAATTTTATCTTTGCCTATTGTAGAAAGTTCTAAAATCCGTTAAATTATCGTTTGATTAAATTGGTTCATTTCAAATAATTATTTCCTTGGCGACTTTAGAAGTGCGTCAAAGCCGTTGCCACCGCTATAAACGTAGACTGAAGCTGTACCCAAAAGACATACAGGGGTAAATAAAAATATGGTAACACCTAAAAAACATCTAACCTTAACCTAATATGGTGTAGGAAGAACGTTGGCATTCAAAACAGCTTGTAGTCTTCACGGAATGGATAAATACAGTTCCTGTATGCTTGACAAGGGAATCTTGTATAATTTTTCCTGCAAAACGGTATCAAAAGTTCAGGTAAAGATGATGGCGGTGGATAGCGATCACGCACTTTCTTCTCCAATGTAGACCCAAAGATTCAATAATATTGAGGTCTGTTGACTGTGGTAGCCAGGGGAGATGTAACAAATCCTCTTCGTGCTCAGAAAACCAGTCCTGGACGATGTGAGCTGTGTGAACAGGGGCTTTGTCGTCTTGGAAGACACCATTTCCATTTGGGAACAAAGTTTGTACCCTGAGATGGACTGTATGACAGTCTGTATTATAGGCTTGGGATGACCTTTGCCAGATATACACTCGGCCAGAAGTGGGAAACAGTGTGTAACAAGACTCATCCGACCAAATTACTGTCTTTCATTGCTCCATAGTCAAGGCTTTTTGACTAAAACGCCACTTTTTCTTGTTACAGGTATTAGCATCACTGATGAATGGTTTTTGAATTGTAACTCGGCCAGAAATACACTACTTTTAGAGCTCCCTTCTTATTGCTCTGGTACTCACAGGGTTCGTGAGCACGAGATTCATTTCAGCAGTAACTTTTGCAGCTGTGGTCTTCTTTAACCACAATCCTCCTTAATGATCGTCTGTCACGATCACTCAACACACACTTTCGTCAGCGTTGTGATGTAGTGGATGATGTTTTTCCGCTTTTCAAATATGCGGAATAAATCTTAGATACAGTACCTCTTGAAACACTTAACACTTCGGCTACCTTGCTTACGGATGCACCCACCAGACGAGCTCTAACAATTTGCCCACGTTCGAAGTCTGTTAGTTCTGACATGATGCAATTACAACTTCGCAGAACAATGTCCCTGACGCAGCGTATTTACGACGTTGTACAGGTGGCGTCAGTAGGCGAAAACACCAGCGTCACCTACACATTTCACTAGAATAAACATATCTTTTCAAGAATGCATTTCACGAGGTTTTTCCATATTTTTGTCCAACCCCTGTACATACTCAGACTCTGAAATATAAATTAAAAGCAAGTA
Organism: Metellina segmentata; assembly: GCA_947359465.1. Classification (NCBI taxonomy): domain Eukaryota; kingdom Metazoa; phylum Arthropoda; class Arachnida; order Araneae; family Tetragnathidae; genus Metellina; species Metellina segmentata. The sequence continues at coordinate 59,282,416 of OX375879.1, forward strand.
GTTTTGTTGTTTTCTTAATAACATATCTAATACGTCTTTCTTTTTTGTACATAGGCCGATTTTCACTCATCCTACCATTATTCCACATCGCGTACAGCTCTTTATCCATTGCATCATAACGTATCGATAAATACCAATCAACACTCGCAAGCACCACCAAACCACTCATTTTCGTTAGGAAATCTCAATACTTCAGATGTCACCAATTGGGTAAATGCTGAAGGCTACGAGTTGTCAAGATTGTCATCCTCTCAACTAACAGGTGACCAATTTCTGCATGGAAACCAACCGGCGCCCGTGGGATTGTTTGACAATTCAGTTAACGATGACAGTTCACAATTCCCTTATGAGTATTCTGACTCTTTTGTGGATTATGTATATAACCCAGAAATCTACCCAAACTGGAGTACCGCGAGTCTAGAATCATCTGATCAACTTACAAGTCAGTGTCCGTGTGTTGCTCTTAACAACGAGAAAAGCATTGGAAGTAAGTTCCAAAGCAAAGTTCTTAACTTCTATCTAACGAGAAACTAAATAAAGTGTTTAAAATTACAACTACCATGATTTTTTTCTATAGACTGAAAACATAATTTCTCTCCCCGACAGTTGAAAAACCATCAAAACATGACTAGTACCGATTTAAAACCTTTTTCAGTGCAAAAAAAAATACTTTGCCAATATAAAATACCTTTTATGGTCGTTTCGGTGCAGCAAGGTGTGTTATCATCTTTCCGTACCGCGTGTAACGATAAAAAAGCACTAGCGTCATTCACTAGTGTGTTCCACAACGTAAAGATAGATAAGGCTTCTCCTGTATTTAACTCGAGAAAAGATTTCGAAAACTGGATCATTTTCATTTCTTTCGCATCAAATTGGTGAAAAAGTTTCCAACTGCATTGAGCAATGGCGGAGTTGTTGAAGTAATGTTGGTCAATGTTAACTAGCATTTAAATTCCGGTTACAAGAGTACACATGATGAGTGAAAAATAAGATAATTTATTCATCTGTTATCCTCAACACTCTGTTGAACTTGGAAGCATTGTCTATTTTATTTCGTTCACTTAATTACATATTTATCTATAAATGCGTATATGTCCTTTATTCATAAGGATTGTTTTCTTGCAATTATAAATCTAATACAACGATGAAAACTTAAGTAAATTTTGTTATGGGATTTAAAGTAATATTGGGGTGATGTAGTCTGGTTTTAAGAGTAGCATATTAGCAACCGGAAGGTTACAAGTTCGAAACTCTATCCAACCAAAGATCGTCGTGTACGTGTGGGCTGTTCCTCAATTGTCCTCACTTTGGTGAGAAGTGGACGTTTGGAGAGTGGGGTGCTATCTCAGGAATTCTAGACTTCTGACTGTGGTTCAGAACTACAAGATGTCTTCATATATTTTCCTTCGGGATTGATCCCGGACCGTTGCCGATTGCTCGTTGCCAGTGCGAAATCAATTAAACTAAATCAAATAAAAATTTTATTTATGTTATGCATTTTTCAGAACGATTTCTGCAAATTTTGTAAATTGTCAGATGAGTCTAATACAGTATATTCAATACTTTTAACTACATCTAAAGATCTGAAAAATACCTTCATCAAAGATATTCTAATAAACACTTGTTTTATTTCATGTAGCGTTCGAATGTGATGGTGACTACTTCTGGAGAACTGCTACAAATGGAGAAATCCGCTGCATAGAGTGCAATGATAGTTACGAGAATGTTAGAGGAAACGAGGAAAGCATCTTCAGTTCCAGCTGTGGACATTTATTTTGTACTAACTGTCTTAAACTTGAAAATTTTTCCTACTTGTGCTGGATGTGCAATCGAAGTATTTCTGATTTATGGAAAGTTTATGCGTAGATTTTATGAAGTGAAATGACAAAATAATTTTAAAACTAGTTAGATTTTTAAATCCAAATGGTAACTGAATTAAAAAACGATTACATACTTACGTTTCAATTGAGCGAATTATTTCTAGTTTTTATCTGAATTGTTTGTATTCCCCCCTTGAACTTTCCTCTTAATTAATACTAAAAATAATACTAAATTCATTTATACTAAAAATAACAGATGTGGTCACATTTATAAAATGTGTAAAGCTTTTGTTATAAACTGGAATAAATTGCACAAAATGGTTAGCTGGAAAATCAGGCGTTTCTTGGGTCGGACTCATTCGATCGATTGGAAATCAACAGAATTTAATTACTTTTCTTTTTTAACAAAATGTGTATCCTTTTATCTTCTACAAAAATTTTTTGTTGCTCCTTCTCAAATTTTGTAGAGATTTCCATAAATAACTTTTAAATATGATACAATAAAAAACTTCCGATCTTCAGCCGGAAAAAATAACTACATATTTAGTTAAAACTTTTCCCAAGGGGTCAGCACAAAAGAATCTTTCTAATTCTAGACACACTTTTCCAAATAATTGTTTTACTGCTGGAATAATTTTTGAATGTTACTCTTTTGGTTGTGCATCAGATGCTTTGCTGCATTCGTTTTGGCATATTTTGTTACCTGATATCTTGCCCTTCAAGTGTCCCTTCAGTCTTAAAATAGGTAGAAAGAACCTTGTCTAGGAAGTAGAGCTACAGAACCTATATAGTATAGTCATATTTGGCACAAAAAAAAACATGGATGGACAAAATGCAGTGCAGGCCTTGAAAAATTGTGGTACGGAAATTTCTGTAATCGTCACTAAGTTAACAGTTTCTATTTTGAGATGGATAACAGTCACATACTAGTCCTTGTTGGCAGTGTATCTCTTAATCGCGTACTCTCGATGACCTACGCCCTGTTGGTTGTAAAAATTGCTAAAATTCGATTCAGATTGCTTCGTAAACTTGGAGTTAATTTGAGTGCCCTCTCTCTTCAAACTGAGAACATTAGGACTATGGAAACTCGGTTGGAAGAGCAACCGGAGGTTTGCGAGTTCGAATCCAACTAAAGACCGTACTGTACAAAGCGGTGCACATTCAATCTGTCGTGGCCTTAAATGTCCTCACGTTGGCGTGGTATGGAAATTTGGAGAGTGAGGTGCCAGCTCATATGTGGCCACGTCATCTGATCGTGGATCAAATTTACGTGGTGATGACCTCGGTTCTTTCACTTCGGGGATTGATCCCGGACCGTCACCAATAGCCCGCTGTGTTGCTCCAGTGTGACTTTAATTAAAAATAACACCAAATACCAAATCAAACAGAGAACTGTGAAAGGTGTTGTTCAACCATTTCTAGGAAGTAGGACTGACGAACCTATACACAGCCACATTTGGTCAAAACTTTAGATGAACAAGGTACGGTGAAAGCCTCGAAAGACAAATGCTGAGAGACTCTCTATGTGTTATGGTTTCTTTAGGTTAGCAGTTTTTCAATAGGGGTGGATAACAGTCAAGTAATATTCCTTTTCGGTATTTTACCCCTAAAAAGCCTACTTGGGATGCTGGTTGTAAAAATTGCTAAAAAGAAATTTATATAGCTTTAAAATTTGCGACCGTGGAGACCTTGAAATTCAGCAATTTGATTATTGTACTTTTGACTCAGGGTAGCTTATACAGATCTTGATCAAATTATTGGACGTACTTTGATATTGTACAGACTTTCGAGGAGCAATATCATAATATGGCTCATCTCGTATTGCATTATTAAGTTCTAGAATACCCAAAATCAGCGTTCTTAATCGTTTTTATCTATTAAAGACAGAGTCGTTACCTCACCCATTTGATAGGTACCTAATTTAAATCCATTTTTGATAATAGAAGCATCGACAAGCACATTTCATTCTTCCGAGTGAAATAACGTTGATCAAATATTTAAAGTATCATTTCGAGTACTTGTTACCAACGTTAATTCTAATTTCTATTAAAGTGCGTGGCACAAAAAGAGTACACTTCAGTCGTGTTATATATATATACTACAGTTAGATTCTTATTATCTATAAATATAATTCTCTTACGTGGCACGTAAAAAAGACGTTATTTGCTATCGCGTTTTGGCAACATTGTACGATTGTTTGTTTGCCACGAAACCTCGCGCCTCAACTCAATTTATAGCGTTATCGGATGAAATTTTATTGAGAAAAAAATGAATTTTAGTCGAGCTGTTGCAGTTTATAATTAGAAATCAAAGAAAGCGGAGGATCATTTCAGGGCCATTTAAAAAACGGTCCTTTTCAGGGTTAACAATTGTAGTTCAACAAGACGCTTGCACTATAACTTTCGACAACAAACTCAATGAAAATGGCTCGAGAGTGCTAGAAATGTACACACAAACAACATGATGGGTATTCAATATCCAAAGCAGCTCTCACATTTCGACTCAAAATTTGCTCAAAGTTTTCATTTGAATTCTGATTCCAGGGTACTGTTTACAGTAAATTTTCTGTAATACAGCAAATTTAGGTTTGAAAAATATATATATTTTTTTAATATCATATTTGGAAACAATCCTTTTTGATAGGACACATGTTTCCTTTGATGCGAGCGAAGCAAGCATAGGTTCACGCAGCAAACCAATGAGGATTGCAAAGCAATCCTCCGGGTGTTGGCGAGCTTTAGCGAGCAGGGGTGGGCCCCCTAGTTCACTTAATTATTTAAATTCACTTGCTCAAAAGGTGATTAACTGTCTTTTGACGCTCAAGCCAACAGTAGTACTAGCTAAAATGTTTCTCTATCCTGACTTTTTTTTTACTTTGTCAATGTCTTATGAGATATAGCCCGTTGTGTTGCTCTAGTACGACGTTAACTAAAATTACCATTACCATTACCATCTTATGAGATTGTTAAATTTCATTAGAGCATCGGGTCCGCGGTAGACCAGTCGGTAGGGTGACGGATTAACAGGTGGATAGTTTCAAGTTCGAAGCTCAATCCAACTAAAGACCATCGTGTGGGGGCGTATACACCTGTCGTAGCCTCAAATGTTCTCACGTTGGCATGGTATGAAAGTTCGAAAAATCTGGTTCCAGTTTGGATGTTGACCTCGTCATCTGAACGGGATTCAAAATTACGATGAGTTGTCCTCGGATCGTTTTTGTTGCCCCAGTTCGACTTAAATTTAACTACCTGCATACCATCAGAGCTACGAGCTCTACAACATAATACAGGTGCATAGCTTAAATCAAACATACTAATTCTTAGTGATAAAATTGGTAAATAATTCCAGTAGAGTTGGATTACATTGTATACAAGTAATGTCGATTTCTCTGACACTTACAGCAGAGAAATATATTGACCTTGGACAAGCATGAAATATTCTCCAAATGCATCGTTGATGAAAGCTACAGCAAATGAAGGAATATGGTTGTCATAGTTTAATTATCTATACATATAATTCTCTTACGTGGCACGCAAAACAGACGTTATTTGTAATCGCGTTTTGGTAATACTGTACGATTGTTTGTTTACCGCGAAGCCTCGCGCCTCAATTAAATTTATAGCGTTATCTGATAAAATTTTATTGAAAAAAATGAATATTAGTCGGGCTGGTTGCAACTTACAAACGGCATGTTGGGTATTCGATTTCCAAACCAGTGCTCACATTTCTAGTCAAAATGTGCTCAAAGTTTTCATTTGAATTCCAAATTGCTCGAGTTCTGATTCAAGAGGTCCTATATAATTTTTTTGTAGTATAACAAATTTATATTTGAAAAATATTTTTTGTGGAATATATATAATACTTTGTAAACAATGTCTTCATTCATGCGAGCGAAGCCAGCAAGGTTCGTGCAGCGAACTAATGAGGATTATAAAACAATGGTTGGCGAGCGTTAGCGAACAGGGGGCGGGCTCCCTAGTTCATACTTATGTGATGCCAAACTTAAAATATCAACAGATAATAACAGAGAAACATTAAGCCAAACTTAATATAGCGTTTATCAACCATTATATTGTATGAAAAAATAGCAAGTGTATGTTTAAAAAAATTTGAGTAAAATGAGATGCATCGTAAGATTTCAGATAAGGTTGGCACCGAAAATAATTGAACGCCAGAGATGTATTTGAGATGTAGCATTTCTGAATCAGATTTGAGATAAATATACAAAGTGATTTAATCTGAAATTGGCTCTTCCGAGGAAGAAAAATTGTGATGGAAAACCAATATTTATATTACTATTATTTTGTGGTCCAAACATTGCTTGAATATTTTTGTAGAGAAGCTATTTTTTATTACAAAAGAAATCAAATCGTAGTTAAAAGAATTATTACATTTCTGCATCTGCAAGGACTGTAGGCACAAACTTTTAGAAATGGATTTCAAGGCCCACAGATGTGTTAGTGAAAACAAGTCATTTCAAATCGACAAAAGATGTATTTATATACAATACTTCGTCTAATGAATGCTGCAAATGAGTTAACAACTACTTTTAAACCGTATGTTTACGATAAAGACAGAGCAACTGAACTAATGGTAAAAGTTGTGCTAACGCAATATTCTGTGCAATTATCAGCTGATCGTGCAGCTTTAAATCAAATTTCGTATCTGGCTTCTGTCAACATCGTGAGGTGTTTCTTTTGTTGATCTTTTATAATATTGCATTACTGCAAATATTACTTACAAATGTAAAACGTTAAGAACAACATGATAGAAATTTTCATACAGAAATCAAAAATATCGATCAAGTTTCTAACTGTGCAGTGTACCTATAAGGAACTTGGAGACATATTTAAAGGTATATCGCACACAAGTTACTTCAAAGGGAGGTAATTAACACAGTAAAAGGTGAACTTTTCACAATTCGAAATGAAGTTAATCCCAAATAAAAACAACTCGTGGTTCAAAATTACGAGGTGTTGTCTTCGGATCTTTCCCTTAAGAGACTGATCCCGGACCGTCGTCAACAGCCCGTTGTGTTGCTCTAGTACGACGTTAACTAAAATTACCATTACCCAAATAAAAACAAGAATTTTAAATATCAAACGAAGCGAAACTTACATTTTTCTTCCCACTCTAAGAGATCTCTGAAAAGTTAAAACAGGTTCGGCAACGAACTCAAACGTAAACATCAACCATTTCGAAATAGACACTGTTCTAGAAGATATCTAACGATTGTGAAAGTGAAATAAAGTTAGTGTCTTGTTTGACGGGAAAACCATACTACAAATCGACTGGTGTATAATTAGAATAAGTATGATGCCGTATTGTGTTGTCATGGTAATAGAGGTTATGTCATTCAGAAAGAAGGGGGGTAAATATGTCGAAAAGAGATTGTCCATTATTCCGAATTCGGTATGTTTGATGAAGAGGCACTATCTGATTCAAGAGATGCAGTGTTTTTTCCAAACCACTAATTTACAAGAAAATGAAAGGGTTCAGTGAAGTTTTTGGTGACGTCTTTGCTTGGAGGTAACTTGGAGGTCATCCAGAACCTGTTAATCATCAAGGCGAAATTGAAGATTGGACTACTCAGAAAAAATCAAAAACGCTGTCACGTCCCCTTGCACCAGGACTGCGGCAAAACCAGATGACCTTGAAAATTCTCTTAGCCAGCCAAAGCCATCACGTAGGGTCGTCGAACCACCCCCTATCGGTTTCACTGAAAGACAGTAATAAAGTGATGTCTGGGACTACGTCTGGATCTCAAACGCCTCATTGGCAAAGGATAAATTATTTTGAATTTTACATTGCTCAGCATTTTAGCACTAATCTAATGTATTAATTGTGCGTACCTTTGTTACTAGCATCTGAATTGTACATTTTGTTTTCTGCCTTCCTTTGGAAATACGAAAGAAACCTCCAAACGCTTGGTATTTTTCAAATTTATGAAATTTTGCAAATGTTTACCTGTGAAAAATAATGGTAATGCTCTAAATTTTGTTAGGTGGGAAGGTAGGTATTTTAATTAACGTCACGCTTGAACAGCAACACAACGGGCTATTGACGACGGTCCGGGATCAAACTCGCAAGGGAAGATCCGAGGATAACACCACTAAATTTTTCAACCAAGGTCAGGCAATCAAAAATATTTTTGATTAATATCATTTTACCGCCCATAAAAGCACACATCGGAAGTTTAGTTATTGCCAACAAGAGGGTCATTTCTCATTTCAAAAGCCTTCGGGTACAACTGAAAAGACAATACCAAATGCGAAAACACAAGTGCGTCTAATCTTTATCAGTTGTGGGATCTTTTCTTAGCCAACTCTAGCACATGGTAGGGATGCGACTGCAAAACATCGATGTTCAAAATTAGAACATCGATGTTGATAATACATCGTTCCAAAAACATCGATTTTTTAAAATTCAGTGTATTTAAACTTTTTTCCCCATTTCTTAAAACTGGTTTAGCAACTAGTGATGCGACATCGGTTCCAATACATCGATGTTGATAATGCATCGCCCCCAAACTTTCGATGTTTTTAAAATTCAGTGAATTCAAACTTTTTTCCCCATTTTTTAAAACTGGTTTAGCATTTAGTGATGCTACATCGACAGCAAAACATCGATGTTTAAAATTGAAACATCAATGTTGATAATGCATCGCCCCCTAACTTTCGATGTTTTTAAAATTCAGTGCATTTAATCGTTTTACCCCATTTCTTATAACTGGTTTAGCAACTAGTGATGTGACATCAGCTCCAATACATCGATGTTTTTTATAAAACATCAATGTTTTGAAGACATCGATGTCATATCCCTACTTTTCAGACCCTTGACCTGTGGTCACTTTGGTCTAAAAGTATGTTCAATTTGTTGATTATAAAAATTATGCTACTTGGTTATTTTTAAAATTTTATAACAGTACTTTTTTTATGTAAAAATAAAACATCGACAACGTAAAAACATCGACAAGTATAAACATCGATGTTACCAAAACATCGACCCCGATACATCGATGTTTTTTAATAAACATCGATGTTTTGAAAACATCGATATCGATGTCGCATCCCTAGCACATGGACGTGTAGTCCTTCAAGTATTCCGTTTTTAAGAACGTCACAGTCTTAGGCCCGGTGCACACATCCGGTTTTTCAACGCACCACGCCGCTGCCGCGGTCTGAGATACATTAGATACAATGGAGCAGTGCACACATGCCTCCAGCGCCGATGGGGTGACGCACGTTCAACTTGCGTACAATGTGCCGTACGGTCGCCGCACATGAGTCTCCATTCTGAAGTACCTTGTATTCATAAACAAATGGAATATAAATAATAATTAATAAATGGTTGTATCCAGTAACGTCTATTTTGTTTCAAAATATACTTTTTTTACACCAAGTAAGCGAAATAAACACGTTTTCTACGATAGAATATTTATCGAAAATGGCGCGAAATGAGTTCGTGCGTCATTTCACGGTTATGTGTGCATAGTTGGGTTTCGGTGCCGCAGTGGCGCCGCATGTTTAAAAACCGGATGTGTGCACCGGACCTTAGGGTTAACATGGAGCACCATGGGAATTGATGATTTTTTTCCTGTAGGAATTTGGAGAAATTGACCGCAGATGGTAGATTAGCAACCGTAGGGTTTCGAGCTCGAAACTCGATCCAGCGAAAGACCGTCTTGTACGTGGGGACTAGTGCACGTTAAAACCTGTTGTGACCTCAAATGTCATAACGTTGGCGTGGTGTGGAAGTTTCTAGAAGGAGGTGCCAGATCTGGTGTGAACTCGCTATTTGACCAATTTCAAAACTACGAGGTTCTATCCTCGTATCTTTCACTTCGGGATTGATCCTACAGTAGCTAATACACGTTTTGTTATATCTATACTAATCTTATTCTTCCAACCTTAAATACGAAAATTTAGTGTCGTTTCCATTGCAAAGATTGTCACAAGAAGCAGTCCAGTATTCAAAACGTTAAAATGTTGCGAGATGCGTTTAAGCGTTAAAAATTTAAGGTATTTTGGTATTTTCAATTAACGTTACAAAGGAGCTACACAACGGGCTATTGGTGATGGTACGGGATCAACCCTCAATGGGAAAACAATAATTTAAGGAACATACGATGTTGTAGGTGTGTAGGTTCGATTCGTGTAACATCTTGGGTTTATGTCTTCTTTCTTTGTCGGTACAACTTTCCTTTTGTGTATATATATTACTGCGTTGCTTGTCTTGTGTTTGGCACAGCTTGGTATAATATGACCATAAAACTCAACCGAACCTGCAACATTCAAGTGGATTCCCGTGTGTTGGGTACGGACCCATCCCGAAAGGAAAGATCTTTTGATAACTTCATAATTTTGAACCGTGTACAGGTAACGAAACTTCATATCAGGATGGAGGATGCTGAAATAATTGTTAAATCAGTTAGTAAACAAAAGTACTGAAGACTGTTGAATATTACTATCTGTATTTCATTCTTGTATAGTAACTATTCCAATAAAAATACGTCATCTGTCCGTGGCTCAAATTATGTGGTGTTGCTTGGTGTTGGTTATGGTCCGGTACCAATCCCGAAGTGAAAGATCAGTGGTAATTGGTAATTTTTAATTAATGTCGTACTAGAGCAACACAACGGACTATTCGTGACTGTCCGTGATCAATCCCTTAAGGGAAAGATTCGAGGACAACACCTCGTAATTTTGAACCACGGTCAGATGACGAGGCAACACCTGAACTGGCACCCCACTCTCCAAACTTCCACACCACATCCACGTGAGGATATTTGTGGCCACGACGGATTTAACGTGCACCAGACCCCTTTGTATACGACGGTCTTTGGCTGGATTCGTACTCGCAAACTAAAGAATTAAATGTGTAGTTTAATTACTTTCTATTGAAACAGAAAGTAGTTGTTGGTAGTTGAAGTAACGTCTTATTGGGGCAACACAATAAAGACATCTACTAATCTGTATTAGGAAATTCTGATGGCTTTCCTGTAATTTCTGCCTTAATACGATAGATTTTTCTTGCTTCGTAATCTATCATTTTTGTGTGTTGACCAATCGGTCTAATCTTCAGGGTTCTTTCCGTCGGATTGAAAAGTTTTTGGATTAAATATGGTGTAAAGCATGAATGGGTTTTCCCGTTCTGAATGAATGTGTGGTCCCTGTCTAAACGGGTTCTGCCTAGAATGCATGGTAATATGTGAGGTGTAACGTGAACCCACCACTCTTGGTCTACCAGATTAATGAATTTTTCAGTTCATTGCTCAGAAAATAGAAAAATATCATTTTTAATCTCTCAAAATGCGAAATTCTCTTCATAAAGTAAATAAAAGCAGGGTTCCCTCTTGAAAGAGTTCAATTTTTAGTTGCACTCCATTTTGGTTCGCTGTATCGCTATGTACTTGATTCTATGCCAACCAAATTAAAACTTTTAGGGGAACCGAAACGATATCTAGTGTCTACAAAATAATGGTTTATACTCAACAAACTACACCACATGCCAGCTGTGGTGTACTCTCGAGACTGGATCACAAGTTCAAAAATAAAGGTTTAAAACTGTGAGTGCAAGACTATTCGATGTAGATTGGTCACTTTTTACCATTTAAGGGGACTTGGCACCCGAAAATGGGTCAAAATACCGATTTTGGGATTTTTATCCCAAATTATGATTTGGAATCTTAAAAATGTTTCTGCAAAGTTTCATGTCTTTACGATAATTCTAAGTTGCCTTATTATCAAATTATATTTACCTTAGTACAGAAATCGAAACCGAAACTAATAGGAATCCCAATCGAGATTGAGTGATAACTTTAAAAATCTACCAGCAAAGCCTCATATTACAAATATTTTAATATGTGCGGTTAAGCTGTAGAAGTAGAAGTATATTCTAAATAACTGAAACCGTGTTTATCGAAACTTTGTTTATCGAAGCTGTTTATTTTGAGTAATTGAATTGCATTTTTTATCATCTCTTTGCATTACAATCAGCTTTAGAAGATAGTTTTTTCATTTTTGCTTATCTATTGATCAGTGTTTATATACATTTAAAGTTTAATAATATGCCTCGTACCAAGAGGAAATATGCACATGCTGCAAAAATGGTTAGGAAACGTTGGTGTTCGGAAAAATCCATATCGTCTGGTAATGAAGCAGTACTTCCATCGCCAAATGAAAGACTCCAAACTCTGATGTCGTCTGCAAATGTTTCCTTGGAAGAAAGTCAAGGTTCCTATGTTTTCATTGATTTAAATCTTTTGAACAACCTGCTAAAATATTTGCAATGTCCTATGTGTGAAACCAAGAACTTGAAATTTGACTTAGGAAAGAAGTCTGGATTTGCATATGATGTGAACATGGTGTGCACTACTTGTCACGAGTTTAAATCTGCAGCTACAACATCAAAGAAAGAGCAGTCTAACCACGACATTAATTTAAGAGTGACCCAGGCATTTCAACACATCGGTAAAGGGTATAGTTCAATAGAAAAATTTTGCATGGTCGTAGATATGAAGGTCTTTTCTTCTTCGACATTTCGATCGTGTACCAAAGCGCTTGATAAAGCGTACAAAGTCAGTACTGCTAATCTTCAGTCGAAAGTACACAAACAAATTAAAGACTCGTACACTGAAACTGGGAGTGCTGATAATTCAGTACAAGATATTGCTGTCTCTTTTGATGGAACGTGGCTAACCCGTGGGCATACCTCACGCATTGGCGTTGGCTGCGTTATTGATATTTTAACAGGGTATGCAGTCGACTTTGAAATAATGTCAAAGGTGTGTCGACTGTGTACCAATGCTAAAAAAGATCTGGGAGAATCGTCTGCCGAATATCAGTTCTGGTATGAAGGCCATAAAGAGGACTGTGAGGCAAACCATTCTGGGTCCTCCAACTCGATGGAGCTTGAAGCAGCTTCTTCTTTGTGGAAACGCTCTGAAAAACTGGGATTTCGCTACACCACGATCCTTTCTGATGGGGACGCGAAAACTTATAATCACTTGGTGAAGAATAAAGTTTATGGTGCTGATGTTGTGATAAAAAAAGAAGAATGCGTTAATCATGTTGGGAAACGGCTAGGAACTGGTTTACGTGAAGTTGTTTCAAAAAATAAAGCCAAAGGGATCACATTGGGAGGTAAAAAACAGGGCAGTTTGAAAAATGAAACAATATAAAAGTTAACTAAATATTATCAAGGAGCTATTCTTAGAAATAAAGGAAACTGCAAAGAAATGAAAAAGGCAATATATGCTACACTGTCTCACAGTATTTCAACGGATGCAAAGCCGCAACATTCCAAGTGCCCAAAAGGTGCCAACTCATGGTGTTTTTACGAGAGAGCTAAAGCTCAGGGTGTAAAACCAGGGCCTCATAATAAGTGTGTGAAAACACCAATCAATGAAACCATCCTGCCATACATCTTACCAGTATACCAAAGATTGGCTAGCGATGATCTGCTACAACGCTGCATTCGCTGTGCAACGCAAAATGCTAACGAATCTCTACATAGTATAATGTGGAGCAAATGCCCAAAGGACAAATTTGCATTTCCTAACCGTGTCCGACGTGCAGTTTCTGAGGCAGTGTGTGAGTTCAATAATGGTGTGTGCAAAACATTACAAGAACAGCAGAGTGCATTGGGGATTTCCTGCGGAAATGCAAGTCGGACACTTGGAATGATGCTGTGCAAAAGGAAGGTGCTTTTTCAAGCTAGACGCGCTACAGCAAAATATCAGTTTTCTAGAAAACTGATTAAACTTGCCATTAAGAGGCAAGAACATGCAAACAAAAGAAGGGAAGGTGTAACCTATAAAGCAGGATCTTTCTAAATCATCTTCACTTATATTTTCCAATTCGTGAGTCGCATATTAATAATAATTGAAATGTTACTTTAAATAAAAATAATAAAATAATAAAAATAATTTTTAATGAGAATTTATGTATAACATATTTTTTTGATCATTTGTAATAACATAATAGTATAACAGAATTCAATAATATAACCATAGCATTTTTTTCGTTAAAATCAAATTTTCGTATTTACGTTACAAATTACATCGCTTTTGTGAATATTCCATTGCATTAAATTTTGACTGTATGAAACATAAATATTTATTATTTTTACATATAAATATTCTACAGCACCACATATATGTGCTGGTCAACAGCAAAAAAAATTTCAAGTGATTTAATGGTTTCTTTACTACATTTTTAGTAACATAAAAACTTTAAATTGGTTTTTCTCAGTTTTGTGTTTTTTCAAACACTGTTATGGCTAAAACCATAAAGCTTTTTAACCAATCATCTAAATCATCTGAAATTTTAACCACTTGCTCATAATTGTCTGATCAATAAAACTAAATATGGGATTTGTAAAAAAATAAGTAGAACTTATTTTATTACAGATTAATTAAAACAATTCGTAATTTTTCTCAATTTTTCACTAACTTTTCAGTTTTTAATTTTTTTTTCAAAAACTACACAAGATATTCAAAATCCCATATTTAGAAGTGTTAAGAGAAGTTTCATTAATATTGTAAAAAAATTTGAAGTTAAAATATTGAATATTAAAAAAGGAGTACCAATTTGAAATTTCTGACAATTTTATTAAAATTTTAAATTAAAAAAAAATTGTGATACAATTTTTGATTTTTTTCCTCAAAATTCATTTAATTACACGTGAAAACATTAATTAATGATAAAAACTACAATAAATATAATTTATTTAAAAAAATAATTTTTGGGGTGCCGAGTCCCCTTAAGTGAGTTACAGCAATTTTACAGGAAACGAACTTTAGAGAATAAAATTCACTATAACACTCAAATTCAAAACTCAAAACCGAGGTTAGCATTACCTTTCGTAGTTTTGTCTAAAAGAAGTGCTGCGTGTATGAAATGGATTGTATTTCTGGATATGGCATGCAATAAGATTTGGGCCCAAGCTAAATTTATAAACTATGAGAACGACGAAGCGATGTTTAACCATTGTTTGCCGGGCACTTAATTGGTATTTGTATTTTTCTAACAAAGACAAGATAGGAGTATTTAGAAATGAGAGGAGGTGAGTGAAGAGTTGAGTTGAGCTTTCATATCTCGGCATATCGAGAATGGTTTTTCCTTGTGTGCAAAACAGCGCATTGGACATTTAAAGTATCTGATTTTCGTCGATGATACCAAGGCTTCCTTATAATGCACCAAACGTATAAAGAACCAGCATCACAACATCACATCCTACAGTGTATTCATGTCAATAGCCAAGTAATCTTAAACTCCGCTGTAATAGCTAAAAAATTAGTTTTGGGCTACCATACCTTGGTGTAGAATTTATCAAGCACCATGGGATAAGCATCACAACATCACATCCTACAGTGTATTCATGTCAATAGCCAAGTAATCTTAAACTCCGCTGTAATAGCTAAAAAATTAGTTTTGGGCTACCATACCTTGGTGTAGAATTTATCAAGCACCATGGGATAAGCATCAACCAACCACGAAAGGTAGGTAGTATTTAATTACCGTCGCACTAGAGCAATACAACAGGCTTTTGGCGAAAAAGCGGGGCCAAATTCACATGGAAAGAACCGAAGACAACACTACGTAATTTTGAACAACGGTCAGACGACGAGAACACCTGAGATGGCACCACACTCTCCAAACTACCACGCCACACCAACTTGAGGACTTTTGACGCCACTACGGATTTCTCTATAAGGCTTTGGTTGGATCGAGTTTCGTACTTGCAACCTCGACTCTGTCAACTGGTCTACAAGGGCCCACTATGGGAGAGATTTTCAGTGTCACAAAAACACTGGTACCATCTTAGTCTAACTTCATAGGAAAAGCACCTTGAATTCCATACTTTGTCCTGGGTACAGCTACATTCTACGTTTATGTATGATGGCAACGGCTTGGCGATTTTTTTGGCGCACTTCTAGTAGCGAGTTACGATAAATTAAGACAAACCATCTGCCGTTACGGTCGTTGTGGTTTTCATGGCAACCTCGGCAAACGGAAACGTTCAATTTTCATTTTGAATATTCTAGAACGTTCTTCCAAATTCCGTTAAAGTCGTTTGATTTCATTGGTTCGTTTGAAATTTCTTCTTTCCTTCCATTCGTTATTTTGTTTTTAAAATATCCTTTGATTGGATTGGTCCTTTTAAATCGTTTACTGTGATAACATTGGTCCATTTATTTATGTTTCGACAGTTGTGGAATTTTTATTTTATTATAGTAGTTTTCACGAAAGGATTAAGAGGGGAGGGGGGGTGACCATTTTCGTTTTCATTATTTATTTTTTCACACAAGAGTTCTGACTTTATCAGGTTGTATTATTTCTTGCTTTTTTTTTCTTTTAAAAATCCTTTTCTTTTTTAACATGCTGTAACGTCGTGAACATAGTTTACGTGGCGAGTGGCTTGAAGGCAGTTAAAACGACAGTTAAAAATTTAGCACATTTAATTAATTATTGAAGATATACATATGTTAAGGCTATTTCGAGGCTAATAGATATTGTATACAAATAGGGTTTCAATCCCGCGGCTTCAATCGGAGCAGAGTCGTTCCGCGTCCGCTCACGTTCCTGATTTCCACGATTCTCCTTTTCCTCGAGAGAAGACCTCACACGTTCTTCCGAAACCGCTATAGTCCAAAGAGAAGGGGATACCCCATCCGGTCATAAATTTAAGGACCACCATGAAAGCTGTGGTCAGAGAGACCCCCCACTGTAAAGCTACAATGCCCACTGTATATATTGTAATTTATGTTTCAGGGATTTCTTATCCAACAAATGCAGTTAAGTTTTCTGCTGGTTCACACATGTGTTTAAGCTTATTACTTTGTGTGAAAGTTTTTAAAACTTTCTCAAATATGTTTTCAAGCTTTCATTTTCCGTTGTAAAAAGGAAAATATTTTTGGAATAAAATTATTTTTGAAAGAATTCTTTCCTTGGCGACATTGGAAGTGCGCCAAAATAAAAAATCGCCAAGACAGTTGCCACCGCTTACAAACGTTGACTGTAGCTGTACCTTTGTCTGAATGAAGCCAGCTTATAAATCAATTTGCTTTGCCAACAAATTTTAAAATTAAAAATATATAATTAAACTCCCAACACAAAGGCGAAGAGGATCGAACTCTCATACTAGTGCTGTGGTTTATGTAAATAAGCTGCGTGCGACAACCGATATCATATATTTTTTTTCAAATTGCTACCATAACGGCTGTTGCTTCTTACATTTCATTTAAAACATTCAAACAGCAAAAAATGTTTCTTTTCCAGTTACCAAATTATCTGTTAAGAAAAAGGGTAAGTTTATATTTATTTTCTTTTAAAGTATATATATATTTCAATGGAAAAAATTCCCTAAAATTTCTAATATTTTTTTTCTTTATGTTAAACGATTTAAAATAATATGATCTCTGCGTTGCTTTTTAATTTGATCGCTAATATCAAAAGTATGGATATCGGATTTATACTATAAAAATATCACTTTTCTTTTAAAAATTTGATGTAACAAATTAAATAAATTTTATTTCCCACACATACATTTGTGTATTGGTATATTTAATTAACTTCGTACTGGAAGCAACATAACAGACTATTAACGTTGGATAGGGATTAACCGTAAGGGAAAGATCCGAGGACCACACCACGTAATTTTGAACCACCACATTCATTCGGAAGCTGCGTATTTGAAGCATGACGACTTTTTATGTTTGTTCAATAGAACCATCTTTAATGAATATCCATTTCTTGATGACGATTCATTTTAAATGGATTGGCGTTTGGAGAGTGGGGTGTAAGCTCAAGTGACCTCGTCATCTGACCATGGATCAAGATTGCGTGATGTTTAGCTCGGATCTTTCCATTCGGGTTTCATCCCGGAACGTCGCAAATAGCCGGTTCTGGGAACAGCTTCAGTCTTCGTTTATCGCGGTGGCAACGGCCTTGGTGCTTTTTTTTTTTGGGGGGGGGAGTGCACTACTAATATCGGAAAGGAAAAAATTATTATTTTTTAAATCTATTTCTTTTTGCAACTGAAAGTAACAAGCTTCAGAAACACATTTGTAAACGTTTTGAATTGCTTACTTAAATAATATAAATATACGTAAATAAAATACATAAAATACAACCTGAGACGAATGCACTGTACCGTAACATAATTTAAATTGAAAGAAAATTCTACAATTGGGCGAAAAACCATTAAAAGTAAGTCCGAGATCAATCCCCTAAGGGAAAGATCCGAAGACAATACCACGTAATTTTGAACCACGGTCAGATGTCGAGGCAACACCTGAGCTGGCACCCCACTCTCCAAACGTCCACATCAACCCATCGTGAGGAATTTCGACCACGAAATATTTAAGGTGCACCAGCCGCCTCTACACCATACGCCTACAAATATCCATGCACTGACACGGATTCGAACCAGGAATATTCCAATCTAGAGACTAACACCTTAACCTCTGGACCGGACGATATATCTGATACGAATACCTTTGGTTGGATTCGAAGTCCCAGCCATTTCAACTCGCAACCCTCCGGTTGCTAGGCAGTTACTCTTCCAACCGTGTTTCTTCGGGATTGATCCCGGACCGTCGTCAATAGCCCGTTGTGTGGCTCTAGTACAACACTAATTAAATATTACCAATTATCTAGGATAACAACTCGTAATTTTGAACCACGGTCAGATGACGACCATAATAATCAGGTAATTTTGAAACTTCGACGAAATTTAGCTCAAGTTAGTTCTTGTGACTCTTGAAATCTAAACAGATCTAACTTTATCAGAATATGTTGTAAACTTTATTTGGTACTATTTTTAGTACCATCATTCACAGCCAAAACAGTTCTATATCAGCATGTCTGTAAATTAGTTGCTTCAAATCTGGCCTTGCAAAGCTTGAGATTATCCCCTCCTCCTCTGGTACATAGCATTAATAACTTTGAACTGGCATTGCAGACACAACGATGTGTTATCTTATTCGCTGAGATAGTGAGAAAATGTGGAACACGGCCTATTCGTAAGTTGATATATTTGAAGTTCAGGACGTGTTTATTTTCTTGTAAATGCTTATTTTTTTTCTCAAATATAATTTTGAGGTAATATTTATTGGCAGAGCCATAGATCTATCTAATATTTGAAACGTTATGCAATGATTTTTCAAAACATTGACATTTTTAAATCAACGATGTCCTTTTACTGCAAGCATTTATCGGTACAGCTACACACTACGTTTATGACCGGTGGCAACCGCCATGGCGATTTTTTTGGCGCACTTCTAGTAACGAGTTACAGTGGATTAAGGCAACCCATCTGTCTTTACGGTTATTGTGGTGGCAATCTCGGTAACTTTCAATTTTCTTTTTGAATATTCTAGAAAGTTCTTTCAAAATCCGTAAAAATCGTTTGATTTCATTGATTCGTTTGAAATTTTTTCTTTGCTTGCATTGATTATTTTGATTTTAAAGAATCGTTTGATTGCAATGGTCCTTTTAAATTTTTTTCTTTGATGCCATTGGTTCATTTATTTGTATTTCTACAGTTGTGGAATTTTTATTTCATAGTATTTTTCACGAAACATTTAAGAATTTTGTTTTTTGCTATTTATGGAATTTTGCCCGGAACATTTCTGACGAATCAGGTTGTATTATTTCTTGTTTTTTTATCTTTTAAAAATCTTTTTATTTTCAAACAGCCTACTGTATTTAGTGTAATTGATAAGTTTCAGAATAATTTTACCCAACATTCGCAGCTTAGTTTTTCTGCTGGTTCACAAATGTGTTTAAGCTTACTACTTTTAGCGAAAGGTTTTTTTTTTTTTAAATATGCTATTCAAAACGTTTTCAATTGTGTTTTCAAGCTTTCATTTTCCGTTGTAAAAAAAAAAAAAAAAAAAATTTTAAAGTTTTGAAATAATTCTTTCCTTGGCAACTTCAGAAGTTCGCCAAAAAATCGCCAAGACCATTGCCACCGCTCATAAACGTAGACTGTAGCTGTACCCATTTATCTTGTTGAATTGCGTTTGGTATCTTGGGATGCAGTGGCTCAGTGGGTTTGTTTAACAAAAATATACTCGATCCAGTCAAAAACCGTCGTACAGGGGCTGAAGCACGTAAAATCTGGCCTCAAATGCCCACTGGTCTTGCAATCCTCGAGTTGTAGGCAGCGCGGGTTCAATTTCTGTCAAGTGCATTCCTCCCTTCATCTTCGAATGGAAGCAGACCCCTCCGTACCGAGTTATTGAAAACCCACAGCGGATTAGCCGAAGCTAGGGAAAGCCTCTAATGAGAAACATTAGAAGTGGGCCTAGTGACGCGCCGTCCGAAAAACCCTTATCTGCCCAGGATGAACACGATAAGGAGTGGACGTGGTCGACCCGTGAGTGTGTGAGCTGAAGATATGTGGTCCGGCTCATTGTTATCAGTCAACCTTAGGTCCGATTTGAGCCGGAAAAGTTTTCTTCATAGATTCAGTGCATTCCTCCCTGGCTGTAGTTATCTCGTGTCAGTAAAACGTTCATTGTGTGTTCATTCCTTGATATTATATGTCTCGGATCTGGCAAAGTCTGGCCAAATATGGCAATTTTGCCATAAAATCCCAAAAGAAACCAATCATCAAATGCCCTCACGTTGGCATGGTGGGGAAATTCGGAGAGTGGTGTGTCACCTCAGATGTTACTCTCGTCATCCGAGAGTGATTCAACGTTACAAACCGTTGTAATTTTTTTTTTCTAATGGCGGGCACATTTTGACCGAAGTCATTGGCCACTACAAGGCCGGAAGTGATGGCCACTTGTGAAGGAGCACCCAGTGGGAGGGCCATCATTGCCCCTAACAATTACATCGTAATTTTTAACCATGTTCAGATGACGAAGCAACACCTAAGCTGGTATACGCTTACAAACATCCATGCCCGAACCCGGATTCGAACCGGGGACCTTCCGATCTAGAGGCTAACACCTTAACCACTATACCGGTTGGTCGGCCCGTTGTAAGGTAAGGTGAGGTTAAATTAACGTCGTACTAGAGTGACACAACGGGCTATTGACGACGGTCCGGGATCTATCCCCTAAGGTAAAGATCCAAGGACAACACTACGTAATTTTGAACCACGGTCAGATGACGAAACAACACCTGAGCTGGCACCCCACTCTCCAAACTTCCACATCAACCCAACGTGAGGTCTTTCGGCCATTTAAGGTACACCAGCCGCCTCTACACCATACGCTTACAAATATCCATGCCCTGACCGTAACCATCGATATCATGGCCACACAACTAGTTTCTGACGTCATACAACTGAGATCCAAGTCCTTCGTCGTATCCCTCCGCGCTGTGTTTCGCCGGAGCTTATGCGTTTTATTTTTCTACTTTATTAAAACTAGCGTACCTGCTGATATTTTCTTTCTAAGGAAAATAACTTCATTTTTACTTTGGTTGTGTTCGAATAAATCTAACTGCTTACTTTAGTTAACCTTTTAAAAACTTCTAGGCTTGCTATAGTTTAAATTACACTATGCATTTATCTTGTTTTAAATAATGACCATAAATACCCAATTGAGATACAAAACGTAAATTTTTAAAATTTAAGGACTTATTTATGGTAAAAAAGTTACACAAATACACTGTTTATGAAATAAAGTACAAGAAAAGAACAAAACCAAATCAGAAAAATATAATTAATTATCAAACCAAACAGCAATATTTCGGTACAACTAAAATTTTAACTAAGCACAAATTATTAAAAATTTAAATGAAATCAACACAGCATTAGATATTGATACATTTAACTAAGAAACATCAACATGGCTAAAACATAGAATAATAGACTTATGAACATCAGGAAAGAATGAATTTTTAAAATATTTGGTGCATTTAAATTTATGGGAAAAAAATAAAAGATCATATAAATTTGCCCAACTTTCTTTGGTTGGAACAATTTGCTTCATTAACTTCAGTTTTCTTCGTACCTTTCTTATCGCTATTCTTTTTTAAATAATTAGATGCTACTACATCATCATTGCATTTCTTGCAAAAATTATTAAGAAGGATGTTTGAAGATGCCCATAAAACATTTTTAAGAATAGTGCCTATGTTATGAAAATTCTCACACGTTTCTTCAGATAGCAACATATCATTATCATCTAGTATAGACATAGTAATTGACAAAACAATTTTACGCTGATCTTTTAACTTTAAAAATTCAGATTTAAAATTCGTGCATAGCTTATTTACAACAACATAATTATATAACACTGCATTTACTATGTGTTCTTTGGGAAACTTTAATTGTCCTCTATCTAAGTTTTTAACAAAATCATAATTAACATTTAGTTTAATTTTTTATTACACAAATGAGTTTCTGCACATGATTCACAATATTCTTTTTTTAATACTTTATGTATATAATATCCAGCTATATAAATAAATACTGGTACATATGCATTCACATCATCTAAATCTGAATATTCAACAGTAATAGGAAAATTTTTGCCTTCAATATCAAAATCATCTATAAAATCACCAACTTCAAAATCATTAATTACTATTTCACCAAAAGCTTTTGTTGGAATTTTAAGTTGCAATACTGACTTTATCCTCAATTTTTTTTCACACTCCAATAACTGTTGTAATGAAATATGATACTGTGAACCTGTGAGCTGCCTATATAAACTAAATCTACTTTCTAAATCATCAGTTTGAAATTTACCAGGCAATATATATAAAATGTTTAATTCATCTTTACAATATTTCGTTACTTGAATTATTCACAGAACAGTAAGTTTTAAGGCTACATGCGTTTCCTTAGAAAACATTCCTGTTGAAGGTTTCATTTTTTCCCATTCTTCTAACCAATCAGCAAATTTATGAAGAAAGACTAATTTGTCATCATTTTCATCATATTTTAATGGAGTCTGATAGTTATTATTCATTCTTGATCCTTTTATTGCATATTTGACATTAAGGATTTGCCACCATGTAAGAATTACTGTTAAAAAATCTGCTGTGTCCTGGAAATGTGGCAACTTGTGTTTATCACCCAATTCAATTAAACCCTGAGCAACAAATTCATTAAAGACACGCAAAACTAAATCAACATTTTGTCTTTCTAAATTCGTAGGATAAAGTGCCTTATGAGTCAACTTAAAACCAAACTTAATTAACGAGTTACATTCTGCATCATAAAGAAGACGGACAGTGTCTAAAGAGGCAGTTTTGAAATTATGTGGATCATCTGTATTAAATCCCTCCTCAAAATTTGGATAGTAAAAACATTTCCCAGAATTTTTTTGATTCAGCCAATTATTCCTCATGCATTTTAGTAAGTCGATAAGAAAAAAAAGTGGCTTGTTTTTATCCGAAGGGTGAGGGTAGACAAACTGAAGTTTTGGTGGTGACAGAAAGAGTGACACAGCTTTTCGATTGATTGCATTATTATCTGTAATAATACACAAAACACTAAATCCTATATTTTCAAGACCTAAAATTACCTTCTTAAGATATATATGTAAAGCTTCACCAGATAATGTTTTGACAGGCAATACATGTACAACATCTTTATATTTTGATAAAACACTTTTAATCATAAAAACATGTGCACTGGAAGCACAAGAATCAGAATCATAACTAACCCCTACAATATTACCACCTTTATATTCCATAAACTCTTTTAAATGTATTTCATCCACCATTAATATTACTAATTTATCTTGATCATCTAGCAATGAATACTTTCTTTTAATGTAATAAAGAAAATAAGAATCAATTTGTTCACTATGAGGATCTAAATTGTATGAAGTACATAAACGCTGGACAGTATTAGGATGAGGAAGATTAATAACGTCACTTTTTCTAACAAATCGATATGCTTGAGGAGCAATTGTATATAATAATGTTGCAAATATTAAAGTATCACTAGAATATCTAAATCCATTCTTGTTACAACACAGGAAAGATATTTGTTCAATTATAAATTTCAGCATATTTTCATTAATATTGTCACAATTTTCTAATGAATGTAATGCATCAATAATACAAGAAATAACAGGCCTCTGATTTTCAATTTTCTTCAAGTCATTTAATACCTCATTTAATTCATTTATGTTCTTAATAAAACATGGAAAAGATAACTTACTTATTTTGCCCAACTTTAATCCATCATTGTAACACGTTACTTCCAAATCGTCGTTAATTACAACAGATTTTTTAATAATTGGCACTGGATGAGAAACAATATTCAGAAACATCATGTGAGCGGTACAGTTTACTACCAGTCCAATATTCTTTATCGATAAAATTCAAACGCGCTTGAAGTTCTTTCAAAGAGGAAAATGTTCGTAGCTCATCATATTCCTTTTTAGAATCCAGGCTTGCTTCTATAGCTTTGTTCAAGAAGTCGATATCAATTTTTCTTTTCTTGCTTTCTGGACTGTCTCTAGAAGATGTATTCGAAGATAAATAAGATGGGAGATTTGGAAACTGCGTAGGCACAGCATTCGGATGTAACCTATAAGAAACATTCTCTCATTAAAACAATGAAGTTGTATACATGTATAAAACACACACAAGTTACACAAAAACACAAATTAAAATTTTACTCACCTTCTAATTTTTAAAGCTGCTTCTATAACTTTTCCAGTTTTTTCATTGATAGCTTTTGCACTTGTTATGAAGTCTCTTTCTTTAAAATGCAGTTCACAGACCTGAAAACGATAATCAAAATCATTAAACTCTGTTTCCCACTGTTTACAAATATAACTAATATAATATCGAATTTCTCTATGCAGAATATAGAATAACAAAACGTAATTCTTGACTTTTGGATATTATTATATTTTCTATTTGATCAAATAGCTAATTAACCATACTGAAACGAAATTTAAAATAAGTTTATTCGATTTCGATTTGTAATGAGATAGTCTGTCTTTAAAATGCAGTTCACAAACCTTTGGACAATAATCAATAATTTAACGCCATCTTTTCTATTGTTTGCAAATATAACTAATAGAATACATAAATACTACGCAGAATATAATAACAAAACAATTCTTGACTGTACTTTTTGGAAAGTATTATTATTATACATAGCTAGAATTTAACTGATAATTTACCATGCTAAAACAAAATTAAAATAATTTCATTCAATTTGCAATGAGATAACAATAAGAATAATAATTAAAACATTTCCTTACCTTACTGTACTTGGTCGGTTCAAAATGGTCACGATGTATGGCGTTAATCCATTTTTGGCGGACTTCTTCACTTTGGGGAAAGGAATAAACTTTATATTTAGGCCCATTTCTATTATTAGAGTTGCACAAAGGTACAACACAAGGGGCTGGCATGGTTTCCTAGCTTTAATTGCCTAATTGACGCACAAAAAAAGAACTTTGATCACACAACATACACTTCTCACACATACGCCGTGGATACAACCGTTACAACTGTTGGATCTCAGTTGAGTGACGTCACGACCAGATTTGAAATGACTGTATCGGCCGCTACTATCGATGGTTACGCCCTGACCCGGATTCGAACCAGGAACCTTCCGATCTAGAGGCTAACACCTTAACCACTGTACCGATTGGTCGGCCAGAGCAAAAATAAGTTATTATCAAAACTATAAAGAGTAAATTTGCAAAATTGTCCAAAGGCACTGGAGTAGAAGCGTTTCTGGAAGGTATGTTAACTGTAACAACCTCGTGTTCCGATACCTGATTGCATGTTTAGGTTACTGAGAATTGGAGCAGAAATATTTTGCTAAGACTTTTTTACGATTCTTTTCAGGATGGCGAGACGTCGAAGTAGAAGGAGAAGGAGAAATAAACGAAATCTGATAGTAGTCGATTCTTCAAGTGAAGTTCCGGCAGCATTCCCGATATACCCGCATGACATCCCCTCTGCCCCTGTTATCTTTTCAGCTTCTTTACGAACTGATTTTCCGCTGATTTCACCAGTTAGTCGAAGTTTAAATATGGCTGCAACTGTCACAGCTCTACCTTCAGTTGATGCAACTCCCGGAACGCGAACGGTTGAAACTACAAGAAATGGCCTGAGAATTCAAGTCGAAAACCCCGTTGAAGAAGGTGTCGATGATGACGTTGTGTATCTGTATAGTGTTAGTGGAGGACAACTTGTTGAAGTTGTCGATTTAGCGGAGAACGCACAAGTAAATCAAATTTGTTCTCATAGTAACAAAGGATTTCAATTGGGAAATGGTAATGGTTATTGGTTTGCTTTGCAGGTGAGGTACAGCGTTAATCGGATGATACACAGTAATGGTAAACAAAATAAAAACAAGATTATTTAGGTTAATTCAAACGATTGTGATCGTTGTTTCAGTTGGTGGTACAGCTACACTTCTACGTTTATGAGAGATGGCAACGGTTTGGCTATTTTTTGGCGCACTTCTAGCAGCGAGTTAGGATAAATTAAGGCAACCCATCTTTCATTACGTTTGTTGCGGTTTTCATGGCAACCTCGGCAAACGGAAACTTTCAATTTTCATTTTGAATGTTCTAGAAAGTTCTTCCAAAATCCGTTTAAGTCGCTTGATTTCATTGATTCGTTTGAAATTTTTTCTTTCCTCCCATTGGTTATTTTGTTTTTTATACATCCTTTGATTGCATTGGTCCTTTCAAATCGTTTTCTGTGATACCATTGGTCCATTTATTTGTATTTTAACAGTTGTGGAATTTTTATTTTGTTATAATAGTTTTCACGACAGGATTAAGAGTTTTGTTTTTTTGACCATTTTCGTTTTCATTATTTTTTTACGAGAGAATTCTGACGTTATCAGGTATTATTTCTTGCTTTTTTTTTTGTAAATCTTTTTCTTTTTCAACATGCTCACTGTATTTAGTGTAATTGATAAGTTTCAGGGTATTCTTACCATTCGTAGCTTAGTTTCTCTGCTGGTTCACAAATGTGTTTTGATATGTGCTTAAGCTTACTACTTTTTGTGAAAGTTTGTTTAAAATATAAATTTTAAAACTTCTGAAATGTGCTTAAAAAGTGTGTTGCAAAAAGAAGAAAAAATGTGACAGAAAAAGAGTTAGGAAATAATTATTTTCTTGGCAACTTTAAAAGTGCGCCAAAAAAATCGCCAAGGCCGTTGCCATCGCTCATAAACGTAGAGTGTAGCTGTTCCCAGTTGGTTTGCCTGTGGGCACCTATACGGCTAAGGTTAGATTCCTCCCTTTGTTTATTTCTTGTGTCAGTAAAGCCTTTTCTTGTGCGTATGTGCATTTACTTGATGTTTTGCGCAGCTTGGTCAAATATGACCTTTGAACCAAGCAGCTAAACCAATCCGACAAATAACCAAATGGAACAGTAGTAATGTGTGATGCAGCGTTTAGTATTTTATTACTCCCCAGTACAAGTACCAAACCTTTTATTTGTTATAAATCGATTTGGTCTTCAACATATTGTACCCCGGCAAGAAAAGTGACACCTCAAAAAATAAAAATTTCGATGTTATGTCATTGGAAAATATGTATGAGGTGCTCCAGCGTGTTATATTACTATTCTATAGAATATAATAGAAGTTACCACCATAAATACTTACCTAAAATTTAAAAGAAGCTTATACTGTTTCAATATAAGTTTTATGGTATCCTTTAAGTTGATGTTTCTCAAATTCTGCCATTTTGAGTTGTCACTTTTCTTTCCGGGGTGTGATTTTCTGTCTTTGTAACTTAATAGGAATCAGCTTCAGATCGGAATTTTTAATAAATATTAGATAAGAATCGTACAGAGCATTATCGCATTATGGTCCAGTTTGGTAACGAGCAGAGTTTTGAATCAAGGTTAAATATTGGCTACAGCTATTGCGTAGTTTGCTTTAATGCTATTTAATACATTCAATCAGCTTACTATTTAATTTTTAAATATTTGCAGAAAAATCACTTTGTTCATGAATTTATCATATGAGATGTGTTACATTTACATGCATATGCAGCAATTTTTTTCTAAGTTATAGAAAGTAAGCGAACGAAACTCTGATTTTAAATGTGTTATTGGATCTTTGAACTTTAACTTTGCATGAATGTAAAAGGGATAAAATTTTTCCCTTGAAATACATACCCATGCATTACATTTCGCTTAATGGGGCAGTTTTAAGAATTCACACCACAAGAAACAGCCTAATTTCAACAAACTGGATCTTCTAAATTGTGTTGTGTATCACAATGAAACTTTAAACAGTGTTTATGTATACTCTACTCTAGAAAAGTTAGGTAAATATTTTTTTCGAGTTTATATGAACTCAATTTAAGAGGGCGACTTGTGAGACTTTCGGAGTCTCAACCTATGCATTGTTTACCAAAATAATTATTGACGTGAGTAAGAGGTCTTCTATTAAATTGAAACCAAAACATTTAACTAAAATAAGACAAAAAATATAAGATATCTAGCCACTGCGTGACCAGAACGGCGTTGCACGTGACAGTTATTTAGGTAAAGTCAGTTGTGACCAATACTCACTGACGCTCGCCCAACCCCGGTGATTGCAACGTATTCCCATTTCGTTTGCTTCGCAAACGAACTCCACATCCAACGTCGTGATTGCCTCGAAGTGGCTAATATCAACACCGTAAATCAAAACACGCTAGAAACGACACGAAACACGAGTTTTACACGAAAGTTAGAAAACGGCATGGTTCTAATAGCTGACGTCAGCGATAGAAAATCGCAAAATTGGATGTTTTTTCGAGGTTTGGGAGACGGAAAGAAGAAGGAATAGTGAAAAAAACTTATAAATTAATTTTAAAATGTGCTAGATTAAATTTTTAAATTCTGGGTGTAATCAAAAATCATAAAGAATTCGGATTACCTGTGTGCCAAATTTCACTACCGTAAGTGCCATGGATTCGTCAGGACACTGCGTAGCGAGGGACAAACACTTCCTTTTATAATAGTAGATTAATTAATATTTCACTTAATTAATTTTTAGCAAAATGCATGTCACTTTCAAATTTTTGAATTAAGCTCAGGTGAGAAAATTTTGTTTTATATTCTAAAAATCTGGTGAAAATTCAGTTCCATTCAAAATTTTAGGTGGGGCCACGGTAGCTCAACTGGAAGAGAAACTGATTAGAAAGCGGGGAATGCGGGTTCGAATCCAACCAAAGACGGTTTAGTGTACAAAGGGGACTAGTTTACTTTTGTGGCCTACAATGTCGTCACGTTGGTGTGGTGTGTAAGTTTGGAGAGTGGGGTGATAGCTCAGGCGTGACATCATCGGACAGTGGTTGAAAATTACGAGTTGTCCTCGAATCTTTCTCGTCGGGTTTGATCCAATTGCCCATTGTGTTGCTCCAGTGCGATGTTAATTAAAATTAGGGGGCCTGCCCCCTGCTCGATAACGCTCGCCAACCCCCGGAGGATTGCTTCGCAATCCTCATTGGTTCGCTGCGCGAAACTATACTCGCTTCGCTCGCCTCAATGAAGACATGCGTCCTAGCAGAAGGGATTGTTTACAAAATGTGTTACCAAAAAAATGTTTTTCAAATCTAAATTTGCTGTATTACAGAAAAAATATATACAGTATCTCTAAAATCAGAATTCAAATGAAAACTTTGTGCAAATTTTGACTCGAAATGTGAGCGTTGCTTTGGAAATTGAATACCCAGCATGTTGTTTGTGTGTATATTTTCCCAGCACTCAAACGACCCACACTTTTTCATTGAGTTTGTTGCCGAAAGTTGTAGTGCAAGCGTCTTGTTGAACTATAATTGTTGGCCCTGAAAAGGACCGTTTTTTAAATGGCCCTGAAAAGATCCTCCGCTTTTTTTTATTTCTATTATAAACTAACTGCAACAGCTCCTTAAAATTTCCTTTTTTTTTTTCAATAAAATTTCATCCGATAACGCTATAAATTCAATCGTTGCGCGAGACTTCGCGATAAACAAACAATCGTACAGTGTTGCCAAAACGCGATTACAAATAACGTCTTTTTTGCGTGCCACGTAAGAGAATTATATATATATAGATACCGAAGTACCAAACCAAATTTTATGGGTCTGTTTAATAATTAAAGAGTTCTAGTGCGAGCAGTGTTGAAAGTCTTCACCCTGAGATAAATGCGATTAAAGTTAAGCTGAAAGGGTTAAAACTGGAATAGGGGTCAGAAAACCTTAATTGTGAACCAACTAATGCGAATTTTGTGTTTTTATCTGAATCGGAACATTTCACTTTCTAAATTCACAGAAAATTAAAAACTGAATTTTTTTTTAGTTTCGATTTTATTTTGAAGTTTTAAAAGTACTGTTTTCAATAGCTTCCCATGCTAAATTACAACTTTCTTTTAGAACCAGGAGCAGAATTCTTCAACTCGAAATTTTATCTTGGAAACGGAACGAACTCCTATACGTGAGAATACAACGAATCGAAATTCTACCATTTTACAAGACCTGTCAGAACGGGATGTTTCTGTTATTTGTATATCGCACAGCAAAGGTGAACTAAGCGTTTGTTTATTTTGAATAATAGGGTTACTTACACCACACTTGTGTTCAAGATATTGGGTTTTTTTTTATTGAATATCAATCTAAAGGGACTGCATTATTCTTTATTAATAGAACAAGTGAATTCTTATTTCCCCCTTGATTAGACCTCTAAAACATTTTATAAGTTCTTAACTTGAACTTGCTGCATTCATCGCCTCCAGGTTGTCTCGACAAGATATCGCGTCATTACCAAACTGATCAAATCTTGATGGACGAGATATCACGTCGAAACCACTTGAAGGGTTAATCATGGAAAGAAGCCGAGGTGCATCAACCTAAAGTGAAAAAAAAATATATTTTAATAAAATCATTAACTCAATTTTACAATCAATAGGAATAATTCAAACAAGTCACTGCAAGAACTTTAGCTTGTTCCAGATTTAATCAATGGAGTCGATAAATTACACCCTACTGCATTTTTTTTTTCTGTTTGTGAAGTTTGAGTCCAAAGTGTGTCCCCATATGATGAGTTGAATCAAACTAAGAATTGAAGTGTTCTCCCTTCCCATTTTTCCCATTCCAATTGTAGGCGATGCATATCAGGTTCCTATTAGGGATGCGACATCGATGTCGATGTTTTCAAAAAACATCGATGTATTTAACATCGATGTACTGGAGTCGATGCTTTTGTAACATCGATGTTTATACTTCTCGATGTTTTATTTTTAAATGAAAAAAGTACCGTTATAAAAATTTTAAAAATAACCAAGTAGCATAATTTTCATAATCAGCAAATTGAACATACTTTTAGACCAAAGTTTCCAAGGGTGAAGTGTCTGAAAAGTAGGGATGCGACATCGATGTCGATGTTTTATAAAAAAACATCGATGTATTGGAACCGATGTCGCATCACTAGTTGCTAAACCAGTTTTAATAAATGGGGGAAAAGTTTAAATACACTGAATTTTAAAAACATCGATGGTTTGGAGGCGATGTCGCATCCCTAGTTCCTATACCCTAGATGTTCTCACCTCTGTGTCAGTACAACTAACATTGGGTATCCATTACTTGACGTTATCTTGTGCTTGGTACAGATGTTCCAAATCTGGGCTTTGCGCCATTATATTTCACCTATCTAATCAGAGTATTTAGATCGTCCCAGTTCATCAAGATCTAGATTCAAATCTCAGGGCGTGGATGTTCGTAGTGGTTCGCAGAAACCTCTTTAAGCTTAGGTACCGGTATGTTTAGCCCTCATTAAAGAAAACCATATCGTGAAACTAGCCCATCTTCGTTTTCAGGTAAGGTAGTCATCTGTATTCATACGCATAATTCCGCCTTGCAAAATGCAGTCTTCCCTGTATGACTTTCAACCAATTTTAACCTTCTTGACAAACAGTCCAAAGTATTCTAAGGAAATGAGCAATAGAATCTTCCGAAGGATTTCATTCTAGTCGAAGAAGCGAGTCTTTCCAGTTGATTCTTTTCTAAGGAAAGGTGAAATTGAACCTTTCCTGAGCTTCTATTCAAAGTACAGGATCAATAGAATCGTTCCAAAGAATTGTAAAGAATGAGTCAATAGAATCGTTTCAAATGATTCTACAGAATGGGCCAACAGAATCGTTTCAAATGATTCTACAGGAAGGGGCAATATAATCGTTTCTAATGATTCTACAGAATGGGTAAATAGAATCGTTTCAAATGATTCTACAAAATGGGGCCAATGGAATCGTTTCAAAGAATTCTATACTAAGGAAGGACCATTAAGAGTTTTCTAGATTGGAAAGAATCCATGGATTTGTTAGAAAGATGGTGATATTTAATTGTGTGAAAGAGCAAAACGCCACACACTCGTAGAAATCTCTCAGAATTGATACAGTTCCCTTTAGAATTGATATCGTTGCAAATATCCCGTTGTGTTGATCCAATACGACGTTTATTAACTACCTACCTCGAGACATTCAAAATATTATGCCTTAAATATCAGTATAATTAACCCTTAAAAGGAAAAATACATGAAAATTGCGATGGTATTATTTCAAGGTATCTCAAAAGCTCACTCTTAAATATGATCCACTTCTCCCAAGGAAGACAGACCTTTGGATCACCCTGTGGATCGGAAGCTATTAACCCAGACCCATTATTAAATCCAAACCGGGTTCGAATCTAAAACTTCGAGCCTTACCAGCCTCTGAAGGATGTATCAGTTCGTTACCTATTCTATCTCTAATATAGATTTTATTGAGGAGTTTTATAATATGGAATATATCTAAATATATCTCCTTTAATATGGAATACAGCTAAAAGTTAAAGGCATGGGCCTTATTCAAACAATCGAAACAAGCATTCTTCATCACCCACAACTATCTCATTTAATCCTCTTGCTATTACTTTCGTTGATTTCTATCTCGTCTTTAGCGTAACAATAACCGTAGAGGGGAAAACCACAAAACTATCTCATCACTCTACGATTTAGTAGATCATACAAAAAAGAATAGCTAGCCTCATCCACGAAACCTAACGCACGTCTTTCATTCTTGAACAGGGCTAAAAAATAAAATACGTGCTTAGTAAATTCGTGAAAGTTTAGTTACATTTGAATTAGAAGAAAGTAGCTTCAAGACCACCCGAGGCATACTCATCCACTTCTGTGAAGTTCTAACGCGACATGTGTATGTTATGCGCAGCATATTAATGGTTTCGTGCAATCACTTACAAAGGTGCGTTGTGAAAGAGAGCAGAATAATTTTCTTGCTGTGGTCACATTTTTATATAATTGTAAGTTGAACGCCGTCATTACCCATGTGTCCTTGAGACGCTGATTAATGCATACCATCGGATCTATTTTTCCTGATCCTGTAGCGTATTTACACAATGTTAATCCAACATAATGTTGATCATAGATATCCTTGAAATACTTCCGCATCCACGTTTGTGATTCCTTATTTCTGTCGTGTTTCTCTCTCGTAAGCCCCGTATTAATTAACCCTTATGTAGCAAAAAACGACCAGGCTGACGAGGCTAAGCCTAAACACTCTCCGAATATCGTTCTTTTTTTCCGTAAAGATTAAACCTGGAGTTTATTTCACCTCACAATAACAGCTGTCTGCCTCAGACTGCTGTAGTCAGAAGCGGATAAAAATATGACTTGTGAGAGAAATGAGAACTTCCAACTTGTCCTTGGACCGCAACCTCAACAACTTCCCGTCCCCTTTCCAAATTTTAGATTGTGTGTGACAGATCCTGACTGAACAGGAGTTCGTCTCTGGGAAAAACACGGTCCTAAGAACTTGGTGTATATTTTATCTTGAGACATGGATTATCGACAATCAATTTTAGTTTCTGAAATGGTTAAAAACCAACTTTGTCTAATTTAGTCCTTAGAGAGAAACAAATTAGACATTCGACGATTTCCCATTTGGGTTTTTGTACTTGTCCTACCGGGTTCTTTTTTTGTTTGTTTTTTGCAATTCAAATGACATTTCAAGAGGTAACTACCATAATCAATGAAAATTATTCTATAAAAACTCTCTAGGTAGACAAGACAAGGTCTCCAAAGTTGGTCTTGCGGGGTCACCGTGGCAGTATGCTTGCCCATTGAGCTAGCAACTTGCAATATCTATGCAGCGCAAGTTCGATTCCTACCAGGAAGTATTTCTCCTGTGTCAGCTTTCTTTTTATTGGGTTGAGAGAAGACGTTATTTTGAGTAGCTGTTCCCCAAATATGGTCCTAGCTACATAAAACCCAACCAAGTTGGAGTTCTTTAGAGATAACGCTTTCTGAACTGTTTCGTATATTAGTATCTGATAGGTCATAACGGGGGATAGTAAACATATTCAATCGATAGTTGGCCGTACTATCTGTTATTATTAAATATTCTATACTTAAATGCAGATAACCAGCACAAGAGCCCCGAACCTGTCCTTTTAAGGGACATCAGTTTGGTAGGCAATCCTGGGTATTTTATTAAAAGCTATAAAAGAGAAAATTTAGAGTGGGAATTTTAAAAAACATTCCTCACTGTGGTAATAGAATGTAACAGTCGTGAATTCGAATAGATTAAACTAGTAGATTATAACTTTCTGTTGCATTGTCTAGTAAACTTAAACACGAGGGACGCGCTACCGAAATACCCAGGAGATATTTTCATGCTTTAAACCCAATATTCAGTTATCCGGTCTCCCTTATTTTTTCCTTTCACGAACTTCGGAACTGATCCCAGACTGTCGTCAACAGCCCTTTGTGTTGCCCCAGTTAATTAAATGCAAATTTACCAATTTTTTTAAACAGATGTTCTCGTGTTTGACGTAGCTTGGCCAAATATGGCACTTGCGCTATGACACACCCCAACCAACGGCCGTTAAGCGAGGAGTGCCTCTACATAGAAGATACACTAAAATGGACAATCCTGTATAGAATTCGCAACCTTCCTGTTGCTAATCCAGGATTCTACCAATTGGGTTACCGTGGCCCATTGTTTATGCTTGAATTTTCTTTGGATAGTGACCATTGTAATGAAATCGTTTTTATTTCATTTTCAAAATTGACATTTCATTGAATCAGCTAAAAAAAAAATGTGAATACGATTCATGTCACCAACTTCAACAGTACGCATTTAAACTATTTTCTGATTGTAGATTTCACATACAGCATTTCATTTAACATTAGTATTTCTGCTCCGTCTTCCCCCTTCATAGTTGGACAGAGCCTCAAAGCTATTGACTCTGGCCATGCATGTATAAATAAAAGAAACAAACATTTTCAGTTTTATTCAACCTCGTTAGTTACATAGAAGCATGCTGCTCTCTCGCTGAGAGTTAGGATAAGTGCTTGTTTTTTACTGCAAAGTGAATGCATTACATTTTGATGGCCTTAGGCAATCCACATATACACTATATGGACAAAAGTATTTGGACACTGCATGTTTATCAGAAAAGGTGCTTTATTATTCTATATAGTAACAGGTAAGCCCTCCTTTTGCTTGTATTACAGCTGCAACACGTCGAGGCATACAAGTTATCTAAGTCTGGGCAGGAATAGATCGCCATGCCTCTTGAAAGGCTGTGAGAAGAGACTATTGTGAAGATGGGCGTTGTGTGGTGGGTTAGTACTAGTTGCTCCAGTTTGTCCCACGATCGAATTGTGATCGGGGATCTAAACAAGACAGTCAAGCAAATTCGCCTCATTTTCAGGAAACCAGTCCAGCACACGTTTTGCAGTATGACATGAAGCTCGATCCTGTTGGAAGAAGCAACCACCATTCCCTTAAGACCGAATCATCCAGAACATCGAGGTACACGTCGGCGTTCATGGTACTGAGTACATAAAGAAATGGACCTAGTCCCAACCACGAAAAACAACCTCACACTAAGAAGTATCTTCCTCCCAATTTCTGCAGTGTCCAAATACTTTTGTTCATATAGTGCATTAGCTATCTGATTAATGACTCCGATTTGAGTCCTCTAGTGCCGACCAACCGGTATAGTGGTTAAGGTGTTAGCCTCTACATCGGAAGGTTCCTGGTTCGAATCCGGGTCAGGGCATGGATGTTTGTAAGCGTGTGGCGTAGAGGCGGATGGCGCACCTTAAATCTGTCGTGGCCGAAAGTCCTCACAATTGGTTGGTGTGGAAGTTTGGAGAGTAAGGTGCCAGTTCAGGCGTTGCTTCGTCATCTGACCGTGGTTCAAAATTACGAGGTGTTGTCCTCGGATCTTTCTCTCAAGGGACTAATCCCGGACCGTCGTCAATAGCCCGTTGTGTTGCTCTAGTACGACGTTAACTAAACATTACCATTACCGATTTGAGTCCTCTGGCACTTCAAAGATAAATCGGTTGCTGACTATTTCGAATTCACCTTTATTTGAGTGGATGTATTCTTAAATATTTTATTAATTTTACCGAGTCAAATTTCGTCTTGTTTCTGGCGCAGCTTGTCCGCTATTGGAACTTGCGCCATTAAACCTAAACCTAAACCAACCAACCGTTGCTGACTTTATCTGCTCCACTGAACAGCTTTTTCTCATTAACAGACGCAACAGAGAAGCCCGTTGTAAGAACAGTGGCACCCAAGAAAAGGAAGCGCTGTCGTTCATCAGGAGAGGCTCGGTGCAGCATCTGCGACACGAACTACGAAGGAATAGCCAACGCTGGAGGAGAACTCTTCAGCTCACGATGCGGACATCTGTTCTGCATGTCCTGTTTAAGGACATTAGACCCCTACAAGTGCACGGATTGCAATAAGAAAATATCAAATCTGTGGAAGATCTATTTATAGTGTTGCCATTAAAATGGTGTTACTTTTTTTTTTATTCCTCTTACAGATGATTTTAAAATTTTAAATTTTACTTCGTTGCCGAAGTGTTCAAATTAAAAATATAGCACTCGCTCTTTATTCGTCTGAAAATCTTTAATATCAAACTCGCTTGGTATCTTACTTATCGATCTTCTAATGGAATAGATGCTCCATGCCGTAGATCCATGCTACTTGCATCGTTCGATCTGAAGATCTGCCACGTTGATGAGGGAAAAGTATGAATCCTAATGTAGGACAAACTATTGATTGTTTCAAGTGATTATATCCACACAGCGTAATGAAGAAAAACTTTTTTGTTTCGATATAGCCTATCGACCCAGTCGATTCGTAAGCCCACGTGACTTGCGCATCTGGAATCTTCCTAAGGTTCTGCGCACATGCAGCCTAGTTCATTAGAAGATCGATGCTGTCACGACATCATGGTGTTATAAAATTATAATGTGATGACTTTTAATGTACTGACTTCATATTGTTTAATTACCGATAGTTTTTCCCTTCCACCATAAAAATTCAATCAAATTGTTTTAAAAGTATAACATATATTCAAAGTAACTGAATTAACAAATTGCTTTCTGCAAAAAACAACGTTGCCGACAAACGTTCAACAAAAATTGACAGCAAATAATTATGTAGACGTACCTTGTCGGGCATACCATAGTTCCATTTTAAAAATACACGACACAATTTTTTTTTTATTATAATCTGTCAAAATCTAATCTTAAAATAATTTTTGAATTAAAAAGCTTTTAAATTCTTTCATTTGCTATGGTTTCTTAAATAAAATTTTTTTAGTCAATTTTTCAATTATACTGGGATCGTAAAATGCAAAAATTCTAAAAATAAATATTTTGTTGTTGATTTGTATTTTTTTTTAATCTGATTGTATTCTAAATTAAAACCGCAGGCAGAATGTACGATATTTGACCTTGAAATTATTCTGGGATAGTATGAAAGGGGGCATTTCATGTCGCGCTAAACATAAGTGACGCTTGTGTTTCTCCGGTGAACGTGTTTCCTCAGCAAATTAAATCTAAAACATTTTTTAATTAATTTATTAGTTTTTTCACTTTTAATCTTCGGCTCCGGAAAAAGAAGCACCAGAATTTTAACTTTTCTCCCTCTGACGTGTCGTCACTACTGACGTCAGCCTTTGGAACCATGCCAACTTTTTCCACCTTTCAGTCTCTTCGCAATTAAATGGGAATGGTAACGAGTGATTCGAATGACTTCCGTTTGATTCGAGATTAATTCATTTTGATTTCCTGAGAAACTGATTCGAGTGAAGCAAAAGAAATTATTAAAGTTATCACTGGCGTTCTTCAGTGCTTTTTCTTTCTCGGAGATCGTTAAAGATCAAATAAATATTTTAACGGATTTGGAATCTGCCGAAAATCTTACACCAGATAGATATCGATTAACTTTTAAGATCAATTTGAGTGTCCACGCAGTGAGTTAAAATAAACGATCGCTTTCTATTAGGCTGATATAAACTTAACAAAATAGCACATGACGAAGTCTTTAAAAATCCGAACTAGAATTTATTCAAAAGATAACTACTGAATATAAGTTAAAATTAAAAGATTACAATCGACCCATAGTTACTTTATAACATTGAAAAGTAAATCTAATAACTTCATCGAGATATCAAGAAAGCGGGTACGTTATCAAACAAGTGAGAGCGGGAATTAAAGCTGGAATTTTGGTACAACATTGCAACCGCTCTTATAATAGTATTAGGGGGCCCGCCCCTGCTCGTTAACGCTCGCCAACCCCCGGAGGATTGCTTTGCAATCCTCATAAGTTCGCTGCGCGAACCTTGCATGCTTCGCTCGCATCAATGAAGATAATGTTTACAAAATATGATGTTCCATAAAATTTATTCAGTTCCTCTGGAATTACACACACACACACACAGAGAACTCAAACAATTTGGAATTCAAATGAAAAATTTGAGCAAATTTTGACTCAAAATGGGAGCGCTGCTTTGGAAATCGAATACCCAGATTGTTGTTTGTAAGCTGCAACAGTTCGATAAATATTCTTTTTTTTTTTCAATAAAATTTGATCCGATAACGTTATAAATTCAATTAAGGTGCAAGGCTTCGTAGTAAATAAACAATCGTACAGTGTTGCCAAAACGCGATACCAAATAACATCTATTTTGCGTGCCAGGTAAGAGAATTGTATACATCGATGAAAGATCACATGATAAGTTTTGCATAACCATGACAAGGTTTACATAAAGTACGAATCATCAAATGTGTTGGCTTCGTAAAATTCAGAAAAGAAAGGAAGAACATATACCTTATACGTTTAATTTTCTTTTAATAAATAATTTTTCGATTAAATATTTATATTTTTTGGTTTGCGAAGCAAACCAACACCACAGGCAATGTGACCCCCACGAAAAGAACTGTCACGGGCAACGTCCATTTTGATTGCGAAGCAAAACAACACCACGAACTACTACGTTATTGCTGTTATCCAATAGTCAACAAATTCCCATTTGGTATGCTATGCAAAGCAATAACCTCACAAATGCAACTGGCACGCGCAACGCCGGGCGAGTTTATCATAAAATAACATTTAGTAAGAAAGAGATTGTTTTACAACGATCGTCCCTTTTGATATCGATTTCCGTCAAAATACACACGTCTGTTTTACAAGTCAATTATTCTAAAAACTGGTTCGACTACTTGCGTGTGTGTGAGGTTCTCCAGACAGAAGAATGTGTACCAGGAGGAATCAAGTGATCATTTTCCCTTTGAAGGGATTGATCCCGGACCTTCGTCAATAGCCCTTTATGTTACTCTAGTACGACGTTAATTAAAAATGATCATGAACCTTATGGGATTGATCCCGGAAAGTCGTCAATAGCTCTATATGTTGCTCTAGTACGACGTTAACAAAAATTACCAAGTACCATAACTCTGTAAATGTTTTTCCAATTGTTACTCAAAACCTTTTAAGTGAAATAAATGGCTTAAAAAGGTAACCAGCTTAGTCCAACTCTATTGTATTGCTTGCCGACCAACCGGTATAGTGGTTAAGGTGTTAGCCTCTAGATCAGAAGGTTCCTGGTTCGAATCCGGGTTCGGGCATGGATGTTTGTAAACGTATGGTGTAGAGGCGGCTGGTGCACCTTAAATCTGTCGTAGCCGAAAGTCCTCACGTTGGGTTGGCGTGGAAGTTTGGAGAGTGGGGTGCCAGCTCAGGTGTTGCTTCGTCATCTGACCGTGGTTCAAAATTACGAGGTGTTGTCCTCGGATCTTTCCCTTAAAGGGACTGATCCCGGACCGTCGTCAATAGCCCGTTGTGTTGCTCTAGTACGATGTTAACTAAAAAAATTACCAATTACCGACCAACCGGTATAGTGGTTTAGGTGTTAGCCTCTAGATCGGAAGGTTCCTGGTTCGAATCCGGGTCCGGGCATGGATGTTTGTAAACGTATGGTGTAGAGGCGGCTAGTGCACCTTAAATCTGTCTTGGCCGAAAGTCCTCACGTTGGGTTGGCGTGGAAGTTTGGAGAGTGGGGTGCCAGCTCAGGTGTTGCTTCGTCATCTGACCGTGGTTCATAATTACGAGGTGTTGTCCTCGAATCTTTCCCTTACGGGACTGATTCCGGACCGTCGTCAATAGCCCGTTGTGTTGCTCTAGTAGGACGTTAACTAAAATTACCATTGCCTATTGTATTGCTTTGTGGTGTCCAAAACGCCACACCGTGCTTCAAAATTACGTGGTGTGGCCTCGTCGTCTGACCGTGCTGCAAAATCCCATGATATTGTTCTTGATTTTTCTCTACGGGTAATTGGTAATTTTTAGTTAACGTCGTTCTTGAGCAACACAACGGGCTATTGACGACGGTACAAAATCAATCCCTTAAGGGAAAGATCCGAGAACATCATGTAATTTTGAACCACGGTCAGATGACGAGGCAACACCTGAGCTGGCACCCCACTCTCCAATCTTCCAACCCAACGTGACGGGTTAGATCTAGAATTGTCGCTAATAGCCCGTTGCATT
Organism: Metellina segmentata; assembly: GCA_947359465.1. Taxonomy (NCBI): domain Eukaryota; kingdom Metazoa; phylum Arthropoda; class Arachnida; order Araneae; family Tetragnathidae; genus Metellina; species Metellina segmentata. The sequence continues at coordinate 59,323,029 of OX375879.1, forward strand.
GTACCAATGTGACGTTAATTACATATCTACCAACCATCCAACCGGACTATCGCGGGTCACCAAAAGACTTGGAACTATTGTCTTTGACCGAAATGCAAATTTGTATTGGAGGGCAGATGTAGGTACTCAATTAACGTCGGACTGGAGCTACGGGCTTTTCGTGATGTTCCAGTATCAATACCGAGGGAAAAGATTAGAGGACAACATGTGAACTGGCTCTCAAGTCTCCAAACTTCCACACCAACATTGAGGACAAGACTTATTTAACCTGCACCAGCCTCCTTCTTACACGAGGGTCTTTAGTTGGATTCGAACTCGTAACCCTCCGGCTGTTAATCCGCTACAAGTCCTTCCGGGCAGGTGTTGCCTCGTCATCTGACCACGGTTCAAAACTACGAGGTGTTGTCCTCGTACCTTTCACTTAAAGCAGGGGTGGCCAACCTTTTACATACTATGCGCCAATTTTATTTCACATACGAGTTCAGATGCGCCATATGTCACACACCTATACCTTCTTATGTTCATGATTGGGGTAGGATCTGCTTCACTTAGTGGAAACTAAATTAGTTAATGTGCACCAGTTCAAAAGACACGCGTTTATTGGAGCACCAACATACTCTAGCAAGAGATGATCTCTTGGACGTGAGGGCGATCTTAGTCATAGAGCCCGCTGATGGTGCGACAGTTGCTGTCTCGTTTGGTCAAGATAACTCTGGACCACAGTTGATATGATGAGAAAGAGAGAGAGAGAGAGCTAGGTCAGGTTGGAACTTGGAATCGTCTGTTCTCTTTACTTGCTAGAAGGAAACTTGTCATATTCTTAATATCTTTTTTATATAAGTATGTTTATAGACATAATTATCATTTAAAATGATTCAATTATTGTACTAATTACAGCACATAAACGTTACTTACCATTAATAAGACTTCTGAGACTGTTTCGATTTTGCTAGTCTTTTAATGTTAGGTGTTAATTTTGTTATTGGGAGCAGCAGAGAATTCTTCAAATTTGAATGAGGTCATTCACGAAATCGTTTTGCTTTTAATTAATTTCATGGATGAAAAAGTTTGTTCGTGTATGTGTGTCGTTTCCAAACGACATATTTTTTTGAAAATTTTCTTAGTTCTGGGGTTTTTCAATGTTTACAGAAATTAATCAGGTCAAAAGCCATTGAGATTTGAAAAAATCAAATTTGCTTATCAAATTTCATATTCAAGAATGGATGGATTTGCTTTTAAAAAATTGCAATCAACTGATGAGTAGGAAGGCTGTATGAATTGAACTGAGAGCACTCTGGTGTTGAAAGTATGGAGATGGATTCAGTTATGGCGCATACTTCAAAAGAATAAGTAGGCGAAAGGATGCAATGCGCCACTTGTTTTCATCCAATGCGCCACGTTTGGCGCATGCGCCACAGGTTGGCCACCCCTGACTTAAAGGATTGATCCCGGACCGTCGTCAATAGCACGTTGTGTTGCTCTAGTACAACGTTAATTAAAAATTACTAGTTACCCGGACCGTCGTCAATAGCCGGTTGTGTCGCTCTAGCACGATGTTAATTAAAAATTACTAGTTACCCGGACCGTCGTCAATAGCCCGTTGTGTTGCTCTAGTACGACGTTAGTTAAAAATTACCGTCCATGCGGGCTGACACAAACCGTGTATTAGATGGATTTCAAAGTAAAAAAACAAACCTTAAAATGCTGCTTATCGCCTTTTTCTTGGTGTTTAATTGTGATAACCTATTAACTACCATATAAATTAGTAAAAATTGGTAATTGATCATTTTTTTTTAATTAACTTGTCGGTACTAGAGTAACACAACGGGCTACCCATATTAATTAGTAATTCGTTCTTTAAAATTTTTGTAGGCGAAGTACTACTATTCTCATTTTGCAGTGGAACGACTCACCACCGCAACTCACGCCTCTACTATCGCTTACGAAACCTGTCTCTAGTAGTGATACGAGATAGTTAGCACAGTGTTACTTAAAGTAAAAGTAGTTTGCCTTTCAAAACAACCTGTTTTGTCTCTCATATCACGCGTCTAAGGAGCTATTTATCAGCACGATAACCAGACACGAGGTTTGCTATCTCAGGAGTGCCGAGTGGTGCTGAAACTTTTCCTTGACCTCAAAGGTTTCCCCAGATCTGTCTCCCATTGAGCATGTCTGGGATATCCCAGACATGCTCAATGGTAGCATTATTCAAGGCGCCTTCCATTACACCGCCCTCAGAATATAATGAACTGATCTCAGTCGGCGGTATTTAATGTTTCGTTAAATCGGAAATAAACTTCAAGTTTTGATAATCTGTTGTTGCTAAATTTAGATGTGCGATCGAAGTGTGTTTTGAGGGTGGTTCTGTTAAAGGTAGAGGGAGATGGGTGTACGTAGTTATCCTGTATCATAGCTTGGCATGTTCCTTAATGCAATCTTCGGCATATGTCGTTCATTGAATTAATCATACAAATTTCTCCAAAACTCGTCGAAACGGCGACAAATCAAACGAATTGAGGAAAAATATTTGTCAATCGACAGCTCATGTGTGTGTTTTTGCAATGACAAACTCATACATTTCCTAAAAAGTACTCGTACTTTAAGTAATGAATGTAATTAGTTACAAATACGTGCACTAGATAGCAGCACTAGTTATGTTTGTTCTATATGAGACTACGTTTAATTGGATAAAATTGAATTTTATTTGTTGGATAAAAGGTTTTTTTTTATGAAATTTTTATAATCTCTGTATTGATTTTAAAACTTTTCGGAAAGAAGGATTGGTTGAAACAAAAACTTTATTTTGTATATACAACCAATGAGATTAACAGAAATCAATAAATTGACTAAAATATATTCCCTAACGATCGCTAAATACGTTTATTAATTCAGAAGTGTATAGCAATGCACTACTCAATGCTTCAAAGCGCAAAGGGTTTATTTGACACACTTTCGAAACCCATTGATTCCCATATTCGTTACTAACAAACAAATTTGAAAACAGATTGCAACATATAATAATGCAACAAACAATTTCGCAATTTCTTCCCCCTATCGGTAGACCTCAGGTGTCTATTCCCCATTGAGTCTTATGCAGATGTAATACTACATCGTTGCTGTTGTATTTTATCTGCAGACCATACCCACATATTGAAATGCTGTATTATCGACAAAAACAGAATTTGAAAACATTAGAAGTTCTGCTTTGGATTCATTGAATGTCAACAGTCGAGATTATTTCAGAAAACTTAAAACTAGTTCTAAAAAGCAGTTTCAAAAAAGTTTCCAGACAAATTTTAAAAAAATTTTTTGAAGCGAGTGAAAGAAACGAATAGTTAGATCCGAACAAAACTGAATTGTGCAGATTTCGGAAACACTGTGCAACATAAAATAAAACAACGTCGCCATCTATCGACGAAAATGTTAACTTCCGCTCAAATAGAAACTCACGAACAGCAAATACCGGCTCTACCAAATCCAAAGAATTGATGGGACGTATGAGATTGAGACAAGACTAAGAAGAGAGCAATACCAAAGTTCAAGAATATTTTTGAGAATTTATGGTTTCAACAAAATTTGAGAAGTATATTTCCTTTGAACTGAATCGTCATCTGACCATGTTTCAAAATTACGTGATGTTGTCCTCGTATCTTTCCCTCAGGGGTTGATACCGGACCGTTGTCATTACCCCGTTGTGTTGCTCTAGTACGACGTTAGTTAAAAAATTACCAATTACCAATTTGTTGAACAGAAAAAGATCTCATAGAAGGAAATTTAAAGAATTAAAACATCTGAGGCACGTTTTCTTTATAAAACACCCTACGTTTTAAACACAATCATAATTTCAGAATTTATTTTCTCATTAATATGCTTAATATTGATTGTATGCGTTGAGAAGTGAACAGTTTGGTCATCTACCGTTTGTAGATTTAGAAAATTAAACCCTTACGAACATATTTTTCAGTTCCCAGTCAAATTACATTTTACAGATCATAAACAGTCTAAGACTGTTTTAGAAAAATAAAACCGACTGTTGAACTGGAATTAGTCACAATGCCAACTAGGACAGTTTATGTAAAAATTAATATTTATCCCGGCAGCTGAATATACAAGCTTTTGGGTTTAATCCCAGTCAAGACATAGATATTCGGGGGTATAGTGATTCGGAATCGATTTTAAGTTGCCTGTCTGGGCAATTTATCATTCCCTTAACAAAAAATGACAGCAAAGAGACAAACCAACTAATAAATATCATACAAAGCTTACTTTAAGCGTAAATGCGAAAAGCACATAAAAAAAGCATTCCTTTGCTCTCACTGTTTTCAAATACTGCAACAACATTTTTAAATTTATTTGATTTGATACACACTTCAGAAGGAAACAATTTACTATAGGCACTAATTGCACTGTTTGAAATAAAATTTTGAAAAAAGATGCGAATTTTAAAAATCTGAAACATCTCGGATGCTAATGCTTTTTTTTTTTTTTTTTAAAGAATCTAGCTATGGAATCTCTTCACCAAATACTGCGAAATCAAATCCGCCACATACTCGGGCGATGTTTTCATACTTTCTAACAAATCAATCAAAACTAGATATTTGCGATAGAGGTAGGTAATTTTAATTAACTATACATACTAGAGCAACACAACGGACTATCCACGACGGTCCGGTATCAATCCCCTAGGGAAAGACCGAGGACAACACGTAATTTTGAACCACGAAGATGTTTGCCTCGGATCTTATCCTTGGGGGTAATGGTAATTGTAATTTTTAGTTAACGTCGTACTAGAGCAACACAACGGGCTATTGACGACGGTCCGGGATCAATCCCTTAAGGGAAAGATCCGAGGACAAAACCTCGTAATTTTGAACCACGGTCAGATGACGAAGCAATACCTGAGCTGACACCCCACTCTCCAAACTTCCACGCCAACCCAACGTGAGGACCTTCGGCCACGACAGATTTAAGGTGCACCAGCCGCCTCTACACCATACGCTTACAAATATCCATACCCGGACCCGGATTCGAACCAGGAATCTTCCGATCTAGAGGCTAACACCTTAACCACTATACCGGTTGGTCGGCTTTCTTTGGGGGATTAATCTTGGACCGTTGTCAATATACGTTGTGTTGCTCTAGTACGACGTTAATGAAAATTACCTTACCTTAACCCTGTTAGCCTCTAGATCTGAAGGTTCCTGGTTCGAATCAAGATCCGGGCATAGATGATTGTAAGCGTATGGTGTAGAGGCGGCTGGTGCTCCTTAAATCTGTCATGGCCGAAAGTCCTCACGTTGGGTTGGTGTTGAAGTTTGGAGAGTGGGGTGCCAGCTCAGGTTTTGCTTCGTCATCTAAACGTGATTCAAAATTACGAGGTGTCTTCCTCGATTCTTTCCCTTAAGGGATTGATCCCGGACCGTCGTCAATAGCCCGTTGTGTTGCTCTAGTACGACGTTAACTAAAATTACCATTACCAATACCTTGGTGAGGAGGTTTGAAGAGTGCGGTGCCAGCGCAGGTGTTGCCTCGCGATCTGACCGTGGTTCAAAATGACATGGTGTTGTCCTCGGATACTTTTCTTAGGGGATTGATCCCGAACCGTCATCAATAGCCCGTTGTGTTGTTCTAGAAGGACGTAAATTAAAAATCACTATTACTATTACCAAGGACAACACCACATAATTTTGAAACACGGTCAGATGACGATGCAACACCCACTCTCCAAACTTCTACACCAACCCAACGTGCGGACTTTCGGCCACGATAGATTTAAGGTGCACCAGCCGTCTCTACACCATACGCATACAAACATCCATGCCCGGACTCGGTTTCGAACCATTACCATTACTGATCTAGAGGCAAACGCCTTAACCACTATACCGGTTGGTCGGCTGTTGAAGTCTGGAGAGTGGGGTGCTAGGTCAGGTGTTGCCTCGTCATCTTACCGTGGTTCAAAATTACGATGTGGTGTCCTCGAATCTTTCCCTTTGGGGATTGATCTTGGACCGTCGTCAATAGCCCTTTGTGTTACTCTAGTAGGACATTAATTAAAATTACCATTACCTAAACATATGTCAAGTAGGTAGTTGATTTCACGTCGCACTGTTACACTACGGGATTAACAAACAGCGGAATATTGGTGATTCAATTTTTTTAGAGGTAGGAAGAGAGGTATTAACATCGCACTGGAGCAATACAACGGGTTATTCTAGTGTTTTTGAAAAAGCTTTTTGGAGAATATGTGTTCTGGTTCGATTCCTGTCAGAATCTACTCCTTCCTGGTATCCCTCACTATCTCTCTCTATCTCTATCTCTCTCTCTCTCTACCTCTCTATCTCTCGATATATCTCTTTCTCTCTCTGCCGACCAACCGGTATAGTGGTTTAGGTGTTAGCCTCTAGATCGGAAGGTTCCTGGTTCGAATCTGGGTCCGGGCATCGACGTTTGCAAGCGGTGTGTAGAGCTGGCTGGTGCACCTTAAATCTGTCGTGGCCGAAAGTCCTCATGTTGGGTTGGTGTGGAAGTTTGGAGAGTGGGGTGAGAGCTCAGGTGTTGCTTCGTCATCCAACCATGGTTCAATATTACGAGGTGTTGTCCTCTGATCTTTCCCTTAAGTTTTAAAGGACTAATCCCGGACCGTCGTCAATAGCCCGTTGTGTTGCTCTAGTGCGACGTTAACTAAAATTACCAAATTACCCACTGCTTGTTAACCCTGTCGCGTACCAGTGCGACGTGAATTCAAGAACCTACCTAGGACAACATCACGTAATACCTACTTACCTTAGACCAGAAGTTAAAATGTAAAATTTAACTGTAACCTGGAAAACTCGAAAATTTTCAACTTATTCAGATTGATATTCCATTCAGAGCAGTGTTTAATTCAGTTAGTTTTTTATCGACAGTATGCCTTGCTCGTGTAATGGTATGCATCCATATTTCTTATTCGCGAGCGCTAATCGTACTCTTCTTCGTTGAAAACTCATTGAATAACCAGTTTAATATGCTTACTTTTATTTTGAATGAAAAGATTAAAAACATTTATTTATAGCTTTCCAGGAGTTTGGAACTGCTTATAATTAACTTTTTAATGCGTAATAACTTGTGTTAACACCACTGACTAGCTGACTAAAAAGGCTTTTTCCTTGTAAAGATATATATATTATATTCATAGACAGTTGGAAGCAAGTTTCTCTTTCTATTTAACAGAAACATCTTAGCTTTATTATTTTGTTCAAATGCTTTGTTGCAATAAGTTGCCTTCTCACTCCTTTGCTATTAACTAAATGTAGTTCGAAAGTTGCAGTCTTTTTAATCTCGTAAGGGGTTTACACGCACATATCTGCGCTACAACCTACACTCTTCCCAGTATGATTTCTAGCCAGTTTTGACCTTGATTAATAGAATTTGTCAGGATTCTTTTCCCCACACAATTGTCTGGACAATGGGAGTGTTAACTGTCTCAACAATGGATGAAGGAAATAAATATGAAATGGTTTTGAAAAATTTACCAGCAAACATTTTAATCGTAATTTTGAAAATTATTGGAACTTTCGCTAGTTTAAAAACTTATCCATTTTATCTGAAAAACTTTGATTATAGATCATAACATATTGACCGTAACTTTTATTCTGAATCTAATCATTGATGCACAGAACATGAATTAGAATATTTTGAAAATAATTTTTCGAAGGAAACTAGTGTCTTTAGCCTTTTGACTACGCTTTAGCCTTTTGACTAGAGCTTTCATGGAGCGATTCTTAAAACTTTCAAGGTACAACTGCTGTAACGCCCGTAGTCTAAAGATTAATTTCTCTGAGGGTGATGGGTATGTTAATTTAAATATGTCTTTGCCACTTTACACTAAATCGCTTAGTGTAAAGCGAAGGAGGTTCAATTCCTACTTGGGTGAATTTCTGTTAGTAAAACATTCCTTGTGTGTATGTTGACCCCCATGTGTGTATAGACCGTGTTCCACGTCAATTACTGTCTTGTGTTTGATGCTGCAACATGGCCAAATATGAACCTAGCTCTAATACTCAACCCAACAAAGCATCTATATATATAAAACACTAACGTACGTGGACCGAAATCTACGTTATTTGTTAAGTATAAACGATTGGTGGTACGCAGCTCAGATAATTTTACAATGGATGAAGGAAATATGAAATGGTTTGATAAAAATTTACCAGCAAAAATTTTAATTGATCGAAAAACAATATTTCTTAAGCAAATTAAATTGCAATATTTGTTGGAATTGACTTTTTATTTCTTCCCTTGATGCAAGTAATTTATAAATACTTGATTGAATGAAGGATATTTAAAACATTTAAAAGTACATACATTTTTAAGGGAACATGAAATGCCCCAAAGAAAAACTCATTGATCATAAAAGCTTAATTTTGCTACTCGGTATCTGGCCAAGTCAGAATTAATGTTTATTTTTTAAATTTGTTTTAGAATTCTGTGTTTGTGTATTTGAGTTGACTGCGAGATGTTGCGGACATATTTGAGGATTCCCAAGTATTATAAACATGTGTTCTTTTTGTTAATTAATCACTGTCTTTATCAATATCGTTCAAAAGTCTTTTTTCAAAATATATTAATGAAGTCGAAATTGAACACGTTAGAATAGATGCGTATGTTTTTTTTCAGAATTCTGCATTTTTTCAAGGAATGGAATTTTGTTTCTGTTTGCATTTATGTGTTCCCATATATTACCTACTGCAGGCATATTATTTAGGAATTTGATTTCAATTATTTGTCTATTTCCTGCAAAATACCACTAGACATGGGTAATTTCGTAGCGGTATTTGTATATTTTGACCAACTTTCCATAAATGATTGAATACGTAATGATTTGTAGAATTATGTTTCATAAAAATAAATAAAATATACTAATCAAAACATGTTTAATTAAGGTGTGTAAAAAAAGTTTAAAAAAAAAGCACTCTTACAAACTGTCGAGCGCTACGGCGCAGCCCAACTAGTCTAATCTATTACACATGACGTTCTCGCACATCTAGAAGTGGTCGGACTGTTAAAGGGAATTTCCCCTTTTTACTCGGACGTTTTATGCTGCATAATTCATAAAACAGAGGCCTGATCGGTAGCTAATAATGGTAACCTAAATAGACAATATTTTACACACTGACTCGGAACGCTGAGAGTACTTCCACTCGTGAACTTGGAGAATTCTTTGAAAAAGCATTTTGATCCTCTTAATGCCATGGATACTTTTCAATTCTAACAGTTCAAGTTTTATTTTTTTGCCGAATTTTGTAGAACATCTTTTCATAAATGATATCCGTGTCGTGTTTTGTGCCATTCTTTTATTGAAATAAAAGTTCTAACGAAACAGTTTTTAAGTCGTACTTAATCCTTGTTCAACAAAAACGGACCATGGAACGACTAATAAAACATTCCAGTATTCTAAGGCTTTGACACGAGATTGACATATTATCCATTTTTGGATTTTGAGACGTAAAACCCCTATTATCAACCAAATATTTATATAGATAATTTAGAAATGCATGGACACGTTTTTCAAAGATCAAGTACATATGTTTATGCTTTTTTATTTTTATACCACCTGCTACTTGCTCTTTCTTTACTTGATCTCTCCCACACACTTGGCTCTGTCTAAGCGGTTCATATTTCGTTTATGTGTTTCTTCCATTTAACCATAGACTTGAAATGTAAAACAGCATTACTAGTGAGGGGGTCTTAAAAGAGTGATCAACATTTCAACTTATTTACGCGATTCTGAAAAATTCACTTGGTTGGCTGATTTGTCATCTTATCCGTCTTGTAGAATCTTGTGACGGATTTAAAAAAGTGTAAATGCACATTTCTAGAGGGGTTACAAAAATGTATAATCCCTGAAGTCTACCAGTACACTATATCGTGCCGACCAATCAGACGATGAATTAATGGATGGGCGTCGTCTCCCTGTCCGTGGACCAATCGGATAATGAATGTTAGTTTCCATTCGACAGAGGAAAGTAGTCTGGTCAAATGTTGGTCACATGAATCCTGGGTACATAAACGGTTACTATGCAAACTCTATTCTAATATTTCCCTCTGTATCCAAAGGCATATGTACTATAACTATCTTTTCATTTGCGCGCAGTAAGAAGGACAAAAGTTGCACTTTTTCGTGACACTCAAATCTCGTTCGTGTTTCTCCCCATGATGAGGAGAAAGACGCGTAATAATGCGTCTAAATGAAGCCAACTTATTCAAACTTGGCGTTTATAAAACTAAACCAATCAGATGGGAATGTTTTATTGAATTGTAATTTAAATATTTGGAAATTACTTTAAAGGTATAGCAGCTTTTTATATAATTTCAAACTATTTTATTTGTTGCTATGTAGAGTTATTTATTCAAGCAGTAGGCGGAATTAAGGTTCATCCTTTGTATATTTGGCAACAGTTCTCACCAAATCCAGAAATAACATTCAAAATCTCTGGACTATTTTTTGACATCCTAGAAAACTGCCTGACAATCTGATCTTAAGTAATTGTCGTCTCAAGTCAATTTTTAGTCTTCGTACATCTAGTATTTATTCATACCAAATGTCACAAGTTTTTAAGTGCCTTCCATGTCTAATCTTTTCATTGTATTCGAGACCTTAATTTTTAGAACAAAAGCAATCTATATATATATTTCTATTACGTGGCACGCAAAAAAGACGTTATTTGTAGTCGCGTTTTGGCAACACTGTACGATTGTTTGTTTATCGCGAAGTCTCGCGCATCGCTTGAATTTATAGCGTTACCGGAAGAAATTTTATTGAAAAAAAAAGGAAATTTTAATGAGCTGTTGCAGTTAGTTTAATAGAAATCAAAGAAAGCGGAGGATCTTTACAGGGCCATTTAAAAAACGGTCCTTTTCAGGGCTAACAATTATAGTTCAACAAGACGCTTGCACTACAACTTTCGCTGACAAACTCAATGAAAGAGTGTGGGTCGTTTGAGTGCTGGGAAAATGTACACACAAACAACATGCTGGGTATTCAATTTCCAAAGCAACGCTCACATTTCGAGTCAAAATTTGCACAAAGTTTTCATTTGAATTCTGATTTTAGAGATACTGTATATATTTTTTCTGTAATACAGCAAATCTAGATTTGAAAAACATTTTTTTGGTAACATATTTTGTAAACAATCCCTTCTGCTAGGACACATGTCTTCATTGAGGCGAGCGAAGTGAGTATAGGTTCGAGCAGCGAACCAATGAGGATTGCGAAGCAATCCTCCGGGGGTTGGCGAGCGTCAGCGAGCAGGGGGCAGGCCCCCTAGTATAGCTATAAAATAGCTTTTAAAATAAAATCACAACTAATCAGTTTTTGAAAGTATGCCCTTATTGTGGCAAACTGATGTCCAGCGATTCAACTACAAGTGGCAATCCAACTGCAACACCCCTTGCTCCATTAAACACCCATATCCAACCAATCGGCTGTAGAACCATCATAACTAAAAATTAATTTCTAACGCAGCTTGACCCCATACGGACCTTGCGCTATAAGTACCAAGCCAATCAACTTAATATTTTGACCATCACCGGATGTAACAAACATTTGATTTATAATTTATAAATCATCGACTTGGAACAGAAATTAATTTATAGATAGACTTTTTACTGTTCTGCTGTTTTAATCTTGTCCTTAATATTTAGACTAAGGCCGGTACAGCAATTGTACCATGATCGTGCCAAGAAAGAATTTAGACTACAGCCGTCACAACAGTTGTACCTTGAAAGAATCGCGCTTGTTATATCTATAAGCCGTTGTCAAAATGTTAAGAATGAAGTGTTAGGATCAAAAAGTAAGCACGTTTTTATGCTATGCATCTTGGAAATCGATTACAATGTAACCGTGTGCTTCTCATATTTAACAAATGGATGGCGGTAACACAGTTGAAGAGCATGTGTACACGAAGGCTGGTGCACGTTAAATACGGTATTCTCAAACGTCCTAACTTTGGTGAGGAGTGGAAGTTTGGAAGTGGGGTTCCACCTCGGTTGTTCTCGTCATCTGATTAGTTCAAAATTACGATGAGTTTCCCAGTGATATTTCCCTTTGTGATTGATCCCGGACCGTCCAAAGCCGACCAACCGGTATAGTGGTTAAGGTGTTAGCCTCTAGATCGGAAGGTTCCTGGTTCGAATCCGGGTCCGGGCATGGATATTTGTAAGCGTATGGTGTAGAGGCGGCTGGTGCACCTTAAATCTGTCGTGGCCGAAAGTCCTCACGTTGGATTGGCGTGGAAGTTTGGAGAGTGGGGTGCCAGCTCATGTGTTGCTTCGTCATCTGACCGTGGTTCAAAATTACGAGGTGTTGTCCTCGAATCTTTCCCTTAGGGGACTGATTCCGGACCGTCGTCAATAGCCCGTTGTGTTGCTCTAGTACGACGTTAACTAAAATTACCATTACCCGGACCGTCCAAATGGCCAGAAGCGATGCTCCAGTGGGACATTAACTACCTCATCTTGAAAATAAGCATTTAGTGAATGAAAAAATATCGGATTCGGATCGTACCAAGCACATACTGCAAAAAAGGAGCGCATGAAGTATCTTGTTGCTTCATGTCGCATTCGGTCTGAATCTACCCTCGTGACCTTTTGGCATCAACCACATCTCGTTACCTACCACCACACCAAAGGCATAAATTTGCGTTTTGGCGATTTTCACCCCTTACTGCATTGTTAGGGTCGCCATTTCATGTTTTATACTATGACACAGTCGCGAATCGTCTTTGTTCTTAGTGGAAATGCCGATTTTTCATAAGAAAACAACCTTTGAGTCGTAGCTCGATTTTACCCAAGCATCAAAACTTGAACGCGTTTTAGTAGAAACTTCAATTTAGCAGATTGGTGCCATTGGCGTGTTGATAACGATACATCGCCGGCTACACACGGCTACAAATACCTACCGGGTGCATGCATGTTTAGTAAATAAGGCATTCTGCTACCAAAAGTAAGATTTTTAAATTGGGTAAAGATGTATCTGATACGTTAGTCGACAAATTAAATTTTTGCGCTAAATTAAGATGGCGGACAATCTAAGCAATTGCAAGATGGCCGCCATATAGCAAAATCCACACCGTGAACCTTTGCTTAGAGTATATAAATCGGAATAATTTAAAAAAAAAGGAAAAATACGAACAGAGGCCAACACCTTCCCAACCAAAAAATAATTGTATAAAATTATCTGCTGTTACCAAAGCTAGCATGAAGAAAGTGAATAATGATAGAAATTAAGGTAATCCATCAGATACTTAAAACTTATAGCTGATAATTATGCTGGTGGTCCGGTTGGTATAGACAATTGCAGCAGCTCTATCAGAACAACATGATGCTGTTGAAGAGACTATAGAACTATATTTAATACTAACAGGTGATACATATAGATTATACCGTAATTGATATTAAATTTCAAACCCAAAAAAGCAAGACAAAACTCCATGAATCAACAGTAACTACACAAGATCTAGCTAATTGCTTTGAAAAAAGTGAAATATCTCGCACATGAATTAGTTTTATTTCTATGCTAAATATAATTATCTTTTTTCAGGTGTTACATGTTCTTGTGGTATTCCATGCTACTGCCCTGGATCAACATGTGGTTGCACGGATTGTGGGAACTCTGCAAACCGATCATGCAGTCTCTGTAATCTACCCATTGTTTACAACGATATTACAGAAAACGTATGTACGTGTTTTCGCGACCACCGGACAGCTGAAAGCAGAAACATGGAGCCTTGGAGATTTGATGTAATGCATGAAGGATACATACTTATGTATAATAATATCCTGAAAGAATGGGTGCCTGTTATTGTCAAACATGCCAACCTTACTCCGCCTACTTTTCAAAGAAAATGGATATGCGATCGGACACAAGGCAGTGAAAAAATTGACTTAAACGGACGAAATAAATCTGTAAAGATCTCCAATCCTATTGGGGAAGGCATTTCGAACGATGTGGATTATAGAAATGACCCCACTATGTATAAGACATATGGATCTTTGAAGGATAATGTCTCGAATCCAACTGGAGGCATTTCGCATTATGTACCACTCAATATTGATAGTACAAATGAACCATTTGGAGCTGTAGTTCTTACAGATGAGCCCACTATGTATACGACATATGGATGTTTGGAGGATAATGTCTCTAATCCAACTGGAGACATTTCGCACTATGTTCCACTCAATGTCAATAGTACAAATGAACCAGTGGAAGCTATAGTTTTTACAGATGAGCCTTTTGAGGAAATTATACGCAATTCAACTAGAAGCATTTCTAGTATTGATCAACTCGATGTGACATATACAAATGAATCGCTGGAGATTGAAAATGCAAAAAACTCTATTTATGCGACGGGGATAAGGAGTCACACTTTAGTAGAACCTGATCTGCGTGATAGGAATATCATGAACGATTGGCTTTGTTGTTTTAACCACTAAAGACATATTTGGTCATTTGAAGACTGCAAATTGAAGTAGTACAATTTGTAAAACTAATGTATATCTTGTAAAAAAAAAAAACTTTTACGTGTCCTTAATTTGTATTTTAACGACTTTTAAAATATGAGTAAGACTATTTGTTAAATTTTATATTGTTACGAATTTGAAATTTAAAGTGCTTTTTGTTGTGAAATAAATAAATGAATTTTTTAAACCAGACCTTGCTTTATCAGTACAGTTGTAAAATACAGGTAAAAAAAAGATAAAATGGATCTTTTGACAAATGCAGTGGTGTTATGATGCTCGAAAGGAATAACGAATACGTAAAATAAGTTACTACAGCTTTCGTCTACTAGTTTGAAACTAGTCTACTAGTGGTTACTCGTCTGCTCTCTAGCACTCTAAATAAAATAATTAAAAAAACGAAACCACATATAGATTTTGTGTTCGTGTTTGATTTTTTTTTGTTAATAAATAATAAACATAAAATACTAAAATACATTGACTAAAGAACAAAAATCCCTGAACTGGCCAGAGATTCTGGTCACCTTTTAGTTTAGGGAAATAAAACTTGAAAATCGATGCAATATTCTTAGTGTATTGAACTTCTTATGGAGCAGCACAATGGACCCATTGTGTTGCTTCATAAATGTGGTTGGCGATGGTTCGGGAATGGTTCCACAGTTGGCGACGGTCCGGGATCACTCACCAAGGGAAAGAACCAAGAACAACGTCGAAGCCCAACACAAAGAACCAAGAATCGTCATCTGACCGTTCAAAATTGCGTCTTGTCCTCGGATCTTTCCTTTGGAGGTTGATCAAAGAACATCGGCAATAGCCCGTTGAGTTGATCCAGTGTGACGTTAATACCTACTGAGGACAACGCCTCGTAATTTTGAACCACGATCAGATGACAAAGTCAACCGAACTAGCACCCCAGTCTTCAAACTTCCACACCACACCAACTTAAGGACATTTGCGGCCAAGAAAGTTAAAGTGCTCCAGCTCCATGTACAAGATGTGATTAAGGTATTAGCATCTAGATCGGTAGGTTCCTGGTTCGAATCGGGGTCCGGGAATGGATGTTTGTAGCGTATAGTGTAGAGGCGGCTAGTGCTCCTTAAATCTGTCGTGGCCGTAAGTCCTCACGTTGGGTTGGTGTGGACGTTTGGAGAGTGGGGTGCCAGCTCGGGTGTTGCCTCTACATCTGACCGTGGTTCAAAATTACGAGGTGTTGTCCTCAGATCTTTCTCTTAAGGGAATGATCTCGTACGGTCGTCGATAGCCCGTTGTGGTGTTCTAGTACGATGTTAATTAAAAATTACCAAAAAATTTATTTAATGAAACAAAAATATTTTGTGTCAATAAAAAATTAAGATTATTATTATAATTGGTTTTATTTAATGTTAGTAGCTAGTTTAAACAGATTCCAAAAATTATTGTTCCAAAAGAAATTTGGCTCTCAAAAGAAATATTAGTCGTTGTACTGATGATCTTTGGCTCTTTTGACTAATGAGTTTGACTACCACTGACTTAGAGGATTGATCCCGGACCGTTGCCAATAGCCCGTTGTGTTGCTCTAGTACGACGTTAATTAAAAATTACAATTACCATTACCAAATTAGATTGATTGGATAAAATTAGTAAGTCATAGTTGGTAGTAGTTGAGTTAATGTCGCCCTGGTGGAACACAACCATAAGTTATAGGAATTGAATCAATAGCATAGCTATTTTTATATAGGCGAGTTTAAGATAAGTACTTCTTGTTTATTCAGACTTCGATTAAAGTACGATCGGGTATTAGAAAGATTAGAAACTTGGGAACACTAACACATGTTCGAAGTGAATATTGTTAATCCGAAGTTTTTATCGTTTTGTTTTCCTTACGCAGCACAGATGCAGGTATGTTAGTGTTTTCAATTCCTTTACACATGTATTCTAAGTTGACTATCAATTGATTTTTTTTCAATTTGGTTCTTTGTGGTGTTTTCTAATATCCTACCCTTAGACAAGAAACCGGTGATCTGTGCTATGCTAATTACATTGTACAGGAAAATTAATATGTCAGGTTCCATTCAAAGTACTATGCATGTCTAAAATGGATTCTATGGTTCTTAATCATTACAATATGAACATTGGTTGAGATAACATGCATAAAAAAACTATATTTTACTTTTCAACTCAATGACGTCCTCGATGCCGAGGTTATGGCCTCAATGACAATCATTCGATTGGTCCATGGATCGAGAGGGGAAAAGACGTTCATTCATTGATTTACCCTCTGATTGGGGTATAGTGGTTAAGGTGTTAGCCTCTAGATCGGAAGGTTCCTGGTTCGAATCCGGGTCCGGGCATGGATGTTTGTAAACGTATGGTGTAGAGGCGGCTGGTGCACCTTAAATCTGTCGTGGCCGAAAGTCCTCACGTTGGGTTGGCGTGGAAGTTTGGAGAGTGGGGTGCCAGCTCAGGTGTTGCTTCGTCATCTGACCGTGGTTCAAAATTACGAGGTGTTGTCCTCGAATCTTTCCCTTAAGGGACTGATTCCGGACCGTCGTCAATAGCCCGTTGTGTTGCTCTAGTACGACGTTAACTAAAATTACCATTACCCTCTGATTGGTTCGCAGATAATTTTTAATTATCGCATACTAGAGGAACACAACATGCTATTGACGACGGTCCGGGATCAATTCCTTAAGGGAAAGAATTGTTCGCAGGTAATTGGTAATTTTTAATCAACGTCATACTAGAGCAGTGGTTTCCAAAGTGGTCCCTATGGACCCCAAGGGGTCCGTGAGACCTCTGAGGGAGTCTGTGTAAAATTTAATGGAAATTAATTTGGGGGTGCATGGACAACGTCGGGGGTCCGCGGAAGGTTTAACATTAAGTTAAATAATTGTGACCCATTTTCATTATT
This sequence comes from Metellina segmentata, assembly GCA_947359465.1. Lineage (NCBI taxonomy): Eukaryota > Metazoa > Arthropoda > Arachnida > Araneae > Tetragnathidae > Metellina > Metellina segmentata. Next base: position 59,340,415 of record OX375879.1, read on the forward strand.
ATGAAAGTTAAAATAAATAACAATAAATATAATTTTTACATCCTGAAGAAATATATAATTTGTTTTATTTTCTAATGTCTTAATTTTTTTTTACTAATAACAGTATGATGTGAGACGAAGGAAAAATGCAGATAATATAGTGTTAAATATTTTAAACGTGACTTTATTCCGTTATCAGGAAATAGTACTTTACCTATGTGCCGTCTATTCAATAAAACTTTATCAAACGAATCAATGAAACTTTCTAAGCTTAAGGAACACTGGGCAATAGTCCATAGCGACAAAAAAAAAGGTAAAGATTTAACTTTTATAAAGCAGTCAAACAAAAATTTTTTTTGAAAACACAGAGACGAAAACATATTGACAAAAAAAGATAAAGATTTAACTTTTTTTAAAACAGTCAAAAAAAATTTCTTTTGAAAACACCGTCATTGCGACAACATTCTTAGCGATACATCTGAGCGAGACGACGATGGACTGCGTGGCTTCTTGTAACATTTCCTTTACTTATTGCAAAGTCCGAAAAGCCGCACACCATTTGTAAGGAACGTACCAGCTGTAATTAAGATAATATGCACCGTGCTGCATAAATCAGTTTTCGATACTATAGGAATGTCACTGAGTACTAATACAGTACAAAGAAGGATTGACGAAATGGCTCAGTGTGTAGAAAATTCTTTATGTGAGTACTTAAAAACACCTGAATTCTCTGTTTCTGACATCAAAAACATCTGAATTCTTCAGCTTGACTCGGCAACTTTGCCAGGGAACGAAGTTTTACTTTTAGCTTTTGTGAGATTTGTAAAAGAAAACCATTTCCAAGAATATTGTTATTTATCAAATATTTGGAAACTGATATGAAAGGTGAAGCAATATTTAGAATTAAAAACTATACCCTTGAGTAATATCCTCATCGTTGCTAATGACGGGAATCCGACAGTTGTAGGACGACACCGAGGCTTTCTGGCATACTTAAAACAAGCTATACTGAATGTATTATCTGTACTTTGTATCATTCGCCGACAACATTTAGTCACAAAAAATCTGAGTGAACGCTTTCACTGCTCACTAGATTATGTCATTAGAGGAGTTAATAAAAACAAATGGAATGCCTTAAATCAGAAATTATTTGCTCAACTTGGCTTGGAAAATGATGAAGATTATAATAGTTTACTACTTAGCATAAAAGTTTGTTGGTTATCTAAAAGTGCATGTTTGGATCGATTTTATGCACTCTTTGATTCAGTATTGGAATTCCAGGAAAGTAAAGAAAATGATTTGTGGCTCAATTTATAGCTACACAATACCCTAAAAATGACAAAAATATCGAAAAAAAATTTTTGCATTTTTCGATGGCCCATACATTTGGTTTAGCTACAAAAATAATTATTAAAATTCAACAATGAGACTGATGGTCAATTCCATACTAACTTTTGTTCCCAATTATTCAAGAAATATAAATCACTTGAAATAACTAAAAAATATTATATAAAAGTTTAAAAAAACTTTAAAAAATTCAATTTTTTTTAAATTTTAAAATAATGGTCCTTGCTAAATTGACTTTTTTTTTATTTGATTCAATTTAATAATATAAGCTGAAAAAAATGCATTAATTGTTTTTAATGTTACTGTCTATAGAAAATTTTTTTGAAAAAAGGTATTGTGTAGCCTTAAATAATTCATAAAATGACAGCTTAATATTTTCATTGCTATGAAAATACTTATCATTTTGAAAAAGGCTTCTGCCATACAGCGGTCCATTATTGAACTGAGAGATTTGCCAGTTTGTTGGTGGAAATGGTTTTCTACGTTGAAATCTGTAGGGGAAGTTGAACAAAACCGGGTAGGCGGATAAAACCGGGACTCGGTAGTTTTGGCTAGATTATTACTGCCATCTGCCGGATAACGTATGAAACTAAATGCAGACAGCCGCCATGTTATTTGGAGTTCAATGAAAGGCTGTGTAGATTATGTGTTTGTCAATGCCGATGTTTTAAAAAATTCGAGTAGAAAAGGTTCGATTTTTACTCCACCGATTTTTCTCTATAATTTCTAATTGTTTGAAGATTTATTTTATAGGCAAGTACAACATCTGATAACACCCCTTTCAGATGTTACTTTAAATTATTAAGCCACGTTTTGCATCATGTTTCAAATATGCTAAGCCTTCTTTTCTGTTTAATGGCGTTGTCAGATAAAACCGGGACCTTGGCAGTCGGACAAGACCGGAAAGGAATTAGAGCTTGTAAAACAAGAAAATAAAACAAAAATCTAGAAAAGAGAAACAAAGCAGAAACTGTTTAAGGCCCCAAAGCAAAAAACTGTCAAAACACGGAAGAAAAAGTTCAGCATTAAAACAGACTCCTCGGCATCAGATTAAGACGACGTGGAATGTGACGAAGCCTGTATCTTTTTTAGTGAATTGTATGCCAGGTTAAAATCTCTGGAAGGTTGGATACAGTGTCTCAACTTTAAGAGATGGGCGCATGAAGCATGTAGCAATGCAGAGAAGCATGATCAAACTTTTATTTGGGATTTCTGTTCTTGAAACTTCTTACGAATCGGATCAATTAAGTAAATTTGAATTTAATGTGTTTGGAATGTATAGTAAATTAAGTTTTAATACGTGTTTTTTAAATCCACGTATGTTCCTCGGTGTAGGCAGGCCAATTTTTCATAATTTATCTTTCTTTTCTATCTATTCTATTATAAAAGTACATTTTTCGGTCTCTTTCAGGTTTATTCGCTTTGTGATTGGTAGATAGCGAGTCACGTGATAGCGAGTCTTGTGGTTCAACGAGCTAATGAATTTGGAGTACGCACACAAGATAAACACAGCTAAATTTTTTAATTAATGCATTCATAAAATTTGAGAGCTCGCGTTAGAAAGTTTGCTATGTTTTCAGAAGAACCGGCCAATTCGGTCGCCGTTTCCATAGCAACAGTCAAATATGAAAATCTTAAATAATAGTATCACAACAAATAACACGAATCAGATAAAACATTTAAAATTATGAGATTTCCTCTTAATTTTAGCAATGTTATGCTAAAATATTTCCTTTTTATGTGGAAATGAGATGTTTTGTTCTTGACATTTTTTAAAACATTTTGTTTTTATTTGCACTATATTCCCGTGTTTGAGCCGAGAATTTTCGGAACGTTTTCTAAAGCTAAAGTTCTGGGGTCGGCTTTTATACGAATCCGCTAATCTCGCAAAAAAAGTAGGCACTTTTCCGTTATTCGAGCGCTGCGATACTATCGCAATGAGAAGGGAAGGGAACCTTCAATTAAGGTCGTACTAGATGTCCGGGATCAATCCAGCAGCGATCCATATGGGGATGGAATGTGAAGCAATCCCCTCCCCCACTTTGTTGAAAAGTACAGCTCGCAAAGCGAACTAAATATGATTACGTAGCAAACATCGGGGGTTGACGAGCAATAGCGAGCAGGGGGCGGAGCCCCCTAGTTATTAAAAATAAATGTTTTATCCGACCTGATCGGATAAAACCGGGTACTTGCATACTTCCAAAAAATTATTTATTTACCCCCAAAATATAGTTTTTTCACATTGAAAATATTTATTTTTGAAATTAAAGAACTAATTTATTATTCAAATAAAGCTTGAAGCAATTTTATTCACGTATGTGCTTAGGGAAAAAAACACATTTGTAGACCAGGTTTTATCCAACTTTCCCTTACCAAAAATCATATTTTTTTGCTATGTCGCTATTTCAACCCATAAGCAATATGCTCTCTGCATTTCCCATTCTCTCTTCAAGGTAAATATGCCACGCTATTCGGGTATTTTCCTGTTGCTACTGACTGTCAGTCTGACTCATAGCTTCGAAAATCTGTGTCCCTCGTTTGAAGACTTGAAACCTTGTAACTGCGTGAGTGACGGGAAGACCATACGGGTGGACTGCATACGAGTGACATCCGTGGATGACGTCAGGAAGGCTCTTCAGAGCACGAAAGGGATAAAGCGAGTCTTCATCGATTTCCTGAGGTCCCGCATCGGCAAAATACCATCCGACTTGTTCCAAGGTCTTCATGTAACGAAATTGTCCTTCACAAACTGCGAATTAGAGCAATTTGGGGATGAAGGTAGATCAGCATTGGAAGGACTTGAAGATATTATTGAGGTAAGAGAAAACTACTTTATCCTATAGGTGATTTCGACAAGATATCTCGCTACATCAATATCTGACCAGTTTTGCTAATTACGAGGTATCTCGTCATCAAGATATTGCCTGTTCTTATTATGATGATGAGAACACCACCCTAAGATTTTAATGTTCTGGTCTTATAACATTAAAATGTATTATTAACGTTCTAAAGTTTGAGATTTATGACTTTTATAATATGAAACAACTATGTAGAACAAATTACATGCGTTATGTTTTCAAAACGTAAGTACCACAGAGAGAGATTAATTGTTAATTGGAAATAGTATTTCTCTTATATACAGGGTGTTTCAGTGAACCGTTTCAGAACTTCTAAGAGGGGTAGGGTACATCCTGACGAACCAAAATCATATACCAATGGGCAGTCAGAAATGCTTTCCTGACGCGGTAGATGGCGTTGTGCAAAAATCCCGAGCTTTCGTGTAGGGAATCTTCATTTCGCACAAGAACGCCAAGTTAGTAGGATGGATGATTACACGATCGCAGAGTTAGGCGATATGCATTTGGCGTAAGGGGCTGCAAATTGTAGTGGGCCAGCCGCACAGCGTTTGTACGCGGAACGATATCCGACGAGGCGTATCCCCAGTCATAATTTCTTTGCAAGACTGCACCAGAGGTTAGCTGAGACAGGTTCATTAGAAAGAGCTGACAGGGACAGGGTAAGAACAGCACGGACTGCAGACGTCGAACAGAATGTGCTGCAGCATGTACAGGGGAATCCAAGAACGAGTACACGAAGTGTAGCAAACGCAGTCGGGGTTTCCCATTGCAGCGTCTGGAGGATTCTCCGAGAAGAAGACATGCATCCGTTTCACGTGCAGCATGTCCAGACACAGCAACCGGAGGATTATGCACCTCGTATTGCTTTCGCACAGTGGTACCTTGGAAAATGTGCTACAAATCCCTTTTTTCCTGCTGAAGTGTTGTTTTCCGATGAGGCATTCTTCACAAGGGAAGGAATTTTCAACACGCATAACGACCATATCTGGGCGGTCGAGAACCCGCATGCAATACGACGTCGTGCAGCACAGATTCGATTTTCGATCAATGTATGGGCCGGTATTATGGAAGATCACCTCATCGGACCTTACCTGTTACCGTCTCGTCTAACCGGACCTAACTACTTGCTCTTTCTGCAGTAAGTATTGCCACAACTTTTGAGAGATGAACAGATTTCTGCATCGACGCAACAGACAATGTGGTTCCAACACGATGGAGCCCCTGCCTATTATAGCGGAGATGTTCGTAACTACCTGGATGTCACATTTGGTCAGCAGTGGATCGGACGTGGTGGTCCCGTGCGTTGGCCTGCTCGGTCACCCGACCTATCATGTTTTGATTTTTATTTCTGGGGTCATCTGAAATCGCTAGTTTATGACACCCCTGTTGTTAATGTTGAGGAGCTGGTTGCAAGAATTTCAGTAGCTGCCGGAGAAATTCGAGATATGCCTGGAGTATTCCAGAATGTTCGGATGTCCATGCGTCGGAGATATGAGGCGTGCATTGTAGCCCGTGGAAGAAACTTCGAACACTTACTTTAATCCATGTACCTTTTGCTTCTTTTCATGTATTATTAAAACGATTTCTCACTTACGGTCTCTTTTCTTTACGGTGCTTCTGTGTACAACACCGCTTCAGGAAAGCATTTCCGACCCCACATCTATATGATTTCGAGTAGTCAGGATGTACCCTACCCCTCTTAGAAGTTCTGAAACGGTTCACTGAAACACCCTGTATATGTGTATGGCACTCACAAGGATTATAAAATATACAGCCAACCTCTGTAATTATTTTTTTCATTAATTTTCATAATGCTAGAAGCAGAAAATTGATTAACCTAAAATGGTGCGTGTTTCATATAGCTGCTCAGTTCATTAATTGTAATTTAATGTTTTCTAGTAAACTCATGTTTTTACTTATAAATATCACGTAATAATTGTGAGTTAAATACATAGAAAGATATTACTTTACATTTGTGTAATTTATATGGAGGCACTTCATTCTTTGATATTCCTAATATATATTCGACACCATAGTTTTTGCATAAAATTTGAGAGGCAAAAAAAAATTTGAAAATAATTTTAATAAAATAACGCCTTAAATTATATAGACTGATAAAATATTAAGCCTCAACAAAAAACGTCTCAAAATGTCCAATCGTTATTGTAGATCTTATTATTCAACATTATTTGCTTATTATTGAACACTGACATACGTTTGATATCTTTTAATTCAAAAATAAAGGATAAAAGAACTCGTATATTCATCACCTTTCATCAAAATTGAAATTTATATGTAATAAGTATCACAGTACGGTTATACATTCCAATTTCGCTGCGTATTAATTGCTTTTCATACAGTCTCTATTTGCTCCAAGCCGGTGGTTTCTCTGATGGTTGTATTTTCAGATACAACACGTTTGACAACAAATGATTCTCACATAATGTTCTTGATAAATTAAATAGATTTCCTCCAATGTCTTACATAATTTTAAATTACAATTACATTGTAAGAAGATCATTGTGACATATCCACTGCAAACAAACCTCTTTATTATGATCAGAGACTAAAGACTCATGATAAAGAGGTTTGTTTGCAGTGGATATGTAGTCCCACTGTGGTATCAAGATAATTAGATGGATAAATTTTCTGACTAAAACACGGGGACAGAGATTTCTCTGCCATCAAACGCTGGCATTTCATATCACACTACTAAATCAATAATTAAGATAACTCTCAAGAGTATCCTCGCAAAAGACCTTTTGTCAAAGAATTCCATGGCAACATGGTAGAACAACATCTCAGACCTTCCTAATTAGCCAATAAAGAGAGCTGTAGCTGTATTCCGCCTTGTTACTTGCGTCCCGACTTCCTTTCTAAACACTTGCTTCGCATGTCGATATAAAACTATTCTTTCTGCAAGCTCTGCGATCTTCAGGAGAATGTGGACATTTTACAGCTGCTTCGATGGTCTGCGCTCTTTCCTACTTCAATGTGGGAGATATACTGAAAAGCGAGAGACCAAATGGATCTTAAAACATTTTCTTCTGCTTTCACTACTATTTATAACTTAGGTCAGTCTTATTTACCACTCTCCATAGGAAAAACAGTCTTTGGTCTCATGGAACCCGGATTTTAAAAAACGGACTTTAATGTCAATGTGACGTATTTTATTACTTCATAAGATCGTTCATATTTAATCCTCTTCAGGTGATTTATCTTCGCTTCAAATACTGAGCTGTAGCAACCAGTTGAAACAAAACAGCAAAAACCTGTTCTAAACAATTACCTATTCTAGTCAGTCTTGTATAATTATCACCCTCCATAGGAAAACCAATCTTTGGTCGAATGCAACCCATGAAATCTTGATTTTAAAAAACGGACTTAAATGTCAATGTGACGTATTTTATTACTTCAGAAGATCGTTTATATTTAACTCTCTTCTGGTGGTTTATCTTCGTGTAAAATACTGCGCTGTAGCTACCAGTTGAAACTAAACATCAACAACCTGTTCAAAACAGTCACCACTTCTAGGTGAGAAACTTGTTTTGTCTATTGGGCAGTTTTGTCTTGACCAGATATCTTGTCATTATCGAAATTGACCAGATCTTCGACGAGATACTTCGTCGTAATCAATTGGAAGATTAACAGTTTGGTTCATGGTACATATAAGTATTTACATTACATCTAAGACTTCGTTTATTCTTCCAGGAGTTTTCCGTCCATTTCAGCTTCTCCGAAGATAATGAGTTGAAGTATTTGAACGTCTCCAGAATGCGCGTTCTCGAGGACTTGGAGATCGAGGGAAACGAAATCGCTAGGCTGGGAAATGAATGGTTCCGAGATGGCCCGGTAAATGTGAAGAACCTTTTCATTATGACCAACTTTATTCAGGAGCTTGGAGATGAAGTTTTCTCTTCGTTGAAGAACTTGAAAAACCTGTGGCTGACTGGAAACCGTTTTAAGACGCTTAAAAGAAGCATGTTGCCGTCACCAGCTCCATATTTAACGTCACTTGATTTTACGTGAGTATGAGAGAGATGGGATTTTCAGAGTAAACAACCAAACGGAAAGTGAAAATTTTACTTTTGCTGTCGAAATGCTGTCGCATGATAATCATCGAGGTTATCTTAAAATGTAGTTTATAGAGGATTTGCAACGTTGTTTAATCTTATTGACTTTGACCAATCAACTATCATATCGCTCACTCCTTTCAACAACGTTGTATCTCAAAAAGCGACGATATTTAGTTTTGCCTGTTTTCAGAATGCCCTGAAAGAGTAGTATATTTCTGCAAGATCGTCATATCTCACAGCTCAATAGTTAGCCGCTAGAGAGCAGAAGTAATATTTATTTTTAATACATTTCTATCTACTTTTAAACTTTAAAATCACTCTCCTGAAAAATCACGTTTTTTGAGATATGACGTTGTTGAAAGGAGTAAGCGATATGTCAATTCGGAATTGGTTCTTTGGAATTTTATAGACAGAGCACTCAGATTGTGTTCAAGAAACAAGTCAACTAATGACGCATTCAGAATACAAACAGAATACATTTATTGCCATAGAAACATTGTTGACCTCTACAATTTGCTCGACATAAAATGCCTCTCATACAATTGCTAATGAGAGGGATTTTTAGTGCAAATAAACAAAGCATCAGAATATGCTCTCGTTCGGTAGATGATGAAGTTACCTTAAAATGTAGTCAAGTAACATAACTTTCATGAAATACGTGCTACCACAAAAACCCTAGCGCCCTCTACACTTAACATTACAGAGAAAGCATTTTTATAGTTCTAATAGTAAATGAATATTCAAACTATTAAATAATCCAACACAGTTAATCTTGCTTTTCAAATCAATATTTTATAGTTATTAATCATTAAATTCATAGTTGAGAGCTGAATGAATCTACATTAGGTTAGGATATAAGTTGAAAAACTTTTAAATTACATAAAAAAAGGCCTGGCATAAAAAAAAATGTTTTGAAATGTCAGAACTAATATAGAGAAGTCCTTCCTTTTAAACAATATGCACGTTGTTAAAGAATCGTGTGTGTATTTTATTCAAAAGTGTACTATAATTTTATACATAGTAGCCGTTCTCTTATTTCACCGATATACAGTCAAAAGACAAAAGACAAAGATAACAAGACAAAAAAAGCTGCACCTAGAAAAAATTGTTAGAATGCAATGAAACTTACAAGGTTAGTAAAGTGCTTATGAATGAGTAAATTATTAAAATTTGAGGGCGAAATATGCAAATTATTGAGAAAAATTCAAAAAAGTGGTATCATTTAGTATGGCGTATGAACGCCATTATTCTAATACAGCATATCAAGCGCCTTAGTAGTGAGTCATACAAGCTCTTTATGAAATCCTGCGACAGTCCATCCCATTTTGCTTGAATCCTGTCACGTAGTTCCAGCAGATTACGCTGTACGGGTGGAATGGTGACATCTCGTCCAATGGCATATCATACATTCTCGATCGGGGATAGGTCCGGTGAGTATGCCGACCATGGTAAGATATCGTTGTGTCGTAGACAAGTTCTAGAGACGGCAGCAATAAGGGGGTGAACCTGGGAGTTCAGGAATCGGAGCTTGACTGGCTGTAAAATGTTTTGTACGTAACGCTGGCCTGTCAAAGAGCTCGTAACGGATACCAAAGGTGATTTGGCACCATACGCAATTGCACCCCACACCATGACACCATGTCTTCTGGACGTGTGACGCTGCACATCAAACCGTGAATCCTGCCGCTGACCACGTTGCCTCCACACACGGATTCAATTGTCGTCTCCGCCCAGACAGAAGCGGGATTCGTCAGTGAAGACTACTCGATGCGATTCGACGCCCCATGTCCGTCTGGCACGAAACCATTCCAGTCTTTGACGGCGGTACAATGTTGTTAAATTCAGTAGTCGTAACGTTGTACGTGAGTTTAGTCCCACGTCGTGAAGCCGTCGACAGCTGGTGCTATCACTTATTGGAAGATCGAGAGAGGTTCCCACTCCCCGTTGGATATCTGCAACAGTGGCTGTTGGATCAGTACGCGCGTGTTTTACAACATGTCGATTCTCCCTCGGTCTGGTTTCTCTAGGCCTTCCTGAGCAGTGTTGACGATGGCATGTGCCTTGTTGTATCCACCGCTTCCAACAACGTGCAACAGCAACATCACTACAATCAATATGTTGCAATCCGTCGATTAGACTATCCACTTTCTCGAAGGCCAATTACTCGGCCTCTGTCAAACTCTATCAGTTGCTTAAATTGCTTGTGAACTTTTTTCCGAGGCTAACTCAATGAAAAACGATGTAACCAACACAAAAGCATGAGTCGAAATGGTTTTGTTGCGCTACTGGATGTTCTTTTATGCCCCGGAATGCAGCGTGTTTGAGAGCTACCTGGCACATGCTCAAACGATTCTAAAAATTTGAGCATTTGCATCTCTAACGCAGATGTACCACTCCTTCAAATTTCATTTATACCTGTCTACTCCTTCTAGGTGCAACTTTTTTTATTAGATTGTACTTTCAATTTAACATTTCAAAAATTTGTACGAACAAGAAATTCGAGGTTTAAAATCTTGAATAAGAATGTTTCTAGGTACACTTTTTGCAGTATTAACTTATATTCGAAATTCCATTCTTAAGAAATATTATCTTAATTCTTAAAATATGTATTTTAGAATTGTCAAAATTTAGAACTACCTTTTACATAAATTCAAATGAATGACCCCCACCCCCATGAAAAAAAGATTCCCTTTTGTTTGAGCTTATAACAATCTTTCGACTTTTTATATAACATATTTTTCTTTAATTCAAGAGGTTTATTTTATTGGAAATAGAATTGGTTTTGTTTTATTGGAAGCATTCTACCTCAAAACAGATAAACACATTTCATTTTGTCAAATTTTAAATTAAACCTTTTTTGATGGTTTTATTTTATTACTATTTAATTATGAATTTATTGGAAGAAGTTTATTTGAGGTAGAATGCTTCCAATAAAAAAATTAAAATTAAACCATCAAAAAAGGTTTAATTTAAAATTTGACAAAATGAAATATGTTTATCTGTTTTGAGGTAGAATGCTTCCAATACCGTATTATTTCTTTGCTAAGAAACTACTTTTTTTATCTAGTAACAACGAAATTTCCAATTTGCCACAAGACATGTTTTCGGATATGCCATCCTTGAAAGAAGTTATACTAGCTGAAAATGCAATTCAACGTATATTAGAATCGACGTGGTCTGCAATATGGTCTCAACTCACTAGAGTGTACCTTGAAAGTAAGTAATCATAAAAGTAAGCATGGTTTTGATTTAAAGGAAAGCATTATTTTATTTATAATTTTTTATCAAAATTATCTTTGTTTTTAAAATTAAATGTTGAATTTTACGATGCAAGCTAAGCAGTTTACTGCGCTGATTTGATAACATTACTTTGTAGTTATTGTTGAACTTTGTAAAAATATCTTAATTTATAGAAACTCTTTACTACACGCTTTTTCGAGTTATTCTCCTTCAGACAAACCAAGTCGCTCCCCCGTTTTCTCTCAACAACTTCGTTGCTTTGTCAAAGAGCTTTTTTAACTTTGTTCTTTCTTGTGTGCTTTTCATTTTTGATTGCTCACCTTTTGACGTTTTGAGTTGATTAAAAGCTATCTTAATTTATAATGTTCATTATTGAATTTTATTTCGAGGATTTTAAGGTTAATGACATGGAAGCTGAAAATAGTACTTTGACCTAGAAATTTGAGACAGAACAAGCTGTGACTCAGATGGTAAATCACGGAAGTTCAGTTAGATGAAAACCCCTGTGTTGCTTTAGCAAATTGGGTGGGTGTAATTAGAAAAAAGATTGAAATAGAAATTATCATTGCTATAGGACCTGTATCAGTATTATCAAGTTTCTCAGGTCAAGTTCCAGAACTTTTTTCTCAAGAGATATAGAGAGCTTATTGCAAAAGAATAATCGTTGCAATATTTCATATAAAATAGTCGACAGTTGAAATCAGAAAATAATATTTTTGAAATCACACAGATGAAAAGAATCACATGATCAAGAAAATTTGATGTGACTTTAATACTAATATTCCGTAAACAAACACTCCGAATGTTCGAAAAATGAAAGTACGAAAAACTAATTTCAGTTTAATTTAAAATCATATCACCAAAACGAAAATTACTAAGAGAATCAAATTAAATTTTTGACGATTATTGATATTAAAATGTCTTTCAGCAATCAATACTTCTTATTATGTCTTTCATTCGTAAATAAATAAACCAAAAAAATTTTAAGAATTTTTCCTCGTCGTGAATTATTAATTTTAATTATGATAACACACGAGAATTTTGAAGTTCTGGATTTTTACAGTAGAAAAGAGAAGCTTTGTTTGAATTTACGCTGTAACTAGCTGTAATTTGATTTAAATTGGACGTCTGAAGCAATTTGCTCATTCAATAATCATGGTAACTGAATACATAATAAAATCAAAACTTTTTTCTAACAGGTAACCCGTTGGAATGTGATTCTCACATTGAGTGGATGTTCAAGTACTCTCGACCTTACGTTTTGAAAGGACGATGTATTGCTCCAAGAGACAGGAAAGACGTCGATTTGAAGAGAATCATAGACGACAAAAAAGCCGAGGATGATTATGACGACTATTAAATCTTTCCCACTAAAGAAACAGAAATAGAGCATAATTTTAAAAAATAAGAAAAAAATGACTCCTATTTCACATTTTTGTACTGTCACAAAAGAAATAAAAACAATTTCTATTTTCATAAGAATAGTTAGTCTTGTCCCTCACAATTTATTTTACATAATTTATTTTATTAATTTATTTATTTTACATTTTATAATTTCTGAAGCTTTGATGACAAGCAAACAAAAAATAGTTTCCATAATGTTTGCTCGCACGTTCAATTTATATAAAAATGTGATGTAAAGTTTACGACCGTTTTGACATAATACTTGAAGATATGACGATGAACAGATTGAGTGGATCTAACTAGTTGACTTTGCGCTGATTTTCGCGAAAATTATATTATACGCTTTTAAGTAGTACTTGCAAGTGCACACAGACATACAGACAGACACGAAATGCAGCGACAAACATAGCAATGTGATACAACTTATTTTGTTAATGTAAAGGGTTCAGACATAATTTCGCCTTGCAATCTACAGTCTTCATGACTTCTAAGCAGTTCAGTTCTGAACTTCTGTGCCAATAGAACCTTTCCAAATGATTCTGTTTTAAGGAAATTTTGATTAGAATCTTTCCAAAGGATCCTATTCTGACGAAAGAACCTATAGAAAAGGATTCTAAAGATTCAATAGAATACTTCCAATTGAATCTACTCTACAGAATTGGCCAATAGAATATTTCTAAATGTGTTGAAAGAATCCATGGATTCCTTAGAAACTTTAGAAAATGTGGTTATTTAGTCATTAAGTGTGTTGGGAGAAAACACCACTTGACTAGGAATAAACTCATGAATCTCGGTGATCAAAACTATGTCGGATTTTATAAAAATGTATTCAGTAGTCAAGGCTTAGTTGTCCAAACATGCCGACAGATAAATAAGTGGACGCGCGTATCAATTACACACTTCAAACGCATCAAGTACACCATTGGTTGTTTTTCAAAATGTGCGAGCAGATAAAAGTAACAAAAGATCGAAAGTATTTCATTTTAATTTAAATTGAATCTATTTGAACTTAAACTGTGGGGGAAATGGATACAATATAGGTCATTCGATAAATGGTAACCAAAGCATTAATTTGTTCAATATTGCTTTGTGTTCTTAGTTTTCATTGACTAGGCATCATGCGTGCTTGCAACAGCTGCGTCACCAGAGTGTGAGCTCATGGTGTGTGGTGCATTTTCTGTGCTGGTTTATGCGAATACAAGAACTACTGGTATTAACATCAGGCATTTTAGACCCTTTAAAATTTTCCTCCATTTTCCAAACTATATTTCAACCAGTTCAATGGTTACGTACACTGGTTCGTATGCATTCACTGCAGTGCATCAAACAGCAAAAATATTCTAGGATTCAAAACTATTATTATAAGATTACCATTGCTCATTTGAAACATTTTTGCAATTGAATGTGCTAGATAGCTTTTCGTGTAAACATCAACATTCTACCGTTATCAGGATAAAAAAAAACGCTTCTCCAGTTAGGAACTAACTTCGATTTACCGCTTTATGGCAACGTATGGTGTTAATTATCCTGGCACTAAATTACTCATGTTGAACAACAAAAGCCAGACCCTATGGATTATCCACTTACTATTATTGGACGTGTCTAGAGCAAAGGTTCTCAAACTTTTTCAGTCACGGAGCACCTTTGAAATTGGAAATTCAACGCGGAGCACTTAATTTTATCTCGCAGCTATATATTATGTTCAGTAAATAGAACGAAAAAATACACTGCTGGCCACCGTAAATGCAACACCCTGCAGGAAGCGTGCAAATAGTATGAAATTTACAACATGCATTAGCGGAGGTGAGATATGCAAATTATCAGAATTTCAGCCCAGACGCATATCACGCGCGCCTGTGGCGCCACTTCAAAGCGCTATTTAAGGCTTGGAGATTTCGACGATTTCAAGTAAGGCAATTGTGTTTTTCGTGTGGTTTTTCCAAATAAACGATCAATTATGCCTTGTAGAAAACAGCGATCATCTTTTGATCAAGTATCCGGGTTCGACAGAGGAAGGATTTTGGCCTACCGAGATTGTGGATTATCTTTCAGGGAAATCGGTAGTCGTGTTGGACGAAACCAAGCAATTGTAATGCGGATATGTGATCGTTGGATGCAGGAGGATACGACGGACCGACGTGTTCGATCGTATCCACCTCAGTGCACCACTTCACGTGATGACAGGCATATTGTGCGTATGGCAGTGACGGATCGCTCAGCCACATCACGAACCATAGCACAGCACATTCAGTCTGTAACGCATAATCCAGTGTCTCCGCGTACCATTCGACGCCGTTTACAGCAGAGTGGTCAGTCGTCAAGACGTCCATTGCTTCGTCTACTATTGACGCAGAACCACAGACGTCTCCACCGCCAATGGTGCGATGAAAGAAGGATGTGGACGGCAGAATGGAATGAAATTGTCTTTACTGACGAGTCACGCTTCTGTCTGCAACACCACGATGCTCGGATTCGAGTGTGGAGACACCGTGGAGAGAGGATGCTGAACAGCTGCGTTATGCACCCCCACACTGGTCCTGCACCGGGTATTATGGTATGGGGCGGTATTGGATATCACTCTCGCACTCCTCTAGTACGCATTGCCGGTACTTTAAACAGCCAGCACTACATCTCCGAGGTGTTGGAGCCAGTTGTCCTTCCTTACCTTCAGGGCTTGCCCACAGCCATATTTCAACAGGATAATGCGCGACCACATGTGGCACGCATTGTCCAAGGGTTCTTTGTCAATCGCCAGATTGAATTGCTTCCCTGGTCAGCTCGCTTTCCGGATCTTTTGCCGATAGAAAACATGTGGTCCATGGTTGCTCAACGATTGACCCAGATTACATCCCCAGCTGCCACACCAGATCAACTTTGGCAACGTGTGGAAGCTGCTTGGTCTGATGTACCCCAAGAACACATCCAAAGTCTCTTTGAATCAATGCCGAGGCGTATGGCAGCGGTGATCTCCAACAATGGCGTCTACTCTGGCTACTGATTTTGGCAGGAACCACACTTCACAGAAGTCTATAAATTTAATCATTTAATAAATGGTCAACATGTTATCTACAAATAAATTTTGTTGTGATATCTCTTGTCTTTCTTGGTGTTGCAATTTGGGTGGCCAGCAGTGTAGTATTGACAATACAAGGTAGTTTCGTCATTTAAGATTGCAGGACATTAGATTTCGCAGTTTAATTTTTTTCTCTGCATTAATTTCTTATTGCAGACGGAAAACACACATGAAAATAAAACATTTGAAAATAAATTCAGTTCAAATATTGGAAATCCACAATTTGTTATTTTATTAATTTGGCATTATTACATTAGTTAAACATTTTTACTTGGTTGTGTGAAACAGAAATTTTATGAGAAGGATGATGCTGTTTTGATTTGCGCACTGAGATTATATCTGGCTGAATTTCGAATAGTTGCAACTGAATATCTTGCTCTGCTGAGACGTGATCTGTATTTTGTTTTAGTAGCGGCGTATGCGGACAATCCTGTTTAGTATAAATAAGTGGTTGCGAAGGGCAGGAGTATAAGTTTCGCTTTATCTGATAGGATTTTAAATTCGTATTTTAGCGTGCACTAAAAATCTCATATTGATTTCTTAGTTTCAAACTTTGATCTTATCTGACGTCAAATCATATTCAAGCATTCATATTCCTGTGATGTCAGAGAGGATGGTTTTTTGGATATAGAGTATGGTATTACAACCCAAATGATTTATTTTATGTTTGCATGCAATCCTTTTATAAAATAAGAATTCAAAGTATCAATCAAACGCATGAGATGAACTTCAAACTCGTTTAAGATATCCGCAGGAATGTCTGATTCGAGTTCTTCAAGTTTTTTTGTTAGTGGAAAACAATCCAGGCTTCCGAATTTGATTGACTCTTCCCAATACTTCAGTTTCTGTTAAAATCCTTCCACTTTATCAGTAGCATCAAAAACAGTTACTGCTTTTCCTTGAAGTGAGAGACATAAATTATTAACTTTTGTAAAAATATCTGCCAAATACGCCAATTTCATTAGCCAACGATCATCGCAAAACTTCTTTCCCAAAGCAAAATAATTGTCACTCATGAAGATTCTGACCTCATACCTTAGTTCAAAGAGGCGCGTTAAACTTTTATCACGGGTATTTTGGGAGATTACGGTAGATTTTGAACAACCTAGTATTCTAGGTCGTGATTTTATGAACTTTATTATTTTAAGTTTCATCCAGCACTTCTTTTACAAAAGGTGGCATTTTCTTCATTGCAAGAGCATGTCGGTGAAGTACGCACTGGCTACTGCTGCACCCCTTGTCTTTTTCTTTCTTTTTGCGATTGCACCAGATACCTTACCAGTCATAGCTTTCGCTCCATCTGTGCACACATCAACACGCTTATTCCATATGATACTATTCTCTGCGAAAAATTCATCTAAAAATTTAAATATTTCACTACCACTTGTGATAGTCGGTAATGGCATGCAGAGAAATAAATCCTCTTGAAAAGAGTCCAAATATGGATGGCGCACAAATACCATAAGAGTTGCTAAATCAGCAACATCGATTGATTCATCCATTTGAAGCGAAAATTTAGTGGATTTTATACGAGAAATTAAAGTAGCTGTCACATTCTCTGTTAAGTCCACGATTCGTTGCGAAATTGTGTCATTTGACAAATGAATTGTGTCTATCACTTTTGCAACCTTTACGTCAAACATGCATTCGAAAATGTCATTTACGCAAGGCTTGATAAGTTTTTAAGCAACAGTATTACCTTCGCCAGCTTGAACAATTCGGTAACTGACTAATAAGGATACCATCAAAGCCTTTTCGTTGACAATTTTTGAATGATACGATATACATTTCTAGACTTTCCTGAGTTCAATATACTTCCTTCTGAAAAAATCAGCTGGTTTATCCTTGCATTCTGGATGGACCTCCTCAAAATGACCGCATTTTTGCTGGAAACATTGAACTGTTCGGCCAGACTGCCCCAAATTACGCACTGAGGTTTATTATCAGTGGTCTAAGCGAACCCAATATCCAAATAAAAACTATGATACTTTCGTTTTAAAGTTTTTTAATTGTGGAACTTGTATCCGAAGAAGTAGAACTATGCAACTTGTTCGATAGTTCAAGAAGTTCTGTTGCATACGCAGTCAATGATTCATCCGAAAAATCAGCTTGTATAGCAGCAGTGTAACACCTCTATCTTCTTCCACACTGCAATTAGAAAGTAATATGAACATTGGCTGTATATAACAACAGCATAAAAATTCAGTAAAAAGTTTAAATAAGATATTATATTTAAAAAGATTTATTGAAAGGTTTTTTTAAAAGAAAATATTGTAAAACTGCAAAAATCCTTTTTGCAAAATCTTATACGTGAATAGTAAAATTTTTTTGATATTGAAAAGTAATAAATTACATATAATGAGCTTTATAATTTGTCGTTTCTCGACAGAGTGTTGATTAAAATGCAACTGATTTGAGGAGTGAGTAAATCACCAGTTTTATATGCAATAAAAAATATTCTGATAATTCTGGAAAGGTGTCGAAGCTTCTAATTGTTTCTGCAAACGCGGAGCTTCTGTCTGGCTCCGTGTTATCTGGTTATGTGTTGTCTGGTGTTGAATTTTGACGTAAATTTGCTTCGTCGACTGGCGGACTAGAAACTGACACATTGAATACCGCCCACTTATATATACAGTCAATGTTACACGTGATCGGTGATAAATGATTTATACTCGATTTTTTTTTCTTATACACCGAGAGCGCAGAAGGTCATAATATTCAAATATTTTTGTCCCATTTTTTCGTAAAAGGTATTTTTAATTTTAAACTTTAAAATATGTTTAAAACAATTTTTTTTAAATTTAAACATAGCTTTACCTTTTCTTGGAGAACTGGGAATAGTTTTGCGGAGCACAGGTTGAGAAACGCTGGTCAAGACAAAAGAAAACTAAATAAAATAATTAGATTTATGTTTCCGTCTTTTTATAACAGTGCCAAAATTACATTCATATTGCATGTGGAATAAAACGTGAAGTACGCACTTCCACTGGCACCCTCTATTATACATACCCATTTTCAAGGCGTATTTAACCTTACAGATAGGTATGTACTCAAATTTACGTCGCACAGAAACAACACAACGGTCTAGTAGCGAAGGTCCGGACCAATCCCGAAGTACCGCAATCCAAGGACAGCAGTACGTGATTTTGAACCACAGTCAGATATCGAGGTTAACACCTGAGCTGGAACCCCACTCTCCAGCCTTCCATTCCATGCCAGCGAGAGGACATTTGAGTTCACAACATAATTAACGTGCACCAGCCCCTACGTACAAGACGGTCTTTCGTTGGATCTAGTTTTGAACTCGCATTTCTCCGACTGCTAATCCGCAACTCCAATTACGATTCTTTAGCCTTACAAGTAAGTAAGTAGTTGAATTAACTTCGCACTGGAGCAGGCTATTGTCGACAGCCATGGATCAATCACGAAGAGAAAAATCGAGGAGACTACCTCGTAATTTTGAACCTCGTTCAGATGACGAGGTAAACACCTGAGCTTTGACCTTACAGAAAAATTATCTGTTACTACGACTAATGGTCGAGTAAAAAAGGTTCGTGTGGGAACTTTTCGTATCTTGCACACATATTTTCTGTATTTACTGTCGGAGTTTCAGTTAGCTATATAAATTAGTGTCTATTTCATATTTTGAAAACGGAAGAAAATAATCTGCGTTTCAAGCTACTATTATAATTTTTTTTTTCATTTTATGTTGTGAATAATTGGAGAATAAAGAGCAGTACTCAGCGTATCTTATATTTTACAATTCACGGAGATCATTTAATTGAGTTGTCATCCTAATGGTAGATAAAATTGAAAGATTTGGATACATTTGTTTTGTCATTGAATAACTGACCTTATCTTTCCTTTCCAATCTGGGATTCACCTGTGATTTCCTACATCTGTAAGAATTCACAGAACTATTTTAAAATGTTATCCATTCCCAATTTTTACCGTTTCAGTTCTTTCGTTTGGTACTGAAAAGGTAAGCTTTGATTTTTTACACTTTCTTATTTTTCATTGCATTCGATTTATATATTTCAATTTCATAATTTGTAGTGTATAGGTAAACAGTTTATGGTATTCATTTATCTTCCTCACGATATTTAACTACATGATTCATGTAGTTAATTATAGTGAAAAGGATGATCGAGAATCGTTTATTTCATGAACATCCTTTAGCAAGCATTTAAATATATTCTACTCTTTTTTCTTCAATATCAATAAGAAAGTAACTAGACACAAAACCTGTAATTTGATGTGTATGTGACTAATATATATTATATGTAATCTATATGTGAATGGCCTGAAAAAAAAAGACAAATCTCGATATGCAATACAGTTAAAAAAATAAAAAAGTAGTCAGATTATTATTAAAAACGAACTGATCTCGCTTTAAATTCGAAACAAAATAATAAGTAACAACAATACATATATAAATCTGCTTGTGCAAATTTTAACGTAACTATTCGTAAAATTAATTATAAAACGCAGGGCTCCAATTTGCTATTTTTTAAATATATATATATTTATATTTAAAATATATAATATATATATATATATATTTAAAATATAATATATATAATATGTATTTTTCTCAAATAGCTAAAAAAAATACATTCCATCTTATTTCCAAAATTTTTAGAAAAAACATAAAAGGAATAAATTTGTGTGAAGAATATCTTTAAATGTGACTGTAAAATAATCCAAAAAGTTTATTCTATTTATAGTACGTTTATTATTATTGTATTTATATTACGTACGTACCTTAACAACCTTCTTGAACTAATATGAATATTATTATCATCTTTCACAATGTTGTAAGATATTTAGATTTTCATAAATTTCATAACTTTTTTTCGTTGCATAGGACCAATGAATTCGTTGTACATAGAACTATGGTTTTCATTGTTCAAGTTAAGTTCTAATAAATATTTATATGCATGTGTTGAGGTTAATAGCATTCAAACTTCTGTCGTTCTAGAATATTGCACAATAATATGAAGCATATATTTACTTTAAGTAAAATTGTGGCATTTTTGTTTCACACTTAATTAAATAAAAACAGTTAAGTAAAATTAATTAAAATTAAGTAAAAGTATAAGTACAAATTTTGATTCTTGTTGAAACTGAACAAACCGAAATTAATAAATTGGCACCATTTTTCAGGAAATATTTTTTAAATGACTACGATGTTTATACCGATTTCAGAACTATTTACAAAACCATTTTGATTACTTTTGATACTATTAAAAATGATGTTAGAAAGATTAGTCACAAATTATGCATGAATGCACAACAGAATGCATTATGGTCTATAACAGAATAAACAATCAAAGTCGTACTTTTCAATCCTAACCATACCAGTAACCCTGAAAACAACTGAAATGAATCTTCCATTTCACTACAGTTGAAGCTAAAAGTGTATTAGAGGCTGATTTCAAGTTGTTATTTTAATCTGAAGTAGTATAAAAGTGTCGAGTACCTCAAATACGGGTGGGAAAAGGGATTCCTCGATTGCCGACTCCAAAGGGATTATATCTTAAACGGATATCTTAGGATCAAAATCTTATTTTGAATATTTCACTCATCCTCACAAATATTCAACATGAAAGGAAACATGCCATGGTACAAATAATTGTGTTTTAGATTCACATATTCATTTAGTTTAGATTTTTCAGTACATTATATTATTTTTAATTATGATATTATTTTTATATTAATGATACCCTCAACTCGTTTGGAAAAGTCAAAAGTCAGACTTAAATCCGTTTGCCTTGACACGAAGTATAGTACCGTAACTGATCATGAATAAAGAGATGAGAGCACTTGCAATGATATGTTTGTGTCATATCAATTTATATTACTTTTAGGGATTTATTCAAACTATGGGTGCTTTCCAAACGTTTGCGCTATCCCTTCTTCTACTAGGGATAGCTGGTCAGGCACTTTCTGCAACCTGTCCTCCTCAGGAAGAAATAAGTCCCTGCTCGTGCTCGAACGATGATGAAGACATTGATCTTGTTTTTGTTTGTGACGATGAATCTACGACGCTCGAAGAACTAAAGAAAGCCTTGAATGCTGCCGGGAAAGACGTGACGTTGTCCATTGATGTGGATGAGATGAACATCGGCACCTTGCCCTCCGATTTCTTTCAAGGTCTAAAAGTGGAGCGATTGACATTTTCCCACTGTAATCTGGACAGCCTATCGGAGGAAGGAGGTAGAGCACTATCTGGATTAGAAGATACATTACTGGTATGTAACGTCAGGTACAAATACGAATGTACTTTCTTCGTCTTCACATTGACTGTGATGTTACAAATTGGTTTCTAGGCATTTAATTTTCTTAAATTAGTGATTTTTCCAGTGTACAGAAACTCTACAAATATTCCCGCGCGTTTGCCACTTCAAGGCACATTTCGGAACAGCTACATTCTACGTTTATGAGCGATGGCAACGGCCTTGGCGATTTTTTTTTTGGCGCACTTCTAAAGTTGCCAAGGAAATAATTATTTCCTAACTCTTTCTGTCACAATAGTTTTTTTTCTTTTTACAACACACTTTTTTAACACATTTCAGAACGTTTTAAAAGCTATATATATTTTTTAATCTTTCACAAAAAGTAGTAAGCTTAAGCACATATCAAAACACATTTGTGAACCAGCGGAGAAACTAAACTACGAATGTTGGGTAAGAATACCCTGCAACTTATCAATTACACTAAATACAGTGGGCATGTTGAAAAAGAAAAAGATTTACAAAAGAAAAAAAGCAAGAAATAATACAACCTGCTAACGTCAGAATTCTTTGATAAAAACATAATGAAAACGAAAATGGTCAAAAAAAACAGAACTCTTAATCCTTTTGTGAAAAAAAACTATTATAATAAAATAAAAATTCCACAACTGTCAAAATACAAATAAATTGACCAATGGTATCACCGAAAACGATTTAAAGGACCAGTGCAATCAAAGGATATTTTAAAAACAAAATAACCAATGGGAGGAAAGAAAAAATTTCAAACGAATCAATGAAATCAAACGACTTTAACGGATTTCGGAAGAACTTTCTAGAATATTCTAAATGAAAACTGAACTTTTCCGTTTGCCGAAGTTGCCATGAAAACCACAACAACCGTAACGACAGATGGTTTGCCGAAATTTATCGTAACTCGGTATCGTATTTATCGCCTCATCGGTTGTAGAAATGCGCCAAAAAAATTGCCAAGCCGTTGCCATCACTCATAAACGTAGAGTGTAGCTGTACCACATTTCACTTTTTAAGCCAACAACATACGTTTCAGTATATGTGTGTTAATTTTTGATTTGGCTTTAAATACTTCTTCCTCTTAAGTCCCAATTGGGAACTTTTATAAAAATCTTGTAAAAACGTTTAAATTGTGTTTACAAAACTATAATCCCCTTTTTAAAGCATACTTTACACGAATTACGCATATGTTGCTTCCCAATACTGTAACTGTGGAAGAAAAAACACTTTGAAAATATCGAATGCGTGTGAGACATTTTTTTTCACTACTTATCACTCTTCATTGTAACATAGCGAACGTTTTCATTAAGACTATACTTTAGTTCCAAAGTAATTTAGTTTATATCTTTTGGTTATGATCATTGTAGTCCAAGGTTCCCAAATGGGTACCACTTAATTTGAACATTTGAAATTCCCATATTTGAGAAATGTTAATTCCTTTTTTTTACATATTGAAGTCAAGAATGCATCAAATCACCAGAAAGCAGTCTGTATATAAGGCTGGGAACTAAAAGGATTAAGGAATCGGCTTGAACTGTTAAAATCAATTTTCTTTCATAAAAATTTATGGACTGCTTATGAGGCTATATCCATTTTGTATCTTTTGTTATAGGAGTTGGGCCTTTACGCTTCTTTTCTTGAAGAAAATGTTCCTATGCGGCTAGACCTCAGCCATTTGCGCCGTCTCAACCATTTAGATATATCTTACAATGTGATAACAGAGTTGGGTGATGACTGGTTTGCACAAGGTCCAGCATCATTGACTCACTTGATCCTTTCCAATAATGGTATTGAGAAACTTGGAAGTAAAGCCTTTACGAACCTGGTAAACATTGAAGAACTCTGGTTGGATGGAAACAGGTTTGGACCCATTAGCAGGAGTATGTTTCCAAATCCTTCTCATCGTTTAGACGATCTAGAGCTTGAGTAAGTCCACATTTAAAGAAATTTAAAACCCTGTTGATCTGATGCTATTTTTAATAACAAATTTATTAGAAATTATGGAAATTCAGTTCTGCAAGATTTCTTAAAAATGGCATCTTAAAGATACAAAAACTTTTACTTTTATTCTAAATAGCTAGTCTGCATAGTCGTTAGAATATTTGAATATTTGAAGTTCCGCTTTAGATAAACTTACTAGAAATTATGGATTAATTAGGTTCAACATTATTGTTTTGTTGTAAATAAGTAGTTTGCATAACTGTGTTAGGAGGATGATATAAAATAGCATTCAGTGGAATAGTAAGTACCACTTTTTATATAATTAATTAAAATAATATATAATTAATAATGTATAATTAATTTTATATAATTGAATAAAATAAAAATAAGATCAAATTTATTTGAATGTATAAAGTCATATAGAGATAAGAAATTTAAAACATTGATTAATATTTTTAAGTTTCGCTTAAAGTAAATTAATTCAACAATGCATGTATGGTAAAATGTGCATTTCATTTCGTGTATGTATGAGAAGTAAATAAAAATTAAATAAATGTTTTGATTTAATTACATCCTACGGTAGTTTCCTCTCTCAAAACAGTTGGTGACAATCACCTTTATCTTGAACATTAGATCCACGTTTCATTTTTAACTATATTTCATACTACCATTTGTTTTAAACTTGTTAGATGTAGGCGTGCACAAATTTCTTTGTACTATACAGCTCTAAATACTTTTACCCTTTAGAATAGCTTCTTAATGCATTTGTTCTTTTAAACGTAATGATAATAATAGATCCATTCATCAAAATTTTCTAAATTCAACTTCGTCGTTTGAAGTTTTATATGTGTCGAGAAGAATCGATTAACCAATGTTTCATATCAATTCATTTACTTCTCATTGAACCATCAAAACATTTTTCACCACAGAATTTTACGTAAAATTTTTAACAACTGACAAATTTTGATTTGGCTCGTTATCTAATTTCTCTTTTACCAGCAACAACGCCTTCACCAGCATTCCAGAAGACTTGTTCTCCGGTATGCCTGCATTGAGATCGGTCTCTCTTCGAACGAATGGAATTTCTCGCATGCCACAGAGAACTTGGCAAGGAGTTTGGGAACAGCTGGAATCGATTGATATGAGAGGTATTTGACTTTTAGTCATTTAATTTCAACTCGGAAAATTTAAAACTCGAATTTGTGTGTAATCTGTTGCACTTTGCACTCTTAGAACAGAAAGTACCATGCTAAAAATCACATTTTAAGTTACGATTCAGGAGGCATGACTATAACTTTATCGAAGTACGGGAATCACATGACACATTACCCAAAACAAATTCCTATTGCAATGGTCATTCACACTTTAACGTATACAATAATACCCTGACTTACGCAAACTCGGAGTTACGCGGTTCTTGATTTTTTCGTTTGGCAACACTACGCTCCCTATATTCATTGTTTCTCTTGATCTGATATGCATTGGACGCGTTTAGCGCAAACTCTACGTGCACGATTACTGTTCTACGATCGACGAAAGTAAAGACTGCTTCGTTATACGTTTGTTTTCTAAACCCTTTAAAAAACGTTGTCGTCCAAACGAAGCTAAACATGTATACACTGGAAAGAAGAAGAAGGAGGGGGGATTTGATTCAGCTTTTCAAGTTTGTAAAACAAGCGGACACAGAGGGCTTAAATTTCAATAGGGATAACAGAACAAGGGGCCATGGGTATAAATTGAATAAGACACATTTTAATCGGGATTTAAGGAAAAACTACTACTTTAATAGGGTAATAGACAGTTGGAACGCGTTGCCAGAAAATATAGTTAATTCAAAGGGAGTGTACGAATTTAAGACACAATTGGATAGTCAGTGGGAATTGGGGAATTCATAAACAAAGGACCAGCCTTGTTGGGCTTGAGCCTGTAGCTGGTCGTCAATATTTGTATTTGTATTTGTATAAGTAAATCTGTTTCTCCTGCCCCCAGTAAGAAAAGAGAAATGATATCTTTGGAACGCAAACTAAACATCATCAAGGATTTTGATCCAACACTTCAGACCCAGTTCCACCAAAAAATCACAGTACAATTGCAAGCTTGACAGAAAGTCTCATCTCAATAGAAAAGAGCTTAAAAATTTTGGAAAAAACATGACTCCTATGAAGAACGTGTTATAGCTACAAATCAAGAAATAAAAAAAAATTAGTAGCTTGTTACGAAGAAATTTTGCATGAAAAAAAGACGTGTAGTCAGACGAATTTGTTAGATCTTATAAAGCCATCGTCATCTAAATAACTTTTTTACATAACTCCTTTATCTTTTTAATAGTTTGTATTAATATGTATATAATATGTATACAAACTAACAAAAGCACTATATATATATATATATATATATATATATATATATATATATATATATATATATATATATATATATATATATATATATATATACAGGGTGGTCCCGAATTCATGGTACAAACTTTAATGGTAGGTACAGGACATTGTAACAATGATTTATTGTATAGGAATGTATAGTCGCAAGTGACGCGGTGAGGCGTAAACAGGGGAAATAAAAGGAAAGAGAAATGGAGTGATCGGTTGGTATCATTGCCGGTAGAGGGCAGTAGATGTCTAGCCGCTGTTGAACATGATGCATCGCAGTAGGGAAAAGCGCCATTCACAATTGTGCTGCCGTAGACGATGGGTGACTTTACGTATGCAGAAAAAGCAGACATGCATTACATGTACGTCCGTGCAAATGGTAACGGCAGAGCTGCGTTACGAATGTATCGCGCGGAGTATCCTGATCGACGAATGCCGGATCATAGAATTTTTCAACGGTTACATCGTCAACTTTGTGAAACAGGTGCGTTCGACGTCAACAGACATGGCGCTGGTCGAGTAAGAGCTGTACGCACTCCAAGGCTGCAAGAAAGCATCTTGAACATTGTGGCTGATAGACCCGAGTCAAGCACAAGAACTGTTGCGCGTGACGTAGGTGTGAGTCATCAGACTGTATGCAGAGTGTTAAACGAAAATCGCTTACACCCCTTCCATTTTCAGAAAGTACAAGCATTGAATCCGGCAGATTATCCTCGCCGCGTGAACTTCTGCCTGTGGGTGATGCAGCAATGTGCGTTGCAGCCGGATTTCGTAGATTATGTGCTATTTACAGATGAAGCGACATTTTCACGCGAGGGTGTCTTTAATGCGCACAATTCCCATGTGTGGGCAACCGATAATCCACATGCAACGCGTCGACATGCGTTTCAACAACGTTTCAGTATTAATGTGTGGGCTGGTATTGTGAACGACTTTTTGATTGGCCCATACTTACTACCCACGCGGCTCACTGGCGGAAGCCATCTTATTTTTCTGAAAGAAGTGTTACCACAACTGCTGCATGATGTTCCGATCGCCATTCGTAACCGCATGTGGTTTCAGCACGATGGGGCGCCAGCACACTTCAGCATTGATGTACGGAATTACCTGAATGCCACGTTTGGTACTCGATGGATTGGGCGTGGTGGACCAGTCCCTTGGCCACCCCGATCTCCCGATTTATCGAGCCTCGATTACTTTTTATGGGGACATCTAAAGCATCTTGTTTATGAGACTCCAGTTGACTCAGATGAGGATCTCGTCGCTCGCTTATCTGTAGCTGCTGCAGGTGTGCGTGAAATACCAGGCATCTTTGAACGTGTACGCCAATCGCTCCACCGACGCTGTCAAGCATGTATCGATACTGGTGGACGCAATTTTGAACAATTACTGTAAACATGACACTTGTCAACAACGCTTTCAATAAAATCTTTGTTTTTCCTTTCGGCCGTTATTTCCCCTGTTTTCGCCTCACCGCGTCACTTGCGACTATACATTCCTATACAATAAATCATTGTTACAATGTCCTGTACCTACCATTAAAGTTTGTACCATGAATTCGGGACCACCCTGTATATATATAGTGCTTTTGTTAGTTTTTGGTCCCAATTTAACAAAAAAATATATTTATATGTAATATTGTTCCCCGATTTACGCGAATTCAACTTAAGCGATTTTCTACGGACCCACCTATCGGGTAACTTTGGGGTATTACTGTGTATTCAGAGTTCGGATTACATTTCATTCTGAACTTTTATATTTTTGGAGTACGATATATTCATATGTAATTGCTGCCTCTTGTTTTCATAAGATTATAAAAATGCTTAGTTAACTTTTCAGAGATATTTGAAGTTGGACTCAGCATTAAAAAAAAATACTTTTCTTTTGAACAGAAATACATATGCATAGCAAATATTTTCATAATTTTTTAGATGATCCTAATAAGCATTCACTCTTTGTAAATGTTGCTTAATTATAAAATATACTTGTATTTTGACGCGTACTATTCTTAAGGGTTTTTTTTTATCTATCGTATATCGTATTATACCTGGTCTTTCCAGAAAATTCAAAATTATAAAATAAGGTTATCATAAGACATACATGATTTATTATATTTGAACTGTATCAAATATCATGAGATACATATTGTGCTTTAAAAAACTTCGGAGTATATTTCCAGAGCATTGTCATTAGTACAATCTTAACTGAGAAAAGAAAGTTGTTTTGAACATTTTCCAGAGTTTTATGCCTTATGGAAATTCTTAAGTCCAGTTTTTTTTTTACCTCGTGTATGTACCTCGAAAAATAACGGTAGTGACATAGAAACAGACTACTCTGAAATTTTAGTAATCCTGTTCAAAAATCAATGAAAGAATAAAATCATGATCTGCTTTAAAATATTCACTATGTTTCATGCTTTTTCACCGCGATTTCATAAATTGCTTCATGATTTATACTTACGTCTGTCGATTTTCGATTACTCATGAATATTTTCTTCCAGGAAACCCATTAGACTGTGATTCTCACATTGATTGGATTTTGAACACAAATACTCTGGCAGTGGTCGCAGGACGTTGCGAAACACCACGTGAGAGAGAAGGACTAGATTTGGACGAGTTGGCGCTCAGAGTATAGATGATGGTTTTGTCATGATATGCATTTGCATAACAATTGAAAAAAGCCAGTGTAGGAATAAGTCAACATATCGCTGTAGTTTCTTATATTAGCGTATAAAAAATACCAGCTGTATTTCACAAATAATCTGATGAGTCTGAAACGATGCATTCTTTATTTTTAAATAAAATAACTTTATTGCACTTTCAATTGCTTGGTCTTGTATTTCCTTAAAACTTTATATTTTACTAAATCATAATGAATCATGATTGAGGGTTTTGTCGGTTAATTGGCTAAAATATATTAAATGAACTAGGAACATAAACCAATAAAATATTGGAAAAAATAAAAAATTGCATTTCATTCTAAAAACTTACAAATAAAACAATACAGAAATACTCTTCAATACTTTTAACTTCGTAAAAATTATTATTTAAAGTATTTGAATTAGCGTACATATTTTTGTAAGGCAAGAGGAAAACGACGTAAATTCCAAACAGCCAATCCGATGGGAAGATGGAGCACCGAACTCGCGAAAACATTTAGTCTTCTAGTAGCTTCGTCCGGTACAGTGGTCGGTAAATTCATTAGTCAAAAGAGCCAAAGATCAAAAGTACAACGATTAAGATTTCTTTTGAAGAACAATGTTTTTAGGAGTCTTTGTTCAAAAACTATCTACTATAACATTAAATAAAGCCAGATATCGTAATAATAATAATCTTATTTATTGACAAAAAAAATTTTACATTAAAATAAAAATATGACAAAACACGCATTTAATGTGTGAACAATGACCTTGCATTTCCTTGGAAAGTTTGGATAAGTCAGGTTTGTAAGTCGCTGTTTTTAATTTTTAACTGGATTCCAGGTTCTCGTCAATAAGACGACTTCTTAACTTACTTTTGATAACGTTCATGCTTGAAAGAGATTGTTCGCGTGAATGTGTAGAGCCAAAGAGAGAAACAACAGCAACTGCTAGTTTTTTTAACTGTTCATATGAGTCAGGAATACTATTCCAGGTGTTGAAAATTATCATGTCTTCCTTCTCCAGGTCTTTCAAAGCAGACCACTTTTTCTGTGAACTAATCTAATTTTTTTTTCCTCCAATTTATCCATATCAACATTTAAGGCTTTCAAATTTGGAGCTCCATAATTCTTTCTTTTTTAACTCTAGTAATTGCATTTCAAAAGCTTCAAAGTCAATATTATAGGGAGAAAAATCTATTGTGGTCTAAAATGAAAGCTCCCCATATATTTTTGAAAGTGAAATTCATTACCAAGAAAAAAATTTTAAAGATAAGAACTATTTTTAAAAAAACAAGACCAGGAGTAAAATCAAAGGTACACTACGCAATAGAAATATTTTTTAAGTCAGAATCATTCACCCACTACATCCCAAGCTATGTAACGCACTCTGTTCTACTAATTTTTTAACAAAATCTTCTGTGGTATTCCTTAGTTTTGATTTATTTCTCTCTAGATTTCTTCACTCTTGGTGTTGTGTTAAAAAAATTTCATTACAAAAATAAAAAATTTCTGAAGAACACTTTATTTCCTCGCAACAAAGAAAAACAACCAATAGAAAAATCAAAGGCGCACTAAACAAAAGAATTGCTTTATTTAGCTACAGAATCAACCACCCTCCGCATTCCATAAGTTTTATAATAAATTATATGTTGCTCTTATATTTACTTTTTAAGCAAATTTTCAGACCTATTTTTTTCTTATCATCTTTTTATAGGTATCTTCTCTTCACTGCATATCGTGTAGTTATTTTACATCACATAACAAAACAATTAATAATATGTTTTTGATACCAAAATAAAGACAGTCGAGCTACTATTTATTGTAAAGTAAAAATAAAAGTTCCCCAATGTTTTTGTGATTAAAATTCATTACCAACACCGAAACTCTCTGAAGAACAACACTTTATTTCCTTTCCATCTTATGTCCTTCTCCTGTAATTATTTCATATACATAAAAAAAAACACAGATAATCTATTTTAATATTAAAGTAAAGACCGTAGAAACATAAACTTTTACATGATTTTAAAAAATGAAAGTTTCTTTTATACTTTTGTGATAGAAATTCAATAACAAAATCATTCTCTGGAAAAAAAAACACTTCGTTCCTTCCAAAGTAACAAGACCAAGAAGTTTGACTTTGACACTTAATGTACCCTAAACTAATATCTGTATCCTAAAAAAAAAAACTTTCTCCATCTTCTTTCCTGTACAATTTTAAACAAATCATGTTAATTTCGTAATTTTCTGATGCGTACTTTCTCGGGAAATCGTCTGAAAATCGAACAAAAAAAAGCGAGTTTTCAATCCTGCGATTGCTGCGGCTGCAACTTGTTTAAATTTTTTGAGATTGAGACTAATTTTAAACTAATTTACTGATTATTGTTGCTCCACATCTATGAAATTTCAGCCTACCTTAGGATATATTAATGTAAATATGTGTAACTTGAATATATAGGAATAATAGTTGTCATTAATGCTATTTATGTTCATAAAATAACCTTCAACTATAACATAGTTTGTGGTACTTCACTATACAAGTTTGAGGAACGCTGACCTATCCAAATGAAACATCATCAAAGACCATTATAACATGCCCCCAATCAACCTTTCGCTTGTTCGAAGGAGAAGATTTATTTTAGATATAAATTATTGATCTACCAGACCTCTTATGCGAACTATCACGATATCATTACATGACAAATTCCAATGGCTGTTTAGCCTCTACGTTAGAAGTCTAGACATTATAAGCTTGGATTCGGAGTTCACCTTAAAATTCTGTAAGTAGACTTAATAGAAACTTTAGTATGAGTTTAACTCCAATCTTTTACTATTGCTTAATACATTTTTTAGATAGGAGAGATAAGCAATTCATAGCTCTTAAAGTCATGTGCAAACTAAAATTTATGTGGGTATGAGTAATTAGATAACTGTCTCAAAATTTAAAGAAAATATTTAATTATTGCTTATGTAGTCAGATCAATTTTAATTTTCAGCATTTACGCTTAATGCCATTATATCCATACAATTTCTTTGCAACATCACTCAAATGTAAACTATAAATTGAATAGTTTTTTTAACTTCCTTGAGTGTGTTCAAATAGCCTGGGAAAAAATCTGTTTAAATACAAAACTTTATTCAAACAATAATATTTCGATAAATATAATCTCTTTTTTTTTATTATTATTATTAAAAGTTTATCTCTCTCTATTAAAAAAAAGTTACCGCAGCCGCCTCCGCTGTCAAAGGATTGAAAACTGGTTTTTTTTCCCTCTATTCTTAAAGGGTTTGCCGATTAAGTACAGATCGGAATATTACGAGATTTTAACATGGTTTATTTAATATTGTACAGGGGAAAAGGTAGAGAAGTTTTTTTTTTTTTGCTGATGCGGCTATTATTTTAGGATGCATTAAGTGTTAAAGTAAAAAAAAAAGCGAAATGACTTACGAAAGGAGTGTTGGTTTACGATGCAGTCCTTTCTGTGACTTCATGGACCGAAAAGTCAAATCAGGATTATACGAATTGTTAAGATAGTTTTGCCGTCGCACAGGCGATTGACTCTGCGAAAGGAGTGTTGGTTTGCGAAGCAAACCAAATAGGGGTTGGCGAGCAGGGGGCGGAGCCCCTTAGTACTCTAGTTTTTGATCAACTTATGTATGTTGTAAATACATTTTGTCAAAAACATTTCATACTGCGTAATCTTTTTCGATGCAAAGCTTTATTATCTGTGCTAATTTTAACTTATGAAACTTTTAATATGCTTAAATAATCATTTGACGCGGACGAAAGAAAACGAAAGCAAGAACATAAATATTTCGTGGTGTAGAAAATTGAGAAGCATTTCTTTATTGAGTATTTAAGTATCTAATGAAAACAAGACACACATTGAGTTATATTGTAAACTTACGTACAATAATATCTATGTAATGTTGCAAATAATTGAATTGGATGTCTTTAATGTAATGTACTTACTGCGCCAGTCTTCTGAAATGATTCACCAGTTACATGCTGCTAGTAAAAGTATATGGAAATTTAATGGAAGCATCTTTGAGAAGAACAATGAACCATGTTTGGCTTTGAAATAAGAGTTGGATTTGAAACCTAAAAACTAATTGAATGAAATGTAGGGCAAATAAATTCACATTCAATTCTGTATTTATTAACACTGTGTATCAAAGTAATTATTACCAACTATAAGCAATCTTAATCAACATAGTTCTGAGTAAAATATATTAGATTTATGCTTGCAACGTGAAAAAGGAAATAATAATTTTACAGAAAAAGAATGATCTCAAATACCACACCTTCGTAAGAATCCATGAAATGTTTTCCTAGTAATATCCTCGTACGCAATGATAAAGCTCTCAAAGCCAAATATTAAAAATCTCAAAAAACAGCTATGTTGCATAAATCTAAATGTATTTATGTAAAATGGTGTTCATTACATACCTAAATTAAGATGATATTTGTTTCCATTAGAGATAGGGTTAGAATTTTATTTTAAAAAATCACATATTCGCACATTTTTATAAATGGATTGCGAAATAAAATGTTGGTGTGATGGATTGAATTTAAAAATAACGCTCTGTTGTTCAATTAACATTGTTTTTAAAAGTGTTCAATATTGTTTTGCACTATAGTGGGAAGTTTAGCTTTATAATAACGTATAACAAACATATACTATGGTATTGTTTAAGAGTTTATTACCAGGTACACGCGAGTTTTTACATTATAGAAAGTGTTTCTTGTACCATAAACGAGAATACAAATATCGCACTGGGAAAAGTACGTTGAAGCCTTCATTAAACCCAATATAAACCTTTATAAAAAATTCTGGGTCTGAACAGATTTGTAGATTATCATTCAGTTTAGTCAGTCCACCAGTGTTAAAAACTTATTTGTTGTTCTTGTATCCTAGGTAATAGACAACTTATTACTTTTATGAATAATTGCACTAGTCTCCAATGGAAGTAAACTTCCGTTTTCCTCACACTCAAAACGATAGTCTATGTCTAATTAAGACGAAAGACCAAAAACGTTTTTATTTTAAAACATTTAATTTAGGGGCACTACGCATTTAAAAATTAAACAAGACTCAAAAACGTCCTACAACGAGGGCTTTAGACATCCTGAATATCACATCGAAGACATGGCGTCTTCTTTTTCTCCCTAAAAACGATTCCACTTTTATTCTACTTCCAGTTATGGTCTTTAATATTTTTTTATCTTTAATACGTCATGGGTAAAGGATAACAATATAAAAAATTGTTCCTTGCCTAGAATTATTGACAGTTTGGAACACGTTTTTGAATCAGTGGCTGGCCACTACAGGGCAGTTTTCGACCCGGAAGATAAACCACCAGGAGGGTTAAAATACCCATTAAATGGCAGGGGACAGCATTGCGTTTATTCTTGCCGCGAACCCCTTAGAAAGTTCCTGTGTTCAAGAAAGTTTCAGGCATCAAAAATTAGAGGTAATAGTAGTCTATATGAAAACAACCCTGCTCTTGATGAGAGCTTTTTAAATATTCTAACACGCAAAATATGCAAAATTCATTAGTGTATATTTCTTTTCACTTCAATCCCAAAAAGAACCAACGAAGTGACGGACTGGCTAGGATAACTCGGATTCCATTAATATAACCATTTGCCAGTCTCAGGTAACTTCAAATTGTTGAAAGTAAAACAAGTAATTTTGAATAGTGAGGTCAAATCTTGGTTTCTCATATCGCTACTCTGTGTTCCTTTTCTGGACCGAGGCTCATTGTTAATCTTCGCCAATTAATTCATTATATGCATTAAAGGGCCAGAAAAACTGATACACCAGTTTAATACATGGTTAAGTCTCTCAAGGGATCATAAAACTGCAGAAATACTACAGAGCATGAACTCCACGAGTATGCACTAGTATTCTGCTGGCAACGAACATCATACTTCCTGCAGAGCGTTCCTCAATATTGTTGTATTGCGAGGTGTAGGATTTGTGTGTTAAACAGAACGTTAAATGGCATCCCAGATGTGTCGATAACGCCGAGATATGGTGGCTAAGGTGGGAATGGTAAGACCCCAAACTCATGTGTGTTCTTCTAACCATAATTTGACTCGTCTAGATTTGTGGGGCGGCACAGTGTCTTGTTGAAGGAAGGCAAACCCATCAGGATGAAAGCAGGACATGAACGTTTGTAAATCATCAGAAATCATGCATGAATAGAGTTCACCACTCAGACACGTATGAGGTATGAAGAGTTACACTAAAGAAATTCCATACCATTATGGAATCTCTCTCTCTCTCTCTCTCTCTCGCTCTCGCTAGCTCTCACCAGCCTGTACCATCCCCTGTCAACATACGGGATTCATGATTTCGTAGGGTTTTCTCCACTCACTGATCCTTCCTCTTCCCGAAACAGTTGAAAACACGACTCGTCATTCCAGGCTAGAGGCTACTATCATCGGATTCTCAGTGGTAGTTCCCGAGCTCTGGCGAGGCGTATAGCTGCGTGTCGAGTATTTGTCAAGGGTACTCGAGTTGGGCGTCGGCTTCTAAAGCCCCGTATCTTTGAGGGACCGTCGCCCTCGTTCTTGTCAGCCAATGCTGGTCAAGTTCACACAGTCTTTTTACGGTTATACTGTTGTCAGAAGTTACAGGTTTTGCTAGAATTCTTGTATGATACACTCTTGAAATGGTAGCACATAGAAATAAAAACCTCTCTATCCTCGAAATACTATGACCCATGTCACGAGTTCAAATTATAAAACCGCCCTGCTTTAAAAAATTGCTTACATCGTGATAACTTGCCATTCTTACAGTGGAAACAGGTCTAGATGACTTCTCATGTGTCTATTCCTCTGTTTATGCACTGGCAGATGCAACAGTGGAACGCATAGGTGGCGTACAAAAAATAAATTATACTGTCTAAAGCCACATTAGGTTTGTTTTTAGAAATCCATGAATGATGGTGTTTTTGTAGAAATGCCTACAGGACCTCCTAGTTGGGATCGCCCTCCATGAATTTGTCCACTTCCTGGTGGGTCTGTTCGTCACTGTAAACAAATATAAAATTAATATAGGAATATTCAACATTGAGCTTTTATTTAAAGTTGGACGTATACCCTTTCAGACGCCCCGGTTTTTTCTGACTACTTGCACGTTCAGCACAAATCCCTTGAAACGGCTCTCTGCCTATGTAGAGATGTCATTTAAAACTTCATATCAATTTTTTATCTAATTTATCAAATGAATTCAACTTGGGCATAACTAAGGATCATGTCAATAAACTCACGCAATCTCTTGTAAAAACTCAGATGAGTTTAAAGCGTTAAAAAGGCTTAACACGGCGATTTAAATATTCTCATAAACAGTTTTCTCATATCATTGTCTACATAAGTCCTCTTTGAATTTTTTGATGGAAGACCAAGAGAGGAAGCAGATCTTTTCTGAGCAGGGTGTCTGGAACTAACATTTCTCAGACCAGAAGAAAAGCAACATTAAAATGTTTTTTACCAAAGCTTCAGAAGTTCTGATCTTGTGGTCGTAGTAGCATTGGCATGGCACTGGAAACTATCTGCTTAAAAGTATCTCGTTTGAAAAACATTGTTGCAACATAGCTTGCATGTAAAACTCGATGTGAAGGACTGCACAATATTGAATGAAGATTAAGACGATATCCTTTCTTATGTGATTAAATAACGAAATTTTGGAACATACTATTGAACCCAATGACAGAATAGAATTTTTTCTTTTGTAATAAAATTTATCACCGAAATAAATCTATTAATAAGAAAATTATGTTTATTATTTATGCGTGTTGTTAAACTACTCTCCTCAATTCTCTGGAACTCGTTTCATGCAAAAATAGTTCTCTTGGTAGTAAAAATTATTTGTTTCTGTGATTTCACTTGCTAGTTTTGTTATATTGTCTGCTTTTTAAAATAAGAACAGCAGTTACATTCATGGAAATTTATGACACATATTTTTATAAAAATGTTTATTTATTCTTAGTGAAATTATAAATTTTACGATATTTCGCGTGAAATAAATATGTACTGTGTGAACAAAAATTCCACATCTGCAGTCTATTCCAGTACAAGTTAGATGTAATGTGCCTTTGTGCGTATCAGTTCAGATGACGGGCTGAAGGACCAGTATTTATATTAATGCAAATATGGTGTTCCTCGTGTAATTAAGAATACGTGTTCCAAGTACTCAGTGTTTAACTTCCACAAATGAAAGTTTTCTGTTTATTCTACTCTTTTGGAATACGAACTGGATCATGACAGTTCCAAACCCTCTTTTCCTACCTTTACCCTCGGTGAAGATACTATGGCGCACAAACACACTCCCGCCCCCCCCCCCCCTTTACCCAAAATAAAACGAGACACAACAGAACAAAAACATATCCACCAATGAACAATTTGCAAAGTGAGCAACGTAATAACAAAAATTGAAGATCGTTGACAAACGTATGTTTGTCAATATCCCTGTTTATGGATTTGACTGTTGCCATGGTAACAATAACTGTCGATGCCAAAGTGATGATCATGTGTGTGTGTGAATAAATTTCCCCACAGAGTTCTAAACTTAATTCTTGGATTTATCCAACATTTACCAGAACAAAGGAATTTTGAAATGCTATTTTATTTAAATTACAAAAGCCAAAAATTGTGTCATTGCGTTTCTTTTATTTTGGGCTTAGTTGAAATATCTGTGAACACTGCAAAACAGAGTGTTTATAAATTCTCGATCAAACTTCCTTAAAGAACTTTTGCGGATACTTCATTTTTTCATAAAATGATTTTTGTTGGAAAGAAACAGAAAATTTAGTCTGAAACCAAGAATTTATTTCGCCATCTAGTGGAAATTTATTTTCCAAATGAATTTATACTTATTCTCGTATTTTGAAGCCTGGAAGAAGAAGCAGGAAGAAGCAGCTGTTTTGTTGTGATTTGTGATTGTTTGATGTTGCGGAGTGAGAAATGTGGAGATTCTACAAAATGAAAATATGAATTTAACTGCTAGAGCCAAATTTGAGGTGTAGTTTATTCTCCTCGCATTTTCATTGTCTATTAATTTTACAAAGATTTCAAAAGATATCCGTCTTACATATGCCTATCTCAAAAAACTGCGCATTTAATTTCTGCAGTTCAGAGATCTCTATAATGACACAATGCCCTTTGTTTACGATGTCACATTTCTTTGTGACAGATTTATTTTCTTGACCATCTTCAAGAGATATGCCCTTTCAAGAAAACCGAACCTTCAAGAATTCGACTATCTATTTTTCTTCAAAATTAATTTAACTATTTTACAATAACGAAACTTTCTTCAATTCCAAAGATGTGAAATATTTTTATTTT
Source organism: Metellina segmentata (assembly GCA_947359465.1). Lineage (NCBI taxonomy): Eukaryota > Metazoa > Arthropoda > Arachnida > Araneae > Tetragnathidae > Metellina > Metellina segmentata. Next base: position 59,378,978 of record OX375879.1, read on the forward strand.
GTGATGTATTTTTTTTCCTTCAAAAAAGTCCATTAATGTTCAATTTTTTTTTTGTCAATATCACTAAATATTTTAAATTTATTCTTGCAAACTTATAAAATTCTTTGTATTTCAGATTTTAAGATTATAATTTTTTTCAAAATTTACTATTATCTTCAGAATGTATCATGATTATTTCTTAACTAAGTAAGCAGCAGTGATCTTTGAGTTATTTCAACTAGTATTTACTTGAACTGATTTGTGTTTTAGTTGAAAGGTCATTGGTCATTGTTTCATTACCAAATTGTTCATTTGTTATCAAGCATCACATTTTGCATATTTCATTCAAGTAAATCATGATGAATTGCATGTGATAATTTTATGCTACCTGTTTTTTTGTGATGTGAAGGAGTGCATAATTTTTATTGTTTTACAGTTATATTTTGTGTTCTGCTATTATTTCTTGTTGGTAAGCAGTAGTAGTTTTATTTCTTGAAAATCATTAAAACTTGCTCTGGGAAATTTTGAAAACTTCATTCTGTGGAAAATTTTGATTTGATAAGTTTGTTACTGTTTTTCTTTGGAAATGTGTTGATTTTTATTATAAAAGGCCATGAAATATATTTTTCTGTACATTTATTATATATTAAGAATGTTTTTGCTTTGAAATTGTAATGTAGTGCTCCTTCCACAATTTGATAATAAAACTAATTCTGAGTAGAAATTTAATTTAATAAATGTATTGATTTCAAGAATTGTTTTTCATGCTTTTGAACTAATTTATTTAAAAATTATTTTATGATAAAAATAATCTGCTAGCAATATTTAAATTTTCTTTTGTTATTTTCCTTACATTTTCTCACTTATCACATCACTGAAAAACAGTAACAACTAGATGCACTTTTTCCTTACAGGCACTGTATAGTCAATTACTAACCAACTGGAGAACACATTAGTTATATTACTAATTGTTTGGAGAATGTCACAATAAATAATGTTTAATTCTATTATTAAATAAACGTATTAGAATATTTGAATTATATTTGTACTGACAGCAATCTTTCTGTGAATTACAAGAGCACTTTAGAATAGTATTAGTCTTGATTATAATCAAATCATTGATTAATTCTTAGAAGTCTTTCTGTTTCTTTTCTAAAGAAAAGGAAACTATACAAACAAACGTATGTACCTTACTTTTTAAAGAGTGTAGTTTATCGCATTTAACAAAATGAGAATGGAGGGATTAATCTGGATTCAATCTGCAATTTATATGATGGTAATTTGTTATAAATAAAATAAATTATCTTCTAGTTGCTGCTCACCTTTGTTCCAATTTCTCTAGACTATTTGGTGTATATAGAAGATTTTGTTTTAAATTTAGGATGATTGAGGACTTCAGGATGGAAACTTCATCTGATCACATTATTTACATATTTAATGACTGACAGGAAGTTCTGCCTAGTTCAAAATTTATCCAATTTATTAAGTTAAGGAATTTGTGAAGTGCACCAAGCTGTCAAACCTCAGTGTGAGCCTTAGCTTCAAAGTAATATGGTATTTGATATTTTGAAATTTCCTGGGTTTGTTTCTCAGCATTGTTACCCCTTTAAGTTTTTTAATTCCAACAAAGAAACTTCTGCAAAGAATTTTGAAGGCTTAGAATTCTTTATGTACAAGTCTGATAGGTTTTTGCAGATGCTTTGTTTGTCTCTAATTTATTGGTTTACATGTAGCAATCAAAATTGTCTGCAGTTTTTTTTCATATGAAATATTTTATTTAAATTATAGATTTATTGAATGCATTTTTAGCAGAACCACCTTCTGAGCTTAGCAAGAAGTGGTTTTTAAACATCTTACAACGAATAGTTTTTAGAGATGGGAACATCAATATATTTAGTTCACATCAGTCTTATACACTTAGATAGCTTATATTTTGTTAAATTTATTTAGGTGTCCTGATTTATTTTAATTTCTAAATGTAGATTTTTATTTCAAAATTACTTCAACCTTTCTTTGTATAAATTATTTCTTAGAATACTGGATTGTTTTTGCGATCTCAGATGAATTTATGAGGTATGGATCAGAATTCTACGACTGGAAGATAAATCATGTTAAAAAAAATTAGAAAAATGGCAAAGGTATGTTTGAGGCTTGGTGTTAGTAATTGAAAATGTGTAAAGAATTTTTGTTTATAAAGTTCCACTTTTAAGCTTCTTGTTAGAGTTTCGAAGGCTTTCCAGTATTTAAAACCATCTTGCAAATTTTCAGCTGTATTTAATTTGACTGCATAATCATCATTATTTTTAGTGTAATATTCCAGATATCCTTATTTACTTTTTATAGAATTAAATTATTGTAAAAATCATTTGTGTTGTGATTTATTTATAACCTTGCCTTCGAAATTCTACCACATTATTTTATGGTGCTTTTTATTTTTAGTATTCTGCTTGCTTTAGTTGGTAATTGCTTTTTAATTTACTAAGTAGATTTTCTTTTCTCACATCAGTACAAATGTTATTCATTTATAATTCCAATTCAAATCTACTGTTTAATGTTCTTTATTTTTTAAATCTTAAAAAATTGAAGAAACGGTACTTTTTTTTAATTTATGCTTGTTGGGCTTTATGGAAATGCTTTCTCTGAGATTTATTGTCTGCTTTTATTTTTTATTAACAAATTGATTGAACGCTTGTTCACTTTTGAACTGTCTTCCTATGTTTGTATAATTTCTAATGCATGTTTTTAAAGGCAGATTTCTGGGATTCAGATATTATTCAATTTTATAAACTACATATTTTATTATGTGTTAAATAATTAGAATTTTAATTCATTTACATAACAAGAATGCTCACAACTTCGATGTTAAGAGAAAATGCACTAATGTTGCTAAGAAAAACAACAATGTAAATGAAGGTTACGTATTGAAGAGAACAGTTTGCAGTTGACAGCAAGGGCTTCAACTGATCTTCATAAGTTAAATGAAGCAAATAACTTTTTTTGACCATTGGCCTTTTCAATTCTACCCTGACATAAACTTTGTGTTGGCAGTTTGTAAATTCCAGGATAGGTAAAAAGATTATAAAGTTGTGGACTAGGGCTTTCATAAATAAACAAACGACTGAATGGTTGGATAATTTCATCTTATGTACTGAATCATTTCCCTTTCCAAAATATCCAAAAGTACTTTGAGAACCTATTGGGAACATTAGTTACTAGACTACATGTATCCTATCCCAATGAAAACAGGGATTACTTTGGTTCAGTGGGTTAGCCAACAGCGCCAGCAACCGGTGAGTTATAGATTGCACTGGTTTTATTCCTCCTTGGTTGTATTTCTCTTTTCTGTGTCAGCAAAACCGTTCCTCATGCAAATCCATTTACTTGATATTGTTTGGCACAACTTGTGCCATAATATCCAAAACCAACCCTCTGAAAAGTCTAAGTTGAATTTTAAAAAAGATTAGGATGCATCACACTACACACATATAAGCATAAAACTTTGTTTAAAAACATTTTACAAAATTTTAAATAGTTTTTTTAAAGTTTTACCCTTTACTCTGTGTTTAGCTTGTAGTTGTACTTAATTATTGTACTTAAAAGATGCTTAATTTAATGTACAAGTATATGTTTTGTTTGATCCTTAATATATGTTCCATTTCTATTGTCATCACAAAATTTATCGGTAATCTGAAATTGCAGTTACAGTACCTATATTAAAAATGTAAACAGACGACCAGACCTTGAAAAGGCCTGAATTTTCATTTTTAAGGGACCTTAATATAAGTTACAGGTCCTCAAAAAATGTAAAAAGGCCTTTTTTTAAAACACCATATTTATTTCATTTGCATTCAAAAAGCCCAAGAGCAATGACAGGTAACTTGAAACAGTTTTCACAAATCTCATCACATGCAGGTCTTTCCTTAAACCCACTAAAATCATTATGAATGGCATTACTTTGGACAAGTATCATTACTGGGTCTGAAATACAGCATTATCACAAAAAAGTTTTTCGCCTCTGCATTAAAGTTAATTAACCTTGATATTTTAAATGTAGCCTTAAAAATAGTTATTGTCTTTATAAAACAGCAATTTCTCTTTTGCTTAGAGTGAGAACTCGAAAGCTATAAATTAGTTAGCAAGGAACTTTAATATAGTCAATGCATCAAAATAAGTCCAAAGAATACACACGTAAGAAGTCATTCACTAACCACCGAGTTTCAAATTATACGTTAAATATTTGAATGTGTATTATGATAATCATTATCATGTAGAACATGAGAAATATTACAATTTAGTGGCATTGTGTTGCATGCATAGTGTGATTCAGTTTCTGCAAGTTTAGTTAGTGTTTTTTTTTATTTGAACCTTACTGATCAAGAGCACTTGAGCTATTTGTGAAATTAAAACTTTATTATTATAACCAATAAATCTGGCCAATTTCTAGGTGATTAGTCTGATGTACTTAAAAAAAATGAATGTTATCTCGTAAAAAATAACAGTTGCATAGTGACCCAGTGCCAAAAAAAAGAGCTTTTAAGGGTTGAGAATTAAATGATAATACTTTTGTTTTGTTTTTTAACTAACTTAATATAAAATTCTATATTTATGTACATTTGTAAGATTTTTGCTTGTAATTTTCTTCTTTTTTTGCTCTCTTCCTTCACTGCTGCTTACTAAAGATTTTATTTATTTCCCTAATGTCTTTATGTCTGCATAAATTTTGTTGTTAGTGATTGATTATTTTATCTTCAAAAGAAGTGTCTTACTCACAAAAAAAAGTTTAACTTTCCATAAAACTTTTTTTAATTAAACATAATTGTGCTATGTGTACAATTATTTGAACTTTTAGTGCTTTCATTTTTTATGTAGATTAATATTCTCCAAAACAATGTCATAGTTAATTAAATCACAAAATGGTTTTACTTTCAGAGTTTACATGGGAAATATATTTTTTATTCTCTTAAACGTAAATTTGATTTTTTATTTAGATCTGCAAAGTCCTCGCAGAGGAAGACGCTCTCATAAATAAAAAGCTTCCGAAAGAACTTTTGTTGAGGTATGTTTAAAAAGCCTGTCTTAATACAATATAAAGCATATATTACACTAACATTGTTTCTAACTATTTTGTACTTCAAATGCTAAATGACAAAGCATTTAACTGGCATTTTTTTACAGCTCATATTTTATTGATTTAAAATAATTAAAGTAGACTATCTAATCAAGATAAATAAATTTTAGAACAAGTAGACATTGCAAATTTACAAACATGACCCCTTCTCATTGTTCATAACTTATGAAATTTGGTACTATGCAAAATTCTCATGCTTTTTACATCTGAATTGTATTACATTTTCAATACAATTTCAAATTTGAGTAAAACATTTAAAATCATTGACTGAAACTTAAACTAACTAAGTAGCCACTTTAGGATGTGTTGACATTAATCAATAGGTATCACGGTATGTAAATAAGATGCTCAGATGTCAATACCTTAGTATATTCTCCCTATACTATATATGCTGCTTGCATCACAAATGAGATGAAAAGATTTTCTAATGTACTTATTTTCTAATAAACAAACAAAAAATTATAAAAAGTATATCTTTGACAGTACATATTTGTTATATTTTCAAAGTTTTTGATACTTCAATTCAGAAATTTAAATTAGTGGTTTTAATTTAATCACTCGTTGTTCAACAAGAAAATGTTCTATGCTCAACAAAGGATTATCAATAATGATCAGTTTTTCGTATTTTTGTATGACCTTTCAATGATAGAATCCTTGAAACATCCATTCCTGACTAAGAATTCTTCAATTTTCTTTCCGGCAATTTTTTCATAGAATAATTAATAATCCTAGAATAGAATAATTTCATCCTAGGATATATTTAAAATGTTAATTTTTCTGAATCAATAAGTATTTCTTATCCTTGAACATTGAAATTATTAGAATTTTAATGTTCTGAAAGAATGAGGGATTCTTATTGGAAGATAAAAACAGGAATATGCCCTCAATAAAAGTTAAATGTAAATGTATTTTAATGCCAAAGTATAAAAAACATACATGGTGCTTAATACCCCCTAAAATTACAAGATACCAAACAGTGGAAAATATACTGATAGCTAATACATGATTGAATGAAGTTATTCTTAAATAGACACTTAAATTTATATTTAAACATGCATGCATAAAATGACAACATGCATATATATAATGACTTATAGTGCTTCTTTACTTTAATTTTTTGGTAATTTCTTTTCATTCTAGTAACTTTATAAATCCATTTCAATGCTATATTTTATTTTTTGTTTCTTCCATCTGCTTTAAGTGAAATATCTCAGTAAAACTGCCATTTACGAATATATTAAGACTTTTCTTTCAGAAAAATTACAAGGTTTTTGTTTTGAGGCTTTGGATTTATTTCCTTAAGTCATTCAACTTTTCCATCCTTTTTCTCATAATGCAATTTCTTACAATCAATCTGGAAAGAGTTTACAGCCTATTTTATTCAATTCCAAAGTATGGACTTGTCCTACTATATCCGCACATCTTTATTACTGTATAAAACATTTGTATAATTATTCTAATGGAAAATGTGTTCCAAATTGTGTACAGTTATTGGTCAAACCTATTTGTACTGAAGTATCAGCAGGAAATATTTAGCTTAGCAGTTTATCATTCAGGTTTCAAGATAATCGGTACTCAGATCTACTCTATAATTGGTGCACATTAACTCTAAACTTCTCCTTGAAACTGAATCTCAAGGGATTCAGCAATTTCTTTTTCTCACTTAACATTTAACCTACAAAAAATGCATACAAAGATGAAAAAATCATAACATTCAGATTTATTTTATGTAATTTTTTTTTCCTTTAAATCATATTTCAATTAATTTGTTTCCTCTGTGTACTTACACTTGTTGGTTTGATACATGCAAATTGTTGTAGTTTCAAGATAGTAATGATGTATGTTAAACGTCTTTCATTTGAAGGGCTAAATATGGGCCTTGTGCCATAAAACCCCAAAACATCAACCATCTGATATTTTAAAATAAAAATCACTGGATTTAAATCGATCTGGTATAAATCAGCATACCCTAATGCATACAGTTCACTTTGCTTATTTACAAAATAAAGTGTAATTCCATTCAAAGTTAAAATTATTTCTTCATATCCTTTTTGCTATACATTATTTGGAAAATTCTAATAAGAAAATCTGAACAAATTGTACGATTCTTGTCTAACCTAATTACTAGATTATACACAATCCTTTGCTAATTGGTACAATTCCTTATACAGGATATTTTCCTATCTCGATGTTGTATCATTATGCAGGTGTGCCCAAGTCTCCAAGGTAATATATGTTTTTAAACCTTATTGTGAAGTTATGAGAGTGAATTAATTTGTATCACCTTACACAATTTATCCATACTAATTGCCTTGTGCACCGTGAGACAAAATGTTAATAGTGATATCCCACTGGACTCCCAGAATGTCTTGAAAAATCTTTATATTATAACTCTTATAATTGTGTCTTGTTTTTATATATATATTTGAAATCATCAGTTCTTTTGTAGCTTATTTAAAGTCATGAAAGTACAAAATCATGATCTTGCAGTATAAATAATATAAATAAGTTTACTCACTACTGAAAACTAAAAAAAACTTTTATTTCATATTAAAATATTCCTTTAACAAATGTCTTTTCAGTGATCAATCATCGTAGTTTTTATAAATTGTATCCATTCACACGTTTAAATTTTAAATATTAGTTATTTTTATAGCATATTTACTGTCAGGAAGAGACAAAATTATAATTTTACTACTGTTATCTAATTATAACCATGATATAACCAAATTTACTTTCTCTTAAAACTAAAAAAGTTTTCTTATTATCTTTCAAATGTTTCTAACAATCTGTTTTTATGCAGTTAAAATGTAAGCTGCATGTGTAATGTGTGGTCTTAATATATGTGTACTTTTGGGCCGAAAATTGATAATTTTTCTGTACCATTTATGACTTATCATAAATCAATAACCTTTACTCGTTATTGAATGGAATTTTATAGGTTCTGTAATAAAGTACTAACTTTAAAAAATTAATAAAATATTTGTAATTCAGTTAAAATATTTTTTACAACAACATAAAATGTGAACACAAAAATAAAAATAATTATTTGCCTAACCTTTTGCTTCCCACAAGATAACTTTTGAAATACATACAGAAGAATCTAAATTTTAATGTCAAATTAAAGCTAAATAATACCTTTATTCAGCAAACCTCAAAATTTAAAGTTTTCTAGTATCTCAATATCTAAAAAAATTAAACCATAAAAAATTTAAATTATTGAAATTTTTGTTTATATCATGCTATGTATTAAAATGTATGCATCTAATTAATATATTTGAGGTTCACAGTATTAAGATCTATACGTAGAACATACATGTGTAATATTATAACTCTACAATCATAATTTTTTTTTATATATAAAATTGCGGGAAAGTGTAAAAATCCGAAACTGAGAAAATCAAGTTTAAAGATTGAAGTTTTATTATGTAAAATATCATAAACTAGCCACTGTGTGCAACGCCGTGATGTAAGGTATTAATCTGGTGTAAAATTTTCCGCAGGTTTAAAATCCGTTGAAATTTTTAATCTATCTTTAGCGATTCTGACATTTTACGAAATAGAATTAACAATCCCTGTCAAAATGTTTTTATTTGTTGCTCTCATTCCCTGAAATTCAATAGGACAGGAAATGTAATTTGTTTCTTTTTTTTTTAACATGAAGAGCAAAAGATGCAATCTGTTTCACATGATGTCACAATCTCTTGCGAAAATATAAAAGATATATTCGATTTTAAAATGATTCATTCAAAGAAAATCAAAATTTTAGGTATTGATCTAAAGTAAAATTTTCCGCAGATTTCAAATTCGTTAAAAATTTTTACTCCATCTTTAACGGTTTAGGAGATTGAAAAAACAACTAAATGACTCAATTAAAGATTGTTAGTTTTTATTGTCTTGTTGGAAAATCAATCCTCAGCTCAAAGCGGAAACAAAAACGATAACTTTCTCTGCGATGAAAAAAACTTGGCATAGTTCCAAAGGCTGATGTAAAGGTCACGTGGGTAAAAAAGTCTAGATTCTGATGTTTCTTCTTTCGCGGAAGAAAGGCATTGAAAAATCAATGGAGAATACAAATATAAAATTTAATTATAAAACTTCTAGATTCAATTTTAAAATTTGCCGAGACCCAAAAATTGCAAAAAATTCGGACTATCTGTGTGCCAAATCTCATTGCTGTAAGTGCTATTGAATCATCAGGATTTTGCGGCAAGAAACAGACCAACAAACACTTCCTTTTATAATAGTAGAGATATCAGGGTTTATAATGCTCCTGCTCCATATGTAGGACCTTCTATTTCCGCAAAATGCTCATTTAAAGCTTTTTTTCTTTCATTTAAAGCTTTTTTTTTCTTTTCTTCTATGAGCCCTACGGGCCTCTAGTGTTGATGATCTACATTAATTTCTGCACTTTTCAAACGTGCCAAATCAGATATTTTAACAGAAGTAACAGCAAAATGTCCTACATGCAGGCCAAGACATTTCATAATGCTCAGATGACCTGCCATTCCATCATTAAAAATTACTAATGCTTTGTTTACTGAAACATCAACAACAGTTTTAGACGATCCTGATGTTTTCGGACAATATTTCCAAACAGTGGAGTTAAGACTCATTAGCATTTTGTGTCTTGCCTCCCAAACATTTGTTTAACAACTTGAGTGCTGATAGTTCTGCAAATGTAGGTTTATTGCATTCATTACAGGTATTGGCACAGTTTTCTTGTGTATGTAGGAAACACTAGTGTCAAATTGGATCGTTGATACTCACACCATGACGTAGGACCAAGAGGGCAGATGTAGTGCATAGGTGTGGTATCTGAAGACCTATTGTGGCAATAAATTGCCCAAATGGCTTTTCGCATGTCTTCAATGGAACTATTGTTATCACGGATAGCATTTCCTAATAAGAGGTAAATTTGTTGATCAGTTTATCCGTTAATCAGTTTTTTCCGCTGATGCCTTTACAATCCGACAGTTTTTTGTCACGATTTAATAATTTTAGTTTACGCAGTCTAGCACCCATACGCTTCTGAATATGTCCAACACATTCTACTTTTTCTACAGCATACGGTGCAGTACGTTGGAGCTCTAGAATTGTTTTTGTATTACCATCCCCGATATATTTGACATACTTCATGTCTCGGAAAGGGACCTTTGAAATATCTTTTTCATTCCATCCACTTCCATATTACAAGACGAGCCTTAATGGTTTTTAACACAGTTTGCTTGATGGTTCAATTTCCAATCTTCGTACGCTTTCCCACATTTTGAGCCTTTCCAATGATCACACCAATACAATACGATGAAAGGGCTTCAACATCCAGCACCTTTCTCGTGACATCCCCTATTACGCTGCAAACACCAATTGGAGAGGTATGACAGCGTGTTTTCCATGTTCCGTCACCTCTGATTCATATTTCGTTATTTTCTGCAGCTGAATTTTCTTTGTGAACTGCCTGCTTCATTGAATCAGTAGCCACTTCAAAACTGCCCAATTTGATTCTTTGCAAAATCCTATCGTATGACTTTTGGGTTACAGGTAAATTCATTGCTGTGCAAAAATTTTTAATCCCACATAGACCTGGGCCTACTGTATGCATTGCTTACATTATTTGAGTGTTTATCTCATAATCATTTTTCTTGGATTCAATTACTGGCGAGCTTTTTAAAGTTAATGATGGGCTACATGATTCACATTCAATGATGAACTCTGACACGAGTCCATACATAATTCTTTCCTTCAGAACTTCTTTAGATCTGCAGTGGCAGCATGTCAAGTTCTGACATTAAAATTTTCATGTTCACAAGTCTATCCATCTTTCTGTTTAGGAATATTAATTTCTTGATCCTCACAGCCTTCCAAGCGTATTTTTTTTCGCAGATGTACTCCCACAAGAAACATCTAGTTTGGACAGTTTCTCTTGGGAATGCTGATACCCATGAAATAGATGTTTCTTTTGGAAAAAATCGATCTGCTTTGCTTGACATTTGACCAGGATTTATAAAAATACTTTTTTTTTTCAATCACAAAAAAGGAACAAAAAATTGCAACGTCTTTTGAAAACTAAGACAGAAGAGAGCACATGAAAGCAGCAAGTATAACATTTGTAAACAAGAGTGGTGTTGACTAGAGTTGTGTGGAGTTGAACAATTCCTTCTCTAATATTGTAAAAGGAAGTGTTGGTCTGTTTCTTGCAGAGAAAGTCCTGACAAATCTATAGCACTTACAGTAATGGGATTTGGCACACACCAAATTTTTTCCAATTTTAGGGTCGTGGTGAATTTTAAAATTTAATCTAGAACATTTTAAAATGAATTTAATGAAATTTAATCATTATTGAATGCAACGGCACAGAAAAAATCACAGATTAAAAACAAAAAATTAAAAAATTATGATTTTCTTTAAATAAATCATTTTTAAATTGAATATATCTTTTATATTTTCGCAAGAAATTGTAGCTTCACATGAACTTTGCTTTCCGAAAATAAACAGATTGCATCCTTACGTTTAAAAAAAGAAACCAGTTACATTTCCTGCCTTATTCCATTTCAGCGAATGAGAGCAAAATTAAAAAATATTTTGACTGAGATTGTTAAGTTCTTTTTTTGATAAATCGGAATCGTTAAAGATAGATTGAAAATTTCAACAGATTTTACCTTACCAGATTAATATCTTATGGCACGGGCAACGCTGGGCTAGCCACGCAGGGGCTAGTGTTAAATAAATGTATTACACAATTTGGCAGAGTGGCTGAACATAAAATAATTTCAAGATACTTTCCATACCGAAAGTAACTACATTCAACTCACTATCACAAGGTCAGTCAGTGTTGACATTTATGTTTTTTATTGCTGTATGCATAATTTTTTTCGGATTTTGATGCAGTTTTTTTTTAAATGGTCCCAACATTCCAAATTATTTTTTATAAATGCTTTTGAAAATTCGATTTTTTTGAAGGAAAAAAGGTACTATGTCCCCTTGGCAAAAAGTAAAATTTCTAACTAGAAATAATTTTTGCTTCACACTATTAAAAACAGACATCCTTATAATAATGTGATTCTTTATTTAATCAGATGTTTTGAGGTATGAAAATATTTTAGCTCCTTGTAAGCTTGTGATTTATTGGGTTATCATTTACTCTCGTGTTGTGTAAACTGCAGCTATTTAGAAAAAAGCATTAGGATAGTTACTCTTCATTGATAATGCTGACAGAAATTATTATCTAATTAAACTTGTGTATTATAAAATACATAATGTAGTCTAATGGATATGCTGTCATGGTTTTATTTTTTTGTAAATAAGTTGGAATCTAAATCTGTAATTGTAAAAATGTGTCCTTATATCTCGACTTTTGTTGAAAATATTTTGACTTGTTTTTTGTGACTTTCTTTATATCATGGGACATGTGGGCATGTAATGTACATGAAATGTTTATCCTTTCATTAGCCAAGTAAAAGTTCTTGACAATTTGTCAAGAATTTTGGCTATACATCATCTCCAAAAGAAGATAATGTATTATGCTAACTGGAGCTGAACAATTACTCAGTTCTCATGATGTGTTGACAGATTATTAGATTTGTGGAGAAAATATTTGCTACCCACTTTAGTAAACAAAGTTTTTATTTTTTATCATTAAGTTTTGTGTATACTGTGGTTTGTATTATTTCATTCACACAAAACAGAATCTGAAATTTATGTCTAGTGCAATGATATAATATAACCCTAATGTTACAGCAATGGAACATACTTGCTCTGGATGGCAGTAATTGGCAAAGAATTGACCTGTTTAACTTTCAAACTGACATAGAGGTATTTAGTTTTTGCTATAGATATAAATGTTGTAAACTTTTTAACTTGAATTTCACTGTACAATTTTTTTAACCTTAATTAGAAATGTTTGCTATGATAACATAAATAGCTCCACAAGACAATTACAAAAGTATCCAACCTGATGACTTAAAATTATATAGTAAGCCAAGAAGAATTTAGTATATCATTGCAAGTTCTAGTTTAAGTGTATTTTTTTTTTCAACTTAACTGGAATTTATGCAAATGACAAAGAATTGAGGAATTTATACTTGTTCTTTCTTGTTCTATTTCTTTATTGCATTAAAAATTTCCATTGTGTGGTATTATTAAGTGCTTATTCTGGGACTCGTATGCTCCTTATTAGCCAAAACTGAGAGCTATTGCTACATTTAGACCTTGTGTCTGAACATGACTGCCTTGTTATACAACTGCATCCCATTTCTTGGTTAAACAGTCTTTTATACAACCTCTGCAATCTTCAGGAGCATATGGACTGCATACACCTGCTCTGACATCCTGCATTCTCTTCCACTTCAATGTGGGAAGAGAGGGACCAAATGGGTCCATAGCCTTTTTTGTCTGTTGCCATTTGCTCTTATTTATTTTAATTGTATGACTTCAATCAGTCTTATATAATCACCCACCATTGAAAATAAAAGAATGTGCATGTCCTTTTCCAAAAGTTTTGTTTCAAACAGGAGAATAATAGGGATGGAAACTTGTTTAGTTTGAAATTCTGCTTAGTACTTTATTCAGGGTTCTTATGGGCTTTAAAAGAAATGATTTTTTTAATTTTAGTTATTAATATTTCTTTAAGTCTTTTAAAAAATTTTGAATCTACAAAAACACTGCATATTTTATTTTACCTGCATTGAAAAGCAATAATCAATGGCATGTGAACTTGGAGAAGTAATTTGAGAAGTTTACAATATCCCATCCAATATAGATCTTCTATTATACTTGCTAAAACGAATATTTATGACACTTGACTTTGGACAAATGTCATTCAAGATCCCCACTGGTCAGGGAAAACCTGGAATTGTCAGGGAATTTAATTTTGTCTAAATAAGTCAGGGAAAATTACGGATTTTCGTCTCACACCTGGAAAATGATTGATCACAGATGTTTTGAAGAAAAGTAGGCAATACGATTTGTACAGTTTCATATCACTTTATTTTATGAATAGAATTTTTCAACCAATTTTAAAAGCAGCTAATATTTAACATGTAAAGAATTTTGTTTTCGTCCTCTGTCTTCAATTGATGAATTTAATGTGCATGATACTTTGAATCGCAAATTGATTTGAGTCAACTATGTAGTATTATTTGAACAAGTTATTTTATTACAAAATTACTTTTATTTTGTATATTAATTTTTACAGTGTATAATTCTTAAATTGATTTTTATTATTGGCTAGTGACTGCTAAATTATTTCTTGGTTTTTCACCTTAAAATGTTGTGAACTGCTTAAGTAGTACCTGGAATTTTGTAAAAAATTGTCTGAAAACTCAGGGAATTTTATTTCTGAAATAGAGTGTAAGCCCTGGTCATTGCCAAGTCTGAAATCCAACCATAGCACTAGTAAAAATTTCTTCCCCTGAGCTTTCACGGGTCAATCCACTTTTTGTTCCATGTTAAATGGGTTTTTTTTTTTTTTTTTTTTTTTAAATTTCTAATGGCAAGATAAAGTGACAATATCTTACAAAACGATCACAAGAATACAAAACAGTAAGAGAAAAAAGTCAGTATCTCATCAGCAAGGCTCTAGCACTCCAGTAGCATCTCACCTCGGAGACCCCACACAGAGCTGGACATCCTTGGATATGGGACCTGTCCATAATTTCATCCTTTTTGCAGAGTGGGCATTTAGGACAGTCATAAACGCCAATGCGGTGTAGATGGTTTGCAAGGCAGTCATGCCTCACTGCAAGTCTAAATTCTGTGACCGCTCTTTCACAAGGATGTTACCATGTTAAATGTATCCTCAAAAAGATGTTCTAAAAAAGCCTTAATTTTTTTTTTTGCTTAAAAGATAGGAAACCCTGTTATTTTTTCCCATTATTGAATGATAGTAAACCATATAAAAACATAGTATACAGAAAATATAAATACTACTCATACTTTAGTAGCTTTACTGGAAATTTTAATGTCTGACCTTTCCATGAAATTATCAGTCCTGAGCTGTCAAATTTGTGTTCCATTTACCTTTTTTTTATATTTCACTAAATTCTGTGAAACTCTACAGGGTGATGTTGTAGAAAATATTTCCAAAAGATGTGGAGGTTTCTTGAAGAAATTAAGTTTACGTGGCTGTCAAAGTGTTGAGGATGCAGCTCTAAAGTAAGAATATTACAATTTTTACTGACGTACTGTAAACATTGATATTGTTTTATCATTTTATTGGACATGATAATGTATTTTCTTTTTAATACGAGAATTAACAATGTTTTAACTGCATACATAGTCTTTATTGTTATATCCCATATACACCTTGGAAAAATTTTGATTTGTTCAATCAAAATCTAACTAATTTGAAAAGTGAATGTTTACATTTATTAGGTAATGTTTATTTTTGTTTATGACAGTCAAAATCTTTTGACAGTGAAGCAGACTGGTATGGGGCAATTACTTTCCAAATGTCAGTGAACTAAAATGTTCAAGTAATGCTCGTGATAGTCGTATTTATTCATTTTATAAGCTAGTGTTAAATAATTTCAAAGTAAGACAAGGATTATTTATTGAGTGATAGTTTAACTAGAGAGATTTTTTTTTTGCAAAATATATATTTCATTTTTCCAGAAACCTTGGTCGTTAGCAATGCATTTAATAATTTTTTCCAAAGAAAAATTTGTAATTGCATTATATTTTTAGTTTAAGATAATTTTACTGAAAGACTTAATTTGTCATTTTAGAACATTTGCACAGAACTGCAATCATATTGAAGAACTTAATTTGAATGATTGTAAGAAGCTTACAGATAGGTAACTATTTTACTCTTTGTTACTTTTGTTTTTGTAATGTACTAGTGTGTATAGTTTAATTATTTGAACTATGAATGTCTTATGTAATAACATTATGTGTGTGTTGTATTTTAAAGAACTATGTAGGCCACAAACACTGAAACCAAAAAAAAATGCTTTTAATTATACCTAGTCTATCAATATTCTATTTTTAAACATTGTTTCACAGTGCAACAGTTTAAACTTTAACCGAATTAGATCCTCAATATCAGAAAATTAGATACTGGAAACCTTTTTATGTATTCCCTAATCTACGCAATCAAAATATGTGTATTATCAAGTACGTTAACCTCATATATCATCTGAAAGACAGTAAATAATCTTTATCTCTGCAGTCAAACAGAATAGGAGTTGCATCAAGGGTGCATGCACCTTATACATTGCTGCTACTAAACCAAAGATAAATTGTTTTTATTACTTTACTTGGCTACCATTGAAAGCAGAGTATGAATGTTCACTGGCTGGTTGGAAACTTTTGCCATGCTCTTGATTATTTGGTACTTTTAAGTACCCAGTATGTATTAATATGCATATACATTAATCAAGAAAATATTTTATCTAGCATCAAGGAAATATTTTTATACGGTATTTTACTTTGGCTTGCTTCTTAAACAGCATTTGTTAAAATCCTAACATGAAAATATCCAATAGATAAACAAAAATAATACACTACTGCAATGTGTTGGTGTTACATATCCAATAGAAATTAGTTACATTTTTCTTTACAGACAAATTAGCTCAGAAATATGCATTCAGATCTGAACAGGACATCTTGTTTGCCGTCCAAAGCACTCTTTTTTTAGTTTATGAAACCTACTTATTTTTAGATACCAATCAAATTATTTTTAGATTGCTAATCAAATCAAACAACCTTCTTGTTGTAGTCCATGGTATTTAAATAGAACAATTTCTACTGTATCTGTAAGGAACAAAATATTTATATTCTATATAATTTATACTCGAACTGTTTAATCAATTTAATTTTGCTTTTTAGATATCAATGGTTGTAAATACATTACTTTTAATTTTTAGCACTTGTCTGAGCCTTAGCAAGTATTGCCCTAAATTGCTTCATTTAGATGTAGGATCTTGTTCACAGATCACAAATTCATCTTTGAAGGCAATTGGGTAAACAAAATTTTGTATTTTATTGATAGTAAATTTTATAATCTCTAATTATCTCCTTTAGTAGTAAGTTATATTTTTGTGAATACGAAATCCAGTTCCATACTCGAAATTTTGCACATTGCAGCAGGATTGCCTGAAGACTGTACCTGTTCAATTGTGAAAGTTAAAGAAAAATTATTTTGAATGTAAATAAATCATATTAAAAATGATAAGGTGAGACTAGTGGATGGTGCAATGAGTGTATGGCTGAAATTGGATGTTTTTACTTTTAGTATTACTAAATAGTTCAATTTTTAATTAGAAAATTTGTATCCCAATTACTATTTTTGTTTAATGGACATCTACTTATATTCTACTATTCTTGTTCCAGTGTTAATTTTAGATAGTTAAGTGTTTTGTTAATTACATTTCTATTTCAAATTATTTATGGTGTGTAGTTATGAATCTGTAAATGATGGTTATGATCAGTACATTCAATATGAATGTGATTCTATTTCCAACTGTTTTGGAATGTATAGCTTCGTCAGTTTCTAATGGCCGAATGTAGAATTTTGAAAACATTGATAAAGTTTGATTTCAAGAATTTCACTTTTGGAGTAATGAAAAGTAATTTTTCTTACTTTAGTCTTTTACTTGTGTTTATTTACTGAATTTGAATCATCTGGACAAAGTTCTGTTTATTTTATTTATTTTTTCAGAATATATATTTTTTTACTGCATTTGTGTCAGAAACAAATTTGTTACTGCATCAAACATTACAAAGACAATAAATTCTGGTGTACAGTCTAGAATAAAATAAATTATTTGGAATATGACTAGAAAATATGTTAAAATCGTACCACTATGATACTACAATCATTTGGATTAGGGTTCTTTCATAGCTAAATGTAATTTGCTTCTGAAATCTTTCATTTTACAATAGTTCTATTGTGTTGAAAAATCCATTGATTAAAATAATTGTGATGTGCTCATCACACACTAAAGTAATCGTGTGATGCAAATTATAGAAATAAAACTAACTTTTAATTAATTGCTTTGAAATTATTGAACATGTTCCAGTACCAAAGACAAAATTCAGTTGTAATAACTGTATTTTGTGTTTATTGCAATAACATTTTTCATGTCATTTGCAACTCTTTATTCGATTCATTTTGGGGTTTCTAGTGAAGGATGTCCAAATATGGAGCACATCAACATATCCTGGTGTGACCAGGTATCTATGAGTGGTGTAGAAGCTTTAGCCCAAGGATGTCGAAAACTGAAAGCTTTTATATGCAAAGGTTGCTCATTGGTGGGTGAATTTCTATTTATGAACTTTTCTGTATATTCCCCATGTTCTTCGACTGGCTAATTATATGGGTATAATCATTGTTCTTTATTAGATTGGTGATGAAGCAATTCATGAGTTGACCCATTTTTGCCCTGATCTACGAGTAATAAATTTACTTGGTTGCAATGTGAGTATCCATTGTCTTTATTTATACTTTCTTAAAAGTTTTCTATATTTCTGGATTATACATTGATTATTCATTCAATTATGACAAAGAAAGCTTATATGACTCTAAAATAGAGTTCCGTGTTCAATTTACTGACCTACATACAGTGGAGGAAATAATATTGCATCATTCAGATGTCAATGCTACACTTCAGGCTATAAGACATTACTTGCATAAGTTAGGCTTAACTGTAGAAATGCAAAAGAAAATGCCATGTATTAGTGATAAGAATTTTAAGAAAAAGCTTTTGTTTCTAAAGGAATTTTTTTTTGCTGAAGCCATTAGAATTTTGGAAATCTGTACTATTTACTGATGAAAGCAAATTCTCTTTAGATAAGATTCTTCGGAAGAAAAATAAGAATGTCCCCTCTCACAATTTTGGCTTTGCTTGTTCATTAGACAGTTTCTAACTCAATGAACATCGATTTTATTCTTTGACACTGGAAAGTAAAAACATGGATACACAAATCCCTTCCATACCTACATTGTAGATTGAATTATGGGCAGCTAAGATTCAAGACTATTGTCTGTCCTAAATACATGACATATTGGTAATTACTTCTGGTGAATTGCCAAAAAGTTTAATCTACTTGAATACAGAGTTAAAATTCGCAATGATGGCTCAATGTATGTTAACTTTATATTGCTAGTTGCTTATTAAGAAACTTGAGTATGTGCATTTAATTTCATTGAAGATGTGAATCTACTGACAACATTGAAATTTCTTTATATTGTTTGTTTGGATTAATTGGGCAATTACACAAAATATTGTTTCCTACTTATCTATGAAGTTTAGAAAACGTATTCTCCCTTAATCTACGAACTTATCAAACCTGTAGCCTTTATAAATAGTAGAGACTTTACACTTTTCAACAATATCAACTATAAACTTCAAGAATATATTAAAGTTGGAAAAAAGTTTGCAATTTTAACTTTCGTAGTTAATGTCAAATAGTGAATGCATGTTTTATTAGTTTTTAGTTCATAATCTTGCCACTCTGGACTATATTTCAACTGTGAATACCCATTTTTTTTCAATTTGAACTAATATTTTCCAAAGTTTTATCTAAGATTAATTATTTATTCATTGAGCATTATTGTAATTAATACTTTATTTTCTATGGATATAAGTGTGACTGAAACTTT
Organism: Metellina segmentata; assembly: GCA_947359465.1. Taxonomy (NCBI): domain Eukaryota; kingdom Metazoa; phylum Arthropoda; class Arachnida; order Araneae; family Tetragnathidae; genus Metellina; species Metellina segmentata. Next base: position 59,398,687 of record OX375879.1, read on the forward strand.
TAAGTTTCCTATCTACAAAAGGTTATCTATTCAAGATTTTAACTTTAATTTTTTTTACTCTCTTCTACAAATATTCGTTATAAATTATGTATGAAAGGGTGAAATAGTTGTGTAATATTTTATTTATAAGTGCAGCTATCAGAAAAATAGTTATTCTTCATCATGTATACCAAACTAGTGGTTTTAATTTCAAAGTTAAGACATATACATGATGAGAGAGTGCAATAGTCACACATGGAATTTTAATTGTTTACTTAATGTAACAAGTCAAATAACATTAATTTTTTGGGTTTGACATTCATTGTATTTTTATTTTGATTGATTCAATTTCCTTTTATTCTTTATTTTCTGTATGATTTTTTCTGAAATCCACATCTCATTAACTGAAAATATCTAGAGTATAACAGATGAAAGTGTCCTGTATATCAGCCAGCACTGTCCTAAACTCTACTATTTGTGTCTTTCCAATTGTGGTCATTTGAGTGATGCTTCCTTAATTGCATTAGGACAAGGTTGTCATTACCTAAGGTAGGTTTTGCTCTGCTTAGCTGTTGTTTTCACTTATATCTTGCTCAAAAAATTCTTATTTAACACAAGATTTTAAATTATTCAATGAAGGGAAAATAACTATTGCAGGGCATTGTGTAAAACAGTATATTATGGGATTTTTTTTTTCATAAGTTTTTAACACAAATTATCTGATTTTTCTAAATTGTAAATTCATTATTTTACTACAATTCCACTTTTTTCCCCATTGATCATTTCCCTGTAAGGATAAGATAAATTGCTTTAGGACACAGTCCTGTTTAACCCAATTAAATTGCACATGCTGAATTAAAATAAAATGTGCATTTGCAACAATTTTTAATAAACTGTATGTTATGTTTGGCATTGTAACAACATAGTCTTATGTATTGTGATGATAATAATTTTCTTTTTAAGAGAAAAAAAAAGTGTTACTATATATATTTTGTTGAGTGAGTAAATTCGTATAGCTGAATAGTGTATAACATCATAATCAAGTATTCTGTTTTATGCTTACTTTATTGTCATCGATATTTTTACCTAGCATGTATCAAAATGTACAAATAAAAGCAAGTAAAGTACAAAATAATGTTATTTGAAATTTGTTAAGGTTTTTTGAAAGAGAGAAATTTGCTTAGATAACAATTGCACACAGTAAAAATATTACTATTAATGATTTTTACTCATACTTCAAGCTCATGTGAGAACATGTATTTTAGAACCTTAGAAGTTGCTGGCTGTTCCCAATTTACCGACAGTGGTTTTCAAGCTCTTGCTAAGGTATTTGATATTTGCCATCATAATGCATATTTTTGTGAAACCAAATTACCAATCTTCGTCATTCTATATGTTGAACACCTCCCGAAAACTCAGCCTGTTACTTGGCTAAACTCAAATAAACAACCAAAGATATTAATTCCTACACATAATAATATTCTTTTTTACAGTCTTTACTGACTTGAAAAAATAATTTTATTAGTTAAAGAGGGGACTTGTACATATTAAATTTGTTGAAACCCTAGGAACTACTTAGAATATCCCCAAACACTTTTTTGTCTGCATGGGTAATGTTTGATTTGATAAAAATTTAACTATTGAATTATAAAATTCTCTTCCAAAATTATTCTGACTTTTTTTAGCGATACCAATATAGTTATGCAATAATTTCAGTCTGGGTCAGGGGTTCTGATCTAATTAGCAAATAAATGTTGATGGATATAATTTTTTCAAATACTGTTATTAATTTTCTTATACCTATCTAACTTAATATTCATATTAATTTTACAGAATTGCCATTTTCTGGAAAAAATGGATTTAGAAGAATGTGTTTTAGTAAGTAGCAATGCATGTTAGTTGTATTCTTTTGAACAATGGACTAAGTTACTGGAAGTATTAATTTTTCCTTCATTAAAATATATTTAGTTATGTAATAAACAGAATTATAATTGCATCAGCAGTTATGGAGTGCTTGGAGAACCTAGGTTGTTAAGCCCTCAATCTATTGTAAAGTTACAGAACTAATTTCAGTTATGAAAATTTAAATACATTCATTGGTCAAGAAATTTGTTGTTGTAATGTAGATTTTCTTAACATTAAAATCATGCTACATTAGTGTTAATTGATATATTATATTAACAAATGTTTTAAAATCTAAATTCAGACTTTCTGGATAGTAAATTTTTAAATTCCTTAAGTAAAGCAATCTACTAGCTATCAAGTGAAATCAAAATGATGTATGACAAATAACTAAAATTTAACATAATGTTAAATTTTGGAGAGAAAAATTTTTTTTGAATAGCTCTGCACACAGACAAATGTAATTATCCTGCATTGCAATTAACAAAAGTACTTTATGCAAAAACTAGTGACTTTTCATTTTGCTAAATCGTGAGTTCATTATTTCACTGCAATTCTGCTTTTATATTCTGTGATAGTTTCAATGGATATTGCCCTTGCTAAGTCAAATTCCCTTATAATGCTTTAAAACCCAAATAAATTGCCACTAATTAAAAATGGTGTGAAATTAAGAGTTACTGTGATTTATAATAAAAACTGTCATGGCCATAGTACCGACATAGTTTTATGTTTTGTTAAATGACTTTCTTTTTTCTTTTTTTTTTAAAGAGAAAAGTGTGAAAATACGTTTTTTATCCAGGTTTATAAAGATTAGTGCATCAAATATATAGTTTGATGCTTTACATATACTCTTGTCATGGATAGATATTATATATCTTGATGTACAATGAAAGCAATTAAGGTACAAAATGATTCAATTTAAATTTCTTTAAGGTTGGTGAAAGCAGTTGCCCACAATAAAAATATTCTTTATGGGGTAAAATTTTTGCATAATGTAAATATCTGTATTTGAACACTTCTAGCCTGCAGTGATGCTCAATATACTTCAAATTTCTTGGATGAGTATTGTATTTAAATTTCTTATATAAACTTTAAATTTCTTGTAAAATTAAGAGTTCAGCTTTTTTCTCTTGACATCTTAATTTATTTCTACTGTTAAATCCATTGTGTTTGGTACAAATTGCGCCCTTCTAAGATGTTTTTTAAAATTCTTAATATCTCATTCTCTTAATTTTATTAAGATGTCCATATTTCCCCTTTTATCTCATAGTTCATTTGGATAAAGTATAGCTGAATCTCTTCCAGTTTTTAGCAAAGAGTAATTATATCTACTGATCAACCTCCCTTCAACTGAAAGGATAAAGATTGTGGTTCCATTGTAAATATAAAATAATTACTAAGATTTTTAAATTGGTGCTTAAAAACTTCCTGGAATTCTTAATTCATTTAATTGTATTGAAACAAAGTCTTCTGCTCAAATATGCTATGTAGAAGTAATTTGATAACTAAAACCAAGACAGGCAACATTTCATTCACAAAGGACCAATCTGGTTGTCTTTCTTTTTTGTGTCAAGTACTGGATACCTTACAGCGGCAACCATTGATAACAATACTAGATAACCACTTAGATTATAAGATTTTTCATACCTGAAATCAATTAAAATCTTGATAAGCTATCAATAAAAAGATACAGAATATAATAGACTGCCAAATCAATTTACTATTTTTAATACTTTGTTTTTTAATTAGCAGGTTATAATGAAATAATTTTTTAGAAGAATAATGTCTACATTACAATTATTGTACTTATCAACTTAATCTAAAATAAGTGATAATTTTGATTGTGATTTACCATGCTAAGTTTATTATTTTGTATGATTTTTTTTTCAGATAACAGACAATACTCTGTTTTACCTTGCAGCTGGCTGCCCTCGTTTACAAAAATTAGTAAGTATGCTTGTGTAAGAATTAGTTTTTGATTTATTTCATTAAAGCATAAAAATTAAGTATTGTCAATTGTTCACTATTATGCTCACAATAGCATATATTGTGATTTATTCTTTTCCTTACACTTATTTTTGATGTGGTGTGATTTCAGAAAACGGCTAACCTTTTCAAATGTATGCATTCCACAATATCAGTTGTGTGTATTATTATGAATTTTTTTAAAGTGATAAAAGCATTTTTGATTGGCATCTAAGTGATTAATAGAAGGATTAATAATTCATCTGAGGGTTTAATAAAAGTCCTTTGGACCTTAAATTGAAGTGTGCATTTAAGAACAAATTAATACAATCGACCGCCTTTTTAAGAATCCTAAAAAATATTTCATTGAATGGGAATTAAAGTTCTATTAAGTTTGAATGGCTTAAGGAAATTTCGTAAAATTGAAGTTTGTTATAACAATCATTGACAACATAAATTTAGTATTTGTTTCTATGGTTTCATCTAATGTGTGACTTTGTCTTTTAGTCTCTTTCTCATTGTGAATTGATTACGGATGAAGGCATCCGTCACCTTGGCATGAGTGCTTGCTCTTCAGATTTTTTGTCTGTTCTTGAGCTCGATAACTGTCCTCTTATTACTGATCAATCTCTGGATCACCTTATTACCTGTCATAGTCTCGAAAGGATTGAACTCTACGACTGTCAACTGATCACTCGAACTGGAATTCGGAAAATCAGGGTATGATTCATTTCTTACTTCAAACATGACAACACATATTACTGAAATTTCAAGTAATATGTGTTGGCAACTTCTAGTAATAACCTCTTGTACTAACAAAGTTGTCTTGCAATATCTTTTAGTTTTTAGTCATCTAACTTTTTAATGTGTTTAGAATATATATATATATTACTTAAGGTGTTGAACAAATTCTCCCTCCACAAGCAACCAGACACTCCAACTGTTACGGAATTTCCGTTGTTGCTACGGAAATTAGGTGAAAACTACGAGGTTACGGATGTATAGTGAAAAACTACGGATTTCGTACGAAAACCGCTTATCATGAAAAAGGACAAGTTGTAACATCTCTGCTTTCATTGTCAGTCCTCAAACAACACTGGTGAAAGGATTTTTAATATCATTGATGCAGAATTACTGAAGTTTCAAATAGAATGGGAAAACTGTATTGCGTTTGGTGCTGACAATACAAATGCAATGTCTGGACGCAATAACGGTGTGATGGGTTTATTGAAAAAGAAACAGCCAAACATGAAATTTATTGGTTGCCTTTGCCACATCATTCACCTTGCAGCCCAAAAGGCAACTAAATCTCTTCCAGTTGACATGGAAAACATTCTCATCAAAGTATTTTACCTCTTGGAGAAGAGTAGTTAAAGGAAAAGTGAATTCATAAATTTCCCAATGCTATTTTGATGTGAAAATTCATAAAATTTTAAAAAATGTTAGTTATTTTTGGAAAATGCTCTTGCACGACTCATTGAACAATGGAATCCATTGAAGGGTGTTTTTATTTTTTTTTCTTTTAAATCCTAGTATGAAAGGTAATGAAAACTATTTGATGTTTGAATTTCTGAAGTCACCAAAGTTAATGTTACATTTCAAAAAGAACAGTCATGTGTTCATACTTTGCATGATGACTTAATGAACTTGTACTATGAACTTGTTTGGTTTGTAACACCTAATGCCATAACTAAATCTAATGCCCTGATAAACATTAATTTCAAAAAGAGTAAAAATCAGAAATCTGATGACTGTTGTTATAAGATCATCTGCTAGGGCTTTTTTACAGAATTCCAACTTGCCATTAGAGGAAAAAGAAGAGTTCTATTTAGCTGTAAGGAAATTTTTTGTGAATACATCATTAAAAAGATTCCTCTGCAAGATGAATTTTTGAAACATGCTTCTGTGGCAAACATTCTTAAAAGGGAAACTCCTAATTTTTAATCAATTAGATATTTCACTTCTCTCTTTAACTGCTGCTTTGATAGCGATCAGCTGGAATTAGAATTTGCCTACTATCAAGTTGATAGTCTGTCATCTGAAATTTTGCAATCTGATAGAGCTGATGTAGCTTGGTATAAAATTTCCCAAATCTAGCATAGCAATGGCAACTTAAAATATGTGGCATTACCTAAAATAATGTTGTTAGTTCTTCACAGCAGTGAGATAATTTTCCACATGGTTCGAAAAAAAAAACGAATCTTGTTCCAGAATGAACACTAAAACACGAGTCACTCCTCATAATAAAAATGAATATGGAAGTTTGTTACGATGTCAAACTAAGCAATGAATACTTTAAAAAAGCAAAAAGTGCTTGCTATTCAATGCAAAAAAAAAATTGTAGATGAGATGTTAATAAATAGATAATTAGTTTGATCAACAAAATTGTGTTGTGTGACTTTTAAAATAAGATTCATTCACTTATATATTTAGTCAATAGTTTTCTTAAATAATTTTGAATAATGTATTAAAATATTTGTTTTAATTAATTATTCAATAATATTTTAATTTTATTTATTAATTTTTACTATTTTGTAACTTTTTATTAACTTCAATAATTAATCAATAATTTATTGATACTATGTTGTATGTAATATGTCGGTAAGAAGTGCTACTGATGACTGGGTTACCAATGTTGGAAAGTATGCAACCATGATTTTTTTCTTGTCTTTGTTAATAACTACTTTGTCTATTCTGTATTCAAAGAAATTCATTGCATTATAGGGCAACATCTTTTGTATTTGTCATTTACGGTTTTGTAGGAATGATTCTATAGGGCCTTATCCATATCATCTGCCTACTTCATTAAGTGAGCAGTTATCCAGCTAACCAATAAAAAGTATCCTAATTATTGAGAACTAAAATTAAGTACAACTCTTATTTCTTTTCAAACAGTAGAATTAATTTGTGGGCAAAGGTAAACTATGCTAGCATGTTTTATTCATACTGTGACAACAAAACACTGATGCTTTTCATCTTCTGATATTCAGTATTAAGCTACTCATTCTGAAAAATAATATGATGTCCAATAATTCTCTACAGAAAATACTCTTTGAACATTATAAATTCTTTTAGGTAGTTACCTATTTATCATTTAAATCTCTTTACAGCACCTACCCCACTAAAACACCCTTTTCTCACTATTAGGTTTAAATATCTGATTTCCAAAAACATAATACAGAGTGTCCTAAAATTTCCTGTACTCCAACTTAAAAAATCATTGCCTGTGTTTTTTTTTTAATTGAATTTTATCATCTGCTTATACTTTTATCAATTCTTAATTTTTATTGTTTGGTTTTATTCACGCTCGAGTTGTGTGATAATAAAGTTTCCCGTCATATTTTGTTCTTCATTGCAAGATGAGTTTGTCATGCATTCAGATAGTTGCACTGCTTGAGGCAAATTTAAAATGTAAAAATCCAAATGGTGCTATACAGAGTAAAGATACATTATATCAACTCGTTCAGCGATTTCGTGAGAGGTTTGTTGGAAGACAAACACAGAAGGTGGAAGACCGAAAGTCATTATACCAGACTTTGTGCAAGAAACTCAATGAAGGATATTATAATCACATCAATCTGCAAGACATTTGTCGCAACATATGGGCACATCACGTGGATCGACACAAGGCGTTAAGAGCTTTGCATTTTTGTGCTTAAAAACTTTAATGTAATTTAAAAACGTTACAGGAGCTAAAGCCACCAGACAATGAAAAGCGTCTTTATTATTGCCGATGGTTTCAGAGATTTATTTACTACAACATCAACATTTTGGACAAAACATTTTCCTCGGTGAGGCATGGTTTCATTTAAGCAGTTACGTGAACACCCAAAACTCCCGCATTTGGGCGACAAAAAATCATCATTCATTAATGCAAAAATCTTTACATTCTCAAAAAAAATGTTTTTTGGTGTGCCATATCACACAAAAGGATTGTTGTGCCTCTCTCTCTCTCTTTTTTTTTTTTTGAGTCAACAGAACTTATCCAACAATTAAAAGTGAATGAACATGATTCTTGGTTCTTATTTAAAGAAAAAAGTTTATGGAGATAATCCCCAAACAAATGATGATCTAAAAATTGCCATTACTCAAGACTTATTACAAGAAGTCACTCCCGGCATCTCGAAGCGTGTTTCTAAAAATATGTGAAAACGGCTTAAGCTTTGTTTCCAAGAAGGGGGTGGATATTTTGAACATTTGTTATAAATGTAAGTTCAAATTTTTCCCCTGGGTTATGTAAAAAGTGCTTTTTACCATTAATATCAAAATAATTGTTTTTAAGTTTGTTGTTTTTGTATAATAAATTCATGAATCATCAGTATGAGAACTTTTAGTACACTCGTTCCATCTAATTATAATAAAGATTTTGTCCATTGCTGCTTTATGAACTCTGGTTTTCCATACAGAAGGATTTGTTTAAAAATTGAAAGGGTAAACAGTTTATACCACTAGAAGCACCCATTAACAATGTTTGTGATTGCTAAAGAAATGTAGAATATGTGTGGTATGTATTTTTTTACAGTGATTACTCAGTCTATATTATCTTAGACCAATTCAACTTTAACGATTCACTTGAATGTCTGTCTTGATGAGTATTTTGTTGATTAAAATTCACAAACAAATGTGATACTTTTTCAAAATCTGAATCTAAGTGTAAAGAAGTTTTATTCATTTTGAACTGTCAATCAACAACTTTAAACTAGCTTAACTTCATCAGAGCTATAAGTGTCTAGTTGGACATTGTGAAGGGGGATTGTACTTTGAATTTAAAGTTCTTTGCTCATTGCCGGAATCAATTTTTTATCTCGCTCTCATTGCTACTCTGTCACATGTCTTGTTGCAAAACGGGATCATTCATATTTAGAAGTCCATAAAGTAGGCAAGTTGGAAGTATCAGACAGTCCAATGCAATGCCAAAATGGGACTGAAGGTAATCATGTCCAGTCAAAGTCCAGAGGCAGGCCAGACACTCTTGGGAGACTAAGGAATTGCCTTGAATATTTTTCAATTAGGCAGGTTGCCTGTAGAAACTGTAAAAATATCTCCTTTCCTGAAACATCTATAATTAGCTCAGCTTTTTGAAAAGACAAGTTCAACAGGTTAAGTTGATAAAGAAGTATTAATTTTCCGTTAACGAAGATCATCTGCTGTTTTTCAATGAATCCCACCATTACTAGGAATCCATTGCAATGCAGTTTTTCTTCCCATTAATCAGTTGTAAAAATCTGAGGTCCTTTGTAATTTCAGTGTCATCTTCCTGCTCTCAGAGTTCACGCCTACTTTGCACCCATGACACCCCCTCCATCTGCTGGTGGCGGGCGGCCCCGCTACTGCCGCTGTTGCGTCATTCTCTGAAGAATGCTCAAGGCTGTGATTCACCACACACTTCCGTGTCCTTATGTAATGCAGAAAAGGCATCTCATTCCACTGAAGAGATATATTCTTGTATTTTGTTGCTTGCTTACCGTGAGCAGTCATCGGCGGAATATTTTGTTGATCAATATGTTGGCCAATTAAATGCAATACAATGGAGTGAATGCATCTAAGCCAAAGTTCATCAAAATGCAGAAGTTTAAAATGTTGATGTTTTATATGTAGCCATGGGTTGGAGATATTACAGGCATTTATACCAGATATATAGCCTGTAGATTATGTTTTGCCATTCTTGTTGATCAGGTTATGTGCGTTTGTATTTTTACAATATTGCTGGTATGGCATCTAAATTCACTTTCTATAACACTGTTAAGTTTACCTTTTCCTATTTTGTATTACAAATTATATATTCAAGTTTATAAAATAGACTAATTTTATACTTAAAGTAACTACATTGGTAAATTCGTGGTATAAAATTATAAAAATGCTTTACCTAATGTAGATTTTAATAATGCTGTTTCAAACTCTTGTCAATTGCTATAGGATGTCTATAGTTTTCATGCATTCTAATATTCTACTATGCTATGAAAGCCTTTGATACTGAAAAAGTGTTTTATAATTTAGTTTGTTTTTTCAGACACATCTCTCTACTTAAACTGATCAATTGAACATGTTGTCATTTAATAAAACATTTTCTGCAAGTTAAAATGTGAGAATGAGTATTTTAAACCACCACACTAAGTAATTGTGATATTGTATCCCAAAATAGGCTTTGTTAATGATTTCGATTTTGTTAAATATAAAGTTTTATTTGATATAGCTTCTACACAGCAAATGAGAACCCTTATGGTAATCGTACTACATTTTATTGAAAGCTTTTAAAAATGTCTTGATTTTGGAAATGTTTTCAGGAACACAACTATTTTCTGCTAAACAGACATAAATTTCATTAAAATTTATTAGTAAATCCTTACATTAACTATTCATAGATTTTTTGAAGAAACTCGAACTGTTGAGATGGAATCTGATGACAAATTATAAGTATTTTTTATTCCAGTTATCTCTCTGAGCATTAGTAATGCGCTACTCTACACTGCAACCTGTAATTTTTTTTGTATGACAATCTGTTTCAACCTTTTCAATTAATCGAATCTTATTCAAGAGTTTCAACCAAAAAGCATTGCCACTGAGCCATATAATATGAAAAGGTTTTATGGCATAAAATTATCAAAGTTCAATTATACTCAAAATTGAGTTTTATTCTTCAGTTTTGTTTCTCGATTTGCCGAGCTCAAAGTATACATTCATATGGAATCTTGTTAATGGTCAATAATGATTTGAGACTTTCTGAAGCTGAAAGTATGAATGAATCGTGCAATAGATCTTATCCTTAACCATTACTTAGAGCATTGATAAAGCAGTAAAGTGATTATTCTTTCAGAAATTCGTTTCTTTGCAGCATTTGTTGTTTTCTTTGCTTTTTAGTAAATTTACTTCATCACAATCACCATCTGGCAGATTCAGCTTAAAAATGCAAAAGACTAACATTGGTTGTTCTTTCCCTAAACAACTTGCAATTTAAGGGTAAAAGTGATAGTACCCATTTTTAAAACTAGCACTCATAGTTTTGTATTGATTGTCAAGTATTCATTTTGTAAAATGTTTTCAATGAGTCATTTTTTTCCCTTTCATTTGTCAAAAAAATTATTGTAAAGTAGTGAGGTGAGGTTTGCAAAGTAAACGTTAGTTTAAACTAAATGTTTTAAACTGGCTGTCATTAAGTTTTAAGACTTGTTGTATTTAAAATGAAGAGGGTTGAGTATGACATCTAGGTTATGCACATGTGCTTTAAATTATGCAAAAGAAAAGTAAAAATCTTTAATAAATATCTATTCTTAATGATTATCATTATGTCGGAATTAGATACATTTTCAGCATTGTTAATTTGACTTGTTTAATCTCACACATAGTTGCATGTTTAACAGTAACAGGGCTTAGATTAACATAGATGCATGTGAAATATCAGAAAAAATCATGTGTTTAAGAACATGAACAAGTCTTGTGCTATGTCTTCTAATGTTTTGCAACTGCTGTTTGGGTCTGTGAAATGGACTCTTAAGATAGAAACATTGTAATCATAATATTGTTTCTTTCTATAGTTATGTAGTATGCTATAGAAAGAATGACTCAAAAGAAAAATGAAATCCCAGTTACAGATTATTCTATTGCTACAAATTAAATTAAAAATATATATAAAAAAAATACTTCATCTAAATGCTCTACAATTACTATTGATTGCAATTTCTTTCGTTGGGAGGAAATAAAAGGTTTGAATGTAACAAAGAAATATAACAAACGCAAAATTAAAATCGTTATGCTGTGTTGAAACGTTGTGAATACAAAGTAACACTTTTACTAATATGCAATGCATCTACTTTGTACTTAAGCTCATTTTTGTCCTTTGGTTTCTGTCATTTAGATACACTAATATTTGATTGGGAGCAATTTTACCTTCCATTCGTACCTGTCTTGTACAAGTTATCTGTAAATGCAAGGTTTTAAAATTTGAATGCTACAAATAAAAATGCATGTCTAGAAATATATATATATTTATAATTTAAAGGGTCTTTATATTAATATTAACTAAAGTTTATACAGTTGAAATATTAGTTCTGAAAGTTGACTTGAAAAATATGGGATGATAATTATGTTGATGCAACCATCAAGTGTGATAGGTAGTATTATTGTTCTATTTTGATCAGGAATAGAGATATTGAAGCTAGTTTTGAGATTTGATTGTTTCTGAAATGTACCTATAATGTCAGGTTGACTGAAATATATATTTGTGAATAGGAAGATTTTATCCGTATTGTTCAGAGATCAGAGGTTTGAACTTAAGATTTAGAATAGTGTGCTGGAAAAGAAGCAGTTTTCATTATTAAATGCTTTTATTGCATACTATCATTATTGAATAATGTATTGAAGAGACTGTCTAGAGGATCAACTTTAAAACTATCTGTAGATAAAATTGTTACAGTTAATGTGGTCTTTGAGGTATGCAAAATTTTTCCTAAATAAAATTCTTAATTTCATTTTGATACTACATAGTTAAAGCTACTAACGAAACAAACTGCATTCCTAAAACTTTTTTGCGTATGTAACTGATTTGATTGGGAAGAGATTTTCAAGTCTAACTTTGGATATCTTGTTAACTATGTCGGAACCATGTAATAAAGTTTTATCAATTTTATAAAATGACTTGCAGAAGTACTTAAGAATAAAGTCAAACTGTTTTTATAAAGTTACTCAACTTGAATCTTTCCATTCGTTTTCAGTAAAAGTAGGCATATCTTTTCCATTTGAATTAAAATTTGAGCTATTTTGTGTAATTTAACTTAGGGGAAATTCATATAAAACTGGGTTTTTTTTTATCCATCCATATTGATTCTACAATGCATGATCATTCAAGTCAAAATAGAGAACAGTTTTTATAGCATCTATGCCATAATACTGAGTCTTCACCTAGTGCTTATGGGGTTGACTAGTACAAATTAATCTACAGCACTTTGCTAGTGTTTTTAGCTACCCTTGAAATTATTTTACCTTGTTTAATTTTCTATACTAGTGGGCTCCGCCCCCTGGTCGCTTACGCTCGCCAACCCCCGGGGATTGCTACGCAATCCCATTTGGTTTGCTCCGCAAACCAACACTCCTTTTACATATGGCATTTGGTTTGCTTCGTAAACCAACATTCCTTTCGCAGAGTGAAACTATCTAAATAATTTGTATTATCCTGATTTCACTTTACGGTCCATGACGTCACAGCGAGGGCTTCGCCACCTGCTCGCTTACGCTCGCCGACCCCCGGGGATTGCTACGCAATCCTGTTTGGTTTGCTTCGCAGACCAATACCTCTTATGCAAGTGATTTCACTCTTTTTTACTTTAACACTTAATGCACCCTAAACTAATAGCCGCATGAGTAAAAAATCTTCTGCATCTTGTTCCCTGTACAATTTTAAGTAAACCCTGTTAATCTTCAAACTTTACGATGTCTACTTTGTACTTTCTCGGTAAACCGTCTGAGAACAGAGGAAAAAAAGCGAGCCTTTTTCCTCGCCAAATAAAAAGAAATCTTTTTTATGGCAATTGTTGCTACGATAAATTTGATATCTGGCAAACCCGATAGTCAAAAATACAACCCTCCGCGAATACAATGCTCCGCGAAATAAAAAATACGAACTTTGTGTCACCAACTTTTGATTGCATCGAATTTATTTATGAACCAATTTTAAAACTAATGGTACCGTAAGAAAGAGTACAGTCTGAGGTATACTGCGATATTTTAAAAATTAATAGTAATAAAATATAGATACGGCAGTTTTTTAAAAAAAGTAACAAAAATGTCCTGACTTTTTCCGAATTTCAAAAAAATATTATCAAGAACCAAATTGAAATTTCAAAAAAAACTCACGGCTGAAGACTGATAATTTGTATGTGTTTTGCTCACTTGCGGAAGAAATTTCGCTTCTTCAATTTTGACACTTAATAAACCCTAAACTAATAGTTGCATCGGAAAAAAAACCTAATAATTGTCCAGGAAATACGATGAAGAACAGATTATGTTAATTTCGTTTTTTTCCAATCAGTACTTTCTCGGGAAATCGTTTAAGAATCGAGCTAAACAACACAGTTTTCAATCCTGCGGCGTCGGCGGTAACTTTTTTTTAATATAGAGAGATAGAAAACCTGTATTATTATTTTATGTACAAATGATGCTTTCAAGTAAAATGCTGTCCTTAAAAGTCAAGCTGTTCTATATAAAATCTAGTAACGTTTTTTACTCTATTTTAAAAATAAATTCAATTTAGCAATAAGACCAAGTATCTATGTGAAAAGTTAGATTTATTGAGATAAAATTTACCATCCTGGTTCAATGTAAAGTATGGATTTTAGGATGGGTTCTTCACTTTCAAATAATTCTTTTATTTGTCAGTTTTCAATATTTCTCTGTAAATGAAACAAGTAAGAGGAGAAATAAGTTCTGACAGGAAAAATTAATAACACTATTGGGGGAGTGAGTAACCATGTGTATTAATATTCGTTTTCTTATTGATTCTAGTGCAAATATATTAATGATAATTGATATCCTTAAATTTATACATAGTGCCAATACTGGTTTGAACGCCTGGTGCATCGCCTGGTTTGAACGATTTTATTCAATTAGAAATCTCACATTTCCGTGAATGCACAGTACTTATAGTACATAAGCATTTGTATTTCCCTCCAAATAATTAATACTTTGCCTCACAGAAACACATTTATTTTTTATTTACAGTATCACTGGAAAAAGAAATGTGCATTTAACTTTCTGAATAAGGTATAATTCTTTTAAAGATGGAAAGCATTTATTTCAAATAATACTTTTATGTATCATTCTTATTTGTAATGAATTACTTTGTATGATAATATGGCATTATTGTATATATAATGTACATGTATGTGTGTTTATTTTTTATTTTGCTTATTTATTATACTTATCTGTTGAACAACAATGTAAATGTTATTGTGATTGCTCTCTGCAAATGGCAGTTATCCATCACTGGTTGTAAGATTTTAACTTCCTCAATTTCATAAATAAAGTTCTTACAAAACTATTTTCTCCTTTTTTTTTTAAATTCATTTAAATTATTTTTTAACTTCTAAAACGTGGGAATAAATTTATTTATTATTGTATCATAGTATTTTGTTTAGATGTTAATGTATCTTTTTCTCTAGACCTTTTTGTTATGCGAAAATTGTGTAAAGAACAGTGAAATAACATAATTTCTTAATGTTATGTTTAAAAATATTTTTTTATTTAGAGAGCGTCTATTTTAGAAAAATCTGTTATAGATATTGGGGGGGGGAAGGTAAGTGCTATCCAATATTTAAGTATATAAATAAATATTTTGTAGAATTAAACTTTGGTGTGATTTATATTAAAGGTAATTAGATTAATAACTTTCTACTTCTGAACAATTTCCTATGAATTGACTTTCTTATGGATTGATCACACAGATATAAAGTTAGATTGCTTTTACAATTTAATTTAGCTAATATACAAGTTCATGTCTAAGAGCATCCAATATTAATTCATAAAACCATTTGTAGTCTCCAACCTTTAAAAATATATATTTTTTATTGTGGTTTTATTTTTTTTTAATTTTTTTTTTTTTCCGATTAACCGGTATAGTGGTTAAGGTATTAATTAGCCTCTAGATCGGAAGGTTCCTGGTTCGAATCCGGGTCTGGGCATGGATGTTTGTAAGCGTATGGTGTAGAGGCGGCTGGTGCACTTTAAATCTGTCATGGCCGAAAGTCCTCACGTTGGGTTGGTGTGGAAGTTTGGAGAGTGGGGTGCCAGCTCCGGTGTTGCTTCGTCATCTGACCGTGGTTCAAAATTACGAAGTGTTGTTCTCGAATCGTTCCCTTTGGGGATTGATCCCGGACCGTCGTCAATAGCCCGTTGTTACGCTCTTGTACAACGTTAACAAAAAAAGTTCCAACCTTTGATTTTGCTCTACTAGGATTAGCCCCAAAGCTATTTTCTCATCAATAAGGATTCAATCTAGGTTATTTTCAATTATAATGTAATTTGATTAGAAAGAATATCGTTAAATTATAAAAGTGTAGCGTGCATTTTTATTATTTACTGAAATAATATATATATATATATTCAAACAATTTTATTTTCCGAATAATCAAATTACATTTACCATTTAATTCACTTTAAAAATTTACAAAATTATGAATTTTATGATGAAGTAATTTGTAAATTACACAATGTAGCTCCAACCATTTTATAGACACAGCAAACATGCGTTTGATCATGATTACACATAATGCTATACATCAACAAAATGAAAATTTTGTTAAATATGGTTTCAATTTTCACAAGATTTAGTGGATTTCAAATAAAAATTAATGTTTCCACATTTGGATTATTTATATAGCTCAATAATTTTTTTTTTTCCTTCAAATATCAATTTAATTTCTTCAATTTTTCCTTAATGTTATATGCATGTATAGCAGTCTAAAAATATTTATCTTTTATTTCAACTCGTACTGTTTCCTGTGACAATCAAGTAACTTGCTCTAAAAATTCAAATAGAAAATTAGTTAAACATTTTCATTACAGAATATATAACATATTTTAGTCTAACAATTCAGTTCAAATGCATTAAATGTTACCTGCTATATCTTGTTCTATCTATATATCCTAATTTACATCTTATCCAAATTACTGTCATAAGATTAAGATGTTTATGGAGCATTTTGTCCAAATATGGCCCTTGCACTATGACCTTTGGAATAGGATGACTTGTTAAGATTTCAAGTGTAAGAAGACACAGCCATCTTAAGACCACGGCTACTTTTGTACTGGTAGAAAGAATATGTTCAACTCTTAACTTATGATTTATAAAATTAAATTGTATCCCTTTATTAAAATTTTAGTATTAGGGATTTGTATCAAAATGGAATTAAAATGAAAGAACAGTAACAACATGGCCCAAGAATAATTTTAATTGTTTTAATCTAAATTTTGCCTGCTATTTTTCCTGAACCATCATATATACAGTCAGTATCGGTTCTATGGTCAGCTCAGCGGTCCAGAAAAATACAAGGGGGTGACCATATATTCGGAACAAAACTACACTTTCTAATTATGGCAGTATTACATTTACCTATCAGAATATAGTGCTCATAAAGAAATTAAAATTTTAAAAATTAATTTTCGAAGTGAAAACTACATGTACTATTAATATGCAATATTTTTTTTAGTGAAATTTATTAGCTTACCTTACCAATCTAAGTACAGTACGCATACGTACGTGCATCCATATTCAATGTACTTATCTCTACTATTATAAAAGGAAGTGTTTGTTTTTCGTTATCACAGTCCTTACGAATCTAAGGCATTTGTAATAACTAGGGGGCCCGCCCCCTGCTCGCCAACCCCCGGAGGATTGCTTCGCAATCCTCATTGGTTCGCTGCGCGAACCTATGCTCGCTTCGCTCGCATCAATGAAGACATGTGTCCTAGCAGAAGGGATTGCTTACAAAATATAATATTCCAAAAAATGTTTTTACCTAAATTTGCTGTACTATAGAAAATATATATACAGTACCTCTGAAATTAGAAATCAAATAAAAACTTGCGAGCAAATTTTGACTCGAAATGTGAGCGCTGCTTTGGAAATTGTATACCCATCATGTTGCTTGTGTGTGTACATTTCGCCAGCACTCGAACCACCCACACTTTTTCATTGAGTTTGTTGCCGAAAATTGTAGCGCAAGCGTCTTGTTGAACTATAATTGTTGGCCCTGAAAAGGACCGTTTTTTAAATCGCCCTGAAAAGATCCTCCGCTTTCTTTAATTTCTATTATAAACTGCAACAGCTCAACTAAAATTCATTTTTTTTACAATAAAATTTCATCCGATAACGCTATAAATTCAATTGATGCGCGAGGCTTTGTGGAAACAAACAATCGTACAATGTTGCCAAATCGCGTTAACAAATAAAGTCTTTTTTGCGTGCCACGTAAGAGAATTATATATATAGATGGGATTTGGCACACAGGTAGTCCGAATTTTTTGCAATTCTCGGGTCTCGGAATTTTATAATTCAATCTAGAACATTTTTAATGGAATTTAATTATTATTGTTGTCTTTAGAATGATAACGACATAAAAGATCGCAGATTCTAAATTTATTTTTTCGTTTCCGTTTTTATTTTGTGCAGAGGAACAATTTGTCAGAAGACTTAAAAAACAAATAAAAAAATTTAACAGAAATGAACGTTCTTATTCATCACGTATGATACAAATGAAATAAAATTTTCCTTCACTCTTTTCAATTTCAACGTACTTTTCAAACAGGGAGATATAACTTCAACCAATAAACAGACATGTCCACCTGTTATGCTTGGTGGGGAAGGGAGTTGGGGTAACGTAGACAGTGATTCAACATAAAAGGGAAATAGGGGAGGGAAGTAAAGGCGTAAATCCAGGACTTCTCCGGTGTCGCAAAGACTTTTCTTCAAGTTTCTTACCTATGTTGCTTCACGCCTCAAGAAATGTTGCAACAATTACTATTTTTCAACAAAAAAAAAAACAATAGCCTCATTGAAAAGATGAAAAAACAGACCATATAACCGATAACCAGGAAAATAAAAGGACTATTAGTGATTCGCCTTAACACATGTACCCTATTAAGTTAGACGGGACTTCAGAAAACTGAACCATATAAGCGGTGTGACCATATAACCGGTACTGACTGTATTAATGTGTAACAAATCAATACTATCTAGGAACAACTTGTTAGTTTAACTCGTAAAAAACCGATTCACATCAAATAAATTCTATTTTTTAAATCCTGATTTCTCCCATACACTGCTTAAAGCGATAGAAGTATTTTTGAAATCTAAATTCTTGGAACTTAATGGGATGAAATTTCAAATTGGAAGAATTATAGCTCTTAATATTGTTTACTTTATCTAATATTCTTTTACCACAAATTAAGATAATTTTACATGCATGCATGAGATGCCCTTGAGGGAGAAGGGAACATACGAAATCTAACCAATTCCCCCACATCAAATTGCTGAACCTAGACCAGTAGTACTCTCTTTGCCAGTATTAAAAAATATACCTCCGAAAAAGCAATCAATATATCAAGGGTTGTCGGTAACCTAGTGATAAGCCATAGAAATATATATTTTGGTAACTAATGTCGCGCACGGCCTCGATCTCGTAGAGTCAAGGTAGTAACATGTACCTACAGTAAAGTGACCATGCTGAATTTATTGCGATATTTTACAGCGCTCCTAGCATGGAAATAAGAAGGGGGAAAAATAACTCGACAACTAAAGGAGATGGGCCAAAAAGTTCAATTAGAAAAATGTACCCAATACAATAATAAAGGCACAGAAAAAAGTTTCATGGAGTTATCTGTAAAACTGGCGGAGATAGTCGTGATTGAAATTTTAACTCTTCCATGCCTTGGAAAAGTGGGCCGTCCTGAAATTGAAAAACGTGTTCTCCGGTGTTATTCAGTTTTTCTGAATTAAGCAACGACAAATTTAAATTCAAACAAAGAATGTAAAAAAAAAAAAGATCTGAAAAGCGTACTCCGGAAAATTAAAAAAAAAAACTGCCGATCCGAAGTCACAATTTTTGTGCGACATCTAAAACACACGAATGAAAACCCCTGGGCCATGCAGCCAGAACGAAGATTTACTATTTGATAATTTTATCCTATTAAACGTGGGGGGGGGGGGGTTGCCCGATTGGTAAAGTGACGGACTGCGAACCAGGGGTTTGTGAGTTCGATCCTCGTCTGCGCCATCCAAATACCGACGGGTTAAAAAAGGGTTGTAGCACGCAAAATTCGTCAAGTCCTCGCGTTGGTGTAATGTGGAATTGCAGAGATTGGGGTGCCATCTCAGGCGTTACTGCGCCATCTGACCGTGGTTCCAAGCTACGCAGTTTGTCTTCGGATCTTTCTTTCAAGATTGATCCCGCACCGTTGCCAATACCCGTTGTGTAACTCTAGTACGAAAAAAAAAAATTCCCCCATCCCTGATAAACTTTACGCGGACAAGAAAATGTCAGAAACAAATTTGTGTCGTTTAGCGGATGATTGGTAGATCCACAGCAACAGTAAAACTTATAATTTATTTGTAGACGAATACGATGAAAACGTGAATTAAACGTTCGAATAAAATTGAATACGAAATTTGTAGATTAAAACAGGAACCAAAGTTTCTACCATGCCCACGATCCGGTGCAAAACAGTGGACATTTACTACGGTTTCGTATGTATGCAAATCCACATTGTATCGTCATTCTTTATGTATCAGATAAAAACCGCACGAGCTGGTGTTCTTACTTTTTTACTCTTTACTACATACAGTACGCTGTGAGGAAATGGAGACTCACTAATAGTCATTATTGTGAGATGGTGCTTCCCTATGGCGAATGCCAACGCAATGCAGTCCAGGCTGCACGGACTTATGCCGTTCGGTTTCCAAATGATTCACATCCAACTTCGGCAACCATAGGAAACGTTCGACGTCTCAGAGACACAGGCAGCACTCGAAGTCGACCACGTATGTCTAGTAGAATATCAGCAAAAGACATACTGGCATACGCTTTAGCCCATCCCTACATCAGTACTAGACAAATCAGCAACCAGACTGGCTTAGTACAAAGCCAAGTATGGCAAATGCTGCACGGCAATGTTGCACATCCCTATCATGCAATTCAACAAGGAATGTTACCGGGAGACCATCAGCGACGCTTTGACTGATGCAATTGGGCATTGAACTAATTGGAGGTAAGCCCAGAATTTGTCCAGTATATTATGGTCGGACGAGACTAAGTCTCACCGAAACGGGATACTGAACTGACGCAACACCAACACCCATTTCTGGGCACTGGAAAATCCCTCATGGGGAGTTTCCGTCAGACAGCAGGTGCAGTGGTCAAAGAATGTGTGGTGCGGAATTTGGAAGGATCATGTAATAGGATCCGTGTTCTATGACGGTTCACTAAATGGTCCGAAATGCCTCCAGCTGTTACAGGATGTGTTACCTGACTTTATAGATGATATTCCTCTGGCGTTCTTGTCTTCCCTGTGGTTCCAACGTGATGGCGCCCCGCCGCACAAACCCCACGCAGTGCGGCAGTTTCTTAAGAGCAGATTTGGCCAACAGGTAATCGGCTACGGTGGTTGTGTTGAATGGCCTCCACGATCACCAGATCTTACTACATTCGATTTCTCCTTCTAGGGTTACATCAAAGTTCAGGTGTATGAAACTCCGTTGACAAGTTTGCTGCATTTGCGGCAGCGTATCATCGATAGCTGCGCTACTGTCACACCACAGATGATAAGGAATGTGCATGCCATGCGTACTTGATCGAATACAAATGTGTATTACTAGTCTATGGTGACCTTCACACACTCGAACACACTCGCCATGTTTTTGTTTAGCAATAAATTTCTTACTGTTGCTCATCTGTGTCTTACTTTTCTAATGTGCCACACTGAATAACACGCTTTTGTTTCTGACATATTCGCATCTCACTCAAAGTTTATCGGGATAAAATTATTAAACAGTAAATCTTCGTTCGTGGTTGTATAGCCTAGAGGTTTTTGATCGGGTATTTTAGTTGTTGCTCGAAAATTGTGATTTCGGATCGTCAGTTTTTTTTTTTTCCGGAGTACGTTTTTCAGATGTTTTTTTTTTATCTATCTATCTATATATATATATATTTAAATTTTTTTTTTTACTTTCTTTGTTTGAATTTAAGTTTGTCGTTGCTTAACTCAGAAAAACTGAATGATAACACCGGAGAACACGTTTTTCAATTTCAGGACAGCACCTTTTTCCAAGGCATAGAAAAGTTTAAATTTCGATCGCGAATATCTCCGCCAGTTTTACATATAACTCCGTGAAACTTTTTTCTGTCCCTTTATTATTGTATTGGGTAAAATTTTTTTAATTGAACTTTTTGATCAATCGCCTTTAGTTTTCGAGTTATTTTTTAACTTCCTTATTTCACAGCTAGAAGCGCTGTAAGCTGTCTCAATAAATTCAGGGTAGTCACTTTACTGTAGGTAAACGTTACTACCTTGACTCTACGAGACGCGGTTTCAAAATTAAAGGGCTTAAAAGGACTTAACAGGTCATCCTGTATATATATACACTACCCTACACCTATGGACCGAACGAACGCCAGCGGATTTGCATAAAATCCGACTACTTGTTTGGGGTGTTTTTCGTGGTATAGCCTGGGAACTTTGCATGTTGTTCCTGGTAAATTGAACGCCGATACCTACATGAAAGTTTTGGACAATCAGGTTCTTCATACGCTCTAGCAATTTTATGGAATGGACGAATCTTACTTCCAGGACGACAACGCTCCATGTCATGTTGCAGCCTCTGTCAAGATATGGATGTAAAACTACTTCCCTGGCCTGCTCAGAGACCCGACCTAAATCCCCATAGAACCTTTGTGGGACGAGCTAGAGCGATGCTTACAAACCAGGGAACCACGTCCGAAATCTACAGCTGAGCTGGCGACATTCTTACAGCAGGAATGGACACAAATACTCATAGCTGTATATGAAAACCTTGAAAGTATGCCCAGAAGGTTTGCTAGTGTATTGCAGTACGTGGGGGACCATCACCCTTTTTAAAGCATGTATTATATCTCTTCTACCATCACATTTTGTTGCCCGGTCCATTATTGTATGGTAGTGTACAAAACAATTTCTGATTATTTGAATGAGGGCTTGAAAGTTTAAGGTACATAGCATATTCATTGGATAAACCATAGTAATTTTGGAACTTCCTAAAACCTGCAAATTGCTTTCCTGATTCTTTTAAACGTTGCTTTTTGTCATTACGTTGCCCGAAGCCCTTCATATTAATATGGAGAAAATTCTTATTTTCATGTCTTCATAGGCAGCTGAAAGTCTTTCCTTTCAAAAAATAATTACCATGTCAGTGAACATAATTAGCATAGACAGAAAACTCACTGCAAACCTGTGTTTTCATGTTGAATCGACGCGACCTGCTCCTAAACTCCCTAGTGATGCCGCTTCTCATACTTGTCCCAAAAGCCGGTTTCTGGATAAACGCGGATGGATTGCCGTACCGGAATTCGCTTACCGGCACTTTACTATTTCTGTAAGTGACAATCGGAACACAGTCTCTTGTCGTTCCGGACTGTAATCTGTGCTGCTGGCTTGACTCTTGGGGTAAAAAGATTTCTTTGACGGTTGGCTCCCGGTGAGTTTTAGAAAATTTTGGTGCAATTTCCTCCCTAGGTTTCGATCTGGACCTAGACTTGGATTGATCTGCTGAAGCTTCGCCGTTAGAATGCAATGACATCTGATGAGAGTTGATTTTGCACATGGTGTTGAATTTTTCTTCCAACGGGCTGACATCTATCGGATTTCCATAGTTATAATAGGTAACTTTCGGAATCCGTTTCTTCAGATGTGACCTTTCGTCAATTGCAGTCGTTTCGGTCTCTGCTACTTTGTTTCTATCAGTCATAGATTGAAATCGAGGCGGTCTGTTCCTTTTATACGATCGGAAGGGCTCGTTTGTTGTCGGGCAGTGTGAGATCGGCTTGTAATATTCCCCTTGTATCCTTAAATACGAATCGGTTTCTGTTGATTTGTCAGTTACTTGCTGTGGTGTGGATACGCCGATTTTCGCTCTTGCTCGGTTGTTGTAGGTCGTTCCTTGCACGGGTGAGATCTTTTTAGTGAAGTAACTTCCATCTCCTGTGCTTTGTCTAATAGATGCGATGTTCTCCGAATGATTGGACGTCTTTTTAGATCCCTTTGCATTATCTGCCTCAGAGACCCCTCTGTATTGATATTCTCCAGCAGAAAAGGAATCAAATCCTTGATAATTTGTTATTTTGTTATCTTCATCTCCTTGCTCATAAAACTCGATTAAATCTTTTCCAAGCACAGACCTTCTCCAATATTCAAATTTATAGATGAAAGAGTGTTTCAAGTCTCTAGGTGGATAAAGAACTTCTTTTATCAATGTATCTTGTGCAATGAAGTATATGGCACATACTTTACTGTATTTGAAATTCCGTAAGTGATACTTTATTCGTTCAGTGGACGTTCCTATCTGAGCAGCCATGAAATCTATAATCTTCAGAGAGGAAAAAATCAGGCCAATTATCACAAAAAGAAACATGATTAAATTTACAGTAAATGTCACCTTTTTAAATGCTTCAGAATATGTTCGTCCTTGGAATTCAAGTTCTTTAAAGATTCACAAGATTATAGAACTTTTTAAATGAAAAAAAAATTCAATCCAATACATATATATCAGGTCGAGAGCAATAGGATCACTTGGCACTTGCAACACTTGGGATTCTAAATGTACAATTTTTAAAAGCTGGAACACACATGAATTGTGTGTATAGTAAAGAATTCCCCATCTGCGAGATAATGACGTGCCCAAAGCGGAGTTCTTTTGTTCTTTTGAAGAGTTATTGATTACATCACTTTTAAAAAAGATATTGAAGAGGAAAGCGGATCTAATTCGACAACCATAGAAAATTATGTGATATAAATTACCAGCAAATTTAATGTTAATTAATATTTTACTTGTGTAATAAATCAATTTCATCAATGAAACAATGATATATTAGTTCATAGGCGTAACCAGAGGGAGTTGGGGCTGGGGGATAAACCCCATTCAGTTCATCGAAGAAGATAGTGAATTTTCTTAATGACGAGCAATCGGAGCTTTAAGCTTTATGGCTATTCAAACTAGATTATATTAAATAAAAATTATTTTTACGCTCATAATATAAATAATTGCACGAGGGTATAATAATTGCTCATAATATAAATAATAATTGCTCATTTTTTTAATAATTACATAAGAGCAATTCCATTAAACAAGACATTCAAAAGAAAATGTTAAGAAAAATTTATCTCAGCTTTTTCTAGATTTTTTTCCAAACGGTTTAAAGTACAGGGAAAGGAAGAACGCACAAATACAAATTAAAAAAGGAAATTAGGACTTAAATGTACAGAAAACCACCTTCTTAATACGAAAAAATACCGAAAACAAACCAAGGAAAATGCCACTGTAAAACCCTAGCACTGATTTTAATTAGATTGGACTGCTAATTTAAATTAAACAAATACTCGTACTTTAAACAATTATGTAAGCAAAACTAGTGAACTTTCTAAACAGTTATCCGTCAGTTCCTATTTCTATTCTAAAAAGGTGATGTGCAATGGAATGAAACCATCTGGTTTACTTCAAAAATGATTCCTTAAAAAATAATTGTTTTTACGTTTTTTAAATTTAGCGCAAAAGTACATATGTATTGTTTCAAAATAAATAGAATAAAACATTCTATGTGAATCACAATTCAAACAAACAGATATTAGGGTGATCATCACTTGTAGCAGAAAATTAACATTATTCTTAAATGAGAGAACTGTACAATCTGCATAAAACTACCAACAACTTATTAACACACGATATATGTTTCATCTTTCGGAAATCGCCAAGATTCGTCAACCTGTAATTTTGTGAAAACCATTGATATTCGTTTTTTTTCGCAAAATTAGTATTTTTAATGATTTAAAAAAATTTTCGATAAGCTTACTTAACTCATTCAAATTGTTCTCACGAAATCAAATAATGCAAACAAGTGTTCACATTAACGAATAAACATTGATTATACTATAATGTGACACGACGCTACTCTTTTAAAAAAATGCTTTAGATACTAAAAAAAAAAAAAGCAGATAAGTAAAAAATATCACATGTGAAAGGAGTATGGTGATCCTTTAGTTCCTCTCTCTTTGCAATTATATGCAGAACAATATGCAACCATTTTTTTTTTACTAAACGTTCTGCCTTCAAGTTTCAACGCGTTAATTTGCCGTCCCAATGCTAAATCCCATAGAGAAACGTTCTCAGAATCTAGGAAGCGTCCGTGCGTCACGTGGTTTAATTAGTTTTACTCGGACAATCACCTGGCAACCCCTATGCGCTCTCTATCTTTATCTCTACTATTATAAAAGGAAGTGTTTGTCTGTTTGGGGCCCCAAAATCCTGACAATTCTATATCACTTACAGCAATGAGATTTGGCACACAGGTAGTCCGAATTATTTGCAATTTTTGGGTCGCAGCGAATTTTAAAATTCAATCTAGAAGATTTTTAAATGAATTTAATAGTTTTATTCTCCATCGCTTTTTCAAACGCGGAGAACTTTTTCACCCGTGTGACCTTGCAGTCAGGGTTTGGAATCATGCCAATTTTTTTTCCCCGCAGAACGCGGAGAATTTTTATTTTATTTATTTATTTATTTTTTGCTTTGATTTTCCGCGGACGAATAAATTTCCAGCCAGACAACAAATCTTTTAACTGAAGTCAGTTCTTTTTTCTATCTCCTAGACCAGGAATGGGCAAACTACGGCCCGCGGGCCAACTCCGGCCCCCCAGAAGGTTTTATCCGGCCCGCGGATAGAATTTCGAGAATTTCTTGTCCGTGCAATCTGAATACTCGGATGACTGTATTACACGAAAGTAAGGTGGCTTAGTGCAGGATCTGTTTTCGACCGAGTTTAGCAGCTGAAAGACGACATTGTGTCGTTCTTCCATGAGAAACAGTGTTCTGCGGAGTGCGAAATGTTAGAAGATACACAATGGCTTTCGGACTTTGCATTTTTCACAGATCTTCTTTGTCATATGAGCAACTTGAATGTCAAGATGCAAGGGGAAAATCAATTTATCGACGATATCTGGGTCCATCTCAAAGCTTTTAAACTTAATCTGTTTGCTGGGCAGCTAGCTAAGAACGACCTGTCTCATTTCTCGAGGTTAAATTCAATACCCTCAGTAAATGAAGAGAAGAATTATGAAGAAGGCTTGAAAAAACTGCATTTTGAGTTCGAACGCAGATTTCAAGATTTCAGTGCCATTCAAACAGAATTGGATATTTTTACCATGCCTTTCAACGTAAATTGTGAAGCAGTGAGGTCAGATTTGCAGCTTGAATGAATAAGTTGTAATCTAACAATCATCTCATGCAGTTGTTTCTAAATATGCCAAAGTTAGAGTTTTACAAATCATTATCGAAAGTAAATTTCCCAAATTTAATATCTCACGCCCACAGAAAATCAGTGCTATGTTTGCTTCATTTTAAATATGTGAACAAGTGTTTTCAACTATGAACCTTAGAAATAATTATTTCAGAAGTAGACTGACAGATGAGCATTTAGCCTCGTTCCTTAGAATCAGTACACCTCACTTCGAACCTCAATATAAGGAACTTTTTAAAATGAAATCGGAATTTCATTCATCTCATTAACATATTTAAATTGTAATACTTGAATATTATTTTTAAAATTTTAGAAAAATTTATCTTGGCCCGCCAAATTTTTTTTTTTTTCGATTTTTGGCCCGCGACCGAAAAAGTTTGCCCATTCCTGTCCTAGACCGTTAAAGATAGAATAAAAATTTCAACGGATTTGAAATATGCGGAAAATTTCAGTTTAGATCGTAACCTAAAAATATGATTTTTTTATATAAATAATTTTTTAATTGAATATCTTCAACGGATTTGAAATCCGCGGAATATTTTACACCAGATTAATGCCTTACATCACGGCGTTTCCACGCAGTGGCTAGTCTCTTCTATAAGAGTAGGACAAGAGAATGGACCCTCTGTTAAGGGTATTAGGCATCAATCCTGGCAAAAGGCAGCAGCAGCTTTCGGAGTGTTAGGTTAAGTAGCGTGACGATTTTTATAAATAATACTGATGGGTCTTTTGTTTATTGGGTTATTATTGTGTACATAATCTTTAGTGTTGTGAATGGTGGGGTTGTCAATATTGACGAGATTTCTGTGAAAGTTTTCAGAGGTGCAAAATTTGTTTTTGGAAGTTTCTGAGTTTATTTTCTCTGTGCACTGTAAAACCAGGGAGACCTGGTGATCATCTGCATGGTACAACTTTGCTGTCTTTCAAGAATGTTAATATTAGTGTCTGTTACTCCACCCCAGGCTGGGCATGCGTAACTTAGTACTTACTAGAGCCAAAAAGGCTTTCTAGACAAGTATCCTGTTCTTTAGATTCAATTTAGAATTTCTCGCAATGAGTGGGTAAAGTTCTCTTTTAGAATTTCTGATTTTCGGATGTGACTATTTCAGGTCAGGTGCTGGCCTAACATAATACCAAGAAAACTGGCTTCTTTGTACCATTTAACTTACTGTTTAAAAAGTTTTAAGCACTTATATTTTTTTCTTTTTATAGCTAAATATCATTGCAGCTGATTTGTCTATTTAATTATAATTTTTCAGATGTTGAGCCAGGATTCCAAAAGTTTTTATATGGTTGGTGATAGCGTTGTGAATTTGAAAATTGGTCCTGGCCTTAGGCGAGGATGGCTGTATCATCAGCGAAGAGGAAAATAATGGTTTTGTTCGTTTATAGTATGACATTGGTGTGAATGTTGAATAGCGTGAATCCTAGTATTGATACGTGAGGCACACCAACTTGCGTGGGTTCGAACGTGGATAATTATCCTTGTATTCCAACACAGATCTGTTGTGGAGATATATATTATAAGTGAATGTATTTCATAATGTAGGGGGGGGGGATGAATGGGTTAGACACAACTATATACAGTAGTGGAGAAGTGAGGCTCCAGTGAGATGGGTTCGTATGCTCCAACATAGCGAATTACAAAGTTTTAATGTCTATGTGCTTACTTCGGGTTCAAATTTTCGTTTTAGGTCCAAGCGCTGTTGTGGCAATCTCCTTTTGAACTCCTTTTTGTTTTCGAACCACGGATGTATGATTGCATCCTTTATCCTCAAACGTTCGAACTGATTTGGCTGCAGCAAGTTTTCCAGTAAATTGCAGCAGTCTAGTTGTAAGCATACATTCATATTAAAAGAGAATTGAAAGCAATAGCGATATTTTTTATTCCCAGTCTTATTTCATCATAAACATTACATTTTTACCACGTAATTTCACATTTGTTCAACAAAACAAAACTCCAAATAAGCGAGTCTTTAGAAAACAATTTATTTGTCGCAGACCTTTAAAATGTCTGATACAAAATAATAAATCGTAATCGAAAATTTCATTTGGCATGCAAAGACATTTAAAAAGATTCTAGAAATATTAATAATTTTATTATATTCTTTGATTGTTAACAATAAAAATGTTTCTTACCAAAACTTAAATCTCGCATAAGGTTCCTGTTCTCTGATATCAACCCTCGAGAAATTCTTCGGATAAAAAGTAGCCTTTTGGTGTCGAAGACAGAATTATTTTCCCCATCTTTTGGTACTCCAAAGGGCATTTTGCCTATTACCATAGAATACAAGATGACTCCCCTAAAACAAGGACATTTTTGGCAATACGTCACCAAGAAATGGAACAGCGTTTCAACTCTCGGATAATGTCTTTTAAGTTGTCCTCAATTGTTTTATATTTTATAAAAGAAAAAATAGTTTTCACGTCAGTGATTATTTTATATATGAAAGACAATTTTCTGCCAAGCTAAATATAAGTGATGGTTGTGTTTTAGCGGTGGAACATGCTTTCTGTTTAAAACACCAATTGCGAGTCGTATTCGGGACGTGACGTCACTTGGCTTGTTTTACGAAAACAATTTCAAACCGTCGCCGATAGAAATTCGAAAGAATGCATTCCGAATGTTGATATTTAATTCGTTGACTCAAATTGGATTAAACGCCAAACGTCACCAAAAACGGCGATAAACTAAATATTAAGATAAACCCGATATGTATCACGCGAGAACATTTGGGTAGCATGAAGTAAAATCTCCGTTTTCCGTCTAATTTGGTGTTCTCTATTGAAAATCCTTTTCATCAAGGATAAAAAATGGGCAGTGTGAAGATAATTGGAATACTACAATCAAACCAAAAACTCAATTATTTCAATTGAAAATGCAAACCACAAAAATATAAAATTCAAAATGTTTCATCAATTATTTAAATTATATTATCGATAAATTTAAAAAGAATTATGAAAAGTTGTTTTCAGGAGGCATAAATAATTGGCAATACAACGTAATTTAAAAGATCAGTGATTGGCGTCACGCAACAAGAGATCCATCAGAAGTGGAGTCCATGACGTGAGGGATGGACTCCAAAGTTGGGACAGGAAGCAACGATTTTCTCTGAACTCTAAATGTTAAGACTTCTGAAACGAGACCTCGAATGCTTCTGAGTGTACCAATCAAATCTAAAAAACCGTTACTCACAAGCTCCATAAGTCGATAGCATCGCCGTACACGGAATGAGTCTGAAAGAGTTCTGGAGCAGCGTATACAAAAGATCCACAGTGAGTTCTGAGTTGAACTTTAGGTTGATAGACGTTGCTCAGGCCAAAATCTGAAAGGTAAAAGGAACTTGCAGTGTCATTTAGTAATTTTGCGTTGATAAGACCGTTGATAAGATGTTGGTTTAGTAAGACCACATCTAGAATATGCTGTACAATTCTGGGCTCCATATATGAGAAAGGACATAGAATCAATTGAAAGGGTTCAGCACAGAGCTACAAAAATAATAAAGGGGCTAGCAAATTTCGACTATAATAAACGTTTAAGTAAGCTAAACATGTATACACTGGAAAGAAGAAGGAGGGGCGATTTGATTCAGCTTTTCAAGTTTGTAAAACAAGGGGACACAGAGGGCTTAAATTTCAATAGGGATAACAGAACAAGGGGCCATGGGTATAAATTGAATAAGACACATTTTAATCGGGATTTAAGGAAAAACTACTACTTTAATAGGGTAATAGACAGTTGGAACGCGTTGCCAGAAAATATAGTTAATTCAAAGGGAGTGTACGAATTTAAGACACAATTGGATAGTCAGTGGGAATTGGAGAATTCATAAACAAAGGACCAGCCTTGTTGGGCTTGAGCCTGTAGCTGGTCGTCAATATTTGTATTTGTATTTGTAAGAAGGGCAATAGACATTTATCTTTGTATCGCTTGGATTTTTTTTTAAAGTTAAACACAAGCGATCCTTAGCTATGAATGTAGCCATCAAGATGCAACAGTGGTGTCGTTGCACATGATACTCTGACATACTATAGCTCAGGCCTCGAAATAGATTTTTTAATAAAGGTGCACCTTGTGCACCTAAGTTTTTAAATTAAGTGCACAGGTTATATTTTTGGTGCATATTTAAAAAAAACGTAATATAAGAGCATTAACGTAATATAAACGACTTTATTAGTTGGGTATGTTTTTATAGGTTAGTAGTAGATAGTAAATAAAAATATTTAAACGTCTAAATTCTCCCTTCTCCGACTCACGGCTGTCGCGACACTCGCTTCAACAGAGCCATCTGGTAAATGTTCGATCATCGGAACGTTCTAGTTGCAGTGACACAAGTAAACCTTCCTCCTGTATAAATCCGTTATGTCCCAGCGATTTTGTTTTCGCATAGTGTGTATTTAGGAATTTTAATTACGTTCCTTCAGAGGGAGAGAGGTCGATACTAATACTTTGTTCAAGCATCAAAATAACATAAAACACGTACCCCCCCCCCCCTTTTTTTTTTTTTTTACGTTAGATTCACTGCGTGCACCTAGCGAGAAAAAAATTAGGTGCACAATTTTATTCTCATGTGCACAGTGCACCCGGGTATTTCGAGCCCTGCTATAGCTGTCCATAGCTGTTGGGAGCGGCATCACTATAGACGTAGCCAAACAAATTCGGTTGTCATTCTTACTTTAATGTTGAGCAGCAGACCGCTGAAAATCCTAGTTCTTAACCCTTGGTTTCGACGAGATAATCTCGTCCTTCAAGAACTTACCAAGTTTGAAAACAATGAGATATCACTTTATCAAGATGTTATCGATTTTATTTTTATCAGGACGAGATCAAGATCTAGTCAGTTTTCTTCCAATGACGAGATATCTCATCTATAAAGATCTGGTCACCTTTATTAATGACAAGATACCTCGTTGAGACAACCACCAGGATGGTTAATTGAGGGGGTTGGCAGCCCCACTGTCCCAACTAGATTAAGTCATTGTGGTTATAGGGATGGTTAGTTATTAAGATTTTCTAGCCTCAAAGTCCAAAATTATGACAAGCTGCGCCAAACGCAAGACCGAATAAAAACAATATAAATTTAATAGGTATAAAAGGACTAAAATGTGTATGAATCTGATTCAATGTCCCATTAAAACTTTAAAAACAGGTAGTCGAAATTAAAATTAAAATTAAAATGCTTTAGTTAAAATACACTCACTACCAAAGGTTAAGAAAGGAGAGGAAAATGTTAATTTTCAGAGGCCAATCTGAATTTGAGAGGCTGCAATTTGTTTAAGATGTGGATAGAAGTATGGAAATGTGTTATGTAACAGCCAATCACGGTTTCGTATCGAGAAATATGCAAAAAAGGCAGTCGTATAAGAGGCCAGCATTGTAAAGGGTTAGAAAAGTTACATGTAAGTTCTGATAAAAAGTGTTTAGAACTTTCGTACGATTAGTTTTTAAGACAGGCGTGTTTCTATGGCTTCCAGAAGATGAATGTCAGATAATGAGCGTTGGAGTTCTGTTTGACGCCTTAAAGCATTGGAATCAATCACTGATGTTGCTCATTTCTTCGGTGTTCAT
The DNA here is from genome assembly GCA_947359465.1 of Metellina segmentata. Taxonomy (NCBI): domain Eukaryota; kingdom Metazoa; phylum Arthropoda; class Arachnida; order Araneae; family Tetragnathidae; genus Metellina; species Metellina segmentata. The sequence goes on from OX375879.1 coordinate 59,431,126, forward strand.
CATTCCGTCATTTCACGATTATGGAAACAATTCCAAACAAGCCAAACAGTTGTCCAAAGACCGGTCGCCAAAGGGTTACGACCCCCGCGGAAGAACGATATATTGCTGTTGTAGCAAAGAGGAATCGAAGAGCAACCTCCACACGTGTGGCATCTATGGTTGCAGCGCTCATTGGTAAGACGATATCCGCCACTACTGTGCGTTAAAGGATACACATGAATGGACTGTAGGCCCGGATACCACGAGTTTGTGCTCCTCAGTCCAATCTAGAGGGGCACGATTAAAGTAGTGTTGGCAACATGTGAATTGGACTGTTTCTGATTGGGCTAACGTTATGTTCCCGGATGAGTCGAGATTTGCCCTGGAGCCAGATGACAAACGTGTAAGGGTCTGGAGAGAACAAGGCACGCGCAATCGGCCCTAGAACGTATCGAGCATCACGCATTCTGAGGTGGAAGCATCATGATGTGGTCCGGGATTTCGTTGGGATATCGCACCGACCTGCACATCTATAGACGGGGTTCTGTGACTGCCTGCTGTCCGGTATCGGGATGAAGTCCTAGAACCCACTGTGATATTATACGTTGCAGCAGTTGGTCCTTCTTTCGTTTTAATGGATGATAATGGCGTCTCCATAGAGCTGGCATCGTCGACGACTACCTGGAGAGTGAAGGGATTGAGCTTATGGTTTGGCCAGCGTACTCACCCGGCCTTAATCCCATTGAAAATCTTTGGGATGCCCTTGGCCGTGCTATGTATGCACGTTTTCCACCCCCAGCTACTCTCACAGCGTTGTAAACTCTCTCTACAGGAGGAATCTCACTCTACTCAGCTCTACAGGAAGAATGACCTTTACTTGACTCTGGAGTGGTTGATCACTTTATGGAAAGCATGGTCACACGCTGTAAACTTTGTACGAGGATGAGGGGTGGTCACATACTCTATTAAAGTAGGTTTTGAGGATTTGTTTTGGATTTAAACATTATTTTGTTGATGCTTCCAATATGACTTTCGCTTATAAATTATGAAAAATCAATATTGTTTTCATCTTTGTACTTAATTCTTTATTTTGTTTCATGCATAAGCCTATTTTCTACATTCCTACCGCATTTAGTGTCAATCAAAGATGTACTTGTCATTTTTTACGCATTTTTCCTTTCGTGCTTAACTTTCGGCTGTTAGTGTAGTATAAAATCAGCATACACACAAACATAAACAGGGTGACCTGTAAAGTCCCTTTTAGCCCTTAAAATTTGAAACCGCGTCTCGTATAGTCCAGGTAGAAAAGTGTACCTACAGTAAAGTGACCATGCTGAATTTATTGAGACAATTTACAGGGCCCCTAGCGGCGAAATAAGTAAGGTAAAAAAAGATAACTCGAAAACTAAAGGAGTTAGGTCAAAAAGTTCAAATAGAAATATGTGGTGCACAATACCATAATAAAAGCACACGAAAATGTTTCATCGAGTTTTCTGTAAAATTGGCGGAGATATTCGCGATTAAAATTTTAACTATTCCATGCCTTGAAAAAGGGGTCGTCCGGAAATGAAAAACGTGTTCTCCGGTGTTGCACAGTTTTTCTGAGTTAAGCAACGACGAATTTAAATATAAAAAAAAAAGAAAGCAAATGATCCGATGGTGATTTTTTTGAACACATTCGCCATGTTTTTTTAAGCAATAAATTTCTTGCTTTTGCTCATCTGTGTGTTTTACTTTTCCACTGTGCCACACTGAATAACGCACTTGTTTCTGACATTTTCGCATCTGCTCAAAGTTTATCAGGATAATATTATTAAATAATAAATCTTCATTCGTGGCGGTATAGCAGAGAGGCTTTAATCGTGTATTTTAGTTGTTGCGCTTGAAAATTGGGATTTCGGATCGTCTGGTTTTATTTGTTTTCCAAAGTGAGTTTTTCAGATGGTTTTTTTTTTAATATTTTTTTACGTTGTTTGAATTTAAATTTGTCGTTGCTTAACTCAGAAAAACTGTATAACACCGGAGAACACGTTTTTCAATTTCAGGACGACCCTTTTTTGAAGACATGGAATAGTTCAAATTTCCATCGCGAATATCTCCGCCAATTTAACAGATAACTCGATGAAACTTTTTTTTTCTGTGCTTTTATTATTGTACTAGCAAAATACCCGACCTTACTCGGTTTGAATTGGTTTACTCTAGATTGAAGAGAGATAATCAAAATATATAATGACTTACGTTTTTTGTAGAATAAAATTTATTTTAACATCTTTCGCCATCTTTATATTTTCTACAACTTACTTTGGACACAAATCCTACACATGCATATCCATTCATGTAATACATTTCACATACATCGCACAATTGCTGTATGACAAAGCTACAAAATGACGAAAGGTGATACTAAGGTTATTACTGTAAAAGACGATTTATAGGAAGATTTGGAATTCCCTTTCTTAAGTTCTTTTCATGTTCAACTCAATTAATTAAAATTACGATTTACGGCGAGTGCTCTCGCACTCATAGTCAACAAAACAATATTTTTTTACTTGTGGCACTCTTGCCTCCGGTATGCGACATTGTGAAATTTTGCAATCTTCTCCTGTCATTATTACAACGAATTTTTTAATGTTGGCAAAAGTTCCAGTTTGGATTAATAAACATTATTATTCTTTCAATAACGGCATTATTCTTTAAATAACGGCATTATTCTTTAAATAACGGCATTATTCTTTCAATAATGGCATAACTACAATTAAATTTTACTTAAAATTTATACTGACTTACCTAACATTTTTAAGTCTAATACTTTGTGGTGCTGTTGCGTGTGATGAGAAGGAAAACACATTTATTAAAATAATAAATATTTAAAACAGGACACAGCGAAGTAAAACAAAATAAAAGATGTCGCAAAAAATTGTTCTAAAGATATTAATTTGTGATTCAATTTTATCTCTTGATCTCGCACAGTTGCCACACCTTACAACTAAAAGTGTACAAAATTTAGAAATGTGAAATTAATTCAGAGCGAAAGAACCAGAAAAAATATCACTGCTCGCGCGATCTTGTTCATTCTCGTTTCATTGAAAAATATCGTCTGTCCCAAATATTCGGAAATCGTTTTCATTGCGCAAAGAATAAAAATAAGACTCGAAATAAATAAAGTATCAGAGATGAAATTCCATAAAAAAAAAAAAAAAATTTGAAGTATAATTACTTTTTTAGCAGTACTGGTAAAGCAATCGAAGTAATCGTAATATTCAATAGACATTCCAATTTTTCCAAAACTACCAAATTATGGTTGATTTAAGTATACTTACTCAGGTGTTTTAGCATGAAACTCAACTAAATATAACAATAAAGAAATGTTTAATATTGCATTCACTAAACTAATAGATAATGTATAAAATAAAATACAATGCAATCAAATATCTGGAATACAATTCATGTGATGTCTACACAAACACACAAGCACAAAATCGAACATAGAACAGAAAGACGGACAGACAGACTTTCGCAACCAATGCCACTCACTAAATGAAGATAAGTTCTCACTGTATGCAAATTTTCATGAAAATATCTTAAACCGCGTGGACGTGTATAGGGCACAACATACAGACGGACAGACAGACAGACACCAAACGAGAAAAAGGCGGATTCGGCATCAGAACGGTCCAAAACGGATAGAAAATTTGAAATGGGTCGAAAATATTGAATGTACAAACAAACACTCCATTCTTATTTATATAGATTGGGTACATTTTTCTAATTGGAACTTTTTGGCCAATCTCCTTTAGTTTTCGAGTTATCTTTTTAACTTCCTTATTTCGCCGCTAGGGGCGCTGTAAGCTGTCTCTATAAATTCAGCACGGTTACCTTGCCATACATACACGTTACTTCCTGGACTATACGAGACGCTGTTTCAAAGTTAAAGGGCCTTAAGGAACTTCACAGGTCACCCTGTATATATGACATTAAATTGTATTCATCAAAGACATACATACCATGTATAAATGGTTGATGCAGATGGTAGAATAACCATGGAAAAAGATGCATATAAATAATAAAAACATTGTGGAGTTTCAAAACTTGACACATTTCGTAAACATTTAAAAAGATTTAAATGAGGATTTTCCCCAAAAAAATCCTGCATCTAAACTACTATCGTAAAAAGCATCGGTGATGAAATAAAAACTAGACAATCGATTAAAATGAGCTGAATGGTGAATGGTAAAAGGAACAACACACGCTCCGTACACAGGAGCACTCTCTCCTTACAAAAGATGTCTGAAAGAAACGTGTCTGTCCGATACGTAAGGGCTAGTTAAAACCACATCAGAATGTCTAATGGGTACGGAGGTCACAGTAAAATCTCTTTTTTTTTTCTCTAAAACTTTAAATCGATTTATTCCGTATTAAAGGTAAAAAATGCATAAGATTATTTCTAATCTAACACCGTTTTTAATTTCGCCGTATCACTATTTAAATTTTTAACATCAACCGTACAGTTGCTGTAAAAAGCGAACCACCTCCTTTATTTCGAGCACTAAGCAAATTCAAAGGTACAATTCAATAGGGAATAACGTCCTCTGCAAATTCAAATCCAAAAAAATTGCATAAGGGGACGTCTCCATATCGATTTTTTCAACTTGTCAGATTCTGCAACGTTAAATTAATCTAAATATGAAATTTCATGACTTTCTTACCTTTTTATCTTGAGATATTCTGTCCTAAATTGGTTGTCAATTTCAGGGATCATCTCGACATAGGTAGTCGCTACTTGTCGATCGAGATTAATTGTAGTTATAGCTACCCGAATTTCAAATTTGAACACTATTTCAAACGTTTTCAGTGATCCGAGACTAATTATTAGGCAAGTGCATACGTTTTGAGAAATACATTATTATATTTACTATACAAGTGCAAACGATCTAACTATCCGAGGTTGGTCAAACGTTTTTTGAACTTTTGGTTGCCCCCTATAATCGCCATAATACGGAAAATTTAATATAGCCCAAAAATTAATAATTGGAATGAGCTGGAATTTTGCATGGCCATAAAAGAAGTCCTTCTGAATCTATTCCCAGAAAAATATAATAAGGTTCCAATTCATTATTTTTTTCAAACAGAAATTTAATTATTACTGCATACTAAAAACTATTTTTAAAATACAGTACTATGTGGATTATGTTTAGGTTGTTCAACAGTAACATGGCACAAAATATCAGTGCTATAGAGATTTTATTTGTGAAGATATCTACATAAAATTCTAAGAAACAGATTTAACACTAGGTGCTTCAAACTTTCTGTACTCATAACATAGAAACGGTAAGACTTAATGACATCAAATTTGGTATTAGAAATTCAATTTTTATACAGATTTGAAATTGTGTCGAAATAGAGGGTTCCCTTTGAAAATTATGAAGTTGCTGCTCCATTTAATAAGAAGATGGCCCCTTATGCAAACTGTATGCATTTGTCTTAATACGTTAGTTCCGATCAAACGCCATCTTTTAACTTTCTCTACTGTTAAAATTGCTTGAATGAAGAGGGTTGGTTCGTTTATTTTCTGCGACTGTACCTTTGTAGAAAAAGGGTCAGTATTCATTTTGCAAGTTTTTGATTCCACCAGATTTAGAAATTATTTTTTAATGCAACATACAAAAATACTTTTGAATGATTTGATTATTTCACAATGTATTGACAGGAGGGTATTGTCACTTTTTCTATTATAACTTGCATCATCTTTTGATGTGATTTTTGCGGATTTAACTCAAAAGTAGTGTGAATTTGGACACATACTTTTTCTACCAAGGTACAGATATGTTTTGCCTCATATCGCGGTTCATGTAATTATCATGTAAAATTAATTTTTTACTCGTTTCTTAGATTCTTAGACCATGTTGATTTAAGTCAGAATTATAGGTGCAAGAATTATGGATGAATGCATAAAATGTTAAATTTTTGTTACATAGTAAAAATGGAATTATTGAATATGATACTTGTACATTTAAATGTACAAATGTTAACTTGTACAAATAATTTATCCTTATCACATTTCAATTTATATTGAATTTATTCAAGTCGAGGCATTTCAGATAGTTCTGCTAGTTATAATGTAAGAATAAAAATTGAAAAGAAATTGTTGCAAGTCTTCGAACTCAGCTTTAATATAACAACTGACAAACGACAAGTTTGTCAAATATTATTTTCGTAATTCTCCCACATTAGTCATGTAAAAAAATAAATTATCGTGCGAGGCATTTTCTGTCTAGCTAAATGTAGGTAACTGAAGTAATTTTTATAGTGGAACGTGTTATTCCGAAGATGAAGTCGCCAAAAAAAATTATACGGAATGAATTCCGAATCGATGCTGTTATTTGGTCAACACCAGTTAGATAAAAATGCAAAAACGGCGATAAACTGCACACTTCTCACGTATTTATCCGTTCTGCCACCAGCAGTCTTCCTCCCCCCTCCATGACTTCAAACCATTTTGATCAACTTGACCAGTGAAATGTTTCCTAAGATTTCTTCAGCCAGTAGATGTTTGCGTTTTGTGCGGGAAAGGCAATTATTCTCTTCTGGATAATTGCGTGACGATCAGAGGTTTAAGGTAAACCCAATATGTATCATGCGAATGCCTTTTGTGTTCATGAAATAAAATCTCCGTCTACCGTCTAGTTTGTTGGTTCGCACTGAAAATTCCACGAAATGAGCGATTTTTAACTGCAAATGTTGTTCAATGTTGCTATTTTATCCATGAACTGTCTGGTTAATTGTATAGATGTCCCTGAACGCGCGAAGTTCTATTTCACGCTTCCTACCAATTTGTGTATCTCGAGGTGAGTCATTTTTATAACGGTGGAGTGATGTGAAGAAACGTGGAGGTCAAGAAATAGAGGGCCGTGACGCAATCTAAAGAAAAAACGTCGCGGATGCGGTCTGAAGGTTAAAAGGATGCTCGGTGGTTTTTACCATCTAGAATTAGCATTTAAGAAATGTAACGGATATACAAGGGATTGATGACGTGGTTCATTTTTGTGCTTTGAAAAGAAATATAGTCTACTTGGTTATCCGCGGTTTTGTGTTGCAAAAGTATGATACAACAAATGCCAGCTAGACATGAAATGCGGAGGTATCCAATCGGGGTGATGTCACAATCTCTTGCGAAAATATAAATATTTAATTGAAAAATTATTTATTAAGGGAAAATCAAACGTATAAGGTATCTATCAGGCGTAAAATTTTCCGCATATTTCAAATCCGTTGAAATTTTCAATCTATCTTTAACGATCTCGATTTTACAAAAAAGAACGAAACAATGCCAGTCAAAAAAAAAATTTTGTTTGCTTTGCTTTACTTAGCTAGAATTGTTTGAGCGCAGGAAATGGAATCTGTGATGCGATCAAAATTCGTATGTGAAAATATAAAAGTTACAATTTAAAAATTATTTATTTATTCAAAGAAAATATATATCATATTTTTAGGTATCGTTCTTATGTGAAATTTTCCGCAGATTTCAAATCCGTTTAAATTTTTACTCTATCTCTTACAATCTAGGAAATAGAACTACATAACTCCAGTTAAAACTTTATTAGTTTTATTCGTCTGCGCTGAAAAATCGTTCCTCGGAAAATAAAACGGAAACAGAAAAAATAAATTTCGAATCTGTCATATTTTTATGCTGTTGTCGTTCTAAAAAAAAAATCAAATTCCATTAAATTAATTAAAAAAATGTTCTAGATTAATTTTTTAAATTTGAGCGCGATAGAAAAATTGCAAAATTTTGGACTACCTGTGTGCCAAATCTCATGTCGTCAGGACAGTCCACACACAGAGAGAGACAAACACTTCCTTTTATAATAGTAGAGATTTAGGAAACCTTGGATATTGGTGGTTTTAAAATCAAAAAGTACTTTTAAATCTTATCCCCCATTCCGAAGTATGTTCTCTCACAGACTATTTTTTTGTCATCAAATATAATTATATATTGTATTTTAAGCAATGTTTAGGATAAATTGATTAAATTAACGACTAAAATCCAAAAGTACAGTTAAATTCGTAATTCATTGATATAGGTAGCATGAACTAATTTTTTCCAGGGTGTAAAAAAATCATGCTTTTTTTTATCGAATAATCGGATTTTTTTTTATTTAAATCGGATTTTTTTTAATTAAATCAGATTTTTTTTTTTTCAGTTTCTGTAGGCCCTATACATTGTTTTTACAGTAATTATATGCAAATTTGATTTTTTTTAAATTGTTTTTGACACATGACATTTAAACCAATATTTATTTTATGTAAACAATCAGAATTCGTGACATGGTAAATCAATACTTTTTTTACTAAAAAACATAGTTTATTACATGGTAATACATTTAAAAAATGAATTTTCAAAATAAAAGCAAAAGGTAAAACATTTGTTTAACTTTAAAACATTAGTTGATATCCTACATAGTTTTTCTTGAGTAAATTACATCATCATGTTAACAAATTTATCAGTAAGTGACAGACCTAATTTGTAATATGATTAAAATAAACTAAAAATACTGGTGGCCCGTGGCAGTTTAACTTTGCGTTGCTTTATTGAATCTGTTTACTATAACTGTATTCACTGGCCGTGAATGATTAATCCAACAAGTCAGCAATGTTTAGGACCAAAGTTGCTTTTATTGTCTTTCTTTCCCAATTAAATCCAAGTCCGTTGAGGTGAAGTAGAGAGATGACAGAGAAATAATCAGACTAAAGTAAATTCTAACAATAAAACTGTCTTGACATTTAGAAGTAGGCCTATTGGTCATGGACAATATAAATAGCTGAAGATTTTTTGAAGTATAATATTAATGTACAATATTTTCCCATGCTTCCCACACTTGAATGAATGAATGAATGTTTTATTGTACAGAACATATTATGAAGTTATACATGAACATTGTCAAAACTTTCAAATAGATGTCAACTTGCTTTTTTACTTTTTTGTTTAGCAGAATCCCTGACTCAACACTCAACAGATTACTATTAGTCCATAAAAACCAGATTATTTGCAAGTGTCCAGTGCCAAACATTTTTTCTAAAGCTGATCAGTACTGGGTGTTGGCATTAGTGCTGAAATCAACATGAGTGCAGAAAGTTTAAAGCAATTAACGAGTTCTGTGATTTTTCTATGGTGTATTTACTTAGTTATAAAATGTAAGATTAGTTGTGATTTAAATCAATGACTTAAAAAAAATCATTTGTTTAAAATCAGGATTTTAATTGTTGATTTAAATCAGGTAATTTAAGTCTTGACACCCTGATTTTTTCACCTCAAAACACAGTGTGATTTCAATTCAAAGTTCATAAATATATTTTCCGATATTAACTATGTCATCAAACATCGAACTATTCTCCTTATGGAAAAAGCTTATTTTTTTAAGGAAGAACTTACCAATTATTTTAATAACTCTTCCAAATTCTACCAGAACATTTTCTTGTTTCAAGTCCCTAAAAATCAAAAGTACATTGTTAGAAAATAAAATTATGTTCGTTTTCAAATAAAAACAATTTTATATTCGGAATTACTTCGTTTAAAAATAATCCCCATTCAACTATTTTTGTCTTCACTGCCATTTATAATGAGGAACACTTGCACGCTTTTTATTTATATTTTTATAATATAGAAAATGAAAAAATATGATGGAAAGTATCTTTCTTTTTTACTTTTATTGCCCGAAAAAGTAAAGTAAAAATAAATTTCAAGTTCGCACTATTTACTTCATCTCAATCCCTAGTTTTCCTACGCCGCTTCTTGTGACGTTACTGTGCCCCATTATCATATGTTTACTTTGATAGCGACGTTGAAATAGCAAGTGGTATTTCTATCTGATTGCCCTTTCACAAATCCAGGCATTCGAGCCATTGTAAACAAGATAGAAATAAAAAAAGGCAAGTTAAAATTAAGAGATAGTTAATATATAATTATAAAATAAACGGTATAAACAACAAAAACAAACAGAAACACAAAATAGCAAGAAAAAAATTTTAATTGATTGTTTAAAAATTAAAAAAAAAATAAATATGGAATTTCAACGGGCTCGACAAACGTAAACATAACATCGTGGAGCACAATGACGTCAAGCCAATCACGTAGAGTTTAGAGGTCATGTGCTTTTGCCGTGCTTTTCGGTAATTTAAAACTTGAAATTTTATTTAAGTCCATTTTATGGGTTTTAACTATCGTTTTCGAACATTTTTACGAACAATCTGCACTACTGTTTGTAAAAAATGCAACACCATAAAGGAATCATCCGAATGAAATGAAATTTGCAGCAAATGTCAACTATCGGATGTTATGCAAAGTAGTAAAAATTCGGAGCCACCACACATGCGTGGTGTGAGCAGCGCCCTCTGAACTAATGCTAAAAGCGCAAAGTAGAGGGCTGTAGCGGTACGTTGAAAATAGTGCATGGTTATTTTTTTAGTGGCGAACGTTTAGTGAGACCTAAGTATGCCTCTACGACAAAATAGGGTGAAATTTCAACAACTTACGGAGTTTGAACGAGGGAAAATCATCGCCCTTCGTGAAGGAGGATTTTCATATCGCGCAATAGCAGCTCGTTTTCAGCGGAACAGTTCCACAGTGATGCGAGTTTGGAAGCAGTGGACCGACGAGCACCGGACAACTCGAAAAACTGGGAGTGGACGACGGAAAGTGACGTCAGCGCACGATGATAGCAAGAATTCCTTTATAAATGATCCACCTCACGCCAAACCATCAACGGCGGCGTCTGCAATGGGCTCATGAGCACAGAGCCTGGCGTGCTGATTGGCAACAAGTTGTCTTTTCTGACGAATCCCGCTTTAATTTGTGGAACCATGATGACCGCATTCGTGTTAGACGCTATGCCGGTGAACGCTGCCTTCCAGAGTGCGTTATCGAACGTCATAGTGACCGAACACCCGGAGTTATGATCTGGGGTGCGATTTCGTATCATGGACGATCTCAGCTGCTACGAATTGAGGGTAATCTGAATAGCAACAGGTACGTTCGTGAAGTGCTAGAGCCCGAAGTCGTCCCCTTCCTTCAAGGTATCCCTAGAGCTCTCTTTCAACAGGATAATGCACGCCCACATGCTGCAAGGAATGTTCGATACTTATTTTCAGTCCAGCACATGCAACTTCTTCCTTGGCCTTCTTATTCTCCGGATATATCGCCTATTGAGCAAGTGTGGGATTTGGTTGGTCGGCGTCTCGCTCGTGATCCCCGTCCTACAGCTTCAAAAGACGAACTTTGGGTGTGCATATAAACAATATTGAATTCTCTTCCACAAGCAGACATTCAATATCTGTTTCACTCCATGCCACGTCGTATTGCAGCACATGGTGGCTACACCAAATACTGATTTCGAACACTTAACATTGTTGTTTTGCTTTGAAAATTTATTCATTTATTGTCTAATACAAGCAGTTTGTGTATTAAATTTCATTTAATTCTGAGGACTTCTTCATGGTGTTGCATTTTTTACAAACAGCAGTATATTACTAAAACATAGAAATTAGCATTTTCCTCACGGGGGCAAGTTCTTCGATATATATTTATGCACGAATACTTTAAATGAGTTTAAAGTATATTATCAATACAAATAACGTTTATTAAAATAAAAACTTCAGTCAGAAAATGTCATTTTAAATCCAATGAAATTGTTCAGAAGGTTATCCGTTTAACTTTTCAACTAACAAGAATTCAACTTTTAATTCTTAAGAATTCATTGGAATTCTGTGTAAGAGGTAACAATTGATTGCATGGATTACTCATAGGAATTTAAAATTTGATTCCTTTTTTGTAGTAAAAAGCATTATTTTGTTTAATTTAAAATACCGTGATGACAGTAATTTCATTCTGTCATCACGGTTCATAAAGATTTAAAATAAAACATCTTTTGAAAATAGTATAGTCAAACTGCATTCATCAGATATACGTATTACCTATGTAAAACATTTAATTTGTGCATGTGATGTACAGCCGATACCATTTGGTAAAAGAAAAGTCTAGCTACATCTTCTGGCACTTTGCACGATTTTTGTTTCTCCAGATATCGACAAAGATCCACGCCATTCACATACTCCATTGAAAGACAGTACACATCACGATACTAGAAAGTAAATGAGAAATTTTACTATAGATTCATTAACTCGAGGAATCGCACGATTTTATTCATGTTGAAAAAATATTATCTCCCTTGATGGGTTGAAGATTATAATCATTAAATACTGATAAGCTCCCCACCAAAAATAGAGGCCCCTTTCTCGTAATAAAAGTTTGCTTTTCTCAACAAATTATTGGGAAGTATCATTAAAGTTTTTGCTGTCGCTAAAATTGAAGTGAAGTTTTTAATGTGTCTCCAAAGAACGCACAAATTTCTCTGAACCGTCCAATTTCGTCAGGATTATCGAATGGATGACAAAAGTAAATCTCGTACTTTCTCAGCCAAATGATGAGAGGAGCATTTTGTGGTAGGTTTAGTAGTTCAATAAACTGGTTTTAAAGTAATCATATTTGCAATTTTGTATCCAACATTTTAATACTGGATAGTTCAGATACCGTTGTAGAATTTGTTTCTAATTGTTTAGAATTATGTTTGGGGACTTTTGTCCCACAATTGCTAATTGACCCAATTTTAAACATTGAATTTCACTTGTACGTTTATTTGTTGTGTTAGGTAATGAGAAGGATTTTCAATCCAAGCGAAGACGGAAGACGAAAACAAAACTTCCGGTTGCCCAATACGAAATTTTCTAGGCGGAGTTGATTTAAGATCGCACTAAAACAGCATAAAGAGCTATTGGTGACGGTTTGGGATCAATCTCGAGGGAAAAGAACCGAGGACAATACTTCGTAATTTTGAACCACGGTCAGATGACGAGGCAACATCTCAGAAGTTTGTGCTACTTCAAAACACCAGAACCTTCTACATTTAGTTTTACCCAAAAAAAGACTCATGAACAAAGCAAGAATAAATAACAGATACGTTAATGCAGGGTGGCAACCTGTGGCGCATGCGCCACACGTGGTGCATTGTAAGATTACAAGTGGCGCATTGCATCCTTGCGCTTACTTTTTTGTTTGAAGTTTGTGCCATAACTGAATCCATCTTCATATTTTCAACACCAGAGTGCTCTCAGTTCAATTCATGCAGCCTTCTTACTCATCGGTTCGTCGTCATTTTTTTACAGTTTACAATTGATATTCTGTGTGACATGACGTAAGTAGTTCTTGTGCTCTGTTTGTTCTTTTTCAACATTTAGACTTTAAGAGTTTTGTACTTTTTGTGTTTTTTTTTACATTATAGCGTAAAAGAAAATGAGCAAAGGAAGCGCATAAAGTGGTAGGTCGTAAGCGTGAATTTAATGAACAGTGGGAAAAGGAGTTGTTATTTATAGCGAGTTCGTCAGGGAAAACCGTTTTGCATTTTGTTTGTGAAAGTACTCTTTCATATAATAGAAGCTATGATCTTGGCGCTATAAAACACAGCATCAGACTAACATAGAAGGAAAAATGAAGCTCGTTTGTGGGTCTGAGTGACGGAAAGAATAAGTGACTAAGAAAAAGGAAGAAATATCAGAAGACAAAATATATTTTTGCCAAAGTAAGTTGTAAAGATTTGGCGATAACAAAAGCATCCTATTAAATTTCTTTAGCATTGGCAAAAAAAAAAAAAAAAATATGAAACTTGAAAATGTTAAGCCTTGTCTCCAAATACACTTTATGACAAACAAAAAAAATCGACGCACCAAGAAGGAGTTGTGTCGGGCACAATCAATTTGGAACTTCGCTGACTGGGGACGTATAGTCTTTAGTGATGAGTCTCGTTTCCAACTGTGTCCTGGAGACGTCCAGAGCAGCGTGGGATCCTGTCCTTACTAACGTACGCGCAGAGTATAGATTTTGGAAAATAAAAAATGCTGCTTGTGACTATTTTTTTTTATTTCAGGAAAATGAACTACCTGATGAAAGCACCCTATTATTTGATGATAAAGGGCTCTTTGATTTGGCAGTTTTATTTGATGTTACTAGCTATCGCAATGACCTAAATTCGAAACTACGAGGGCAAGAATAAATAATTTCATAATTAATAGCATCAATTCATAGTAAATAGCATCAATTCATTAAAAAATAAATTAAAACTATTCATATCTCAGTTAGAAAACAGGATTTGAGTTAATTTCCACACTTGAAAGAGCCGAGTGAATGTGCTGTGGATAGTAGCACTTTGATCAAATAGATTGGAAAAATCAAGTTATTGCAAGGGTCATTTGAAAGTCGTTATCTTGATTTGGCTAAAGGAAACTGCATTCTTGTATTTAAAAATCCATGTTCACTTAGTGAACAAAATGTATTGAAGAGGCCTAGTAACATACAAATGAAATTTATTGATTTAAAAACAAATTCCTTATTGAAAATGAAATTTGATGGGCTTTTATCCTTCTGACATGATTAATTTCTATGAACATTTCCCAGAACTAAGAAAATTTCAAAAAAATTATAGTATATGGCGTTTTGGAAAGACACACAGATGTAAACAAGCATTTTCATCCCTGAAATATATTAAAAGATAAACGAGGTCGGGTATGACTGATTCAAATTTGAAGAATTCTCTACTGCTCTCAGTAGCAAATTTAACATCAAACATTCAAAAACTAGCGAAATCCAAACAGGCTCAAAAGTCTCATTAATAGTACGTAATGTTTATGTGTTGCAATATATATTGTTTCACATACAATTAAATCATTTTAGAATCTTAATTATGTCTATAAACATACTTTTATTATAAAGGTTATTCATAATATACCAGGATCATGAACGTTTGGTAGAAAAGGTGCTGTAGTTGTATGGCGCATCTGTTCAAGTATGTGAAAAAAATTGACGCATGGTATGTAAAAGGTTGGACATCCCTGTGTTAATGTCTTAAAACAGATTGAAATTGAAATTTGACAAAAAACATGTAAAATCAGTTGAACTTACCGAGAGTTCTTCATAAAAATTTACGATATTTGGATGGCTCAATTTCATTAATATACTCGCTTCCCTTTTCAAGTTCCTTAAAACATACTCTTCTTGAATATTATTTCGATCGATTATTTTTAGAGCAACCTAGCCAAAAACAATAAAAAATGACGCATTTTCATATAAATTACAGAAAACAAGATTTCTTCAAACGTATAACACTTTTACTTGATAAAATGAGCTAATGGAATATTTATTGCACATTTCGTTAAGGATAATCAATTTACGAAAGCAGTCGGTTGAAAGAGAGGCCATGCGAGTGTCAAAATGTGATACACCTCAATTTTCTCGAAATTGTGAGTCTCAATTTTGACAGAAACTTCTGCCAAAATTGAAATGTTTTCTTGCATATACTCTATCGACCAGGGCTGCCCATAAATTTCTCGGGCCCCCCGACAAAATTTTCGCGCGGGCCCCCTAAGTTCTTTTTTTTTGTGTAGGAAGTTTTTATTTTCCCAAGTATCCATATATTTACAAATACCCAACTTCAGAAATGATCGAACCCACAGTAAAGTAATAATGAACTGATAAGTAATTATGGAATTAAATATGTATGTGTTATACGCCTAAATCCCGAAGTGTAGCCACTTAGCGATCGAGCAGAACTTCGATAAGGATAATGAAGTGTATAATCAGAAAACTATAATAAATATCTCTATAGAAAGATTATAACAAACCCATGCAAAAACATACCTTGGACGCTGAAGACTAGTCAAAACACTGAAAATTTGGCAGTACTAAGGAGGGAGCAGTAAATCTTCTATTCGAATTAATGAATTTATCGATGCCGTCAAAAAAGGAAGCTCATTTTGCACGCTTGTTCATGTTCAATTGAAAATATTCTAAGATTATTCAAATTTTTCTTGGCCCAAAGTAAATCGTAAATGATTTTTGATTATAGATAGTTTACTGAATCCTTTCACCAGAGGCCACAGTGATGGGAAGAGAAAACAAAATTCTTAAAGCTATGTAAAGTTCTGGGAAAATAGATTGCAATTTTAATCTATAGATATCAATTAAAAGGAGAGTGGAAAACCTTTATTTTCTAACTTAGCTTAATGTGAAAAAGTAACTTCGCGAAAGGTCTTGAACATTTGAATTTAATTAATGAGATTGTGGATTAAATCATCTGGATAGCTTTAAATTAATTTTTTAAGTGCGTTGTTGATCATTTGAATTATAATTTATTTTTAATATGGCTTCGAAAGTATAGCTTAGGTTTTTTCATTTGCTCATACCTTGATTCTAACTGAGAAACTTTTATTGATTTACTATATTAAAAACTAAACTTTTGAATTTTGTTTCTTCGGTTTCTAATACTTCAGACATTTCTCTTTCCAATTCAAAAGCTTCCTTTTTCGAAAAAAAAAGCTCCCTTTTCCGTCTTCTTTTCTTGGAGAATTCTGCATCTATATCCATAATAGAAGTTGTCTCTTTAGCACTTTATACAGGCCATTGTTTTCTTAAATCGTTATCTATTGTTTCAGTTAACGCTTTAATGTTTTTCATTTCGATATCAAGGGAGATAGATTATGATTAAAGGATTAAATTTCTTGCATTAATTTGCTCTAGTATGTTCTTCCAAATATTTAACTGAGTTAAAAATTTGAAAAATAATTGAGGAATCCATTTATTTTTCCGCCGTTTCCTCTTACGATAAACTATGGATTTTTTACATCTTGAAGGGTCTTTAAAACGTCATGTAGTTTTTCAGATATAGGTTTCACTGTCTCAATTCTTGCACTCCATCTTGTCTCACAAAGACCGTGTAGAGACCTCCCATCAGTGTTTTAGAAGCAGTTCCCATCGCCGTGGGCTCGCACTAAAGAAATTGTAAAGCTGGTTTATAAAGTTGAAGAACGTGCTTACTATTTCATTGCTCCTTGTGGCATGTAAACCAACTAGTCGTAGTAGACCGGAGAAATGTGAGACCACCATGACGGGGCCGTTTTAAAGACTTGAAAAAAAAATTATGTTCGATATTTTTTTGTCAAATTCGGAAAATAACCCGAAAATGAGGCAGATAATTTCTTAAACAAACCTTGGGGCAGCGGGCCCCTTAAACGTCCGGGCCCCCCGACATTTGTCGGGGTTGTCCCCCCTTATGGGCGGCCCTGTATCGACCACTAGGTTTTTGGACACCCATGCAATTGACGATATTTGCTGTTCTTATATACGTCACACCCTCCGCCGTTAATTATCGTGTAGGAAACATGGCACTAGTCGCATGCAAGATGCCACGAAGTGCAGAGTTATCTGATTTCGAGAAAGGTGTAATCGTCGTGTATCACAGAAATGGCCGATCCTTAAGGGACATATCTAGCGAGCTGTATTACCCAAAATCGACAGTGACCTATATGATTCAGAAGTGGAAGGTGAGTGGTGATTGTCGTAATGTGGCCCGAGTCGGCAGACGCACGAAACTGGGAGATGGAGACCAACAGGTGCTGTCCAGAGAAATTCGTAAGAACCGTACACAACCGATGGCCCACATACTCCAGGAGTTTCAACAGGCATCCGGGAGTGTATTTTTGATTAATACCATCCTTAAGGAAGCACATCTGCTTTGTTTTCATGGTCGTGGTGCTGCCCATAAGCCTTTGATCACAAAGTCCAACCGCGATGCTCGGTTAATGTGTTGCAAAGCACGTCAAAAGTGGACCGTAGATCAGTGGAAATGGGTTTCTGCCAGCACTCATTTTGCCCACAGTAAAGTAAAGGTGGAATTATGGTCTGAGGGTGTTTCTCCTGGTATGGACTGGAATCCTTGGTCCAAATTCATATTAAGCTCAACGCCGAGGCCTTCTGCACTATTTTGGATGACAGTGTGCTTCCTATGTTTTGGCAGTTTTACGTGTTGGACCCATGTTACTTCAAAGACGACACCGCCAGCTGTCATGTTGCGAATTCCACCATGGATTGGTATGGTGACAATTGGGTTAACCACAAGGACTAGCCTGCCCAGAGCACATATCTGAACCCTAACTAGAACCTCTGGGACGAGTTGGAACGTCGAATTAAGGGTTGCAACAACCATTCAAAATCGATGAAGGAACTTACGTGTCTTCTCTAAGCCGAGTGGAAGAAAATACCATTAGCCGTCATACAAGGACTTGAGGAAAGCATACTCCGGAGGGTTGAGGCTGTAATTGCCTCTCGTGGAGGCTCTGCCAACTATTAAATATGAATAAACTTTGTTTTTCTTTTCAATCACAGGTGTCCAAATATTTATTGGTAGATAGTGTACAAGGTAGTCGTAAGATAGCTTTCCTTATACACGAACAACTAGTGACCTCAGTTTTCAACGAATTGGGAATGAAAGAAAAGCAGCGGTGATAATGCACACGTAATTTGCATAAACCAACACAAAACGCCAATTTGCAAACACCATTGTAAATAAAGATAAAATATTATGGTTTTTTGTTGCCTTTTTTTTCTTTTTTGTCATTCACACTTATCTTTGGTAGTTAGTGCTCTCTCTCTCTCTCTCTCTCTCTCTCGTGCACTCACTTTTAAAGCTTAATGTAGAATCTCTACGGTTAAAAAAAGTATCACATGCAATAACAAAGGTTTGCTATACGAAATGTTTAAATTATATCCGCAACTGTTCAGATTCGTTGCAAATTGCGACTAGTATATTAAATCGGGAAGTATTGGCAAAAGGTTTTGCAAATTGTATGTAGCTTAGAATAAGAGGTTACTATTGTATTTTTTATCAACACGAAATTTTTCACAGAAAAAATTTTTAAGTTTCTGAACTTAAAGACTTTAAAAAATGACATCACGTTCTTCAAAATAAATGTTACAAAACTTTCCAAAAAAATATTGGTTTCAACCTTATATACAACATAAAAATTAATCATTGAACGTTATTAAAAATCAACCTTTATGTCGAGTTTTAAAATTAAAAAGTTCAAAGAAACTTTGTGTTCCGTTAATTCATCTTGTTCATCATCCAAGAGTTTTTTTAATTCCTAACTGTAACCAATGTGAAAAATTAAACTAGACTGGGCCAATACCTCCTAGAGATAAGGAGGTATCTCTCTCTCTCTCTAGGAAGTATTGGCTGGGCTCGGATATTAAACAGGATATTAATATTTTCTCTTCCTTCAGTCTTTTTTGCATAAAACAGTTTAAATTTAAATTTAAAATATTATTGCGTAAAATACTTGTGTGGAAACTCTTAAGTTGTAACGGTCAAAACTGGTTGAGCGTACTACAGAGAAGATTGCGGGTGATGTAGATTTATGCATGTTTATCTCTTGGAAGGTTAAGTCTGTGGTTTAGCAGCTCAAAAAATAATACATAAAAAAATACGATTTAGGGTACTTTAGACGGAATACTTGGAAAATACTATCATTAGGGGTCAATCATCTCACCTGACAATGGGAACTAGAGGAGGTAACCAGGTCTTGTCCTGATCCAAATCATCAAACTTTTCAGGGAAATTCAGAATTGATATATTCAAATACAAGTGTTTTTTTCACTTAGATTGGTACAGCTACACTCTACGTTTATGAGCGATGGCAACGGTCTTGGCGATTTTTTTTGGCGCATTTCTAAAGTCGCCAAGAAAGAATTATTTCTTAACTCTTTTTCTGTCGCAAATTTTTTTTCTTTTTACAACACACTTTTTAAATACATTTCAGAACGTTTTAAAAAGTACATTTTTTAAAAACTTTCACAAAAAGTAGTAAGTTTAAGCACATATCAAAACATATTTGTGAACCAGCAGAGAAACTAAGCTACAAATGTTGGGTAAGAATACCGTGAAAATTATCAATTACACTAAATACAGTGGGCATGTTGAAAAAGAAAAAGATTTACAAAAGAAAACAAAAGCAAGAAATAATACAACCTGATAACGTCAGAATTCTTTCGTAAAAAAATATGGTCAAAAAAACAAAATTCTTAATCCTTTCGTGAAAACTATTATAACAAAATAAAAATTCCACAACTGTCAAAATACAAATAAATGGACCAATGGTATCACAGAAAACGATTTAAAAGGACCAATGCAATCAAAGGATATTTTAAAAACAAAATAGCCAATAGGAGGAAAGAAAAAATTTCAAACGAATCAATGAAATCAAACGACTTTAACGGATTTTGGAAGAACTTTCTAGAATATTCAAAATGAAAATTGAAATTTTCCGTTTGCCGAGGTTGCCATGTAAACCACAACAACCGTATCCAAAGATTTGTTGCCTTAATTTATCGTAACTTGCTACTAGAAGTGCGCCAAAAAAATCGCCAAGCCGTTGCCATCACTCATAAACGTAGAGTGTAGCTGTACCTAAATAGTTTGCTACGTGATTCTTCTATCTTAGATTGCAAACTTAAATGTACATGTATTGCCGTTGTGAATTTTGTTGCAATTATACTTTAAATATTATATAATTATACTGTGACTTTTGGGTACAAAATGGTAAACGAAAAAATATTTACTTGCAACTTACCTTGTTTTTAAAGGTGCTGTGATAAGCCTGATATACTGTAGAAAAGCTTCCTCGTCCTAAAACAAAATCTGAAACATCATACCACTTGTCTAGAAAGAAACGTGCGTATTTATTAGGAAATGTCATTTCTTTTAATTAGATACTCATAAGAATTGAAAATTATGATTAAAATCCAAAATTGATAGATTAAAATTGCCTATAATTTTTAAGACGGTTATAATCCACTCCTCTCCATATATACAATTTGCAAGCTATGTTCTCTGAATTTCTCATGTATGATGCCATCTTTCAAAATCCAAAGATTGGCAAAACTAATTATATTTGTGTTGCATATTTCCTTTGAGTGTTTATGTTTTGTGTGCTGTTAATCACCAATGTTTTTATATTACTCTTTCATCCATTTAGATTTATGAGTTCATATGTTTACATTTCTGTTTTCAGTATACATATTCCTATCAGTAACAAATTTCTAATGCAATCTTTTATTTCGCAGCAATTGAACCAGTTACCTCTGAATCTTTACGCTGTTCGTTTCGTTCTTATGCTTGTCCATTTTTTGCGAAGTCCTTACAATTATTAAATGTCTTGTTAGACTTGGAGTACACTCTTATTTTTACACTACGAGACATAAGAGTTTGGATGGTAGTAGTTGTAAAGATACACGCGCGCATCTAATTAATCTAGTCAGTTAACATTTTATTTTTTGTAGTTGTCGAGATGGCAACATTGTTGTAGTTTCAACAAAATGAAATGGTTTTATTAAAAAGAATTCTTGGAATATATATAAAACTTTCTTGTTGTTATTAGGAGAAAGGAGAACGTGTAGTTCTTGCGAATCTCAATATTTGGTGACCACCCAGACGTGATAACCCGTAAGTGGAAATAAATTTATATTTTTAATGAAAATAAACTCTGTTGATGTATTAATATTCATCTGAAAATGGAAGCGGTAAAACGAACTCGGAAGTCAGTACGATCGTCGTTTACGAAAACGGTTAACTGTATTTTAGAGGAGTTACTGAAAGAAGTACGCGATAAAAAAATAATAAAAACCAAAACAGCTACTTTAGAGCGTTTATTTGCTGAATTGGATGTTCTTGATCGTCAAATTTTGAATGCAGAATTCGAAACAGATGAAGAATTTGATCTTGAATTTGCGAATATCGAAGCGTATAAGGAAAAAATGGATTTAGTGCGTGTAGAAGTAGAGATGCATTTAAATAGTGAAGTTTTACCATTAAATACTGCTGAGTCCATCGCTTCATCTCCAACTTCAAGTAGACGTAAACTGAAATTGCCCAAGATTGAGCTTAAACAATTCGGAGGAGAAGTAAAGGATTGGTTGACTTTTTGGAGTCAATTTAAACGTATACATGATGATGTTGAAATGGAAAATGAAGACAAGTTCCATTATTTGTATCAAGCAACTGTTCCTGGGAGTAGAGCTCGTGACATTGTTGACAGTTTCCCAGCTACGGCCGAAAATTATGGAAACGTCATTGAGTGTTTAAAAAATAGATTCGGCAGGGAAGAACTATTAATTGAGTTTTATGTTCGAGAAATGCTGGGTCTTGTAATCAGAAATGTTCAGGAGCCAAGGGGAAAATGTAATGTAGCGTCGTTGTACGATAAATTGGAGTCGTATTTACGAGCATTAGAGTCCATTGGAATGACAACTGATAAATATGCTGCCATGTTGTTTCCACTTGTGGAATCATGCATTCCAGAAGATCTATTTCGAGTATGGTTGCGTAATCAATCAGCAGTTACCTCGCAAGAAAATTCTTACTGTGACAAATTAAAAATGCTGTTATTATTCTTGAGAAGTGAAGTAGAAGGGGAGCAAAGGATTTCACTTGCAAAAGCGGGATTTAAATTATTAGAAGGTGGAATACGTAGAGAGAAAAGAAGCCAAGTTGAAGTTTCGGTTCCCACAGCCAATGATCTGTTTTCGAGTGAAGCAAGGTTTGAAAAGCGAAATGAGAAGATCATTTGCATTTTCTGCGGAAAACAACATGAAAGTAAAGATTGTTTTACTGCACAAAAAATGCCGTTGAGTAAAAGACATGATCTCATAAAGGAAAGAAAAGCATGTTTTATCTGTTTTAAGTTAGGACACCGAGCAAAACAGTGTAGGACAAAAGTTCAATGTTTAATTTGTTCAAAGAGACATTGGGCTATAGTATGTTCGGAGCTTGCAAATCAGAAAAGAGACGAGGCGAAAGAATGTGATGAAGAAGGAAAACAAAACGTATCTTTAGCGAATTATTGTGCCACAGAAGAAGTATTTCTGCAAACTTTGTTAGTAAATATCAAAGTCAATGGTAGAAAACAGACAGTCAGAGCTTTAATTGACACTGGTTCTCAAAGATCCTACATATTGAAAGAGACTGCTCAAAGGATGAGATGTAGACCAGTTGGTTCCGAAAGCTTAGTGCATGCTCTGTTTGGAGGAGTAACTTCTGGTAGGAAAACTCACAACTGCTACCAATTGACTGTCAGTAGTCTTGATGGCAAGTACTGTCGTGGTATCCAACTATTGGAGCAACATAAAATTTGTGGCCATGTGGCAAGATTACCCCCAGAACTTTGTTCAGAGTTGAATCGAATGCATATTGTAGTCACAGATGTGGGAAAAGGCGATCTACCAATAGAAATTCTTCTCGGAGCAGACATAGCTGGACAAGTTCTAACCGGAGAACTCCGTAAATTAGACAATGGTCTAGTTGCTGTACAGACATTGTTTGGATGGGTAGTCATGGGTAAAATGTGTGGACGTTCTTCCGAGGAAAATGCATCCTCGATCGTGACCTCCATGCTAATACACGCCGATCGTCTAGAGAACTTGTGGAAGCTGGAAGCCATAGGCATAACAGATTCATGTGAAATTCAACCTATAGAAGAAATAGAAAAGGCAGTATTAAATCACTTTCACAAGACTTTGAGAAAAAACGAAGAAGGGAGATATGAAGTTAGCTTGCCTTGGGTGAATGATCCAGGAAACTTACCTAGCAACAGAGAAGTTGCTGAGAAGAGATTAGTGTCAACCACAAAGAGGCTCAGATCCGGAGAACGCTTTGATGATTATAATGCAGTTTTCTTGGAATGGTTGCAGTTAGGGATGATAGAGGAAGTGCCAGAGAGTATACAAGAAAAGAGTGTACACTATTTGTCTCATCGAGCAGTATTCAAAGACAACTCCACAACGTCGGTGAGACCGGTTTTCGATGCCTCTTGTAAGCAGAAAGACTCGTTTTCCTTGAATGATTGTTTGGCAAAAGGTCCAAATTTGCTTGAACTAGTACCCACAATCTTGTTTAAATTTAGAGAAAAGAAGATAGGAATTTATATATCTCTGATATACAAAAGGCATTCCTACAAATATCAATCAATGACAATGATCGCGACTTTCTGAGATTCCTCTGGTGGAAGAATTCCGAACAAGAAATTAGAGAATTTCGTCACTGCCGAGTAGTTTTCGGCCTGAACTGCAGTCCCTTTTTGCTTGGAGCTGTGATAAATTTTCATCTTATGCAAAGCAAATCCTCTTACAAAACTGTTGCTGAGAAATTGCATACTTCCTTTTACGTTGACAACTGTGTGACCTCGGTTGACTCAAAAGAAGAGGCGGAGATATTTATCTCAAATGCTACTGCAATAATGGCCGAAGCCAAATTTGATCTAAGAGGTTGGGAACAAACTGATACAAATAACATGAAAATTGAAACTCAGCCTACAAAGGTATTGGGACTATTATGGGACAAGCAGGAAGATTCTCTATTTTGTGATGTAAACAACATTAGTTTGGAGGGACTTCCATTGACGAGGCGGACCATTCTATCCATCGTACAGAAAGTATTTGACCCTATCGGATTTGTCTGTCCGTTCACGCTCCGTCCAAAGTTGTGGTTGCAGGAGAGCTGGAGGGAAAAGTTAAGTTGGGATTCTGAGCTGCCTGAGGAGATAAAGAAGATGTTTTCAAAGTGGATAGAGGAACTACCTTTGCTGTCAGTAGTGAAAATTCCCAGATACATGACCTTGAATGATGGTGCTTCACACAGCCTCCATATATTTGTAGATGCTTCTAAGTCTTCTTATGCAGCTGTGGTTTACCTGAGATCCGAAAACGCAATGCAAGTCAGAGTACAGCTTCTTCAAGCCAAATCGAGAGTTGCTCCGCTGAAGAAATCAACAATTCCTCGTCTTGAGTTGTTAGCTTGTTGCATTGGAGCTAGGATGGCTTCCTTTATCATTAAACGTCTTGAACTACTAGTAACAAGAACATATTTCTGGACTGATTCTTCAACTGCTTTGTGCTGGATTAAAGGAAACGAACCATGGGCGACATTTGTCTATAACAGGGTGAAGGAGATCAGAAATTTGACCAGAACTGAAGATTGGAATCACATCCCTGGAACTGAAAACCCAGCTGATTTGCCTTCGAGGGGATGTTCTGTAACAAAATTAATCACATCTAGATGGTGGGAGGGGCCTAATTGGTTGCCACTAACAGAAGATGAATGACCTCACTCTAATCCTATTGAAAATAGATAGGAAATTGCTGAAAGAAAAAAGAATATTGTAACAACATTGAGTTGTAATGTCGGACTGTCTGAATGTGTTGGTTTTGATTAGTTTTGTTAACTTTAAATCAAAAGGTGGGAGAATGTAAAGATACACGCGCGCATCTAATTAATCTAGTCAGTTAACATTTTATTTTTTGTAGTTGTCGAGATGGCAACATTGTTGTAGTTTCAACAAAATGAAATGGTTTTATTAAAAAGAATTCTTGGAATATATATAAAACTTTCTTGTTGTTATTAGGAGAAAGGAGAACGTGTAGTTCTTGCGAATCTCAATAGTAGTGTATTTATCATCAAATATTTTCACATGAAAAAATTGAGGTGTAACGTGATTCTACTATTTCGTATAGATACATATACAGAGAAGTAACATACAGAGGGATCACTGCCCTTAGAAGTCATAGACTTCTAAATAATATGGGAAATTGCATTGACGCTAGCTCCCTCGGTGTAGGTCACTTACTACTATGGCGTCGGATCTAGGCCTCGTTTCCATAAACCAAACTAGGTTTCCATAACAACCGAACTAGAATTCTGCAACAACTATCACAGGCTATTTTATTATAATTGAAACGCCATTTGCATTTCTGATTAAAAAGCTAAAAATTCTTTAAATATTTTTAGCATAAATGCTTAAAATTAATTTTTATGGGGGACTATAATTATCCAAATATTGATTGGACAAAAAATCTAGCTACAAATGGGAAAGGGGCAGAATTTTTGGAAGTGATACAGGATTGTTTTTTGTACCCATAGACTATTATATCTCCTCTATGTTTGTACCAGATGGTGTATGAGGATACTAGGGACAATGCATTATTGGATTTGATTTTCAGCAATGATGAGGATAGGGTGCAGGATTTGGTTATATGTGAGCCACTAGTAGAAATTGATCATAGAAATATCAGATTAAGTATACATTTTCAGTCAGCATACACGATCAACAGTAGAATAATTCCAAATTACAGAAAGGTAAATTTTCATAGGATAAGGGAAGAGTTAAAGGAGACATTCAAAGGGGGATTAATAGCATCGCATCATTCTGAATAATGGTAGGTATTCAAGAATAAGTTAAACAGGATGATAAAAAAAACATGTAACGTTCAGGAAAAAAGGAAAATCTAGAAACTTGCTCCCTATGTGGTTTTCAGGGGAAACACACAAAGCTTTAAAATGAAAACAAAGAACATATATATATATATAAAAGTGTATATAAAAGCACTGGTAACGACAGATACAAGGAGGCATATCTGAAAGCCAGAAAGGAGTTTAAAACTATAAGTCGGAAGCAAAAGCTGTACTTGGAGGAAAAACTAGCAAGGGAAATAAATATTAACCCAAAAGAATTTTTTGCATATGCAAGTGGTAAAAATAAATTTAGTACTACACTGGGCCCGTTGGAGGGGAGGGGATATGAATTAATTCAAGGCGAGGTGGGAATGGCAAACGTGTTAAATGACTTTTTTCTGGGGGTTTTCAATGGTAACTATAAATTAAAAAAGAATCCCAAGGATGGAGCCTATGCAAGGGGTATAATTAAAGAATACAAATTTAACAGGGAAGAAATAGTATATCAGTTGAAAAAAATTAAGCTGTCTAAAGCACCAGGGCCAGACGATATTTATCCGAGAGTACTAGTGGAATACGCGGAAGAATTGGGGGACATAATTCACATGATATTTAATTCAACATATAGCACGGGTTGGGTACCAATGGATTGGAAGTTGGCCAACTTAACTCCAATTTTCAAAAAGGAAATACAAAGTGATCCGGGCAACTATAGACCAGTAAGTCTAACATCAGTAATTTGCAAAATCTCTGTTAAAAAAGCATATAATTTTATACTTGTAGGAGGGGGGAATGTTATCATATAATCAGTATGGGTTTAGGTAAGGCAGATCCTGCTCTACAAACCTTTTGAAGTTCTACGAAAAAATTACAGAGGAGCTGGATAATAAGAGCAGTGTAGATATCATGAACACAGATTTTCAAAAGGCTTTTGATAAAGTACCTCATGAGGCATTACTGTTTAAATTGGAAAGGCTAGGGATTCAGGGGAAAACATTAGTATGGATAAAGAATTGGGTATTGGGTAGAAAGCAGAGAGTGCAGGTAAAAAGAAATTATTCACAGTGGACAGAAGTTATAAGTGGGGTGCCTCAGGGATCAGTTTTGGGAAAATTTTTATTTATAATTTTCATAAATGATATGGGTCAGGGGATTAAGAATAGAATCAGTATATTTGCAGATGACTTAAAAATATGGGGGACAGTGGATACCAAGTTACAGATAGAGAATTTACAAGTGGATTTTGATAAGATATCCGAATGGGTTGTAAAATGGGGTATGTCATTTAATATAGGGAAATGTCAAGTTCTGCATATGGGTTACAGGAACTGTGGAGCCGAGTAGAGTGCCTATATAATAAGAGTGGCGACAAGGGACCAAATTTGGCCCAATGCGCATGCGCGGCCAGCTATTTTTCTACCAGAATCGTCTCCAAGAAGGTTGCTGGGCGAATTAATATATCGTTTCAAGGAGAATAAAAAGCACATGATAGTTATAATATGGATAAATTCGGTACAAATGAATCATATAAACGCTCAATTACATGCGTAATTGATGAGATGGATTGCACAACGCACTAACTTAGATTGCGGGAAACACCACGTTGTTCAAAAAAAATTATTTACTTAAAAAGTCTTCAAATTTATGCTGACAAAACACTAAAATAATAATAAATAAACATTCTGGAACACGAAATGGAACATGAATAAGCTATATTTTCTTTTTTATTTAATGTACACACGTTTTTCTCGAACACACAAAAAGTTCCCATGTTAAGTCTACGGGAGCTAGGAAAAGACCGCCTTTGGCGGTAGAAAAGGCCTCTAAGCCAATCAGAAAGTGTTTCCCGTATGTCGCCACTCTTATTATATAGGAACTCTAGAGCCGAGTACTGTCTGCAGGGAGTAAAGGTAAAGGAGGGAGAAACAGTCAAGGATCTTGGGGTGATAATTCACAGGGATTTTAAAATGGGTCACCAATGTTCAGCTGCGGGTAAAAAGGCTAATAGGTTATTGGGGTATATTAAAAAGACTGTAACTTCAAGGGATAAGAATATAATCTTGCCGTTATATAAGGGTTTAGTAAGACCACATCTAGAATATGCTGTACAATTCTGGGCTCCATATATGAGAAAGGACATAGAATCAATTGAAAGGGTTCAGCACAGAGCTACAAAAATAATAAAGGGGCTAGCAAATTTTGACTATAATGAACGTTTAAGTAAGCTAAACATGTATACACTGGAAAGAAGAAGAAGGAGGGGGGATTTGATTCAGCTTTTCAAGTTTGTAAAACAAGCGGACACAGAGGGCTTAAATTTCAATAGGGATAACAGAACAAGGGGTCATGGGTATAAATTGAATAAGACACATTTTAATCGGGATTTAAGGAAAAACTACTACTTTAATAGGGTAATAGACAAATGGAACGCGTTGCCTTAAAATATAGTTAGTTTAGTTTAAAGGGAGTGTACGAATTTAAGATACAATTGGAGGATAGCCAGTGGGAATTGGGGAATTCATAAGCAAAGGACCAGCCTTGTTGGGCTTGAGCCTGTAGCTGGTCGTCAATATTTGTATTTGTACTAAAATAGAAATTTTTAATGTCTTCTGAACTTGAAAGTAACAATAATTTATGAAACCCATTTATGTATTATGAAATCTTACTAATGCATAAATTAGTTTGTTTACTGTTAGCTTTTTCTTGCTTCTTTTTAAAAATACGAAAATATTCCAAAACAAGCCCTTTTTTTATTTTTTATACCTGGAAGATTGTTGATATAGTCTGAAAAATTATTTGAATGAAAAATTACATCATAATTTGTTTTCTCACATAATCAGGTATTTAGTCTGTGATGAGGTACATCATTCATTTTTGAACAAATTATACAATTTGGAAAAGGAACAGAAATAAAGTGTTCACATCCGTAACAAATCAGGCCACTAGAAAGAGTATTACAGAACATAAACTCCAATTTGAAAACGTTTGGCACACCGTTGTCATCGAGCAATGGAATACAAGTTGCAGCGTTAAAACACTAAGCATCCGGTTAATTTAACCTGTCAGTTTCATCCACCCAAATTCAAGGCAATTCAAACTGTACGGATAACTCTTTAATGAAATCTTATTAATTATTATCTTATTAAGAATTATGAAATCTTACAAATGTAAGAACTTGTTTCTTTAATTTTGGTATGTTCTTTTATGCAAATGCTTCTTTTTTTTTAAATACGAAAATATATTCCAAAACAAGACCTTTTTCGCTTTTTTTTTAAATCTGGAAGATTGTTGATCTCTGTTGGTATAATCTAAAAATTGTTTGAACGAAAAACTACATTACAAAACATTTTTTATTCACATAGTTAGGTATTTAGTCTGTGATGAAAAACATCTCAATTCTTACTGCTCTTTGGATACGTATTCTTTTTATACGATTTCATACGCTAATTACGTAAGTCTAGGCCAACTTTCTAAAAAAAATCATTCAAGAATTTGTGTAATAGTTTAGAAACAATACACTTCGCATAGTTACTGTATTTTACACTCGATCATTACAGTAATCTTCGAGAGAAAAATTAGGTTTTGGTACCTTGAGGACTTCTCTCGTCCACTATCCCTAACAACTGTTGACGCAACAGGGAACTGAAAGGAGCGCACTAAAATGAGTTTGAACGAATAATTAAGTTAAAAAAAAAAAACTAATCATGAAGATAAAAACTAACGTTTACAATTATCGAAAAGGGAAAGATAAGAGTCCACCATACTGATGATGGTGGATTCAATAGTCAGAATGTTCCTAATTTAAGAGTCGAAAAACCGTTTAAAACAGAATTTCTCAAACTTAAGATGGACTCGTATATTTTTTATTTTATATTGCTGTCATTCTTAATGTTACATATCAGCGCTTGAAGCATAAAAGTAACTTTCATTTTATGATCTAGTGCAAGGGTTCTCAAACTTTGTCAGCCACGAATCCCTTTTAGAAGAAAAAGTTTCCCGTGGAACCCCAATAAATGTTTATAGTTTTATCTGTCTATGTTCTATGAGGCATATTACACACGATACATATACGGAAGTATGAATAATTAGGAATATATACAGGAAACAGCAGTAAAAAAGAACTGGATACAATATTATTTAACACTACAAAATGATACAACTAGTTAAGATATTAGAAAAATGCTACATGCACAACCGAAGTTAATGTGAACAATGTACCTGTTTCTTGCGGCAGAGTTTGTTAGCGTCCGGTGTCACAGAAACCAGTTGAAGACACATGTGGTCTTCTGCGTCCAAACGAGCTCGATACTTACTTTTTGTAGCCGTGATCTCGAAAGGCAGTTTCACAGAGGTATGTAGTACTAAAAGGCAGTAAGAACAACTTAGCTTTTGAACGTAATTTCAAAAGATTTTCCCCTAACTTAGCCCAAAATCTTGGAAGTGGTTTTCCTTAAAATGATGCCCAATAGCAGTGGCTGTCCGAAACCTTGTCTATAAGGCCCGGTGCATACATCTGGTTTTTCAACGTGCGGCGCCGCTGACGCAACGCAAGTGCAGTCTGAGATACATTAGATCTAATGGAGTAGTGCACACATGCCTCCGGCGACGCACGTTCAGCTTGCGTGCAGTTTGTACCGCAGTTCCCCACGACGCCGCAGCTCTCTGCAAGCGCGTCTCCGTTCGGAAGTACCTTGTTTTCATAAATAAATAGAATATAAATAACAATTAATAAATGGTTGTATCCAGTAACCTCTATTTCGTTTCAAAATATACTTTTTTGCATACCAAGTAAGCGAAATAAACACATTTTCTTCGATAGAATATTTATAGCAAATGGCGCGAAATGTGTACTTGCGTCATTTCACGGTTATGTGTGCATAGTTGGGCTTCGGTGCCGCACGTTGAAAAACCGAATGTGTGTACCGGGCCTAAGAACCTCATATTTTTCCTTAGTGTCACCTCTTATAGGAGGTGCTGAGTGGGGGCTGCTAGTTTTGACGTCACTGAAAATAGACCTACAATCCACTCAATTCTTTCGAATCGATTGCCGAGTGTCCCTTGGAAAGTATGAATTCAAATTTTGAAGCACATTGTTAAGGTATTATTCCTGGCAATTATTATGGTTTTTATTATTCCTGGCAAAGATTCATTCATTGATGTGTTTTTTTCTTCTAAAGAGTCAACACATGTCATATGCCTATCCTGAAAAACATGTCATATCCTTATTCTCAACCCTATCCATGTAGAACGCTATCTTTTTCTTCAGCGCGGCAATTTTGTCATTGGTATAGAAAATTGTCTTCCGTTTCCCTTGTATGGATGTCCTTAATTCGTTTATTTTCGGGAACATGTCTGCTAAGTAACATAATTTGCACAACCATTCCTGATCATTCAAATAATCTGCTAGCAAACGTCATTCAAAAGTGGATAAACTTTCGATCAAAGTTCAAGTAAACGGGATTTTGCTTTACCTATCGTGACTTTGTGTCGTACTTTTGTGTGGAATAACAATGAATTACGAATACTTCCAACAGTACTTTGAGCAGCCCACACTGGTCGTGCTTTTACAAAGTTGATTATTTTGACGGCGTTGTCTACTACCTGCTTTAATAACACTGATATTTAACTGTTTGAGTACGTACTTTTCGCTTGATGAAAGTACACTCATGCTCATAAATTAAAAATAATGACAGTTTGTACAAATAAAGCTACAAAAAACAAGTGACAGAACAAAAAATAGGATACATGTAACCATAGTACCTAATAAAAATAAGGGACATGTTCCCCGGAGTAGTTTGGTGAGTTTCGTTTTTAGCGATTCCCGTTTCCGCTCAAGAATTTTCAGCGTTGCCATTATAAATGCTGAATTCCCAATGGAACACAGTCACTAGAGTTCTTGAGCACTTTTCGATGGATCGAAAGCGTAGCGAGATTTGCAATCAGTCCTAATTTAATAGCAATGTAGCCGTGTTGTTGTTGCACGCCCCCATTGGCCAGCAATGCTAGACCAGGTCCATGACGTTATACACCCTCAAAAAATCCAACACCGTCAATGGATCCTCAGTCAAGTCCTGTTTGGAGAGCCCCAGGCACGAGAGGATGTGATGAGGTGAAGCCTGCTCAGTGGAACAGTTTGTACAAATCTCAAAGATCTTGGATCTTTCGGAAAATTTCATTGATTTAAGGTGACCACTTCGAAAGCGGGCAAGAATAGTTTGGTCCTGCCTATTGAAACCTTGAGCCAGGGAGCCTCCAGGTCGTGAACAGTGATACCATGTGTGCTCTGGGGGGACATTCCAAGTGGTCTTATTCTTGTGTTTTATTTTTGAGAAGATCTCCAAAAAGGTGAGGGGTGCTGACGGCACAGAGGCCTCACAAGCACCAGCCTTGGCTAAAGTGTCCGCAATCTCATTTCCCTCAAGTTCGACGTGGGAAGGAATCCACTGCAGATGAATCCGATGCGATATGGAAAGCCGTTTTAACTTGTTGAGTATTGACACTCCAACACTATCTCTCACACTTTGCCAATTGGTCAAGTGCTGTATTGCACTTCTACTATCAGACAGAATCCATATCTCGTTTCCATGGGGAAGCAACACAAGAGATTCAAGGGCTTCATCAATGGCTATAAGCTCACTGCGAAATACTGAACAGTAGTCGGGATTTCTCCTCTGAATTCTTAAGTCATGGTCTTGCAATTTGATGTAAATTCCACTGCCAGATCGATTACAATCATCTCTACTGCCATCCGTGTAAACCTGAACTGCGTCTCTTGGAATCTCTCCAATTCTCTCAAGAGCTATTTGCCTTAGATAGGCAGGAAGATCTGTTTGTTTGTTCACATGTACAGGCAAGTCAGAATGAAAAAAGACACCGTCAAGATCATCCGTTGGCTCAAGACATTGTGACAAGTGATGTGGTTCTACAGCACTTTCAACTAGATTAAAAGAGAATATTTGGCTAAAGGGACTATTTCTCCTGAGTCTCTGGTTATTATACCAGTCTTTGAAGTAGGTAGAAGTACGATTTTGAGAACCAAGTCCGCTGAGTTTGTTGTAGTATTTTGTTAGGCATGCACGTCTCCTAAGGTTAAGGGGCTGAATGTCAGCCTCAAAAAGCACAATATCCCTGGGACATGTGTTTCTCAGACCAGTGATGATCCGAGCAGCGCTGTACCTTTTCAAGTTTCTGAAGATTTGTAGCAGAGGCGCAACAGTAAATTGGAATTCCATACTCCAGGATGGGTCTGATTAGTGAGATATACGTGCTTCTAAGTGTGCTAGCATCCGCACCCCAATCACGCCCTGAGATAAACCTTAAGATGTTGAGTCTTTTTCTTGCCTTCAGTACAAGATGATCAATATGTTTGTTTCCAAGAATTTCAGGGTCCAACACGAATCCCAAATATTTTGGATGTTTATCCACAGCTAGTGGTTGACCATTCAATGAGATATTAGGATGGAAATTATATAGCTTTCTATTGGTTGTGAAGAAGCTAACCGTAGACTTAGTTGGGTTGAAACAAAGTTTGTGGTCTTCAGAAAAATTTCGAATGTCCTCAAGGACAAGATTAATGTCTCTCTCCAATTTCAACACATCAGAGTCCGACTTCCAAAGGACAATATCATCCGCGAAAGCACCGACCTCACATTTCCTCTTGATGACACTCTCAATACCAGATGAGTAAAGTGAGAACAAAGTTGGACTCAGTACTGATATTTGAGGTACCCCTTGAAAGATCCTAAAACTTCTGGAGAGGGAATTGTTAAACTTTACTCTGATATGCCTATTTCTCAAGAAATCGTAGATCCATGGAAGGGCTTTTCCGTCAATTCCAAAAAGTTTATATAGTTTTATTACTAGTAAATTATTCCAGACTCTGTCAAAGGCTTTGGATAAATCCAGGAAAACCGCAACAGTGTGGTTAGAAGGTTTCTTGTTGTGAGCGTCTCTTATCCTTTGACAGAAGTAAAGTAGCTGATCAGTAGTGCTATGCATCCCCCAATGGTATCCTTAGCTTGACGTGCTGGAGGTAGTGTTGCAAAGGGTGGAAAAAACCCGGTTTATTCCCGGGAATAAACCCGGTTTTTTGGGAAGGGAATTTTGAAAACTTCCCATAATTTTGAAATTTCGGGAATTTTGAAAATTTTTAATGTTTTGTCTGGAAAATTTTAAAACAATATTTTTTTTAGAAACTCCTTAATAGTTCATAACAGCAACTTCAAACGTGTACTCTTTTGGCGGGATCTAACATCTGTTTGCATTGACCATTTCAATTTTAGAAAATTTTCGTCTTAAAGAAATAGAATATCATTTATGCCTACATTTTGCCATCTTGCAATTTACAAAAATTGAAAGGTAAATATTAATGGGATTTTATGGATATTACTAGTACTAATAGGCGCATGCGATGACAGTATTTTTGAGCTAAATCTTTTTTGTCAATGAGCCATAAGAACAAACTTTTTAAGTGAACCCTTGTGTGCATTCAAACTTTTGCATAGTTCTGACTATATATTCTGAACCTTTGAATAATTATCTGGGTTGGTTGTTTCCTATTTATACTGTCATCGTTTTATGCAAATTGATATCCCAGTGAATTAATAAGTTTCTTTGACTAGCTCTTTGAACGTGATTATATTCTAATTTTAAAACTTCAATTAGCAATTGATAAAGCTATCTTCCCAACATAAAATTAGGTTTTTACTATGTATAAGTTTAGTTGGAAATTTAAAAATCTAATTTGATATATATTGGAATTCTGAGCATTTTGTTTTTAAATTTCGATTTTGGTGTTTTTACTCAACAGTTTCATGCATGAACTAGAAACATTGAATTTCATGAGTTCAGATCAATCTATATAAGTAATACTTATAATGCAATCAATGCTAAGAGCATCTTAGTGAATTTAACCTGCTATGTTTTGTACCTTTGACAACTTTTAATTGGGAACTCAAGCATTTAAATTTTAATTTAGTGTTCTATTTCATACTAATGGCATGATTTGTGTTCCAGATAATGGTAAGACCAACTTCAACAGTGTGGAGTCATTACACATCAGAGTTTGGTCATAGCAATAAAAAGACTGCTAAATGCAGGTATTGCCACAAGAAGTATCTGGTACCAAATGCTACTAAGATGGCAAAGCATTTAGAAAAATGCGTTAAAAACCCCCAAATAATGTCTTTTCCTATTTATTCTTTGGCAGATGCCGATGAACCTTCAGTTATTGTGGTATCCCAAGAGGTGATAACGGACGTTGAAACTATGTATACGGATCCAGGACTATCAGAATCTACTAGTAGATCCTCTTGATATTGCGTTGTTTTTTCAGCTATTAATCCCTCATAAAAGGCTTACAAGTACCGGTGCCAAATTGAATCATCAATAAAGTAGAGAGTAAATTGTAACTGCTTTATATAAAGATAATATGAAATGTTTACAAAAGTATTGCTTTTGATGCAAACATTCATCTTATTTTTTGCTGCTAGGTCTCGGAACAAAACCATCACATCAACATTCATCTGGATTTGGATATAAATGCTGATGTTGTTTATACAATAAAAATAAACCGATATTTTCCACCAAAAAAGAAAATTTAAATTTTATTGAAACACTTTTCCAGGTTGTAGTTTTATATATATGGGGTTTTCTCTTTATAGTTTTACTTATATAGCAACAAACCAAAAGAAGCCACAAAATGTGAAAAAATGGTTGGTTTAGTTTATTCCCAATGTTCCGGGTTTATTCCCCAAAATTCCCGTGTTTATTCCCCTCTTCCAAAATTCCCGGGTTTTTTGCATCACTAGCTGGAGGGGCTTGCGTGCTCTGACAACCCTGGGAGCTATGCCGGCGGTAGTTTAACTACCGGCAGGGTCTCCCAACCCGGACAGGTCCTCGTAGGGTAGGAGCCAGACTAATTGGGATACCGCCAAGAGCCAAGTCGGTCCTCTACCTATTTTTTAGGTGCTCTGGTCCTTGTGACAAACAGAGGCTGCAATTTTCCCCCATCCATGAATAGTACACCTTTTCTTTCCAATGCTGCATCGGTCGGCGCGCAGTCTAAAAAGGCCCGCGTTCCTGGTTTAGGCAGAGGGCCAGGTTCGATAAATAATCCACGGTCTCCAAATACTTTAAAGATCTTGCAATTCAACATTAATGGAATCTCAACAAGTGCAACGAGGATTAAACTTGATCAGGTACTTGACCTAGCACTATCCGAAGGAATGTAGCCGTACTCAGTCTTGACGGGCCGACCAACCGATATGGTGGTTAAGGTGTTAGCCTCTAGATCGGAAGGTTCCTGGTTCGAATCCGGGCATGGATGTTTGTAAGCGTATGGTGTAGAGACGGCTGGTGCACCTTAAATCTGTCGTGGCCGAAAGTCCTCACGTTGGGTTGGCGTAGAAGTTTGGAGAGTGGGGTGCCAGCTCAGGTGTTGATTCGTCATCTGACCGTGGTTCAAAATTACGAGGTGTTGTCCTCGGATCTTTCCCTTAAGGGACTGATTCCGGACCGTCGTCAATAGCCCGTTGTGTTGCTCTAGTACGACGTTAACAAAAAAAATTACCATTACCGTCTTGACGGACCAATGTCTAAGCAAAATACAAAAATCACACAACTCCCACATTGCGCCACAATTGGTGGTTCTCACTCGAAGTTGCGACGTGAGGCTCCAACACACCTTCCTTTTCAGAAACTTCTGGTTTAATCCTTAACAGTCACCAATAGCTCGTTGTGTTGCTCCCGTTCGAAGTTAAATAAATACGTAACTTCCTTTTCAGGAAACATAAACAGAATACCCTTCATATTTCACGAGCACAAAGGGGTTGCTTTGATTTGGATTCATCCACTACTAGCCCCACAAAAGCACAGCGAGAGAAAAAGAGCTTTGTTTATTGGGATTGCCATATTTGGCGTACTTACGGATTTAATTAATAATTTTTTCGAAAATTTTAATTAATAATTTTTATGCTTAACGTACACGCTTCCCAACTCCCCAAAAAGAGTTAGAGCACCATTTTATTCCAACAAATCTTCACTTTGCATAAAATATGTATTTTCAAATATGGGCAGTCTCCCTCAGAACTCCTGGATATGTACAGTGATAAAAAAATACACGAAATGCAGTCATAGAACAAAAGGTAATTTATTGGTCAAAATTTATAACATTTCTTTTAAAGTAATCTCTAACTTCAAACGCATTTCTTACAATGTTTTTCCAATCCTCAAAACATGCCTAAAAGTAGTTTTTGTGAAAGACCTTTGTTCGTAACGAATTTTCTTGCATCAATGGACTCAAAACAGTGACCACGAAGAGTCACACGGACCTTGAGGAGCGGTATTTGTTGAATGCTTTGGCAAAAATACACGATTAATAATGGCATTATGAGAAGTCGTGCTATCATGATGCAAAAGCCATGAGTTATCTCCTCACGATTCAGGTCGTTTTCGAAGAATTGTTTTACGCAAAACACTCAAATAATCTTTATTGATCGCCTAGTCGAAATTCATAATGCACAACAATTAACGAAAACAGTCAATATTACCTTGATTTTTGAGCGACTTTGACGTGGTCTTGCTTCACCTTTCAAGCGCCATTCACTTGATTGTGAGCTGTTTCTGAATCAAAAGCATAGATCCAAGTTTCAACACTGGTAATAATGCACTTTAAAAAGGAATTACCTTGAGAAAGCATCTCTAGGGACACTACATTGTTTTTGAAAAAATTCAAAGTTTTTGGAACAACTCGAGAAGCGACGCATCGCAAACTTAAATGATCTTCCAAAATTGCTCAACAGGAACTTCTTCAATAATGTCTCTTATTGTCTGCTAGATCGCGAATCATCTACAACAGATTCTATACCTTCTTTAAACTTTTTATACCAATCAAATATTGTTTTGGTAAACACGTTGTCTATAAAAGCTTTTCGCAACAATTCAAAATGTGTTAAGCAGAAACAAAATTTAATGAAAATTTTGCTCAAGAACATACAACATTTTGTAAAATCAATGAGGTGAAAATTCTTATTAAAAACAAATTTATTTTCAGACGATAGAATAAAATAAATCCACGATTGTTGCCACATTTTTAGTAGTAAAAATATTTGATAAAAGTTTAAAGACGACATATACTATATATGTATTTTAAAGGAAGCATTCCGGATACTTTTTGATCAGAGGAGTATTTTTTTCTACCATTTTAAGAATTACAGTTCTTCCATTTTATCATAAACTAGACAATTTGAGATATTCAATAGTCACTGCCTCAATAAATATTAGAGCTGTCACAAACAAAAATTATGTGTTATGCAGTTCAAGTTTCACACTAACAAATTATGTCACATCAATTAAATTTTTTTTTCTTCAGATCACATTGCTGCAACCAGTTCTAGTATTGCTATCTTTATCAGCGTAGGTTTACGAGCTGTTTCTAGTTTTTCAAGTACATTGCACTATATTTTTAATATATTCATACTAAATTAGTCACTTTACAAAGGACTCGTAATGGATTGAGGTTTTATTTATCATGGTAAATTTTTTTAATTAACTATGATTTAAAATTTTTATTCCTTCCTATTTAATACTGATTTGTTTCTTTACCCTCCAAATTTCATTAAACAGATCATTAATAGTGTTACATATACGAGGTTTCGTCCAGTTTCCGTTTGTGCAAGACAAAACTTTCCGATTACCTAGCTTTTGGGAGAATTTTTTCTATTGCCACTTGAAAACTCATCTATAAAAATGAAGACTTTGCCATCACTAAATGTCGAGATGTTTCTAGTGGAAGACAAGGGATTAAAGCCCCTTCCAGGGCTACATTCTCTGAATAAACAACCATATCACATCACTAATTGTAATAAGCAAAAATCACAATGCGAGCAGCCACTAAAATTAATTTCTTTAGGCCTTCATGAAATTATTTATTTTTAGAAAATAGTTGTGCAAAAAGTTTAACTACTTTTGAGAGTTATATGATTTATCGGCAGTCTACACTTTGTATATAGTACACTTTGACTTCATGCTTCTTTTATCCTGCCAATCATTAACTGGGAATAAAAAGTTAGAGAAAGTAATTTTAAAATAGGAATTTATAGAATGAAAATTAATCAACTATAAATTAAATCGGCAGTATTTTCAGTGTTGACCAAATTACAAGATTAACAATCAGATTTAAACTCATTTGATGAATGCTTAAAACGATATTATAGTTTTGTCAATACTTAAGTTCAATATTTGTAATTTTTATTACCACACTGCATACATTTAAAGCTGCGTTTGACTGCAAGAGCAAATATCATAGATGACGTAAAAATGAGATCTTAGTGTAATACAATTGTTTTAAATTTTGTTAGGATTTGTTTTGCTTTCTAAAATTAAGTTTTTACAAGATTAAGACAGTGAAATAAAACGCGATTATTTTAAAAACTATTTATGTGGCTCATAGAATTTATAAGCCAGATCAGAGTTCAGTCTTATCACTACTTAAGTTAATGTTTCTGATCAAGCATTATTTGCATTTCTGAACTAGTATACAATTTTCTCCTAAAATAGTGTGTTTAGCTTTCTTTCACACCAGCAAATGTTGATAAATGACGAAATTCATGAACCCTCAGAGAATAGATTAAGTTCATTTAGCAGTTTCCCAATATTTCCATGATGCATGGTATTAGCTTTTCGTGAAGTAAACAAAATCTACTTTTGTAGTACTTTTCGTTCTTCTAATTCACAGCCTTTTCAAACTATACAGATCAAGTTGCAAAGTTAATATTCATCTCTTGACAGATTTAAATTTTGTTTTAATGGAAAATACATGTGAAGAAAGTTGTATATGAAATAAAAATCAGTATCGCTGTTTGTGTATATCGCAGTCTTGAAAGGAAGAATTTTCTTTGCATAGAAAGGTCTTCCATGTAGAGAACCAGTCTCCTGATTAAACACGATGGTAATCCTCATTCTATAAAATGGTAAACTGAAATGAAGCAAGATTAAAAAACATCATAAAAGAACAAAGTTTAAGCCTGAAGAGTATTGAATAAATTCATGCAAGATTCTGTAAGGTCAGCTTCTATCATGTACAGAATCTATCCCCATCCATTGAATAGCAAAAAGCGAGTATCTGGTGGGAAACTTTAATTATATATTCCAATGTTATGACTCTATACTAGTTCAGAGGCTTCTCTTGTCATACAACCAGGGGAACTGTAATCTTATAAAATGTATCACCCTTTGTTTTCTAAAATAATAAATCCAAAAGTAAAGAAAAATACATACTATTTTGACACAATTTTTATAAATTGAAAGTTTGAAAACTTTACTGACAAAATCATTTAGCTGAATATTTTTAGTTTGACTTGGCAAACGAAGTTTCTATTTCATCTGTAGCAAACAAACAAGCCATGTAAAAATTATCAATGATGTGTCAGTATATTTTTTAAAATGTCATTTCACAAACACAGAAGGCATGAAAATGCCCAAGTCATTTAATTAAGCCTTTTCTGAAACATTTGAGATTTTATCCAACTTACAATTCAGTCTCTTGCCCTAGAAACAATACAAATCTAAAAATTGTAAAACCTATTAATATTCAGAAATTGAAAACGGTAACCAAAGACTATGGCCTGTTAAGTTGTTGTACCTTGATCACGCCAAGAGAGAATTTAGACTAAGGCTAAGTGGAAATGCAACTAGTCATTGTAATTCTTTAACAAAACACGTTTTGAAATTGTACACATGTAGTGATTTGGCAACAAGGGAAATGACACCAGGGTCGTACACTTTTACCATAGTTACAAAATAAAAAGTATTCAAATATATTAGAAAACAAAACCTTCAGTAGTCAATGGACAGAAATTTAGATTAGACCAGACAAAATGTTATTTAAATAGTCATTATAAGCAAATACTTCGATTTGTCTACACAATGCCGGCAAAGATGCAATACCTTGTAAGTGCAAAATACCAATTTTACAGGAGTTAAAAAAAATGTGTATAAAATCGAATACTAGGTACTATCACTAATGTACTATTGGCCATCTTGTTGATCGAATGAAAACGAGATCCCACTTCATCAATGCGCCTATATGACATTTACTTTTCTTGACACATGCTTCAAAACTACCCAATTATATATTTTTAATCACAAAGCCATCTGTGATTAAAAAACAAGTTTACTAAATAAAACTGAAATATATCATCTTGGACAAAATTTCGAATTTCCTTAGCAGGCATCGTAACTTGTAGACTTCATAACAAACATTACCAAGACAAATTAAAATAAAAAGCTGTTCATAAAACAGAACTTTTTCAGAGAAAATGAAATGGTTCATATATACCTTAAAAGTGAAGTTACTTAAATCCATTGTTCTTAATAACAAAGACAATTCTTTGAAATGATTAAATGTGATACTCCAAAGGAAAGAATCGCTAATTTTTACCTGGAAATATAAGCAATTGACAAGTTGAGTATTCAAACAATGAGAAAGAGTGCAATTTCAGAACACTTGGAAATGACAACAGAATTTTAA
Source organism: Metellina segmentata (assembly GCA_947359465.1). Classification (NCBI taxonomy): domain Eukaryota; kingdom Metazoa; phylum Arthropoda; class Arachnida; order Araneae; family Tetragnathidae; genus Metellina; species Metellina segmentata. The sequence continues at coordinate 59,472,790 of OX375879.1, forward strand.
TATGGTGTCTTATATAATACATACACACATTAACATTTTAATATCAACATCATTAATACATCAAAAGTTAAAACTGAAAAGAGTAATATTTTCAAAGATAGAAAAGTACTTTAAAAATTTTAACACATTTTAAGTCTAACATATCAGCAAAGATTAAATTACAAATACATTCCTCACAAATCAGACATGCAATTACTAATTGTATATTATATATACATATTTAAAATAAATCGTGGACTTTTAAGAAACATAATCATTTAACTTAGAAAATGTTGCATTTAGGAAGAGATTAAAAGTTGTAGGTACACATTTGAATGATCTTTTATTGGATATAAAGGTAAAAATATTTAGTATTTAGAGCTGGTCTAGTAACACGAGAACATATAGTTCAGCCTGGTCTTCGATTTTGACACAATATAAGGTGGTTAACAATTAAATGCAATAATAAGCACAGCAGACCCCAACATGTTTGGCAACAAATATATATACCCTTACTTTTTGATTACGTTCCTATATAAAAGTAGCATCTAAAAATAAAATTATCTGAAAAGTAAAGCAATTTCGACACTTACATATGTTTATAACAAATTGCACAAGCAAATGCTCTTAGACTAAAAACATAAAATTTATGAAAATGAGCTTTACTTCACTTCCTGAGGATCCACTTTATAAATACGCCGTATTACAAATAAAGAGAATTTACCAAAGAACTACATGAAGCATCACTGTTAACAAATATAAAAGTAAAGGGAAGTATGCATATATATATATTGCTATTCAAACACAAAAAGGCAGATCTAGTTCCAAAAAGCAATTTTACTATCTTTTTAGTTCATTCAGTTTAAAAAGCAAAAGGGAACGATTAGAACAACTTCTAAACAAGACTGTCAAGCCAAAGAGAAAGAAAAACAGCTGCAGTGGAAGACTTTACGCTGGCTAATTTAAAACACAATTGACAGTACATATTTTTTTTACAACTTTAGCAATTGGGAGTCACAAAGGGCAAGAAAATCAATAGCTAAGGAAATCAAAGAAAATACAAAAATGTTTGATCACAAATCACAAAATGCTCCTAACTTTCAAATGTCAGAATATGCTTTAAACAGAAATATGACTTAAAAATCTTTCCTGTCAAAATGCTGAAATCTTAGGCAGGTTCTCAAAGTTTCAAATTAATGCACATTCAAAAGAGAACACACTTGGTCTTCTTTTTCTTTTTCACTTGAAGAGCTGCTCGGGTGCCAGTTTCGAAAACGTCTCGTACACCTTCTTTAGTTTTAGCCGAACATTCTAAATAACCATAAGCGTTGATTTTCTCAGCCATGGATCGCCCTTCTTCGGGTGCTACTGGTTTTTGCTTCATCTTAGCCAATTCATTAATAGTGACATTATCATTCCTCAGATCCTTCTTATTTCCGACAAGGATGATAGGAACATTGGGACAAAAATGTCTAACTTCAGGTGTCCACTTCTCTGGAATATTCTCTAAGCTATCAGGACTATCAATGCTAAAACACATGAGAATGACATCGGTATCTGGATACGAAAGGGGCCGCAAGCGATCATAATCTTCTTGGCCAGCAGTATCCCATAGAGCTAACTCGACTTGTTTACCATCTACTTCAATGTCGGCGACGTAATTCTCGAAAACGGTTGGAACATATACTTCAGGAAATTGATCCTTGCTGAAGACGATTAAAAGACAAGTTTTACCGCAAGCTCCATCGCCGACAATGACGAGCTTCTTTCGAATAGCAGCCATGGTTTAACACTTATTGAGGAATTCGCAAACTATGCAGAATTATGCAACAGTTCACTTTCAGTTAATAGTTCATTGAATACAACTGAGGTGAGATGAAACAAACCACAAAGGAGTTTAAACTCCGTATTTTCAAATGCAGATAGGAGAACAAGTTCCAAAAAACTGTCCAGGCTACGAAATATTAATAACGATTATGAAACACAAAACAATACGCCCAAGGTTAGATTGGAGAACTATGGCGTCCAATGGCGTCAGAAATTAAAAGACTAAAAAAAACCCGATGCGGTTTGAGGCTAGGTGACAGCACAAGCAATAGTCATCATTTCGAAATAACTAGAATCTAATAAATGATGAAATATCTCATATGAAAGACATGGATTATTTGAATGTAAATGAATTAGTACAAAATACAATTTAATTTCACCAAAAAACTCTCAACTAAGTAAATTTTTCCCCCAATTGAGTTTGCGGAAAGTACAGTGGCTGCGTTATGGCAGCACTCAAAAACAAATTTTATAATACATGGAAATATCATCATGACATCAATGCATGTAAATAAGTAGACTATAAAGTGTAATTTATCGCTAATGTCTGCGCTAAGAAATATTTTATTCCATTATTGGTTAAAAAATGGTAAAATTTCATCTTTGATACACAAGATATATTGCTTTAATAAATTTTAATTTTGGCTTGAGCACTTCTCATTCAAATAGGAAATATAACTTCTCTGTGGTGTCAGCAGCCCGTTGTGTTTCTCCAGTACGACGTTAATTAAAAATACCATACCACTTTCTACGGTATAGGTTGCCATATTACCTACCGAAAGAATAATTTCTCTACAAATTTATAATTAAAATTATAGTTTTTGCTCTAATGGCAATAGCAAACTGATTGTGATTACTTTATTTTTTAATTTTGGTCATTTCATGAGTGAAAATATGTCTAATAACTTGAATGAAGCAGGTGATTGGAATAATTACTCATTTTTATCCGAACAAGACGTTTAATTGGACTAAAATTGTTTTGTTTTTCACTTCATTTTTCATGTTTGTTTTGTCATAGAATTTCGTATTTTGTCTAAAATTGCTGTTTTGTATCGAACCTTCATTGTTATGGACTGAAATGAATCGCTTATTTGCTCTCATAAAATTTTAAATGACGTTTTTCTAACTGCTTATTTTGTGGCACATGATTTCCACAGAAATGTTTTGAAATTTTAATGCTTCGCGTGTATAACAGGCAAGACGGTTTTCTTCCCTTGATTGTGTAAGATTTTGGTGTTACGAATTGTTAGGGTTTTATGAACTGTTTGATAACACCCCAATTTTTCTTGTTAAATCGGTATTTTGGTTTACGAGCAGGTCACCTGTCTACCGATTTGAATCAAGCGATTTTAATAAAAAAAATATAAAGATCTCGCATAAAATTTTTCTTGTTTTCAAGTTATTAAAAAATATAGAACATGAAATATCCTGATGCAGGAATGTTATTTTCTGCAAATATATTAAAACAATACACTGAAATTAAATGACCCTTTCAAATCTGTTAATCAGTTGAGTTTCATTCATATGGGATTCAGTTTATATGTTATGCAATGTTTTTTTCCCTATTAATTTTGACACCCCCATGGATGAGTGGGAATGCAAATGCTGGGAACTATTACCTTTTCAGAGGTAATTTGGTTGGAATCCGCTCTGCTGAACTTTTGTTATCAGTGTACACTGTGCTAGCTTATCTAATAAACCTGAATGAAAATCCCACCAAACTTTTTAAAAAGCAAGAACTATTTTTTTCAGTTTCATCAAAACAAAAATTCTATTGTCATGCCTGTAATTATGAAAATTAAAGTGAAAGTGGATAACTTTTTGTTTCTCTTTGAGGTAACATTGTATCAAATGTCTCCTTTTTATTCTTTTTAGATTTATGTGTCAGTAATAAAGAAAGCTATTAATAAAATTAAAGCCATCTTACCACTAAGGTTGCTTCTGTATTTCTTGAAAGAATATTTTCAACTTCAGGTTTTATTCTTGAAGCAAGTTGGGTTGGGAAGACTAAAATTAATTTTATTTTAAAATTTCGTAGCAGAATCTAGATTATTCTGAGTCAATGTGGACCGAGACCACAGGAACCGGAAATTCTGGTAATTCGGATGTAGTAACACAAAACAGCCTATTATATAGAATGCTAAAAAATTTCTGTATTTCATATTCACTATTGCATGTTTCGCTACTGCTGTTACCGAAAGATTTAGAATAATCTATACTCGGATTTGTGCTTGATATATGTTATGATAATTTTCATATAAATTTGAATATGAATTGTCAATCTTTTATACTTGAAAATGTTCTTTACACATGCTTGCTGTTTTACAGCACTTTCACAAATGTAAAGTGAATTAATTCATCTTTCACATCAATGTAATTTCACTTTTCATGTGAAAAATGGTTTTAATGTACTTTCTTTCTCATACTTTTGAAGTGTTCAGTTTGTTTTCAAGTTCACTTAAATGTTTTAATCTGGTTTATTATTGAGTTTTTTAAAATTGAATTTTATTGTCTTGCATTTGATGCAGGATCTTGTGCTCTAAAACCAAAATTATTGCTCTGTTAAATCAGACCAAAGCTATATTTTAAAGCTTTCTAAAGGGAATTAATCTAATTTGGTTATGATAACACTGGCATTCGGTGAAACAGAACTCAGATGATCAAGGTTCTACATTTAAATAATAGTAATTTTGTAATCTACACTCATGTCCATAAATTAAGGATAATGCCAGCTCCGACAAATAAAGATTTAGAAACAAAACAAACATGACTTATTCATGTATCCCATTTATTAAACAAAAGATAAAGAAAAAAGAAGATGGTGTATGTATGATACTATTCATAAAAACTACGATTTTTGCCACACTACAGCAATTAAAAAAATATTGACATTACAAAAAATTAACAGGACATGGTTGGTATGATGGTTAATGCATTGTATGTCTCCCAGACAATGAAATACAGTCCATACAATGCCTAGGCATGCTGAGGATCAAATTATCGAGCTGATTTAAGGGAAGATCACTCCACTCAATAAGGAATGCTCTCTGAAGTTCCGGTACACATGTAGGAGGTAGTTGACGGGCTGCAACTCATCGGCCAAGCATGTCCCACACATGCTCTATCGAATTCAAGTCGGGAGAGAATGCTGGCCATTCCATACGGGTGATATCCTCAGATTCAAGGCATTTGTTTCTATGTTTGTATGGCGAAGACATCCATAAACACATTCTGTGCCCATGGCACCCCTAAACTAACGTTCATGTTCGTTGTTCCAGAATGATGTCCCTATAAATTTGGCCTCTCATGATTCCGATTTGAACATGTAGATCTGTTCTGGAGGCCAGTATAATTATGCCCCAAAGGAGCGATCATGCACCACTGTAACGGTGTCGTTCAATGATGTTGTCTTGATGGTAGCTGGTACCTGGCGCTCTCCATATGAATGTCTGCCGTGAATCAGACTGTAAGCAAAACCTGGACTCGTTGGAAAATATTACACAAACCCACTGTGACGATGTCGACATTGCATGTTCTCTACTCCAGGCTAACCGCTGGCGACAGTGAGTTGCCGTGTGAGGAACACATTTGACAGGCCTGCGAGCATATAGACCAACATGTCCCAAACGTCTGTAAACTTTTACCTTGAAACTGTTGTACCTGTGGCTGAAGATAGCTGACGAGAAAGGTCGGATGCTGTACTCCAACTGCTTCTTTTTGCAGTTACTGCCAAATACCAGTCGTCATTCGGCGTTGTAACTCGGAGGGCGACCTGCACTGTAACGTTTACTGACATTTCCATCATTTTGGAATCGTTGCCAAAGCCTAGTGATGACACTTAAGGCGTTTCCAAGTTCCACTGAAACTTCCGTCTGAGTACTCCCACATTCCAGGCGGCCGATTATTCTATCATGTAAAAACATCATCGACATGCGTCCTCTTTGCCATAGCTATTTGGTTCTGGCACTGAGCGGCTTACAGAACGCTTGTGAACAATTTTACTTCTTTTCTACCATTCATTTTATACACCTCTCATACACTCTGGTCATTGTGACGTACTATCGGCATCATCTGATGGCTTCCTGTAATTTGGATATTCTTGTAGATGCGTGCAATAATTCTACAGGTGAAATTTTAACTTTAGAGTTCGATTTCCGTGTAATTCTGAATTATCCTTAATTTATAGACATGAGTGTAGAAAATGTTGCATGTCAAAAATTTTTCTTATGCTAAAAGTGGAAATTTTTAATAGACATTAATTTTAGTCTTTTAATGGTCAGTTTATGTTGGTAAAATTTAAATAAGTTATGTTGTCAATGAAATGTTTATTTTAGTTACACCATTTTCTTGTAGGTTAAAATGATATATGTTACAGAGTTCCATGTTTTAAATCGATTTGAAGTTTGGAAAAATCACACAGGCTACTACTAGTACTTTTTGTTTTCGTGTGTTAAGCACATTGTGCAAGCATTGGAGAATTAGCCCATGAAGCAAAGAAGACGAGGTACTTGCAAACAGGTATGTTTCAATGTGTTCCGGCTTTAATTTTTATATGTACTATCGCATAAAGTGAGGTAATGCTTTCTTATTTTCTTGTTCACTTCATCTTTCGTAAATATTTACTTCCTTAACTAAGTAATGCATTACATATTGCACTCATTCTATGGATAATCCTTGCTAAATGTGTTTCAGTTAGCAAAAGCGCTTAACATTGGTTCTCTTGCCTCTTGCTGCCAGTGTCGCTATAATATCTGTTAGTTGTTTCATGTTAAAGTTAAATCGCCATAAAGACATAATTGTGCGTGTAATAAGTGACTGATTACCCCTGAGGCTACTAGCTTTCTTTTCCTCTGTTCTTTACACGTTCCCATCTGACAAACGTTTCTGCGCCAACATGTTATAATTTCTGACATTACCCCTTGCCGTAGGGCCTCCAAACAGGGAGGGCCTCAGCGTCAAGTGGCGCACTGGACGCCCGCTAAGACTGCCTCTGCATTTTTGCTATTTACTGCTATCGAACCATATTTCCTTTCACACTGATCGATTTCGTTTTGTCCATTCTTTCTACACGTCCATTCATACTTATCACTTGCATCATTTTTTAATGTTAAAGTCATTTCACTCTCACATGCTGGACATTTCACACTTTTCGCAATAAAGCCAACTATCTGGCACAGTTCATAACTTTCAAGCTGTCCAGATCACGCATACTCGTACATTTTTCCAAAAAAAAATTCGCATTTCTGATCACGGGTAGCGGTTAGTAAATCTATAATCACAAACAATAATTAATTTAATTTGTAACCCAAATAAATATCAATAGAAAGGTGCAACTTACTTGAAAAGATAGCAGGAAATATATGGAAAATCCAATGAACAGGAAAGTGCAGTTCAGCGTTGACCAATTATATAATGTGAAAAATTCTAATTTTACCAAATTATAGAATGCATTTAATCAAAATTTTATTGCCATGGTCTGAATCTAAACAAACCTTCCCTTAAAGCTGGATCAAAACATCAAGTTTTCCGTGTTTGTCAGTAAATCGCTGTTGCCTTGAACACGACTTCTCCATCATTATACCGTTGCCTGATTTAACAATACTAGCCAATCACAATTATCATAGCTATGGGGAGCTTAAACATTTTCACACCCTAACACTCAATTTTCTTTTAATCCTGTAAAATCTAATATAACAGTTTAATGTTAATCAATTTACTATTCAGATAAATTATTTCATTATTAAATTCACTGATAATTAAAAGTTTTGATTACAATATGTTTAGAAAGGTAATCTGAAACTACATAACTGTTGATTTGCTTTCAGGTAGCCATTGAAACAAATTCATTTACAGTAGAACCTCATCACATAACGGACATTGAGCAAAGTGAGACCATTTAAATTTTGTCATTCAATGTATTGAACAATCGGTTAATGAAAATGTGTTTGCTTATTATGAACACTTATAGCACCTCTGTCAGTTATTAACTGAAGAAATAAACAGAAACAAACCGAGCAGAAAATAAATTTTTTCAAACCAATGAATGTAAGCAATTAACATGATGAGTAATCAGCAACCAACAACAGCTATCTTTTTGTTTTAAAGATTAATGCAGTGTATACGTACACATCTTTATCAACTCAACCTCCGTATGTTGAAGGCTGTTTTTTATTTGACTAGGGGACTCCGCCCCCTGCTTCGCTTACGCTCACCAACCCCCGGGGATTGCTACGCAATCCCATATGGTTTGCTTCGCAAACCAACACTCCTTTTACATATGCCATTTGGTTTGCTTCACAAACCAACATTCCTTTTGCAGAGTGAAACTATCTGAATTATTCATATTATCCTGATTTCACTTTCCGGTACATGACGTCACAGCTAGGGCTTCGCCCCTGCTCGTTTACGTTCGCCGACCCCGGGAATTGCAACGCAATCCCGTTTGGTTTGCTTCGCAAACCAATACTTCTTTCGCAAGTGATTTCACTTTTTTTGCTTTAACACTTAATGCACCTTAACTAATCGCTGCATCAGTAAAAAATCTTCTGCATCTTGTTCCCTGTACAATTTTAAGTAAACCGTGTTTATCTCCAAACTTTACGATCTGTACTTTGTACTTTCTCGGTAAACTGTTTGAGAACAGAGGGAAATAAGTGAGCCTTTTTCCTCGCCAAATAAAAAGAAGTCGTTTGTATGGCAGTTGTTGCTACGATAAATTTGATATCTGGCAAACCTGATAGTCAAAAATGCAACCCACTACTGCTTGCGAAATCTGCTATGCGAACTGAAAAGTACGAAATTTGTGTCACCAACTTTTGATTGCATCGAATTTATTTATGAGCCAATTTGAAAAATAATTGTATCGTAAGAAAGAGTACATTCTGAGGTATACTGCGATATTTTCAAAATTAAAAACTAATAGTAATACAATATAGATATGACAGTTTTAGTTTTGTATCGGAAATTATGATCTTAAAGTTCCGAAAATTGTATGACCAACTTTTAATTGCATCGATTTTATTTATTAACCAATTTGAAAAATAATTGTACCATAAGAAAGAGTGTAATGTAATGTATTCAGTGATGTTCTCAAATTTAAAAAATAATGGTTTTTGCTGTAGATATAACGATTTTAACAAGAAGTAGCGAAAATATCCAGATTCCGAATTTTGTATGACCAAATTTTGATCGCATCCAATATAATTAGTAACTGATTTCAAAAATAATGATACCGTAAGAAACAAACCTTCCCTATTGCAGAGTGAATCTTCTGGACGGCAATACTATCTTATTAATTCGTATAATCCTGATTTGACTTTCCGGTCCATGACGTCACAGCCAGGGCTTCGCCCCCTGCTCGCCAATCCCCGGGGATTGCTATGCAATACCAGGTTTGTTTTGCAAACCTGGAATTAACACTCTTTTCTTTAACACTCCACTTAACACAACCCACACTCCTTCCTCAGATCCCATTTGGTTTGCTTTACAAACCAACATTCCTTTCGCAGAATCGATCTCCTGTGATCTTAATAATACGGTCCATGACGTCACAGCGAAGGCTTCGCCCCTGCTCGCTAAAGATTGGAGTGGGGTGCTAGCTCAGGTGTTGCTTCGTCATCTGACCGTGGTTCAAAATTACGAGGTGTTGTCCTCGAATCTTTCCCTTAAGGGACTGATTCCGGACCGTCGTCAATAGCCCGTTGTGTTGCTCTAGTACGACGTTATCTAAAATTACCTTTACCATTACCATCGCTAAAGATCGACAACCCCAGGGGATTGCTATGTAATCCTGTTTGGTTTGCTTCTCGTATACCAAGACTCTTTTCACAAGTGATTTCTCTTTTTTTTACTTTAACACTTAATGAACCTGAACTAATTGCAGCATCAGTAAAAGACCTACTCCATCTTTTTGCCTGTAAAAATTTTAAATAATCCGTGTTAATCTCATAAATTTATGATCTGTGCTTTCTCTGAAACTCTTAGAACAGAGTGGAAAAAGCAAACATTTTTCCTCGCCAAATAAAAAAATTGTTTTCATGGTAATTGTTACTACTATAAATTTGATATCTTGCAAACCTGATAGTCAAACATGTAACCTTCAGTTCAGTCTGAGGAACATGCTCTGCAATATAAAAAATGCGAAATTTGTGTGACCAACTTTTGATTGCATAGAATTTATTTATGAGACAATTTAAAAAATGAATTTTTCTGTAAGGAACTGCATTCTAAGCTTTCACAGGGTATTTTCAAATTTTAAAAGTAATTGTATTAAAGGTATAGATATGACCGTTTTAGTTTTTTATATGAAATTACGATCTGAAAGTTCAGTATGTCCAACTTCTAATTCCATCGACTTTGTTTATTAACCAATTTAAAAAATAATTGTACCATTAAAAAGAGTACAATCTAAGGTATTCAGTGATGTTTTCAAATTAAAAAAATAATAGTATTAAGCTGTAAATATGACAGTTTTAACAAAAAGTAGCGAAAATATCGCAATGTTTTGAAATTTGTGTGACCTACCTTTGTTTGCATCAAATTTGTTTATTAACCAATTTCAAAAATAAATGTACTGAAAGAAAGTACGTTCTAAGGCATAGCTACTGCGATGTTTTAAAAAAGTAACAAAAATGTCTTGATTTTTCCCGAATTTCAAAAATATATTATGAGGAACCAAATTGAATTTTCTAAAAAAACTTGACGAGCTGCAAAAATTCACGTTTAGAGTTGTTCTAAAAAAAATCACGACTGATGACTGAAAATTTGTACGTCTTTTGCTCACTCGTGTTACAAATTTCACTTTTTCAATTTTGACTCTTAAACCTAAAACTAATAGCCACATTGGAAAAAAAAATCTTCACAATTGTCCAGGAAACACAAAGAAGAACAAGCCATGTTAATTTCGTATTTTTCTGATCTGTGCTTTCTCGGGAAACTGTCTAAGAATCGAGCTAAACAACACAGTTTTCAATCCTGCAGGGGGCTGCGGCGGGAGTAACATTTTTTTTTAATATAGAGAGAAACCGGACTTTTTAAAATGGACAACCTTCAGTCCCTATTTAGTCCCACCACACAGCTTTACGTTTATGTTCTGGTGCCTTCAGGACTTCACCCGTAAGCAGCTTATATGTGGACAATTTTGAACCTTCTCTGGACTTAAGGCGACATTTGTTGTCCTTAGAATATTATTTTAGAATTTCCTCAATCCCTCATCACCCATTGCATACCATTCATCATAGCCCATATTTAAAACGCCTTTATCAAGCAAAAACATCCTTCATCCCTACATTCCACTTAAGAATGTTGGATGTGATGAACGGATCCGAACTTTCTTCACTTGACGTCACCCAGGAAAAACTTTATTATTTCTCTCCTTGGTTTAATCATGATTTTGAATTTCAAAACCCATTCGAAAATTTCAATAAAGCAGATACCTCTGATATTATCTACCAACAACTATTTCAAAAGCACATAGAACAATACTCTAATTTTATACAAGTTTACACGGACGGATCAAAAAGGGCAAACTATGTTGGAGCTGCGTTCACTATTAATCACTCTGTTCACAGTTTTAAACTTCATTCTTCATGTACTGTTTTTACTTCTGAAATCATGGCCATATATAAAGCATTGGAATATATATCTGATCATTGTCATAAAAACTATCATTTTCACAGATTCATTAAGTGTTTTACAGTCATTGAAACATCCTGATCATGACAGTCATCCCATTGTTTTAGAATCACTGAAAAGAATTTATCATCTTTCATCCAGGAATTTTAACTTAATATTTTGTTGGATTCCATCTCATGTTGGGATATCAGGAAATGAGACTGTCGACAAAGCCGCCAAATCATCCGTAACTAATATTAATCATACCATTCCTTATTGCGACTTAAAATCATTCATTTACAAATTTTTAGAAATAAAATGGCAGAACAAATGGAATGAACAAACGGAAAACAAACTTCACGCTGTTAAAAATATTATAACTCAATGGAAATCGCTACCTCTTAGACGACAAAATGTAATTCTAACACGTCTCCGTATTGGACACACGCGAATAACCCATAGACACCTCCTCGGAGAAGATCATCCCATGTGCAATTTCTGTATTTGTCCACTAACCGTAAAACACATTTTAATCGAGTGTTCTCATTTTAGTTATCAACGTCTTAAATATTTTAATTCTTATACCTTGACTTTAGAAGACATGGTTGGGGAGAATCCTCATCCAAATATTTTTAGCTTTTTACATGACATTGGTTTTATCCATCACATATAATTTTATGTAGTATTCATTCATTATGTTTTGACTCATTGCACTTTATTATTATATTATATATTTGATTTTCTATCTTGAGTTTGGCATAATATGTCCCAAGAGGACTCAATGCCACAAAATCATATCCAATCCCTATTTAGTCCATTGTAATAAGGTTCTACTGTATTTAAAAAATCTAGCTCGGAAAACTTGCGACTAGAGTTAATTCAATGTGATGTATTTTGATGAATAAGGTTCAAGAAAGTGTTTGAAAAAAGTTATGCTAGTTTTGAAGATGTTTTTTAGCCCCCATCCTTTTGCTGCCACTGTCAATGTGAATTATGTTTAGTTTTCCCTGGATTCCTTTAAATCAGCGATTTCCAAACTGAAAGTTGCAGATTAGTGCAAAGGGAGGTGTAAAAAGTTTGACAGAAATGTAATTTTCATAACAACGTTTATAAATAAACTTTAATAACATAACATTAAATTTTATAACCCATTTTTTATAGCATTTACTGCCACCTATCTCACTAACTCCGATATAAACATGAAATAAACATTTATGTGGAAAATATTATGTTTGCTGAAATGGATTGATGAATTGTGATTGGTACGAATACATATAAAACTTAGTGCGTATTATGAATGGCATATATAGGTAGATTGCATGGTATTGGCTGCATAGTTGAAAATATATTTTTTGTAACTACAGTAACAATAGATTTTTTTACTGGAAACTTCTTGTTTCGAAAATTGGATGACACCACTGCTTTGTAGTTTGCAAGTGCATAATGTATAAAATGGCTGCTAGAACTGCTAATCGCAGGAATCATCAAAATATACCCACAAATTCAAACGCCATTCGTAATTAAAATGTCAACTAAACAGAAAGCTAGCTTACAAACAACTTGTAACAAACTATAAAACTATATATGAAAATGAAATCAAATATAAGATTTCTCACTATTATTAGTTATTAATGTCAAACAATTAATTTAATTAAGGTAAAGTTAAAAACCACTAATGAGAAGTATGAACCTGGTGAAATGCAATTTTTTGTACATCTCTTTCTGTCAGCAACATCCTCATAACCTCTTTTAGTTAAAAGACTCATAACCATTCTAAATCCATATTCAACTAAACAGGATGATGCAAATATATTGTAGATTTTGAATCTGAAGTGTGCTAACACTTTCTTGTTAAAACCTGTTATGTTGAATTTGGACCACTCAATTGTAACTTTAATTTTACATGTTATTCATGTAACAATGTTGTGTTGTGAGTGTTTTTCAAGTATATCAGAGAAACATTTTTAGGCGACTTATTTTTAGCACCTTATTGTCCACTTTTGATTCCCAACACCTCATTTCCCTGCCTCTTAGATTCTTTTAAGTGCACATACATGGAGTGGGAAAACACCCACTTTGGGTTTTTATGGGGCAAGGGCCATATTTGACCATTTGCATCAGACAAGACATACAATATCAAGTAATAGACACACAATGAAAGTCTTACTGACACAGAATAGAGAATTACGCTCAGGGAGGAATGCACCTGACAGGAATCAAACCTGTGCCACTTACAACTCACCCACTTTGGGAACACTACTTAAAATCACTGTCTAATCTTATAAAATTTGATTAAGTAAGTGCAAAATTTTGAACTCTGTTATTTTAAGCTGACATTTTTCATAAAATAAATTGGATGTATGCGCAACAGAGAGCAATATGTGAAAGGGCTAATCTTGTCCTGTAACTTGTATGAATGCAAATAAGTGTTTTTGATGGATTGTTTTCTCAACTATATCTCCGTATCAATCAAATCTAAATTCATCAAATAGTGAATTTTATTTTTCAGCCACCTTTGAAAAAACGAGCAATTCCCAATGCCACTGATTCATTACGTTCAAAGATAGCTTCCAAACTACAGTCACTCTTTGATGACTTTGTCTCTGATCTTCAGAATATTTCCAAAGAAAAGAGAGAGGAGCTTGATCTAACAGTATTATTTGATACTCGGCATGTATCAAATTTTGTGAATGATAGTCAAAATGCAAGCTATGCATTGTCGAATAGTGATCATGCTTTCGAAGATAATTCTACGTTAATATTACAGAATTTCATCAACTCAGCTAAATCTAGAATTTCAGAACTTCTAAACAACAATCAGACATTTCAAGTAAGATATATAAATTTCCTACAGCTATAGTTAGGGATGTTACTGGAATACATGTACACTTCAATGTTAAATATTAGTTTTCTGCTTGTGGAATTATGATACAATTTTAGCTAACGTGTAAAAGGAAAGCCTTCTCTGAAGCTTGTAACATTTTTAAGACTGGAAAAGCTAGTTTTACTTCCTACAGTTTCTAACTTACTAAAATCTCTTAAATATTCCTGGGATTTCTGGGGAAAAGTTGTTGCCCATGGTGTTTGTTTGTTTTTTCAGTTCTGTTATTTGTATGCTAATCATAATATTATACACAGCATGGTAGAAAAATGTTCCACCTCATACATGTTGATCCTTACATTTTTCTGATGGGTTTCTTATATTTACAAGTGTGATCAACAAAACATACTTGATCAGATTGCAACATACTCATTCCTCAATCATTTTTCATTATTTATCATGCTACTTTGAAACTACATATGCTGCTCTAAATGTGAACAGCATCAACCACAATTTTTAATTTCTTGTACTGATCAATGTATAATTTTTTTTTGTCATTTCAATCATTCCTCTTTTTCAGCATGTCTCATTTCAAAGTTCAACATGAACTTCTGGTGGTGTCATTTCGACACAGAAGCGTGTTTGGTTGATTTCTACTTTTTCTCACATTTTGTTCAATCTCTTCCGACTTGCAATCATTTTACTTGATGAAGAGAATATAACTTTTTGTTCACTTCAATTTCGAGAAATTCTACAAGTGAATTTAACTAGAATGTTCTCTAGTGTCCTTTTAACTCTAAACAGATTTGCTGTATTGCCTTTCATTCAGTAAGAAAAGTAACCAGAGTAGCAAATGAAGTAGAATTCAATCTCAATTTATTTAACAGTGCTTGGTAGTTCATCTATTCCATTTATTCGATCTTGAATATATTGGCATCCAGTTATCAGAGCCCCCTAGTTATCAACCAAATGAACTGATGTTGAAATGTTAGTGTATCAACCAAATGAACTGATAAGAACAAGAAACAGTAATGTAAACACAGGAACTCATAAATGTAAAAGCAGGCAAGAGCAATATTGAACAACAGTGATTTACGACTCAATTATATAAACACTTGAATGAAATATGCAAAATTATGCTATAAAAGCTACTATTTTTTAAGAGGGCTATCTGATAGTCCTGTTGGATACTTTTCTGTGGTGCAAATAATTATGAAAGTGTTGCAAAATAAGCTGAATGTTAACTAAGATGGAAAATAATAATTATGCGATTTGGAAATACATATTTTATGCCATTTATTTTTCATCACTCTACTGTCTTTTATGTGTTATTTTAAATCTCAGTCCTTTACTTTCTGTCATGAAAGAATCTCTAATATTATAAAAGAAAGTGTTTGCACGCAAAGTCTTGATGAATCTATGGCACTTACAGTAATGGGATTTGGCACACAGGTAGTCCAAATCTTTTGCAATTTTAGGGTAGCTGCGCATTTAAAAATTCAATCTACAACATTTTTAAATGAAATTTTTTTTTTTACTGTTTCTGTTTTCAAAAATGAAGCATCAAACTTTAGACTTTTCATCCACATGTCACTATTGACATCAGCCTTTGGAAGCATGCAAAGTTTTTTTCATCTATCGTCTTGAATGGGAGCGAACAGATTCGAATGACCTTCGTTTCATTCGAGATTCATTCATTTTTATTTCCTGAGAAATAGATTCGAGTGTGAAACAAAATAAATTATTAAAGTTATCACATTATTAGAAAAAAGAAATTATTAAAGTTAACCTGTATATCACTCCTGCTAAGGGTACAAACTTATAAAAGGTGACACGCTAAGGTACTACAAAGAACGATTTTGAGGGAGGATTGGCTTGTTAACTAAGCTTGACACTAAGCTTGTTTTTAAAAGCAAATACCTTTTTTCCTAAAAATTCCATTTTGTGGCATGTGCAATAAAAAAAGAACTTGTTTTAAAATTGAATGTCTTCAGTACAAACGAAGTCTTCTATTCAATTTTTCAACTGTAAATCGAATCATAAAATAAGCCACCTTGACTTTCTGTTATGACTACAAATTTGTGACATTTCATAAGTCCTAGTTCGGATGTTTTAGCATTAACGTCCTTTCGATAATGACAATATTCCACATTAAAATAGCGTTTACATGTCACTTTTAATCATATACTCTGTGGTGGTGTTGGGTGTGATGAAAAGGAAAAACAATTTATTAAAATAATAAATATTTAAAACACAGAATTAAAACATTAAGAGTAAGTTGACGAGAATAAAGTTGTTCACAAAAGGCATAATTTCATGATTCTCTTTTATCTTTTGATTTCGCACAGTTTCCATAGCCTACAACTAAAAATTGGACAAAATTAATTCTGATAAAAATTAATTCCTGATCTTAATACACAAAAATACTCAATTACTGTATTCTTAATGCATGCTTATAGATTTACTCTAGAATTATATGCAGTTAATTTTAAAATGTTATTTTTACTTAAATATTTATAGTTGCACTAACCTCATTTGCATACAGGATTTATAAGTTAAAATATGTACATTCACAGATGCAAAATTCTCAACCTTTAGACTATGGTTGGTATAGCAGTTGTACCATGATCGCGCGCGCGTGCCAAGAAAGAATTTAGACAACGGCCAGTACATCTGTTGTACCATGAAAGTTCCAAAAATCGAGCTTGTTATTTCTATAGCCATTGTCAAAAGGTTAAGATTCCTGGGAAAGCTTTATGATTAAGCCTGTTAAATTTTGTTAAGTACTAGCCACTGCTTGTGTGTGTGTGGCCAGCACGACAAATATGTAAAAAAGAAGTTAAGACTACCTGTGTGCCAAATTTCAGTATTGTGCCATAGATTCGTCAAGACATTCTTTACAGAGACGACACAAACACTTCCTTTTATAATAGAGATAAAAACCTGCTACTATAATTATAATTTTTGTTACATTTTTGCAGGAAACCAATGATAGTTTTTTGGAAACCATACATGAGTTCTATCCTCAAGGTAATGTGAAAACTGTTCTAGCTAATCCTCTACAAATCCAGATATCCCTGAAAGTGCAGTCTCTTTTACATAAAACTCTATGTAATGAAAAATTAATTACTAATGGGAAAAGTCAAAATGCTTCATCTGGAAATGTTAGTGAAACAGAATTGCGAGATTTATCTCGAATGCTACAAGATTTTATGAATTTGACTAAACAGAAATTGTCCTTGTCCTTGTCATTATCCAAAGGTCATAACAAGCATCCATCCACAAGTGTTCAAAGTGAAAACGGTTCTAAGCTTTCCTCATGGCAAAGCCAGCTGTGTGATGTTCCTCAAGTGTCTCCTAATAGTCATAAACATTGTCATACAGACAGGCTGCTCTCTGCTCCCTGCGGGCTTGACTCAAATGCTGAATTCTTGAAACAATCTGCAATTCAGTGCAAGCTTAATAAATTAGGAAAAGAAAACCTAAATTTACTTTCATCAGGTTTGAGGAGAACAACTCTTAGTATCCATTCATCAAAAATGTACTCTCCACATCTGAGCGACAGTGACAGCTTCGAATCTACAACGCTCTATATCCCTCAGACAAACCTAAGTTGCAATTCTTATGAAAATGGTAAGGGTGGTATGATCTTCCTAGAGGACTCTGAAAGAGCACCTGAATATTTGGATTTGGAAATCAATACAGATGTTGAAGATCAACCAGATTCAGATGAAGAAGTTATTGTTTTAGGGGAGAAACGTCCCACATATGAAGAGATAACATTGGAAGAGGTGAGTTTATATTGAATAAATAGTCGCTCACTATTCTCAGTTGTACTTTTCTTGTCTATTATATATTAACTGTACTTACAAGTTAAAATTTTCATTCATGACAGTTGCTATCAGATTCTCAAGGTGATCTGGACATAGAATCAATTTTTACTAATTGACCACAAGTTTATTTTTGCTAGTGAAATTATTTATATTAATGTTAGATTAGAGGGGTTATTGTATAATTTTTTTATACTGAAATATTAAAAAATAGATGGAAGTTAAAAATTAACTATAAAAATACCTCTTGTATAATATTGCGTCTCATAATATGTGATTAAGTGTTAAAAGTGGTTTAATTTACTCAGTTGTGCTATTTAAGAGTGTCCCTTAAATAGCATTGCTGACCTTAGGCAGTCAAATTTTTGTCTACAAAACTATTTAAACAAATTACTTGACAATAAAATTTCATAATTTTTTAATAAGATGAGTTGCGTTTGAATGTTTTTATAAAGGTATATGAGTAAAAATGTTAAATAGATACCTAAATTTAGAGTAGACTGTGTGTGTTGACTGTAATTCTCATTGCTTTTTAAAGTACTATTCACAACAGAATATTAAATATTTTGTTACGTTGTGCATATAATTTATAAGAATATAAAATCACAACATTTACAACTACTATTCCTGAAATGATTTATATTAATTAATATTAGATGAGAAGATATTGTATGATTTTTCTATTGAAATATTATAAGTGGATGAAAAGGTTAAAAGTGGTATTCTTAAAGAATTTTCAGCAATGATTTTTGTATAAATTGTCTATTGCTATTAATATTAAAAAAAAAATGACAAAATCTCAACATATTGGTACCATGTTGTATGTATATCATGTTTAGAAGTGGTTGTATCTGAATATTTTATTCTTCGCTCTATATGACTCTAGAGACAAGCGAGTTAGCATTACAGGCGCGATAATGCCATCTATCGCAATGTGAGGGGTACTAAGGAGAGCATTGTAAGTTCTTGTAGACTCCGGACGTGTCTGATTGGTTTTTCAGAATGTTGAGATACTGTTGTTTAATTTTTATGTAAATATTTTTCTTCTATGTTCTTCTATTAAAGTAGTTGTACTGTCTTAGTCTGTGCTGTGCTCTGTGTTGTAATAAACTTGTATGTTTAAAAAATTGATTCTTAATTGGGTTAAAAAAGCTGCACGACTCCGCAATCCTCACATTGAGATCGCTATTTGTCATATTAGGAGCACATTGTATAAAATTTTTATTTAATTTTAGTCTGTTGCATTTAATGAAAAAACTGCCTTTTTGTGATAATATTCTATTAATGTTGCCAGTGATTAAAATATGCAAAGTTTGTTTGTAATGACAGGCTGTATTTCATTGTTAAGAGTAAAAATCTTCTATCTTCGTAAAAATGATTAGGGCCATTGTGTCCACTTATGTTAAACTAGATTTTAACCATGGTAACAATAAGAACACATGAGCTAAAGATGGTCAAAAAGATTATTTTAAATTTTTTTCATGAATAGAAAATATCAAGATTGATAAAAAAAGCTTTGAATACATGTTTTGTATACATGTTTTGTATACATGTTTTATTTTATTTTTTCAAGTTGTGCATGGAGATTTTTGAATTTCTCTATATATTTGTGTGGGCACTTTTATGTATTCCGAAATATTATTTGATTTTAATTAGGATGATGAAGAGGAAGTTTTTGAAAATATAGAAAAAATTGTTGACAAACCTGAAGGAAATGAGAATGAAATTGAGGAACTCTTGTTCAACTGTCCTAAGTGTGAAAAGGTTTTTCGTGTTGAATCATTGTTAAAATTCCATGTTAGAATGCATGGAGTAGAAGACCCCCCTTTCGCATCTGTTTCTGAAGATTCTCCTGAAAAACAAAGACCAAATAGTGATGATGAAAGCTCTTCTACAAAGTCATCTGAAATATATCAAGGGTATGTTACATTTTTTATTCCAAATCTTGATTCAGTTTTTATTGACCTGTAATAGAAAATAAGTATTCTTAAATTTAAAGTAATGATTAAATTGAATCACACAAAAAGAAATTTACAGTAATGGATTAAGTCATATTTACCTGGTTAATTAATTCTTTAATGTTAGTTTTTGCAATTGAAGATAGTTATTTACTAAGCATTCATTTAATTCCATGACTGAGAACATATTTGCTTTGATTATAGAAGTTTCTGTTGTGAAATATGGGACCAAATGTTTCACTTATGAGGTTCTAAGTAATATCTATAATTAGCAGTACCCGTTTGGCATTGCCTGTGACAAAGTTATGCATTTAAAGTCAACCTCACTGATTCCGACAAAACCAAATCAAACAGTAATAAACAAAGAATTGCATTGGTACTATTTTAAAATGAACTATCTGTCTGTATGTATGCAGTATCCTAACGAATCTATGGCACAATAATGAAATTTGGCACACAGGTAGTCCTAATTTTTTGCCATCTTTGTGTCCAGCCCAAATTTTAAAATTTAATGCAGAAATTTTTGTAGTTAATTTATTGGCATTTATTTATTTTTGTTTTCTTTAGAATGGCAACAGTATAAAGAGATCACAGATTCTAAAATTATTTCCCACCCTTCATTTTCCGAGTAATAATTTTGGTGGGATGAACAAAACAACTAAACCGTTTTAACTGGAGTTCTGTAGTTCTTTTTTCCATCTCTTGGATTTGTTGAAGATGGAGTAAAAATTTAAACGGATTTGAAATCTGTGGGAAATTTTACATCAGATCGATGTATAAAAATGTAATTTTCAATAAATATTAAAAAAAAAAAAAAAGAAAGGAAATGTTTTTTTTTTTTAAGAATATTAATTTGGCTTTTATGATTGATCATTAAAGAAAACAAGAGAGATCACAGATTCATGTCATGTGCAAAAGATTTGAGTGATGGGAAGCAAAAAAATATAAATATTTGACTGGCATTGTTTAGTTTTTTTTTGTAAAATCGGGATCATTAAAAAATAGATAGAAAATTTCAACGCATTTGAAATCTGCAGAAAATTTTACACCACATTGATTCCTTATACATTTAATTTTGTTAAATAAATCATTATTCAATTGCAACTTTTTTATTTTTCAATACGAATTTGGGCGCATTAGACAATGATGTCACAACTTTTTTCATCCTTTGGAATTGTTTTTAGTAGGTAGGTATTTAATTAACGTCACACTGGACCAAAACAATGGGCTATTGCAATCTGTTTTGGTATTGCGTAGCAATCATTTGGGGTTGGTGAGTGTTATTGCTTTTTTCTTAAAAATGATAATGAAATTTGACCCACTGGTAGTCCTTTGTGTCCAGCCGACCAACCGGTATAGTGGTTAAGGTGTTAGCCTCTAGATCGGAAGGTTCCAGGTTCGAATCCGGGTCCGGGCATGGATGTTTGTAAGCGTATGATGTAGAGGCTGGTGCACCTTAAATCTGTCGTGACCGAAAGTCCTCATGTTGGGTTGGCGTGGAAGTTTGGAGAGTGGGGTTCCAGCTCAGGTGTTGCTTCGTCATCTGACCGTGGTTAAAAATTACGAGGTGTTGTCCTCGGATCTTTCCCTCAAGGGACTGATCCCGGACCGTCGTCAATAGCCCATTATGTTGCTCTAGTACGACGTTAACTAAAAAAAATTACCATTACCTTTGTGTCCAGCCCAAATTTTAAAATGTAATCGACATTTTTTTAATGAATCCCCCCCCCCCCATCTGAACCAACGTTTACAACCTTTTTGGAACTGTGCCAAGTCTGACGTCAGTGTGTTTGACGCAGAGAATTTGACCTCCATTCTTTAAGTTATGTTTTTCTCTCGCACAGATTGGGCTGTGGTGGAAGGAATAAGGCAACATGCCCATGTTATAATTTTTGCAAATTTAGTGGGTCCAGCAAGATTTGAAAATGTTTATCTGAAATAGTTTAAAATTAATTTATTGGCATTTATTTATTACTAGCCATTTTGAGGCCATCACAGCATTGTCTGTGGTGTGTGTATGCATGCAATCACCAGGGTTGTTAAACGTTAGCGTTATGTGGTCACGCCTCATCCCCAAAAAAACTGTCACAGGCTATGCACCACATAGGGACTAGTAAATAAAAAATAATTAAATATCTGTACTTTCAAAAAGTCTTAATAATAAGTTATGCTTTAAAAAAAGCAAGAAGCAATACAACCTGGAGTGACTGCACTGTACTGTGACTCAAATAAAAAGGAATGGCAATTCTTCCAATTTACAATCCATTAAAAAAAAAAAAAAACGAAAGGAAAAAAAGTAAAGAACGAATGATATTGAAGGAGAATTGAAATTCCGATTTCATCAACCCTGAATATTCTTCAGTAGCAGTCAGCAACGTCTTTGGAAACTTAAAGAATGAAATATCGAAGAAAAACTACAAGGGAAATAAAGTTTATAAATTAATTAAACGATGTTCTAGATTAAATTTTAAAATTAAGGCTTCAAGGTGCATTCAGTCACCTGTAGGGACTACCTGTGCCAAATTTCATGGCTGTAAATGGTATACATTTGTCTTGACACCTCCCATACACTCACAAACACTTTTATAATAGTAGAGACAAGCACTTTTAAATTTAAATTAATTAATAAACGGTGAAACACATATATGATTATATTTCACCCAGCAATCATTTGGAACAGAAGTAATAAAAATACATAAAACTCTGCATGCAGCTGAAATTAATAATAGTATTTTAGAACAAATGCTAAATTAAAGACTTGTGGAGGTAAGTGACATAATTTTTAAATGTTTCTTACCTCCATGTAGGAATTTTTTGTTAGCAGTCTCTAAGTTTATCCATTTCAATATACATTCCAACTTTGGCCTATAAATACTTCTCTTTAAATTCAGTTTTTATTTTAAAAATCCTCCATTTTATTAATGTAAACTTGTTTTGTTTATCAGTTTAAATTTATGTCTTCATGCTTGATTGTACTTTTGCCAAATTTTTTATTATTCTATACTATAAATATGAAACTAAAGCTCATCTCATAAGAATCTTAAAATTGAAAATATGTGTTACTTTTTAAAAATAAACCTGTAATCTTCTTGCCAGTTCTACAAGAAAAGAGAAAGAAAATAAGACAAAGTCCAAGTCCAAAAGCTCATCACATAAGCAAAAGTTGCATCGTGAAAAACGGCTAAAATATGACAAGAAAAGAAACATTTGTAAACATTCTTAATATTATATCAGGTCATTACGTTTTTCAAATTTAGGATCAATATATTTTTTGTTCAAATGCTTTTGTCATAAAAAGTGAAGACTGAAATTAAATTACATCAACATATTAATTACTACATATTTATGTGTTTACTTAAGGCAAACTTGGTACTTCTTTATGGAAACATGCATATTCTTTATGATAGTTTTGAGTTTCTGAATTTGTACATATGCAAAATAAGACTGAATAAATTTTAAACAAAAGTTTATTAATAACTAATCTTTTACACATTTTGTGGTTTTAAATCGAATTACATATTGTCTTTCAAAGTGCAAATGTTGTATGTCTAAAAACCGCATTTTTGCGAAGAGCAAAAAACTAACTGTTTTCCTTATGATTTGATTCTATTATTATATACATTTGGTTGTAACTTTTATTGGAACAGCTGATGACATAAGAGATTTTGCCACCAGGTGGATATCACAAAATGCCACATATAGCAATTATCTAAGAAAGAATGGAATTTTTGACATACCTTTCGCAATTTGAGTGACAATATACGTACTGTTTCATATAGACAGGGAATCTTTAGATTCACTAGGACAAAATTAGAAGGTGGAGTGTGTTCCAAATTATTTAAATGGCTAGTATAATCTATGAACAAGGAAGACTAATTCATCTTCCTATGATCATCAAATCCTATGATGATATGACATACATGTAAATAAAATATTTTGTAAATGCTATGTTCTGAACTGTTTTGTGTATTTATATATATCTATATATGTATAATTTATTTAGCCAACATTATTTTTTGTTTTTATTGAGAAACTCCACTTTTTCTGAGAGCTATTAATTTCAACGTGCAGAAACTTATTTTTTAAAGTTTTTATAGTCATTATTTTGTCTGTACTTGATCCTAAGTCAAAACTTTTTCTCAGTGTAGAATGGTGATTTGAAGTAATTCCAAACTTTTGTGTTGCTGCAAGTTATATTCTTTTATTCAATTATTTTCATGCACACACTTTGCCTTGATTTCCAGTTTCGTGCTTCATATAGTTTTACTGTCATTAATATGGTACTTGTAGCCAATGTTGATTGTTGAGAGTGTTGTAAAGGGAGTTGTTTTGTTCTATTGTTAGAGATTATTCACATATTTAAGTGTTGCGCTCTGCTTCTATGATAATTATTTACTGTGTAAAACGCGTAGAATGCTTTCTGTTGAATTTGTTCATTATGTTCCTACCATGTGTACCAAATTTATTTTACATCCAGAGCTGTAGACAAAAATTGTACTATTTAAATACTCTTTATGTTGAAAACTATTCCATTATGCTTCATTATATGTATATTACTTTTGTTGGTATGTTTGAATAGAAGCGATGTGTAACTGTGAAAAGTGTGAGGTGTTTATGAAAACAGAATGCATAATGATTTTAGTTTATCCAGGCAGTTTATAAATGCAGATAAAAATTGAAAGTTGTTTATTGAACTTGGTTGTATTATGCATGAGCTCTACTAAATTTAAGCTGTAAATAAAATTTATGGAGTGCTGTAGTTGTGTGTTATGTTCTTTTTGGTGAAATTTAAACGTTTTTTCATATGCAAGGCTGGTTTGATTACTACCAATTTTTTCTAAGGTATAATTTCCAACCTACAATCGAAGTTTTCAGTAGTACCAAAGAAAAAAATCCGTAGTTTTAAGAATTTTTCAGTAGTCAAGTAAAAATTTAAGAAGTATGCTTTAATAACATGCATATATCATTAATTAAAATATTTAATTACAATTTTGAATATTTATTATTTATAATTAGTAAGGTATATCAAATATGAAAACACATATATCGAACTAATACTTGTATTTGAAAGAATTATATAAAAAAACATTTAATAATTAAATTTAAGCACTCTTTTCTCCCATTCACTGAAAAAAATATAATAGCAATGAAAAGAATACAGAAATAAGTAAACGAATTCATTTGTTGTGAAAAATAAATTGAATTGGATTTTTCCGTAGAAAAAAATTATTGATTCCGTAATCCATAGTACCCGATTCATTTCCGTTGAAACTAGAGAATCTGTAGTAGTTGGCATCATGAATTTGTAGGATTTTAATATCTATTTCTTCTAGTATTTAATTATTGAATTTCTATTGTTAAGATGTTTTATATTTTTTATGATAGCTGTAAAAGTGTAATTTACTTATCTTGAAAAATAACTAGTTTTATTTTAACTATGCTCTTTTATAAACAATCAATTTACTCAGTTACTGAGAGGATGTTCCTGTATTTTAACATACAATTCCTAGCAAAGATTATAGATTATTTCTCCACTTGTTTAGTTCCTCGGCTAAGTTCTTGCTTGTACAAATAACTTGGGAATTTGTTCACTGGCATTTTAGAAAATTGGACTCAGAAATGTATATTATGCTTGGCTTATACTGGAAGCAGAATGTATAATCTTTATTTGAAAGTCAGTTTATATATCTGACTAGCTTAATAACCAGAAGTTGCCCGGGTTTCAAATAAGACCTCAACATCTAAAATATGACCCTGTGTTAACTCAAATACACAAACCCTGTGGAACATGTTGAAATATGACTGACAGCTGAAATATGACTGACATTTCCCTGTGTTAACTCAAAAATACAGACCCTGTAGAACGTGTTTCCTTGTCCATGTTCATTTATTGCAGGAAAACAAACTTAAGATTTTAAAATTTTAGCTTTAAGGGGCACTTTTATGACTACCTGTGTGCCAATTTTCATAGTTACAGATTGATCTGAAGACAGACCTATGTTTTTCTGCAGTGTTCTAAAGTATAAGAGTAACAAATTTGGTGTGGATTGGTCAAACGGTGTAGATGTGTATAGAGAATGTACACAAACATCCTTTTTATATATGTATAGGTTTTGATGTATCTCAGTGTAGGTAACAAGATATCTTGGAGACCACCATATGTATAGTACTAAAAGAAATAGTTCCCAACATTACGCTATACAAATGTAGGCGAATTTTGAGAATTCTTTGGTGTTTCAAAGCATAAGAGGATGGTTTTAGGATTTTTTATAGAATTACTTTCTCAAAATTTTTATTCTTGTGCTTCTAGATTTTTTAAAATTATGATTAATCATCTGAAAACTTGGAAAACTATATGATACATATAAAAAAAAGTAAAATCGTGTACCTAATATGCTCAAAATGCAAAACATTTGTTTTTTATGTAGCTATTTAACAAGTAAATTACATGTCAAATGAGCAGATAACTCTTGCAATGGACTAAAGATGTCTCAATCATTGATAATGGACCTTCGCCAATAGCTTGTTACGTCCAATTACCTACCTATTTAAAAAATCTTTAAGACACTCATTTTGTCAATGATCCGATAATGGGGATTTGGTTTTACCCTCCACTGTCAGTTTCTTGCAAAGTAATTAGATGTGGACCTATTTCTTCAAGTGGATTCCGAGCCACGATGTCCACTCATACTTACATTGGGGTTCGAATCTAGAAAGCCTATTGAACGTTCCAAAAAAGCATACCTGTAGCTATTCATCCGATTAGTTGAGCGACATAGTAGACGGACAATTCCGCCATTTTTTGTCGCCACTCCATTGAAATGTGCTTTCATACATATCCTGACAAAAAAAGGATTATCACCAAAGATAAGATGCCAAATCAGTCGACTAATTTTCACAGAGCAAGTGAATGGGGCCGTCGTGGCTCAGCGGGTAAGCCCACTGCAACTTTTGAGTTATATGTGGCGCATGTTCGATTCTTATCCGGCTCTCTGGGTGTAGTGTATCTACCTTCTGTGTTAGTAATACTAATTTTGTGCGTCTTTTTCTTGATATTGTGTCTGGCGCAGCATGGTCATATATGGCCCTTGCATCATAAAACCCAAACAACCAGAGCAGTGATTACAAGTCGACATGTTGATCACACGTTTTGAAGCCCTTTCGTTCAACGAGGGGTTTTCGACACATGCACCAAGTGCCTCGCCCTGCCGGCTACTACTGAGCACGTCTTGGACTGCATGGGCCTCTCTAGAGAGGATATCTACTCTGAACCCCTTACAATGCTTGATTTTCTGGGAGTCGATGTACTTATGGACTTTGTCTAACTTCGTCAGAGACTGGAGGATCAGTAACAACAACGAAGCTCTCAATAGTAATGCTCAGTCTTTATGTTTCACACGTCTAGGGTACATATATTCATTTGCATAATCCATGTATAGCAATGCTACCTATGTACACAACCAGCAGTTAATAAAATCCCGACTCACCCGATCGCAATTGCACAATTCACATCTCAGAACAAAACGTAAGGTAGCAATCGATAGGAATGAATGTTTTCTACAAATATCAATATTTAAATTTTGTCTAAAGACTATATATATATATAGTGTGTGGGGGATTGTGTGGCGATCGTATCAAAGCCTGATACGTCCGCAGCAGTTACTCCACCTAGAGGGAGCGCCCGCACCAATGATACAGACGTTACCCAGACACTGAAGCTAGCAGATCAGACGGCTCTTGACTTTTTAGGCAGATGGTCTCTTAATTGTATATTTTTAATCGTTAGAAACGCTTGTAAATTTTATGTAAATACATTAATTATGCAATTAAACCCAAATTCAACTTAAAGGATTATTTATCATTTTCCTTTTATGAACCCACATAAATATACACTCGTATATCTGCTCAGATGCCAAAGTATTACAAGTCCCTTTTTTAATTTTTCGTGATAGCAATTTTAAGATTCCAGATTTACCATGTGGCTCTGTGGTTTTAGATTTATTACAATTTTCCCACCTTTGTGTTCTCATAAACTGAAAGAAAAATACGACATTTTGCCAACTTCTAAACATTAACAAGACTCCAGGGTGGGACATAGTCAATTTTTTGGGAAAAGTTACTTATAACATTTTGCCATCTGAGCACAGATATATACATTATATATTCAACGTATCTAATCATTTTGTATTTTTCCAAAATCGGCTGAGTGGAAGTAGGTAAAAAGGATATTGTTCCAAATTGACGAACAAAACGTTTATTTTGGCATTAGAAAATCTATTTTATTAAATATTATCCATAGGTAGGAAATCTATCACAAGCAATAAATTATAGTAAGTATTAAACGATTGATGATGATTAGTCTTACTGATTTCCACACAAGAAAAGATCAGTTTGTTTTATACTTAGTACTTTTCTATTTATCTAAAATTAAGTAGTCTCTATCTCTAATGTCGTTGAGCAAAGGACATAAATTGTACCTAACCTTGTCTTATACTAACATAAAAATATAATTTTTGGCAGTTTTGGTCAACACACACACATAACAATAAAGGGAACTCTTAATTCCTTAAATCGAAGTTATATAGTAAGAAAATCACTATTGAGTTTGAAAGAACGATCTAAGGAAACAAATCGTGTTAATTGTGTCGTCCCCCAACCTATTTCTCAATGAACTGGAAATATAACCAGCGGCCAAGAAGGTCCTCTCAGCTTCGATACTAGTTGGTTCAACCGTCATTAAGTAGTCGTACATAAGAGACCAAATATTTTCCTTTGACTCCCTCTACTTCACATGAAGTCCTTTCTTTCTTCCGTATTTTCTCAAAATCTGTTTTTCTTAAGTTTGTCTTTTTGCAGAAGGCTTCATTTTCTTGCAGAATTTGATTTTCTAATTCCTCTTAATGTTAAATTAGTTTGCAATGAAAGTGAGTTGGAATTTAAGATTTCTTCTAGTGCAGGTTCCACATTTTCGGTGTCATCTGTTATGACTTGGTTTAATATTTTTTTCGTTTCCTGTCGCATAAGACTCTTTTTTTGGCATAAGAAACGTATTGTCAGCTTGTATCATGTTTTGATAATATTTTTTTCGGATTCTTTAAAAAAAGTAATATTTCTGTTATAGTGCAACGACGTTTTTTACCCTTCCACGCAGTGTCTCAGATAATTCAACGCTTAAGACAGTGTCTTGTTTTTCCACCTTTTTTTAAAATGAATTTTAATGTTGTTTCAGCAGTAAGGGCCGCATCTCTTTTGCATAATGCCTCCACTGCCAATTTAAATGGGTTTGTCAATTAATAGTGGTTTGTTTCGAAATGAACATTTAAACCTTTGTACGTTTCCTTCCGTCGCAAAAAATATTATTGATTATTTAATTAATTATTTTTGCTAAAATTCTCCAAATTTATTACAAAATATAAAATTGATACATTCACAATCAATTGCTTACTAAACGATTTTGTGTCTTTAAAGTTGGGTTTGAATAGTCGATTATTTAATAAAAAAAAATCCGGGTTTATCGGATCCGGACAGGATACGATAGATATTGCTGGATCCGGTAGGTAGCCAAATGATACCATATATATATATATATATATATATATATATATACATATACATATACACATATATAATATTATATATATATAATTGAGTACAGTTGATTTTGAGAATAGCAAGCTTAAAAAACGTACGATAAACCTCGGGTAATAATTCTTAAATCGTTTGCACTTGCACAATAAATATAAAAATATTCGAATCGTTTGAGCGCTGTCAAAAACGAATGAAATAGAGTTGAAATTTGAAATTCGAGTTGTTAACTAGAATTAATCTCGATAGAGATGATACCTGAAATTGACAGCATCTCGCATCGAATATTCCGAATATGAAAGGCCGACTAACCGGTCTGGTGGTCAAGGTGTTAGCCTCTAGATAGGAAGGTTCCTGGTTCGAAACCGGATCAGTGCATGGATATTTGTAAGCGCATGGTGTAGAAGCTGCTGGTGCACCTTAAATCTATCATGGACGAAAGTCCTCGCGTTGGGTTGGTGTGGAAATTTGGGGAGTATAGTGTCAGCTCAGGTGTTGCCTCTTGATCTGACCGTGGTTCAAAATTACGTGGTGTTGTCCTCGGTTCTTTCCCTTAGGTGATTCATACCGGATCGTCATCAGTAGCCCGTTGTGTTGCTCTAGCACGACCTTAATTGAAAATTACTAAATTACCATCCGAATATAAAGGTAATTGGTAATTTTAGTTAACGTCTTACTAGAGCAACACAACGGGCTATTGACGACGGTCCGGGATCAGTCCCTTGAGGGAAAGATCCGAGGACAACACCTCGTAATTTTGAACCACGGTCAGATGACGAAGCAACTCCTGAGCTGGCACCCCACTCTCCAAACTTCCACGCCAACCCAACGTGAGGACTTTCGGCCACGACAGATTTAAGGTGCACCAGCCGCCTCTACACCATACGCTTACAAACATCCGGACCCGGATTCGAACAAGGAACCTTCCGATCTAGTGGCTAACACCTTAACCACTATACCGGTTGGTCGGCTCCGAATATAAAGGTAATAAACAAATTTCATATTTAGTGATGCAGAATCTGATTATGGCATCAATACGTGGTGTTTCTATTCGAAATTTCGTTGCTTTTGCAAAGTTAGATACGAAGACGTCCCCTCATGCAATTTCTTCGTGTAGGACGTTATTCTCTATTAAAGGGTATCTGAATTTGCTCTACTATGAATACTGTTTGAAATAAAGGGGGTGGTTCATTTTATTCCCGCGACTGAACATCATTCGTTACGACTGCCAGTGCCTGTCGTCACTCAAAATACAAAAGGTCGTAAGTCAAGAATTCAATACTTTTTTCTTTATTGCTATATGTGAAATACGTAGATAAGGAATTTTTAACCTTAGAATTCTAATTAAAATAAAAACTGCATGTTACTAACTATACGTCTCTTAGACGTACATGCCATTAAAACCAGTTATACTTCTTGAAATCGTATGCATTATTAGGAAAAGGGGTTACTGAAACTTAGAATACTAATTAAAATAAAAACTGCATGTTACAGAAATGGTACAATACTCACCGTGAGTGAACCAAACGGAGGCTGGAGACTGACTGATCGAAAGACGAGCCTCATGAAGCCCTAGGTAATCAACGCTGTGATGTAAGGTATTAATCTGGTGTAAAATTTTTCTCAGATTTCAAATCCGTTGAAGATATATTCAATTAAAAAATTATTTATTTAAAGAAAATCATATTTTTAGGTATCAATCTAAACTGAAATTTTCCGCAGATTTTAAATCCGTTGAAATTTTTACTCTGTCTTTAACTGTCTAGGAGATAGACAAAGACTGACTGTAGATCATTCCTCGGGCAAAATCAAAGCGGAAACGAAAAAAATAATTTTCTCCGCGTTTTGTCGGAGGATAAAAACTTGGCATGTATACAACGGCTGACGTGGCAAGGTCATTTGCGGCGTTTCTTTTCTCTCTCTGGTAGAAACGCGTTGAAAAACCGAAGGAGAATAAAACTATTATATTCATTTAAAAAATTTCTAGATTGAATTTTAAAATTTCGCCGTGACCCAAAAATTGCAAAACAATTGGACTACCTATGTGCGAAATCTCGTTGCTGTAAGTTCCATAGATCGTCAGGATTTTGCAGCCACGAAACAAACAGACAAACAAACACTTCCTTTTATAATAGTAGAGATAATTGAAGGGCAGGGCTTCAAGGTCAACGGTGCACTCTTCGTTTGAACTTCCGACTACGTTTCTGAAACGTATAGTTAGTATTCTAGAATTCACCACACAGGCGAGAAAATTCAAAAGTTTCGCTGTTTTCCACACTAACAGTGAATATAGCGTACATGTTTACAAAGATTGAGAAAAAGAAAATTCTGGATATAGATTCGAATTATATAATTAAAATAGTTCCCTCCATACTGATTATGTAACCACATTTTGGAATAATTTGCTGTGATTTTGTCAGAACTCATTGAACTATCAAACGTATCTAGTTCAAAGATTAAAAGATTAGGGCAAAATAATAAGTCATTTTTTTTGGAAGGAGTTAATGATCGTTCCATCAAAACTTAATAATCCAATGTAGTCGAGGTCTGTAAAGTTGGGGTGGTAAAACAAAACAAAGAAATACAAGGTATAAGTACGTTAAAAGCGTTAAATGCGCTTTAGTAGACGAACTTGAAGGTGGGGTATGTGCCCCAAATGAGGACCTGGTTCCTCTACAAATGATAAGTAATCTCTTTAAACGAAGACTGGACTAACCTTTAATTTGTTTCCAATGACGCAATTTTTCTTGATATAACCTTTTAACTTTTCACCTGTCAAAAGTACTTATGATCTTGATAGATTAATTTCTGCTGAGTTTTTGGAGTTCACGATACATATAACAACGTATTATGTTTTCATAAATAGCGTTAGTATAATTTCCTTCTGATACTACAGCTCTACACCTTGTAAAATAGGAGATGGCTCTTGAAACACCTTATTGATCAAGCGTCCTTGCAAGAGTTTCAATTTTTAACTTATTTATACTAGAACCTTGTGGTTTTATTACGTTTAAAGAATAGGAATTAGATTCTCAAGGGATTGGAATTGGTGAATTTGCAGCTGCACGTATTTTTTCGTCGTATTGGTAATCAGAGATAAATTTTGTAGCCATAACATTTTAAGATGTCTTTCTTTTCTTGATTTATCATTTTTCTTTTCACCAAGATCTATTGATATTTTCCTATGTTTTCTCAAACGGGTGGAAAAGTTTCTCTTTTGAATCTTAGATAGTATTCTAACTATCGGCATTTTAAAACATCCTCTATTGCAGTGCTCCCCAACCTTTTTATCGCCGCGGACCGGATCAACGTTTGAAAATTTTAACTCGGTCCGCTGAGGGGGGGGGGGGGTTTGGTAAGAGATACGTTGATTGTTTATATTTTAGATTGTTTTGATTTAATAATTTTAATTTAATTGGATTTAAACATGCCTTCAAAATAAAATACAGTTACAATAAAAATGAATTTTAACTTTGACATTTTAACTCACTCACTAGAACGCTAAATCAATAAAATAGTTTCCCAACCACAAAGAAAAACCTTCGAAGCGCTAGAACTCTTTTAAAAGCAAAGACAGGTGATCGTGCACCAACTAGGAGGATGAATGTTTAGGCTCAGTCTCGCCTAAAATCCCCGCTTATGTCTGAAACATGTCCAAAATGCCTCTGTTCACGCGCCGTCCCCACAACTTCAGTTTGGATTTAAATACAGCTACTTTGTCTGCCAACTTGAAAACAGCTGTCACATTTGTCAAAATTAGAAAATAGAGACATACAGAATTCAGAAATCATAATTGAAGCTCTAGTAACAGAACGAATTTCAAGTTCTGATTTACCGCCTCCTAATTTGAGTGGACAATTCATAGATAAGAACCGCACAAACCCGAGATAAATACACCAAAGTAAATAAAATGGAAATAATTTAATATTTCTTGGACGACCCGGTACCATTTGATCCACGGACCGGTACCGGTCCGCGACCCGGGGGTTGGGGACCACTGCTCTATTGTAAGTAAAAGTGAGGGTAAAAAGTTTCGTGGAGCGCCAAGAATGAAGCATTCTACTTCATGCATTGACTCTTCAGTTTTTAATACCTAATTTGTCTTTGTAAAACTTCAAGGAACTAAGTCTATTGGGACAGTTGATAAAAATGTGCTCAGATAATTGCAGATGCTGTATCGATATAATAGGTGGGCGTGAAAAACGCGGATCATGTACAGAAATTTCTCAATTTCAAATCATTCCTAATTTTTGATGTAATTATTTCAACGGAATTGAAGTAGCCAAAATGTTTCATGTTTTTCCAACTCTAAAAGGTTTTTAGATATTGATAGAAGACTTAATAAAATAAATCAAGTTAAGAAAATTACATTTCTCTCATTTGTAAAGCGTTTCATCTTTAACGCTCGGGAGATGGCTCAAGATTATGAATATACAAGTTCCATTCTTACGCAGATTAATAAACAAACTTCTATAAACAACGCGCCTCAAGCTAGTGCTTCTCCTCTTATTCATTTTATTACCTTCCCATTGTAAGTTGTCAACGACGTGCTCTACGTTCTTAGGGAGCTCTCGGAAATTTTAAATTATTTGGAGGTCTCAGAGAGATTGTAACTATGTTACGCTCAGCTCCGAGTCCGACTAAATCTTCATATTAGCTAAATGTATTTGCAATAAAGGTATTGAACGAGATTTCACAAGCATAATTATGATGTGATTTGTCTCCAAGCGACTCACCTCAGACTAAAATGTTTACATACCTAACTAGTAAACACATACATAAATTATCTAGACGTTCCTACCAACACCAAAGCCAGATCTAGTATTGCCTTCTTCAGAAAAAGAATCTATACCTCATCACCAAGAAATTACCCCCCCCCCACCACACACTCAATCACTTTCAAACTACCCCAATCTGAATTATCTCCCCCCCCTCCCCCCCAAAAAAAATCCTTTGCAATTACGTCAATTTATAATTGCCCTAGCACTAATCCAACCTTTATTGACGATATTGAAACTATTCTTAAAAGTCATAACCAAGTCATTGTTTGTGGTGACTTTATTGTCCAACATCAATTCTGGAACTGTAAGAAAAATAATACCACTGGAGACAAAATCTTCAATCTTGCCACTCAAATGGAAATAACAGTTGCTACCTCTACTCATCCAGTACCATTGACTTTGCCCTGCTAAAATATTTTAACTATAAATACTCAATCAATTAAATCCCAGACCTTCCCTCGGATCATAATCCTGTAATTATTAACTTTTTGTTCTGTACTATCCCCTCACTATCAATTGCACAAAGAACAACAAATTGGAATCTTTAAATAACCCTTAAATTAAATGTTCCATACCCCGTTTATAACCCCGCCTTTTAAAGTGTTCTGATAAAATTGACAAGCAACTAACTAACATTACAAATCCAATTCTTTCTGCCTACAACCAATCCTCAAAGCCGATAACCTCTACTAAACAAACTTACCTTCCTAGTGAAAGTAAAAAGCTTATTCAAAAGAGAATCAAAATTAAAAAAGCCTGGCAAAAAAAAAAAAAGAACCTCCTTGAATCTTTAAATATTGATGATAAATCAATCAACACAACAACAAAATCCTTCATTAAAAAAGGAAAAATATTGCTCCACTTACCTCCACCCAACAAACTGCACTTTCAGATTGGGATAAAGCAAACCTTATTGCCGATAGCCTGGAAAACCAATTTAAAGAAAACAATATAATCGACCCCACTACTACCACTGAAGTGTTAAAAACAATTGAAGATTACAGTAATAAAACTCATCCAAATGAAATTATTACCATCTTCCAATCAGACATTTTGACCCATATAAACAAATTTAGTATTAAAAAAGCTTCTGGTATTGAAGGCATTACTAACAAAATGCTACAAAACTTACCCCGATATTCTTATACTAACACTCACCGAAATTATTAAAGCTGTCTTCAAACACAAACGCTTTACCACATCCTGGAAAAGAGCAAACATAATTCCTATTTTAAAACCAGATAAACCTCCCCAAGATTCAGCCAGTTAAACATCCATTTCACTTCTACTTAGTAAAATCACAAATCAGTCTTCCTTGAACACTATAAGAATCACAAACGCAAGCATCGTGATGCACCATCAATTTGGCTTCACACCCACCCAAACTCTCCATAAGCCACCAACTATTGAGAGTCATCGAATACATACAATGAGGAAAATCACACATCCCAATTAAACACACATGCGTTGTTGTTTTTTTCGGCATTGCTAAAGCATTTGACGTGGTATGGATTCAAGGAATAATTTACAAATTGATATAATACAACTTCCCAGACAGCATTATCCAAATTATTTCCTGTCTTATAAACAGAAATTATGTCATTAAAAGTAAATAACCAAATATCCACCCGAAGAAAAATACTTGCTGAAGTTCCACAAGGATCGAAAATTGGTCCATTCCTATTTAACTTGTATATGAACGATATTCCTCAAACTGAAAACAAAAAAAATCAGCATGTTGCAGACGATACTGCAATTTTCACACAGCATAAAAACTTCAAAATTCTAATTGCAGATCTTAAAGTACATATGTACTATCTTGAATCCTGGCTTGTCAAGTGGAAAATAAAACTAATATTGAAAAGACAGTAGCTATCATGTTCCACCGTACAAATACCACCAAACTAACCGAACTCAAACTCAACGGACAAACCATCCCCTGGTCCCTACAGACCAAATACTTAGGACTCATCCTAGATCTCAACTTAACTGGAAGCCACGACATGCAGTATTTACAAAACAAATTCCGGAAAGTTTCCTCAGTTATATATCCACTCACATCTCGGAGCTCAACACTCTCAATCGATGCCAAAAAACTCATTTATACTTCATAAGACCAGTCATACTATATACTTGCCCAATTCGGAGGGTACTAATAAAAACAAATATTAAAAAGTCGAACGGCTACAAAATATCTTCATCAGGCAAATCACAAAATTAAGATCGTTCTACCGCAATAGAGATATTTTAATTCCCTAAAATATCTTCCACCCAACACTAAAAAAAAATGTCAAAACATTTCTTTAGAACAAATTGAACCATAACAATGCAGCTATTCAAGAATTGAAATGCATAACCCGACACTCCCTCTGAATAAGAACGGACCACGTAGAACCCTTCTTACTAAACAGCTAAAAATCCACAATTAACGAAAAAAATTTAAAACTTAATCTTGAATTATTAAAATAATATTTTCTGTAACTTTTTTACACTTCTGTAAATTAGCTGTGAAGAACTGATAAATTAAACTAATTACTAAATACTTCTCCAAATTTTCGTACTTTATTATCAGGGCAAAACCAAAATGCCAAGTCTCAAGTTCAATACCGGAGATTAAGGACACTTCGGGGTCACATGTTCCATAAACAATCAATACATCATCAAGATGATGAATAAGTTTTTTAATGGTGGTCATTTATTTAAAAGGAAGTTCCATTGCAAAAGAGAGATTTCAAAAAGCAGTTTTTTAGTCCACCTTGCTGTGCGTGTGTGTGCCAAGTAGCATCAAGTAAGATATAAACCTATCTTTGTTCAAATTTTGAGAACTGTTATGAATTAATCCTAACTTTTTGGAAACATTTATTTTTATACAGACTATATACACGGGTTTAATGATAATGAAAGCGTGAAAAACAAAACATAACACGCCTAATTTCATAACAATAGAATTGCCCTAGAAACGTCTAAACCAGACGGAATACAAAAGCTGTTTCCATTCGCAGGACAAGTATAAAGGACACTTGGGAGACAGGAAGCTTCCGAGACACCAGTCAGTTATCCTAAGCGTTAGGACGTACACTACTAAAACAATGAAACTTTTCAGTTAATAAAACAGGTCCTGGACTTTGCTGGCATGCCATCTTTTGTTAATACTTCGTTAGACCGTGTTATAAATTTTGTTTGCAGCCTCCTTTGATTCTAGAAATGTCGAGTCGATTTTTTTAAGATTCATTTCGTTGTTTTATGGGTCATTTCTGAGACATTTTTGTGATGTTTAGGAAATGGTTTGGTTTTTAACATGCTCTCCAGTTTTATCCCTGGTTTTAATCAAATTTTTATTGGAACTTGGAATTTTCTCAACACATAATAATGTAAACAAAAACTCTTAGAAAAAAATTGAAACAATTTAACTCTTAATAGATTTTATAGTTTGCAATTTACAGTTTTCAGATACATAAAGGTGCGTTTTATCTCTTTAATAACCCAAACTTAGCTTTACGCTGATTTAATTTTATAAATATTCTAAATAATTTCATTTAATTGATTTTTTTATTGATATGCTAAATTTGGCTGAGTATACATTTTTGACTGTGTTTTAGCATTTAAAATAATGTTTTGAGGATTAGAATCTTGTGGTAGGAACTTCCTCTGAATACCATTCTTGGTTCTCCATATCTAGGACAATACATTCGAGATTTATCTGTTTCCAATCTGTTCTAAATTACAAATTAAGTAATGAATAATAATTTAATAGTTTAATTTTCCATAAAATTACTTTGATAAGTTGATTACTTTGGAAGACACGAGGAAAATATTATGACATCGGAGCTTTGAATTTCAAACACAGCAGTCATACGTCATACATATAACCAAACATTATTGTATACTGACTATTTTGATCTAGAAATAAAGAATTTATTGTAATAAATACGTTATTTCTTTAAAAAAATTCAGGTGGTGCTTATTTTAATACAAATACGGACCCTTATGCACAAATGCAGTACTCATTTATTTATAGTAGACGACACGTTTGGTTTGTGCAGCTCCAAGGATGCGAATAAGAGTTCGAATATTCTTTTGACCTATTGTACCCCTACACGCAATTTTATGACCTTAAATGATTATTTTTAATATTCAAGCGACTGGTAGCACACATCTATTCCTACAGAATAAATAACATCAGTAACACGCATATTTAACAACACTCAAAACTTAGAAAGATTTCTATTCTTTTCTCTATTTCACACTTCTAACATTTTACCGCGCATTGCATGCCTAAAGGCTCATTTTACTGGAGTATTTATAAACTACGAAACAAGACGAGTCCTTGGGTCTGTTGTTAACTCCTGACACTTTATCAAATTACTGTGTAAAGTATAAAAGTATACTTGGTCATTAGACATTCTAATTCCTTTCTCTGCAAAATATTTTCCTTACCCAGCCGGTTCTGTTGCTTTCTCTGCCACACCCCGGAACTTGACCCGACTGCACCCATGATGTTAATGAGAAAGCGAGAACTCTGTTAAATACTAAGCGACCCAGATCTGTAATTAATGGTTTGAATTAACGGCTTTTATTAGTCAACGAGGTTTTATTTCACAAATATTATTGATAGGAAATAACCTAGATTAGTAATGAAACATTCTCCAACAGAATGTCTATTTCTGATTTCCTTTCTTTGAAAGAACAAATTTCCCTTTTACATAAACTATCAAATACTTTTTTAATTACAAATTGATTAATTGTTGAATATATAAATGCATAATTTTATAGTCGACTAACAGAAATACCCGGCTTTGCTCGGGTTGAATTAATATGTTGATTGAAAAGTCATCTTCAATTATCTTTTGTGGTGAGATCTCTGTGTGAAGTTTCTGTAGTGGAGTCTCTGCTGTGAAGCGATATGTAAAAACGTAACTGTGAACTGAACGGAAGTAGTGGTTCAGTAAATTAATAATGAATATAAAAAGAACAGAGATACTTCACCAACGGAAATTATATTCGTTCCAGGCATTAAGGAATGCAAGGTGTCAAAACGGATAATTGTAATAAATAACTTGAATATCAAAGTCGTTGTATTCATTCATATGGAATTAAATATTCCATAATGGTGACCTTCGGAACTTGCACGCATATTTTGAAAAGCGCTAAAAAGTGGAGCCACTCTGGATAATTCTGCACCTGTGTTCGAGTGATTACAGATAAGTACTTCCGGATCGCATTCGTTTTCTATTTCAATTTTTAATCTTTTGCTATAAAGTGTGGTGTTTCGTTTTTGGGGCCTTGCACTATGTCTGAGGTTCATGCCGTTCAGATTCGTGCTTATAATCGTTCCGATCCTGCTTTATGGTTTGTTATGTGTGAAAGCACATTCGCTCTCGCTACCCCTAAAGCAATTACTGAATCGTTAACTAAATATAACTACATTGTTTCTCATATTCCGCCTGATATTGCATCACTAGTTCGCGATGTGCTTATGAAACCTGATCCCGATGACCCCTTTACGCATCTAAAAACAGAACTAATAAATCGTTCGGGAGAATCATCCCAACAGGAAATACGGCAACTTTTGTCGGGTGAAGAATTGGGCACTCGCAAACCCTCTGAATTATTACGCAATATGAAACGCCGCGCCGAAACCCTCAACGTTCCTGAAAACTTGATGATGGAACTATTTCTACAACGATTGCCAGCTTCTGTTCAGTCAATTTTGGCTGCCGTTTCCGACTTAACATTGGCTAAGGCAGCTGAAATTTCTGATAAAATTTTAGAAGTCGCCCCTTCCCCAATGGAAAATTTCGCAGTTTCTAAGACTCGTGAACAGACACTGGAGGAAAAATTATTTGAAGTAATTGGTCAGTTAAATAAACGAGTTGATCGTCTTTCATTTTCTCGTGGTCGATCACCTTTCCGCCGCGCAAGGAATACTTCTAGTAATCTAACCAATTCTAGAAATCGGGATTATTCTGTTTGCTGGTATCATCAGCGTTATGGAAAAAATTGTCGGGAGGATAAATGTGTTAAACCTTGTTCATGGCAGGGAAACGGGACCAGCGAAGAATAGAGGCGACTTATTCTTTGCCTCAAATTTCACGTCGCCTGTTCATCAGGGACCGGAGAACAAATGTAGCATTTCTGGTCGATACGGGATCTGACGTGTCAATACTTCCCGCAAATAATTATCAAAAACGGAATCCACCCCAACAAACCCTTTTTGCCGCAAATTCTTCTTCTATAAATGTTTTTGGTCAAAAAACTCTTACTTTAGACTTTAATTTAAGACGACAATTTATGTGGACATTTCTAGTTGCAAACGTTACCACACCCATTCTTGGAGCAGATTTTCTCCATAATTTTGAATTGGTTCCAGATCTTCGTTATAAATGTCTCCGCGACTTAAAAACAAAATTTCAAATAATTGGCCAAGTGAAACATTCCAATCTTCATTCAGTGAAAACTATTTCTAGCGGTACAATTTACCACGATATTTTAAAGCGATTTCCCTCTATTACAAAACTTCCAAATCCAAATCAGCCTGTAAAACATAATACTATGCATT
This sequence comes from Metellina segmentata, assembly GCA_947359465.1. NCBI lineage: Eukaryota > Metazoa > Arthropoda > Arachnida > Araneae > Tetragnathidae > Metellina > Metellina segmentata. Next base: position 59,513,742 of record OX375879.1, read on the forward strand.
ACATCACAACAAACGGTCCTCCTGTGGTGGCGAAACCTCGACGGTTAGCTCCAGATCGCTTAAAAATTGCCAAATCTGAGTTTCAGATTATGATGCAGCTGGGGCATTTGAGACCTTCAAAAAGCAACTATGCGTCACCACTTCATATGGTCCCGAAAAAGGGAACTTTGGAATGGAGACCTGTGGGTGATTATCGCTCATTAAACGCCCAAACAATAAAGGATAAATATCCAATTCCTTGCATAGCTGATTTTACTGCTGTATTACATGGTACAAAAATTTTCAGTCATATCGATATCATCAAAGCTTACCACCAAATTCCCATCCACCCTACCGATATTCATAAAACCGCAATTTGTACACCGTTCGGCTTATATGAAAGTACGCGTATGCAATTCGGGTTGTGCAACGCATCGGCAACTTTCCAGCGATTTATCGATGAAGTCACTCGCGATTTACCAGGCGTTTACGCCTTCGTCGATGATATTCTAATCGCATCTAAAAACCCTGATGAGCATTTCAAACACTTAAAGGCTCTGTTTTCAAAATTACAAGAATACGGTCTCTGCATAAATATTGCGAAATGCACTTTTGGTACAACTACTATTGATTTTTTAGGTTTTCATCTTTCTGAAAAAGGAATTCAACCTCTTACCGAGAAAGTGAAATCCATAATTGATTTTCCTAAACCTAATACTTTAACCCAACTTCGTAGATTTTTAGGCATGTTTAACTTTTATAGATGTTTTATACCTAAAGCTGCGCATATTCTTGCCCCTGTAGTAAAGTTCTTAGAAGGGCACAAAAACAAAAAGAAACCTCGTTCTAGTGTTCGCAATTCGTCCGAACAACTTGAGTGGAATGAGTGTGCCGAACAAGCTTTCATTGCTGCCAAAAACGCGATTGCTCAGGCAACTCTTTTGAGACACCCAATTCCCGGAGCTCAGCTGAGTATATGGGTAGATGCGTCCGATGTCGCTATTGGCGGCAGTCTGATGCAGTTCTCTCAGCAGCAATGGGAACCATTAGCTTTTTTCTCCATGAAACTCAATAGTAGTCAACGAAAATGGTCGACATATGACAGGGAATTATTTTCTATTTTTTCCGCGATAAAGAAATTCCGGCATATGTTAGAGGGTAGAACTTTTCAAATTTTCACTGATCAAAAACCATTAATTTACGCTTTTAAGCAAAACCCCCATAAATGTTCACCCAGGCAATTACGCCATTTAGATTTTATTTCCCAGTATTCCACTGACATTAGACATGTGCAGGGTTCCAAAAACATAGTCGCTGATGCACTTTCGAGGATCGAAATTGATTCAATTACGGAATCGCCACTATTAAATTTCCGAGATTTTGCTGAAACTCAGAAAAATGATCCGGAGGTACAAACCTTTCTTCAGAATAATACCTCTTCTATCAAATTGGAACTTAAACCTTGCCAGATTTCTGACCACAATTTGCTATGTGACATCTCTACGGGCATTCCTCGTCCTTTTGTTCCGGATTCTTTTCGCAAGCTTCTATTTGATCATCTGCACAAGCTCTCGCATCCCGGCATAGCAGCTACAACGAAACTCATTTGTTCCAGATATGTATGGCCAGACATGAAACGTCAAATAAAGATCTGGGTCCGAGCGTGTGTGCCGTGTCAACGATCCAAGACACAGAGGCATACCAAAGCACCTCTAGGCACGTTCTCTCTTCCAGATGCACGTTTTGCACAAATTCACATCGACATCGTGGGTCCCTTGCCTCCTTCTAACGGGAATATTTATCTTTTAACAATCATCGACCGTTTCTCGAGATGGCCCGAAGCCATACCAATTCCGGATATGCGAACGACGACAATATGCAGTAACATATTTGCAACATGGATCGCTCGTTTTGGTTGTCCCTCAGTCATAACCACGGACCAAGGTTCACAAATGCGATCATCTATGTTCGCTGAATTTACGCACATGCTGGGTACTCAGAAAATTAAGACGACTGCATACCATCCTATCTCTAACGGACTTGTTGAGCGTTTTCATCGCCATTTAAAGTCATCACTCAAGGCTCATGAAAACGAAAGGTGGTCTGAGATAATCCCAGTGGTTCTCCTAGGCATCCGTGCAGCAGTCAAAGAGGATTTAAACGCATCTTGTGCTGAACTTGTATACGGAACAACTTTGAAACTTCCGAGTGACATGTTGGAGATTTCAGCGATCCCACCTTGCGGTGAGGATTTTATCACTAATCTTCGCAACAACATGCGTCAATTGAACCCTATTGCAACGTCTGCTCATTGCACTGACAAGTATTATGTCAACCCTTCTTTGAAAAGTTGTTCACACATCTTTCTAAGAGTGGATCGAGTGAAGCCGCCATTGTGCCAACCTTATACTGGCCCCCATAAAGTCATACGCCGCACGGACAAAACCGTCACCATCGAATTCAACGGCCGAAAAACAACTGTTTCTCTTGATCGTGTAAAGCCAGCTTATTTGCTACCTGAAACTGCCTTACTCGAACCAAAGAACACCAAACCTTTGGAAACGGCTAAAAACGATGATAAATCTGCCAATGAACGGATTTCTGCAAAAACAGTGACGAGATCCGGCAGACATGTTCGTTTTCCACAAAAATTGGCAACTTACATTAATTAAGATTTTTTTTAATACCTTTCTTTAAATGTATCCTTGTGCATATGTATATAGTATGTTTACTTTTCTTTGAACCGTGTAATTCAACTCTATGTAAATATTATACACGTTCTAACCGCATATGTATCTTAACCATTGTATATACTTCCTACCGTTCCTTCAGATAACCCTTCAGTCACTGGGGGGATACTCTGTGGTGAGATCTCTGTGTGAAGTTTCTGTAGTGGAGTCTCTGCTGTGAAGCGATATGTAAAAACGTAACTGTGAACTGAACGGAAGTAGTGGTTCAGTAAATTAATAATGAATATAAAAAGAACAGAGATACTTCACCAACGGAAATTATATTCGTTCCAGGCATTAAGGAATGCAAGGTGTCAAAACGGATAATTGTAATAAATAACTTGAATATCAAAGTCGTTGTATTCATTCATATGGAATTAAATATTCCATACTTTCATAATGAAATGTTAGCATCATTTAAGTGTTCGGAAAAAAAATTGTAATATCCATTTTAACTTCTCCATCGCTTTTACAATTTACTTAGGACGCAAATATATAAACATGTTCTATCCATCCATATAATCCATTTCACATTCGTCGCACTTCTGCAGAAAGTTTTTTTTTTCTAATGTGACTACTACAGAAGTTGATTTTGAGTTTTCGAGTGACTACGAATATTCGGGTGAATTCCTTTTCAGTAAAAATAGCGAATTTTTGGCGCACTTAGTTTTCCTTTGAATATATTTTACTTATGCCATTCTTGCACCTAGCATGTGACATTTTCGAATTTCATCATCAATATGAGAGGATGGTAAGTTAAATTGTTATAACATTCGTGACTAATTAACGGAACTTCTGTAAGACAGAGTTGACGTGTCTGTTCTCAAAACAAATCCATCTTTTGAACAGTCTACACCACATTTGATACACTTATATTTTAATACCCTGTGGGTATGATAGGCTACATATTAACTCGTGTTCAATTTGTCCAACGGGCTAAAATTTACGGCATTCGTGACTAATTTAGTTTGAAGCAAACGCACTTTCTCCTGAGAATTTGATGTGGAATAACGGTGCTTGTGATAGAAATAAATGTCATCAGTGTAGACGAATTAAACTCAATCGATAACAATATTTCAATAAACAGAAGGAAGATTTTACAGCGCTTTTACAAAAAGAAAAGCACTGCATTCAACAAATAATTCACATGCATCTAAGTTGGGTAAGAACAGCTTCACTAAGTAGAGTAAGCAACTTCGACTTTCTGTCACTTAAGATAAAAAATTTCAATATTTCAAAATTACTAACTGTGATATTATTCCACTATCAAAACAACTTGTTTAAAATTCTTTTTTGCCCAACAGGCATACAGTTTTAAATTGAATCTTTATGTTACTTTTTTAAATTCAGAAATTTGGTTTCTATATGGAAAGCGCATTCTTATTTAGAATGATAGATGTATTTACTTGACTATGGAGTACAGCTTTCACTAACACAAATGAAACGCGAAAACAAATGAAATTGAATTGATTTTAATAGGATTTCAATGGAAAGCTATATCAAAATTTTGAAATATATTTGAACTACAACGTATGACTACACGTTTCAATTTAAATTAACCCATCTTATTTTAAAGTTATTTTTGTAAATTTATTTATTTCAAAATAACAAATTACACGCTTTAAAAATACATATTTTGATGTGTATATCTATATATATAATTCTCTTACGTGGCACGCAAAAAAGACGTTATTTGTTTTCGCGTTTTGGCAACATTGTACGATTCTTTGTTTATCCCAAAGCCTCGCGCTTCAATTGAATTTATAGCGTTATCGGATGAAATTTTATTGAAAAAAAAAATGAATTTTAGTCGAGCTGTTGCAGTAAATAATAGAAATCAAAGAAAACGGAGGATCTTTTCAGGGTCATTAAAAAAAAGGTCCGTTTCGGGGCAAACTATTATAGTTCAACAAGACGCTTGCATTACAACTTTCGACAACAAACTCAATGAAAAAGCGTGGGTGGCTCGAGTGCTGGGTAAATGTACACACAACCAACATGCTGGGTTTTCAATTTCCAAATCAACGCTCACATTTCGAGTCAAAATTTGCTCAAAGTTTCCATTTGAATTCTGATTCCAGAGGTACTGTAAATATCTTTTCTGAAAAACAGCAAAAAATTTAGATTTGAAAAATATTTTTTTTTTGGAAAATCATATTTTGTAAACAATTCCTTCTGCTAGGACACATGTCTTCATTGATGCGAGAGAAGCGAGCTTAGGTTCGCGCAGCGATCCAATGCGGATTGCGAAGTAATCCTCCGGGGGTTGGCGAGCGTTAGCGAGCAGGGGGCGGGCCCCCTAGTTTTATTTATTTTTTGATACTGCATTCTATTACGTATTAAACCAGAGATTTAAAGAAATTTGGTTGAAATATACATATACCACCAAGAAATACCCATGTCTAGTGATATTTTGCAGGAACTCAATAAATAATTAAAATCTAACTCCAGAATAATATTTCTGCAACAGGTAATATACCGGAATACATAAATGCAAACAGAAACAATTCCAATCCTTATAACAAATACAGAATTCTGAAGAAAAAAAACTATTAAAACGTGTTAAATTTCAATTTCCTAAATAAATTCTGAAATAGAACAATTCGACAAAAGACTTGAACAATATTGATAAAGACAATAATGATTTATAAGCAAAAATAACACATATTTATACTACTTGAGAATCCTCAAATATGACCCCAACCATCTCGTTTTCAACTCAGGTACCCCCCAAAAAAATTATAAATAAAATTTAAAAATTAAACATTAATTATGAGGTTACCAGATACCGAGTAGCAAAATTACGCTTTTTTGACAAATGAGTTTATCGTTTGGGCTTTTCGTGCTCCATTATAAAATTTAAATAAATATAAAATTAAATGTTCTAAATATTCTTTCTTCATCAATCAAATATTTATAAATATTATTTTCATCCTGAAAAGAAGCAAAAATTCAGTTCAAATATAAGCATTAAAATTTAATTAGTTTAAAAAAAATTGTTTTTCGATCAACACTGATAAAGCAATCTGAGATGCGTACAGCAATCGTTCTATACTGTTATTTCTATGGCGATTTCAAATTGCTTTTGGCTTAGGCCTTAGGTCAATTTTAGGCCTCTTAGGATTCAAATTTTTGAAAATCCTTTCTTAGTGCACCCCTACGGTATAAGAAGAATCACCCTGCAAAATTTCAGCTTCCTAGGACTTGTAGTTCTTGAGATACATTGATGAGTCAGTCAGTCAGTGAGTGAGGGGTATTTGAATTTTTTATATATAGATTTATTTATTGTAATAGTTAAGGAAATGAGCACTGCAGAAGAGGACTATTAGTTGAATCACAAACTTTGAGTATCTATGTTGGGTTCAATTGGTTTCAATTTTTTAAACTCACAGCTACTGTAGTGAAATTAATTACAAATGTGGTAAGTGCGATTGAAGATTATGTCTTAAATACTTTGGAATGCGTCTTCTCCTTACAAAACATGTTGAAAAAATTAATAGTAGAAAAATGTGGTAAGATATGTGTTTGACATGAAGAGATTTTTGAAGAATGATGGATAGCATCCACAAACATCCACAAACTCAAAAAACTCTACAGAACATTAAGGAGAAAGAGCTTCATCTGCATTAAACAGTTTATGTGACGTTGAAAACTTCTAGTAAAGTTGTTTCTTTTCGTTCACTAAATTTACTTAGATTAATCAATTTAAATAATGACTATTAAATATTTTAAAATACATATCAATCTCTGATGTTGTAGGACTAATATTATAATCTAAGAGAAAAATTAAAAAATTTCACAGAACTTTATTACACATATTGGTATTAAAGAGCTTTACTATTCTATTGAAATTAATATTCTCTGCTCCAATGCGCATGTTGGCATGGTGTGGAAGTTTGGAGGGTGAGATGCTAATTCAGGTGTTGATCTCGTCATCTGACTGGGGTTCAAAATTACGGATTATTGTCCTTTTATCTTAACTGTTGAGACTGACACCGGACCGTCGCCAATAGCCCTGTGTGTATTACTCCAGGTTGACGTTATTTCAACTATCTACCTACCAATACAGTAGCAACTTCCTTCTTAGAGATTCACTGTAAACTGTCTACAGTTTAATTAACAGTCACATAATTTTTTTCAACTTTAAACTGTCGAAATTCCTGAAGCGTAGCACTGGAATAGAATAATGTATGAAATAGACTTTAAAATAAAATAGACAGAGCTTGTAGTCGTTGTAAGATCTCACAAGGGTAAACCTTGTGAGCTTATTTAATTCCTTTCATTTACGCTTTGATTTTGCGCGGACGAATAAATTTCCAGCCAGACGATAAATCTTTTAACTGAAGTCAGTTCTTTTTTCTATCTCTTAGACCGAAAAAGATAGAGTAAAAATTTCAACGGATTTGAAATCTGCGGAAAATTTCAGTTTAGATTGATACCTAAAAATATGATTTCTTTAAATAAATAATTTTTTAATTGAATATATCTTCAACGGATTTGAAATCTGCGGAAAATTTTACACCAGATTAATACCTTACACCACGGGTAACGTCGTGATGTAAGGTATTAATCTGGTGTAAAAATTTCCGCAGATTGCATACATTATTCGAAAAACCACGGGCACGGGCAACGCCGGGCTAGCCACGCAGTGGCTAGTAAACAATATGCTTCACATTTGGATCCATGCCTTTCCCCGCAAACACGTAACAGATCTTAAAATCGAGCGACCGTAAGAAATTGCATGAAGCTCTGCACATGTGCTTCATTTATTTCATTAGAAGATCAATGGAATTAAATGGGTAGGATACGATCAGGAAGTGATCATGGCTGTACGTTGTCACAAACATTTGTGAGAAACGTTTGCGATTATTTTCTATATTTAAAATTCAGAATTTGTGATTTGTAAATTTAAAGAAAAAAATATAATTCATTCTAGTGTCAGGATTTTTAATTAAAACAATGTCATATTTATATAACCTTTCAAAATACATACTCAATAATAATGTAATATACCAGATTTGGTTCAGATTTGAGATTTTGCTTTTCTACAGAGAGATCTGAACTTTAGTTCAGTAAAAACTAATCAGTGTTATAATAGTCAATTTCTCTTAAATGTCTAAAATGAATGAATGGTTCAGCAGTAAAACTTATAATAGTGGTTCTAAGAGTTATTCTCTTATACTTTATTCATAATTTTCTGTGATAATCAATTATACACAAAAACATTGAGGTTAAATTTGTCTTCATATGTGAGATAGAAACACCCATATGTGAGTTGTAAGTCTTTAATTAAAAATAGTTATTAGTTTTAAATGTTGATTTCATCTAAAATATCTAAGTACACACATATTCAACGGATTAAAGCGTAGCAGGATCAGGGCTATACTTCTATAAGGTTCATTTTGGAGCAAAAAGTTTGAGGGTGGAAACATTTAGGATATTTGCCATAAAAAATAAATTCTAATAGTTACTTATTTAAAGTGCAGATTCAAGCTGCTCCGAAATTACTAATTACTTAACTACATTATATCTAATAAAAGCAGATCAAGCACAATAAGTAATTCACCTGAATGTGACCAGACTGCGAAAAAGTTGTAAGATCTTATGTTAATCTTTTACCGGATTTTTCTGTCAAGCTGAATGTAGATGGCGATAGAGTTTTTGCGGAGGAACAGTACTACTCGAAAGTAATCCGGGCTTGTTTTTCGAAAACGATTTCAGCACTTCGCCAGTAGAAATTCCAAAGAATGAATTCCGAATTCATATACCAGTGTTAATTGGTCAACGTTAAACGTTGCACACGAACACCGTTATAAACTAACATTTTAAGGTAACCATGTTATGTAACATATAAGAGCATTTTGGTAACAAGACTAAAAACCCTCTCGTACATTTAAAAGGCCGTTCCATAGAAACACTAGCCTAGTTAACTTTCCAGGAAAAGCTCATCACACTCACAACTAAATTATATTAAAATCATCATTTTAATTTCTGCTTTTGCTTTGAATGATGACATTTTTATAACTATGATTCAATGTTCAAGAAGATAATAATAAATGGATTTTGTTTGAAGCATCAGATTTATATATTATTAACTAATAAAGAAAATAAAAAGTTTCTTACATAATTTTTTTTAATAAATAAAAAGTAAATAAGCAATTTTTACCATCGAGAATAAAAACGCAAAAATTTCACTGCTTTTAACATATTCAACAAAAAATAATGATCAGCTGGAAAACGTTGATGGTGTTTAAAGGGTCCAGAATGGTAAATAACAATTCCAGATTTTGTTTTTTTAGTGGGTCAATCTCTTTTTTACAGAAGGCAAAAGATAATTTTTTGTTGTTTTAAGTATGCGCACGTGTTTCTAAATCTCAAGTTCGTATATTTTTAAAGAACACTTGTTAATAGGACGCGCGACAGTTACGTCGCAAAAATCTCATAGCGCATAACCCTTTTACCACAAATTCCACAAGTCGAAATTCCGAAATCTCGACGTTGGAATTATTCCTAGATGTCGCCAAAACAGCATTTCATTGCACTGTGTGTCCTTTTGCCAAGTTCCGTTCCCCTCTCATGCCTTAACGTACACAATTTCGTCACCATAGTTACGCACTCGGTTGGTTGTGTACGTGTCCATTTGTGATGTTATGAATATTAAGCATATTAGTGACATGCAATCTGGCAACGACTCTTTCACCGAGTGGAGTGAAGAAGTAGCCTTTCTTTTCGGCAGACGATTGTTTTCTTGCTCTTGTTGCTGTTGCATTGATTATCCTGATTGATCGCTATCAAATCAGTCCCGTATCAGGAAACTTTCAGCATGTTGTGATTGGATTGAAGAGTGTCTGCTCACCGGATGTGATCTGATTATAGATTGGATTATACTCTTTTCATTAAATTGGAACATTTTTTTTATCAAATAATGAAAGAATTTGGGAAAAAAGTGGACTGATTAAAACTGAGCAGGTAAGAACTTTTTCTATTTATTCTATTTTACAATCATCGATTTAAAAGTTTAGAAATAACTTTTTCTAGTTTTATATTTGATATATAATGGAACTTTTGAAACGATAAATGTTAAAGACAACAGGTAGATTTATATCAGCTGATGTATTCGTTATGATAATTTGTTTTTGAAAACTTAGACTGTTTCATCAATTTTAAGTTTTATTCCAGAATCTTAATAAGCGTTTTAAATGCTTTGAAACTTTATATTGAGTTTGTTAAAAGTTAATTAATGCAGTTAAAACATTTCGCATTTATTGTATCATAAAATAAAAAATGAGTATCAATTTTAGAATAAATTGTGACATAATTATTTGTTTGTTTTCATCTTTACAAATTCTTGAAAAGATGGAACTTAATCATAGTTTAATTTTTTTTTATAACCAACGCGTTTATGTAAAAGTTGTCAGATTAAGTTATCTACCGTATTATGTTAATTCAAAAACATTCTTACTGTATATATAACTGAGCTAACTTGCTAGATAAAGTGCAAAAATTCGATTTTAAGGTACTAGTACAAGAATTATTTTGATGTGCCTTTTATGAGGTAAAGCAAAAATCGATTATGAAATCAATGTTTTTCAGTAAAATTTTCTTATAAACTTGTTTTGTTAGGTTAGAAATTTCTCTATTTATCGACATGAGATGATTTTAGCATCAAAATCTAACCGAAATAGAACAACTTTCATAAATATGAGTACTAAATTGGAAGTTAATTTGTCAAATGTCAAATCAAATTTCACTTCTAATGAGTTAATTGAAATACTTTAACTGTTACAACGGAATTCTCCATTCCACTGCTTAATGGATTAACCAACTGTCAATTAAAAAACAAAATTCCCTATGAAATTTAGATCTCTGTTAAGGATGTTCTCACTTACAGTTAATAAGACACTATAATGGAATATTAAACACATTCAAATATAAACTATTATTCTTTAATTAGTTACACAACTTAAAAATTTCAACAATTAATTTCGACCGGCTCAAGATTAATTTGGCATTTTAATTAATCACAGTAAACGTATATCTTTAAAAATTGTATTACTTGGGGAATAAGGCTGAAGTGAGTCCATCAATATTTTGTTGCGGTAGGGTACAAAACAATCTATACTTTAAACCTATAATTATTGGTACTTGAAAAATATTCTCATTTAAAACTACAGATAATAAAATAATGTTTAATTACTTTACCTCCTAAAAATAAAAGAAACGTGCATTTAAAGTTAATATATGTAATATTGCGTCCAGAACCTAACACACGGAGGGTTCACTCGCATAAATCTATTATGCAGCTTGCAGTTTTCCCTGCGTGACTTCAAGTTACTTTTTAAATTCTTGACCAATATAAATTTTCTAGGAAATTTTCAATAATTTAGATTTGATAGTTTAGTTACGATTTGTGTTGTGGGGTAACCACAGTGATACGTTAATCGTATTATTAGTGATACGTTAATCGTATCTTGTGACATTCAGAGGGCAACTTGTTTCAAGTATTGGATGCCCTGGTGCTCAGTAACAATCTTTTCAAACCCAATTACTAATTCATTTTACAAGGTTCATTATTATTCAATATTCTGTAAATGTAACTGGGGAATACAAAACTAAACCTATAGGGATGTATATTCACAGATGCCACCTGGATTTGTTATAGGACAGTTACCAGTTTGAGCCATTATAATTTTAGACGCTGAGTTCATGAATCATTTTATGAATGTTGAAATGACCGACTTGTACAAGTATGTGGGTTGGCTAAGGTAATGCACTTGCCGCAGTGAGATTATATCGTAAAAAGTACCCAGATAGACGTGTGCGGAATCACCAAACGTTTGCGGGTTCGAACTACACTGGTGTCCAAAATTATCTTTACATGCATAGAATCACGGATTTCCCAGAAACTCTAAACTATAATTTTATGAATTTGTCTGGAATGACACATAAATACATCATAACACATAAATACAAATGCAAAAATTTAAGAACGCTGCATATGATATAAAACTGTAGTATGAAACCATAAAAATAATATGAGACAAGGAAAGTTCAGAAATAGAATGAATAACTCAGAAAAAAATTAAGGCTCATGAATTTTATATGGAATGTGATCGCCCCTGAATTGTACGCACATATCAGAAAGTGATTCCATGCTGTTAACTACAGTTTGAGGAATTAAGTTCCACTCCTCCAGCAATGCGGTCTTCAGGTCATTTATATCTCTAGAAGGAGAATGTCTCCGCAACTGCTTTTCCAAGGTAATCCCACAAGTTCTCAATCGGGTTCAGCTCAAAAGAATTCGCTGGCCGCGGTATTCACTCAATGGCTTCATTTTAAAGGAATTCGTCAACGAGGTTTCCTCAATGTGGACTAGCATTAACATCCATAAATAAGAAAACAGTTCCATATGCATCTCTGAAAAGTCTTACATAAGGTTCCACGACCTCATCCCTATATCTAAGGCCGGTCACAGATCCTCTGTTGAAAACGTATAGGGGCGTACATCGATCATTATTCCACCCCACACCATCACACCTACATTACCAAGGTTACATTCCATAATGTTCGAAGGAAGATTTCACGTTCCTGACTCCCTTCAGATGTAAAAACGTTTAGAATCAGATGTTAAACTAAACCTCGACTCATCAGTAAAGAGAACATGGGTCCATTGGTGTTGACTCCAGTTCTGACGTTCTTTGCACTAATTAAAGCGATCTGTCTTGTCTTGTAAAGACAGTGAAACACATACCCTTGGTTTTCTGGCATAAATGTCTTTTTCATTAACCTTTCTGTATACAGTTTGCCGTGATTCAACAGTTTCCGTGTCGGCTGCAAGCTCTGAACTTAACTGCCGAGCAGTAGACTTTCTGTTACGATGGAAAGTTATTGCCATATATCGATCTTCAGAAGCTGTTGTTATATGTTTACTGCCTTGTCCAGGTCTCCTGTAACAGTTTCAGAGTTATGAAATTGTTTCCAAAGAGCAGAGACTGTCTGTCTTGAAATATTCACACATCTCGCTGCTTCCATGATTGTCTGCCCAGCTTCTAAACGGCTGATAATGCGCCACCTCACAGAGTCTTCCAAATGATATTTATGAGCCATAACAAATCGTTTCGAGTACTTACACACTGAAATCAAAAGCTGTATTGCAGAAATTCACTCAGATATTTACTTTGCGCAAAGTGCTGGATTCAACGTCGGATGACGTAACGCCTTGATTTGCATATCAGAAACCGTTTGAACAATGTTGATTGGATAATTCTAATTAGGCTTGTCTTTCACACATTCCCTGCAAAAATGGATTACATCGATTGGGTATTTCATGGAATATACAGTAATTATTTTTGTGTATGTAAAAATAATTTTGGACATGAGTGTAGATTGTGGGAAATCGAAACATTCCAGGGAAAGATGTATGGCACTGGTCGGCGAAGTTTTACACACACTCCTTCTATATATCGACACTGTCAGGCGTGCATTACAGTTTATGGTGCACTCTATGAGCACATATTGTGAAACTATAAGAATAAAACTACTATCAAACTGTAAAATCTGGGATAGTAAAAATGTTAGCATACATTCTGATTTTGATATTTACACCTCTAGCATATTCTAGACACACATTCCTAGATTAATACGATTGAATTTTGTGTATCATACACCCCTTAAATAGATTTTTATAGGATGTTTTGAAACACATTGTACATATAGTAGTTTCATGACACACAATTGTAATCAAACTTATTAATAAGATAGGTACAAATAATCTATTACTAACATGATACTTAAAATATTTTTCTTTTCATTATGTACAAATAAACGAAACATTTATGCACGTTTTAAAATAGCTAAGATATATTTTTCTATACTGAAAGAACGGACAAATGTAGGCATGAATCAATACAGCTAGTACCAATTGGTTCTGATTTATAAAAAATTAGAACATATACAAGCACGCCAATAAAAAGATACCGAAATAATTTCTTTTAAAACAAATTATTCAATATTAATATAAGGTAAAAGTTAATCAGTCTAATAGTTAAAATTAAACCTGATAGTGTTTATTTTATTTAGGAAGAATCATTTCTCTCTCTGATCTAAAAACATTTTATATAAAAATATAAAAGATAAAGTTAAGCGCTAACCAATTTTAATAATTTGTACATTAATTCTATATGCATGAAGTAATTCGACGCAATTGCATAAGTTAATCTGCATTAACAATGCGTGTTAAATATATGCAGATATTATGGAATACTTGTAATGCGTTAAGTAAGTTTGAGGAAGATTGCTTTTGAATAAATTTTTTAACTCAACTAACTTCTAATGAATAATGCAATAGAATAATAGCGCCACGAGGACAAAGTTCAAATTGATTTTCCATGTCAAGAAGTTGTGTGGTGATTTTTTAACATACAAGCTAACATTATGTGGTAATGTTTCCATTCAATATTTTGCATCTAATATCATTTTTTTATTTAGCCTAAAAGTAATCGAAATTAAAAAGTCTAAAAGTTGAAGTCCTTTTTTTTTTTAAATTCTAATTTCTTCAAATCATCGTATAAACATATTTTGTAAACTTTTTTTATTGGAACTAGGGGGCCTGCCCCCTGCTCGCTAACGCTCGCCAACCCCGGAGGATTGCTTCGCAATTCTCATTGGTTCGCTGCGCGAACCTATGCTCGCTTCGCTCACCTCAATGAAGACATGTGTCCTAGCAGAAGGGATTGTTTACAAAATATGTTACCAAAAAAATGTTTTTCAAATCTAAATTTGCTGTATTACAGAAAAAATATATACAGTATCTCTAAAATCAGAATTCAAATGAAAACTTTGTGCAAATTTTGACTCGAAATGTGAGCGTTGCTTTGGAAATTAAACACCCAGCATGTTGTTTGTGTGTACATTTTCCCAGCACTCAAACGACCCACACTTTTTCATTGAGTTTGTTGCCGAAAGTTGTAGTGCAAGCGTCTTGTTGAACTATAATTGTTGGCCCTGAAAAGGACCGTTTTTTAAATGGCCCTGAAAAGATCCTCCGCTTTCTTTGATTTCTACTATAAACTAACTGCAACAGCTCATTAAAATTTCCTTTTTTTTTTCAATAAAATTTCATCCGATAAATTCAATCGATGCGCGAGACTTCGCGATAAACAAACAATCGTACAGTGTTGCCAAAACGCGATTACAAATAACGTCTTTTTCGTGAGCCACGTAAGAGAATTATATATATATAGATACTTACAACAGTTTTAACAAGTGCTTGAAAAGATAAATGGAGAAAACAGTGTTTCAATAGACATAAGTAGTTTTAATAAGATAGGAAAATTTTCCAATTAAGTATTACAAGGACGATGAATGATGCATTCATTTTTAAGTGACTGAAATTTATCATTATGAACCCCCTTTTCAAAATCATCTGCTATCATACGTTTTATGCAACTACTTTTTAGCATTATATACTTCGTCACAGCGCAAATATGATCAATTTTACATAACGACGTATACTAGCATCTATCATCATCACTGAAATTTCTGAATAATATTTTAAATAATATTTTAAATAATATTAGAGGTACATTACATTAACGTTATGTTTTAAAACATATTTACGCATTGCAATCATTGATATCCTTCATCTTAGCTTGCCTTGAAAACCGCATAATAAAACTTTTAAATGAAAACGTGATAGAAAAATAGTGAGTTAAATGTAACATTAGTTGACAATCAATTAACGAATAAATAAGTTGATATCATAATGTTTAAATAGTATATTATTATATTACAATATTCAAATAATATTTTAATTCTTAACCACTAAAAATTGTTGGTATTGTCATTCACCTTATGTCTACAGGTGAATCCTCTTTGCTCGTTATGTTGCGCTGTAATATGATCTATTCATTTGAATTACTTTCATTGATTCTTCCTAGATTGAAATTGTATGGATGTATACTTTTTTAATAGTTAAATTGAAAACAAACTACAAATTGATATTAGTTACAAGCATTAGTGTTGAATCAATACTTAAATATCCTCCAATTCTTGTGATCATGGTAATATTTTAGCTTTTACAACATTTCAAACTTTACTCTGCTATTTTCCACTCACTATAATTTTTACGATTAATATTATTTTAAGCAAGTTAAAGCAATTTTATAATGCAGTATATATATCGTTCTATAGAACTAAATTTTAAATTCACGGCAAAAAAAGTTTTGCTATAAAAAATAATTAAAACAATTGATATTTTTTTAAATGAAAAGCAATTGAAATAAATCTACCATAGCCTAAAATCTAAGATTTTATTACAGCTCTCTAAATTAATTTTAATTTTGCTGAATATTTAAAACACTGGCAATGATCTATTTCGTCGGAAAATGTATGTGTAAAATTGTTCAATTATATTGTTAACCCAAAACTATATTTTTCATTTCTATTTTACATTTTAAAAGTAAACTGCATTATTTTAAGAGTTGTGCATTAAGGAAGTACACGAAGAGTAAAAAAATTATAGTTTTATACTGAAAAAATATGTTTCATTTTTCTTACAAAAGATGGAGAAAATGTGTAGTGTATGAAGATTTGATAGTCTTAAAAGGATTTTTACTTTTGGTACAGATGTTTCGTAATTCTGATATAAAATACTATAAATCACTAAAAGAATGTAACCCATATTATATTTAGTTCAACATTTCTAAACTATAATTTTTTACTCCTTATCTCGTTTTAATTTGGTTGTAAATATTTTCTTTTTTGATCTGCTTTACTTATACTGTTTCTGTTACGTTTAAAGTTTTTTTTTATACTTTTTTTGATTAAAAGCAAATTTTGGTAACACAATTTTAAGACTATTAAAGTAATCAAAACTTAAATCCTGTTGAATGTAGTTATTCAAAGTTGAAACTTGCTTCTTTAAAGATTTATCTTCAAAATAAGCAGAAACGAATGAGGTATATGAGCCATTTAAAAGTGTGGATTATGATTTACACATGTGGCACATAGCATAAAATAACCTGATTAAATATATTTTCATGATATTCAGTTTCTAATTTTTCTTCTCTAAGAATTCTCATGGGATAGATAATTGTACCTGGTATTTTATGCAAGATCATTATTTTACTTTCTGAAACAATAATTCAAACGTAATTATTAATCGAGATTGTTAAGTAAAAAGAAATGGAATTTTAGACACAGAAACACTGAAATAGGTATTGCAACTTGCTTTTAGTGATTACCAGAAACTTATTAATGCCACAATATAATAAAGAAAAAGAAAAATATGTTATTTAAAATTTATAGGGGCTATTTATTTATTTGGAGCGTTGATCTACGTTGTTGGAATCAACGTTTCATTCGCCACAATTTTACAATACGAAAATAGTAATTTAAAATCGTAATGATACATACTGCTATGTTTAACGAACATCAGAAATCTTTACGATGTCTAAATTATCTCCAGCTATTGATTACAAAAGAATCCAGATTGGTTACAGCTGTTTTTACGTGTATACTAGAATAAAACTAAGTATTTTGAAATCGAGTTTTTATGGGCTTTGAAGTGGGGCTGATTACTGATAAAAAGATAGAGAGCATATAAAAACAGACAGAAACATAAAAGAGACATTTGATTGACATTGATTTAGTCACGCACAGATTATATTGATAAAAAGTATCGATTATTTTGCATAGTTTTATGTCATGCTGTAATTCACTTTTTTCAAATAACTCTATCCTATTTTAATTAGCAAAAATAAATGTTGGTTGTACGTAATCTTTTGATAAAAGAACACCAAAAAAAATATTTAGATTTTACTAAAATTGAGTATATTTGTACATTTTACTTTTGTGAATTTGATGAAAAAATTAATATACTTAAAAATTCACTCGATTTCTCGTTTCATATTACTGTTTTCTCTTTTTGTTTATTTTTAAACTTAAAATTTTATACAGTGTTCTTATAATTTCTATACCATTTCCTCTGAAATATTTTACTATTTGAAGATGAATACATAGTTTTTATTAAAAAAATTAACATGGCACAAATTCAAGTTATTAATTAGTGAATTTTTTCAACGTGGTCTTTGTTTGAGTTAGTGTTTCATCATTAGTTTGGGGCCTCATTCCGAAAGAATTTTTGTTCAGTTGCCTCTTTAGTTAGTTTAATTGGTAGTTTAATTGGTTCATGAAATAATCTCAGATTCTTTTTACAACGGACATTTGAAAACTAAATCCAATTGCAAAATAGATTGAGTTTGGAAAATTGATATCTTTTAACTTTTTAAGAGTAGTTATTAACTACTACACCCAAGAAGTTCCCCATCATGTAATTACGGAGAAACTAGGATAAAATTTAAATTTTACAGATCTATTTAATTCCACTAGTAACTAAACTCCCCTTCTGGTGGTTTATCTTCGCATTAAAAACAACATTTGAGTGACCAATCTCTGATGCACACAAAAACCTGTTTCATACTGTCACCAGTTCTAGGAAAAGATAATCTGTTTTTCCTACTTAAATCGTTATACCCTTGGAGTAATAGGACAGTTTTGTTTCTACGAGATATCTCGTTACTGGGTAAATTGACCAGATCTTAGGTGAGTTATCTTGTCAAACCACTTGGAAGGTTAACTGCTAATACATTTACTTCGCCTCTTAATTTTCAATCTCCGGATTTAGAAAATTACCACTATTTATTAAAACTCCAATTGCATTCGTAACCAATCTCAATTACTTTATAGCGATAAAGGGACATTGAAACAAAAATAACCCTTACGGAAAATCTGTGATTCTAACTGTGAGGGTCATCATCGAAACTAAAAAGAAAATAAACAGTTGATATGTATTTTAATTCTAGATACCTTTGATACTTGTAGCTACATGTTGTAGATCTTATATAATTTATGAATAAGTACAGAACGTTTCGTGGTTTTTCTATTCAAGCATAGATTACATTTAATTATTATTTACATACATTACTAGAAATAACTTATAATTGTTTTTACCATAATAACATTATGAAAAAAATCAATATCACTGCATTTTAAAGATGCTAATTTAATTTTTCTGAATTTTCAAAAGCTCATTTTAAGTCTCTGCAATTATTTCTGTTAACGTGTACTGGGATAGAATTTCACAAATTAAGTTACTCTACTTACATTTCAAGAAATTTGCTCCGAAACTAATTTTAATCCATAACAACCTATACAGTATTTGGTGAATTTACAAGATTTTCATTACCAATTTGGAAGATAATTTTACGGGACGTATCTTAATCAGCATTTGTTTTTGAACACGTCAGTTTGTTGCAAACCCTTAATTCTAATTGAGTCTACATTATCGGTATCACATTTTTCTTGGACAGAATTTTCCACAAACTGCAGCTTTCTTATTGTTTTGACTGAGATTTGAGTGTTGTTATTATCACAAATAACAGTTTCCCGTATGCTTAAGAACTTATGCTAAAATATTAATTGACCATTATCGCATTGTAATTTGTGACACGTTAATAATTTGATTAGAAGGAACTGAAGAGGGAAATTTGCTTAGAATCCAGAATTCGAAATTCATTACTGTTGATATAAATCCTTATTCACCCCCTAGGTTAGGTAGCCGGTATATTTGAATGATGTTAATTTTCTTCCAGTGATTCTTTATAAGTGCTGTAAAATCTAGGGTTGTAATACAACAATCATTTCCTATGAAAATACTAGGATGTGATGCAAGCATTCCTCATACATTAAACACTGATACATTTAATCGAATTTATGATAATTTACAATTGATCAGAAAGACTGGTTAGTACAATAATGATCCTATGATGGACATGGTTTCTCAAAAAGTTTTCACATTCCTTCGTGAAAGCATTTTTCAAGGAACCTAAAAATGAAGTCAGTGTGATGTGTGTATATGTATAGATGGACCGTTCCAATGTTATTGTTTCGACCTTATTCTCTATCAGTAGAGACATGGCTGCCATGACTATCTTAGACCAATAATACAAAATCGTTATTTACAAGCTTGATAAATTGATTGAGATAGCTTAAGTTGTCTAAAAGCAATTCCACTTTACCCCTCCCAATGTTTTACCTTTTCTTCAAATCGAAAGCTTTTTTTTCCATAAGCACGAGATCTTTATCTGTCATGTAATATTGTTAAAGGATTATTCCTTCATCACACCTTGAGCTTTATTATCTCCATTTTTAATAGTTTCCAGAGCTGCTCTTAAGATTTTATTGAATAGATTTATCCTTGCAGGTTGCTTTTCGTTGAGATTGCAAAAAAATAATAATTGATTTCAGTGTATTTTACTTGCAAAATAAACTCATACCAAAAAGACAGAAAGGCGTCAGGTTTAAAAATTCTTTGCAAGCAAATGATTGAAGTACCTTATTTCTCCCTTCTGTGTCAGTATATATTTCATTGTGAGTGTATGTCCATTGACTTTATTTGGCGCAGCTTGGCCAAATTCTGCCCTTGCGCCATAAAATCCAACCAAAATAACACAGAATAACTGCAGCCCCAAATTAAATGAAAATGACGAAATCATACAAATTCGGAACTTGGTAGGGTATTTAATTAACGCCACCCTGGGGTAACACAACGGGTCATTGGCGAACGGTCAAGGATCACTCCCAAAGTGAAAGACTCGATAACAACACCTCGCAATTTTGAGCCACAGTCATATCATAGGTCAACACTTGAATTTGTACCTTGGAGAAAAAATTAGCATACCATACTGGTATTTCGTTTTGAAGTTGATATTCATCACCCCTATTTGCAAATTTTCAGTAAACAAGTTGATAAAGAAACTTTTTGAGGAAGAGTTACCACTTTCCCTCTATTGCAAAAGCTAAAATAAAGGCACAATAATTTACTGCTTACTGCAAAACAGAAATACACATTTACACTGTTACTTGCTTCTGATGGCTTAACTTTTACTTCAATTGAAATTCTGTTATTGATTTTCAATACTTATATGAACGTAAACATAACTGTCAATACGTTCCTTCGCTTATGGTTGGTAATGTCTATCGATGGACCTAATGGATTTAGAAATAGCTTTGCCAATACCAATTGACCTCTAGATCCATCAGTTCTTCCCATGACGCTATCGGAAGACAAATTACAGAGTTAGATCTGTGACAATTGTTCTGATTTGTTTAGCTACTATATAATACTTTTTATTTACTACATTATGTGGAGTTTTCGTATTTTACGATTCTGTTAAATTTGGATAAACAACTAATGGTAATCTTTTAGATCAATACTTTTTCTCCAAATTTAATACTCTATTTTTATTGTAATGATTAGATTGAGAACTGTGTCGACTATACAATATTAAATATATTGAACTAAAAAAGAGCAAAGAAATAATCGAAATATGAAATACATTGATTGTAAATTTTAAATCAGACGCGTTTTATATCCTTTTTGTTTTTGTGATATGAAAAAAGTGTATCGTAATACATATTTCATTTTTGATACACGTATTAATGTGTCTTACATTATACAAAACAACTATTATTCCACCCAAGTCTCGATCTTAATAGCCTCTAAAATTATTTTATAATGGAAAATAAATCAAACCTATAATCCCTTGATACTCAAATTAAATGTTTAGTTTTTTAATAATGCTTATAATCTAAGTTTACACAGAAACAATTAACAATATTACCTTGATATTTTTTTGTTGTTTTGCAGTTTTTAGAAATTTTAAAAATATTTAGAACAACCTTCCTACTGGTCAGGAATTTTCAAGAATATATTATGCACCTTATGCTTGATATACCTTAAATGCTTGGCACAATGTCGGAAAAATAAAATTTTTCAGAAAAGAGTTTAAAATTTCTTTTCTACTTCTCCCTCAATTATCGTCAACTGGGATGACTTTACCCGATATTTCGAATTAGAACTTTGGAAATATGAAAACATTTTTTGTCATAATGACAGGAGGTCAAGTAGATTATTTTACGAGTTGAAGCTATATTTAATCAATTTATTATATATATTAAAATTTTATTGAAAATAATGATTTTCTTTAAAAAAACCGATGTCGAATCGATTTACAATTTCTTAAAAATGATAACAGGTCTTTGTAGGACCCTACTGAAGACATTAAATTTTAAAATAAATTGTTTTATTATAAAACGTGCCACAATATGTATTTTTCAAGAAAAAATATATTGGCTTTAAATAAACTTAGTGATGAATATCTTATCAAATTGACGGAGAAAACAATGCTTTTATTTAAAAAGCGATGTAAAATCAATTTACAGTTTCTTAAAAATGGCAATATTTCTTTGTAGGTCTGTACTGAAGACATTCTATTTTAAAACAAATTCTTTTATTATTAAAAGTGTCACGTGATACAATTTTCAAGAAAAATGTATTCGCCTTAAAGAGACTTAGAGATGAATATCTTATCAAATTAATTTCCCATCCCTCCCTTAAAGATGGCAAAATTCGACAATTTCGCATGCCTGAAGTAGTGCCACAAGTAAAAAAATATTATTTTGACTATGAGTGTGAGAACACTCGCCATAAATTCGTCAATTTATGAACTGAGTTGAGCAATTTTAAATGAATAGATTTGAAGAAAGGGAATCCCTCTTAAAATCGTCTTTTCTAGTATTAACCTTTGTATCATCTTTCGTTATTTTGTAGCTTTGTCATACAGCAGGGTACGATGTATGTGAAATGCATTACATGGGATGGATATGTAGTATGTGTAGGATTTGTGTCTAGAGTAAGTTGTACATGTTATAAAGGTGTCCGAAAAGGTGTTAAAATATTATTTTATTCTACGAAAGACAAAAAGGATTATATATTCTGATAATTTTTCTTCAATCTAGAATTAACCAATTCAACTCGAGTAGGATCGGTTAATTTTTCTAGTTTATGATAAAATTGTAGACGAAAGCGGTATTTATAGAAACTTGGTGAAAAGGCGTATGCAACAGTGTCATAAAATTATTACTAAGTATTTATGTAATTTTCTATATTTGGTAACGTAATATGTTTAATTTTTTAGTTCTATCTATAAAGTTATATCAATTAAGATGAAGTTTTAAGCTGCGAGTTTAATTACGTTATTGAGTTTTGTATCATAGAGCCTGATGTATTTTTGATTTGTAAGATTTGTTAGTTTTAAATACTAAAAAACTATTATGAGTTGTAAAGATTCTTGAACAAGAAGCCTAATTAAGGGTATGCATCAATGCGCTCTCCTTATTTAAGATTACTGCATTGAAAATTATAATTACACTTGAATAGCAATAAGGTGATTTCTATTTGAACATTTTTGTATTTTTATCTCAACCGTCTTTTTACATCAAGTTTATTGATAATTTTACTGAAATGTAAATTGTTAAAATGATTATTTTTATGAAATTTTTTAAAAACTACACTATTGTTTCGTTACCTAGTGAGAACTGTTTTAACTTGTTGAATAAATAATGCTGTAAAAGCGTTTCACTTCATGAATCCTGGATGCAAGGTTTGAGCCTCACACGCTTTGATTTGGCAGATTTTCGCTTCCCGATTTCAACCATTGATTTATAACGCAGCTCTTACGCATTTCCAACGAGATAACGGTTAGATAATACCGGAATTATTCTTTTTACCTTATTATTTTGTGGTCAGTGATCCCAAACTTACGTGCTTTTTCTGTTTTACACGTTTTCCTGCCTCCTTTATAATTTAACATATCATTATTTATAATTTATCAAGTGAGGGGTAAAAATGTACGGTAATAAATCGTATTATCTTTTCATTACTAACCTTTATAGTAGATTATCAGGTTACGATTTACACTTGTGTGTTTTCCGTTACTTCTTGGTTTATTATGTCATTGGTTATGAATATAAAAATGGCAGAATCAGCAAACTTAAATTAATTTAACTACTTATTTGTTTTAAAACAGTCAATACTGCTATATTCACATGTTTTAAATAATATTTTAATGACTTGAATGTAGCTCACAAACAGGAGTCCTATTTTCAGTCATTAAAAAAAACATTTCAATATTTAAATTAAGAAAAACTAGAAATCTTGTTGGGAGAGATAAGTCATAAAATTATAAAATTAATGACGGTGACAGTGAATCGTGTAAGAAAATCAATGCAAAAAATTTGTTTGTTTCCATGATTTATCCTGGAAATTGATCAAACAAGTATTCTTAAATTACCAAATAGAATATATTGGTTTGCTCTTTCTTACTGTCATGTACTGGAATTCTAATGTATTGGATCGCGAAGATATTTTGGAGAAGGTAAAAGCCACTTTCTTTACGTATCGTATTTCTTTTAGTACAGGACAGTAACTAGTATTTAAAAGTTTTGAAGTCGCCAGTTTATTAAGTTTTTTACCGGATAGCATCTAATTTAGTGTCTTTCAGCTGCTTTCTTGGAGTTCAGATAAAGATCAGTATTCTCTGGTTTTGACAATGAATCACTGTGAATTTAAACCACGAACCAATTTCATACTGACTTGTGGGGGTTTGAAGTACAGGTTCATTCTTGAAAACTGATTAGAGATAATCGAACGATGTTTGCTTCTTTAGTCAAACTGTACATCATTCTCAACAATTTATGTAATTGATTGGATACGTCCATCAGCCCCAAAGATCATCGCATCAGGTATGTTAGATTGAGTAGGAGTTGAGGATATTTCAATTGCCTCGACCTTTTCAGGATCTGAGTACATTTAATTTTTAGCTGCTAGATTATCTAAATTGTTAGTTTCTTACTACACAAAAAAGCATTTATGATGGTTTAGAGCTAATACATCTTATTGAGCACTTCTTAAACACGTACTGTTTTTCTCAAAAGAGGTACATATTATACCATAATCCAAATAGCACAAATAAAACTTCCATTTTTATTCCCTTAAAAAAGTATTCAGAATTTTCCAAACATTATAGGAACGTTAATTAACACAAAAGACATCACTTTAAATTGGGACAGTCATCAGGAGCAAGGAATACTGTCTTCTCTCTATTTTGTTCGTTTACTTCTGGTTCACCAGTAAATATATTTAAGGTACAGTCACGCGAAAAAAACGAACCACCACTCTTCATTCGAGAAATGTTAACAGTACAGAAAATTCACTGAAGTCGTCAAACAGGAACTAACGTCTTCCATAAATTCAAATTAATAAAATTTGCATTAGAGGCCGTCTTCATATTAAATTGAGCACAAACTTCATCATTTCTAATAGAAACCCCCTATTTCGACACACAATTTAGAATATATATCAAAATGTAACTTCAGATACTAAGTATCATGTCATTAGATTTTACCGTTTCAAAGTTATGAGTACAGAAAGATTGGAGCTCCTAATGTTAAACTAGTTTCTTATACTTTTATGCATATCTTCCTAAATAATATTTCTATAGCACTGATATTTTGTACCATGTTACTGTAAAGCACCCCAAACAAAACCCACCTAATAACTTATTTAGAAAATAGTTTTGCATGCAATGATAATAATTAAATTAATGTTTGAAAAATTATGAATTAGAACCGTATTATATTTTGATAGGAATCAATTTATAAGGACTTCTAAGTACGGCCATGCAAAATTTCAGCTAATTCCGATAATAAGGTTTTGCGCTACAATGAATATTCCTCTTTATTCAGATGTTAGGGGGTAACCAGAAGTTTTAAAGACGTCTGAG
The DNA here is from genome assembly GCA_947359465.1 of Metellina segmentata. NCBI lineage: Eukaryota > Metazoa > Arthropoda > Arachnida > Araneae > Tetragnathidae > Metellina > Metellina segmentata. Next base: position 59,539,135 of record OX375879.1, read on the forward strand.
AAACCTCGTATAGTAATTCTCAGAACATTTGCATTTGTATAGTAAATATATTAATTTAATCCTCAAATTGTTTGCACTAGCGTAATAAATATAATAATTATCGGATCGCTGAAAAATACGTTTAAAATAGTGTTCAAATTTGAAATTCGGGTAGCTATAACTACAATTAATCTTAATCCACAAATAGCGACTTTCTATTTCGAGATGATCCCTGAAATTTGCACAAACTTTAGAACTGAAAATCTCAGAATATAAGAGTAGTAGACACAAAATTTCATATTTAGACTAATTTGACGATACAGAATTTGATTATGACATCAAAACATAGTGTTTCTATCATAAATTTTGTTGCTTGTGCAAAATGTAGAATGTCGTCCCCTATTCAATTTGTTTGAATTTGAATTTGTAGAGAACGTTATTGTCTATTGAATAATACTTTTGAATTTACTCTAGTATGAATAGTGCTCCAAATAAAGGAGGTGGTTCGTTTTTTTTTCCGTGACTGTACATAGGAGAAAACATATTCGCCTCAGAGACTAAAATGTATCCTATTACATGGAAACGAGTTCACATCTTTCTGGGTAATTTTGTTTAGACGGCGATCGATAATTTGCATAAAACCGTAACTTTCCATTTTTCTTCCAATGGATGACGACCTCCACTAGTTTCCCGTTGGAAGTCCAGAAGATAAAACTGCTTTTGGAATTTTCAACTGACGACGCTAATTTTCAGATTACACAGAACAATCAACTTCTGGAATCAACCAAAGCTTTATAATGCCGTATACATAAGTTTTGATTAACCGAGCGGAAATAATCAATCGGGAAGTTGTTCAACTGCTGTCCCAACTATCTTACAGATAGGAAAGCCTAGTTGACGTCAGCTATTTGATTTAGAGTCGCATTCATAATCAGAAACAGAATTAGAGCCCAGAAGTTGAAACTGGTTCGATTCTTGTCTGGATCTCACCTCTGTTACGTTATCGATCATGACAAAACTTCATCGGAAGGCTTTCAGATGATCAAATGTTAGTCTTTTATTTGGAAATAGATTTAGATTGTTGCTGCAGTCTGGGTCGACTGGGAACCTGTCCACCTCGTCGTTGGGCCATGCAAGGCTTTATTTTTGTGTCCATTTGGGTGAGAGGGGATAAACTACTTTGCACTTATCTAAACATCGATCACAGGTTTCTTGAAAGCGCTCCCCGGCACGATGCTACTTGAGGTCAATCAGAATTAGTACCAGATGGCTTCACCAAATGTCAATGAGAGAGATATAGAGGGAGAGAGATAGAGGGAGATAGATAGAGGGAGATAGATAGAGGGAGATAGATAGAGGGAGATATATAGAGGGAGAGATAGAGAGAGATATAGAGTGAGTGAGGGAGAAAGAGAGAGCTAAGAATAATTGAATCACTGAATGAAAATCATTAAACAGAATAAAAATCGTGAGGTTCCTGTGACGTTCTATATTGTTTTTACCAAATATGTACGTGGAACTATAGAATTCGAATTTTCCATTTCTTTTTTAAAAGAACAGTTTGAAGAGCAACGAATTAGCAATTGGAGGGTTGCGAGACGAAACTAGGTCAGCCAAAGAACATCATGTACGCGGGGGTTGGTGCACATTAAATCTGTCGAGGCCTCAAATGTCCTGACGTTGGCGAGGTGTAGAAGTTAGAAGTGTGGGGTGCTTTCTCAGATGTTCACCTTGTCATCTGAATGTGGTTCAAAATTAGGAAACCCTGTTCTTTCATCCTTCTTTTCTGGACTGTATTTCCTTTCTTCCAAAGCTTCGCCAATAGCCTGTTGTGTTGCTCCAGTGCGACATTAATTAACTTCTTACCTACCCTCCATTAAAAAAATAAATTTTCATAAAGTTGTACACATTCATAAGTAACTTCCAAATTTAGCATAAAAGGGTAAAACGAATGGGCCTGTGGTAATTTTGCCGTTTGGACATTTCTTTAACAAACTTAGAAGAACATATCCTAGCATTATACACTTCGTTATACTGTACGTTACAGCATTCCTTTAATCAAAAGTCGAATTTTAAATGGTTTTATACGCGGTGCAATAATCTTATCTTTAAAGTAATGCCATTGACCCCATCCTCCCTATAACGAATGATAGAAATGCTTAATAGCTAGCAAATTTGTTGGAATGCTTTTTGTATTAGAATAAATTATAATGGAACATAGTGATCGAAAATAGTGGAAATATTGGAAAAATAGTGGAAAATAGTGATCGAAAAAATGTTTTACTTGCAAAGAAGTTGTGGTCTCTCATTGACGTATTCCGAACTACGTCAAACACATGAAATTTTCAGCAGAAAATGCAAATTCAATTGTTTATGCCCTAAATATATCTTTATTTGACAAAGTCGTTGCACGGTATGTTTGTTGATGGTTACAAAAATCATCTTACAATGCATTACAATTATCGATTACTTATTTTCCAAAAATGAACTCTATCGGCTGAGTTATGAAAAGGATTGTATTACTTTCGATGTGACTTAACTTAGCAGTTACTGAAATATTTAAAACAAAAATATAGTGTGTGAGCATTGTATATACAGTATTCATATTTTCCCATTCCTATTGGTTTCGATAAAGCTGCTTATACGTTTTTTTTTTATGAACGAGTTTATTTGAATACTTTATTTCAAGTTCGCTTAATTTAAGAAAAAATGCCTCAGAATTTTTGAAAAATTTCTACGATTTATGTATTTAAAAAGAAATATCCTTCTGATAGGTAGGTTTAAATTTATGTCGCACTGAAGCAACACAACTGTCTATTGGTGACCGTCCGAGATTAATCCCGAAGAGAAATATCCGAGGTCTATACTTCATAATTTTGTTGGCCTCTGGATCGGAAGGTCCCTGGTTCGAATCCGGGGTCAGGGCATGGATGTAATTGTGCTGTCCTTAGTTAGGGGTAGTGATGGTCGCCCATTGGGTGCCCCTTCACAAATGACCATCGCTTCCCGGCCTTGCAGTGGCCTATGATTAACAATCTTTTGCTTTTAAAATAACTTCAAATAGTGCAAATTCTGGGTTAATGTACTGTGTGTTTTCTGCTAGGAAATAATTTTTTTTAACTCTTTTGATTTTTTGCGTTTAGTAGTATGTGCAATAATAAAATAATTCAAATTCAGCTCAAATATTATATTTTATAATTGTTAAAAAAATGTATTAGTCAGGGTGTAAATTTTCCCCACTTTATATTTGACATTTTTAGATAAAAGGCTTAATTTTACTAAATATAATTATCACCTTACTGTGTATTATGCCATATAAACAGTTCAAAAATTTCTCCTGTACATATTAGAATGCGTAAAATTAATTAATATATAGAAACCTCTGAAAGCGAACAAAAGTTCCTCTGAATGACGACACTGAAAACATTTAATTCATCAAAAATACTACATCAAAGCATGGCTGTACGTAAGCTTATCAAGCACTGATTATGATTTAAAATTTAATGTTTTTACCATATTTTTCTAAAATGAGTTTTATATCATATTTGACCTGTAGCCATTTAAAATGTGACACACTTGATAAAAGTTGTTAGATAAAAACAATCATAAATAAATTTTTTAATGTATTTATTCGACATGTTTAAAAAAATAAATTTTATGTTAGTATGTTACATTTTCTCTCTATTTTAAGCTTCCAGAAAAATAGTTGTATTAGTTGTTGATTGAGTTGCTAGTTGCGTTTAGAATAAATTACTGTTTAGCATAACTTTGCATTACTCGCTTTTCTTTTGCCTCTTATGTCTATATTACATGCATTCACAATCACCTTATTGTATGAATAATAAATAGAACTAAAATGTTTTACTTCCTGTATAACATGTGTCTTCTTTGGTAAAGAAAAATAACATTTGTGAAACTTTGGTAACCTAACATTTAATAAGGTTTACTTATTTTTTGAATCTTTATGTAAGCGTTAATAATGCGTGAATTACCTTCGTATTTAAGTATAAACTGTGCATTTCAATGTGAACAAATATTGACAATGCTTGGTGTGCGAATAATTTTGATTAGTAGACATTTAAGTGATAGGTTAAAAATATTCTTTAATGTTAACATGGGAATCAGTTGGTGCAAAAGGGAAGCATTTTATAATATAAAAGCAAAGAACCGAACAGCCGGAGTGTATGCAGCCAGAAAATAAATTCAAAACTCCATGCATGCATTCAGAAACCGCAGACATAGTATGGCAACCAATATAGTTAAAAGATCAAAAGGAAATTCATATTAATTACAAAATCCAACCAAAAAGAAAAATTAAGAAAGTAATAACAAAATTTCAAGATATTTCCGAAAATGAAGAGGTGTTTGTGGATTAGAGAGTCATCAAGGAAGAGCCTGACCCAGACCACACAAATAGGTGTTTTCTGTGTATGGGCATCAGTAAGCCAAAAGTAGCTCCCCCGAAACACCATAAAAACAAAACAGAAAGTTAGATTAGGCAAAAAGTCAATTCAGGTAAAAAGTCTTGAAATAAGTAAAAAAAAATAGAGCGTCAAAATATCACTGTGCACACAAAATTGAGTACAATATTAGAACATAAAAAAGAAGGAATACGAATATGAACACAAAATCTAACTGCTAACAGTAGCTGAGAGACCCGGTCATACTTCGCCCGAAGATCGCCATCAAATGTCACTCTATCCATAACGCCCACAAAACTTTAATAAGAGCACAGTTGAAATTGCCTCCTTGAAAAAAATTCAAATACAAAAATATTAATGTTACTACATGGATTAAAGAATGCTTAAACATAGTTTTTAATTTAAATATTTTGAATAAAGCCGTTTCTTTTTCCATTTCAGAAGAACGACGAACCTAATTCGAAATGAAAAGGACTACTATCGGATGTACATTGTTGGAACTATCGCAGTCCCAGTAACTTCGGAAGGGACTAATTCGTCTGCTGTAAATATGCGAAACTTTTTAAAAGTGAATTTTGAAACTACGTATAAAGAACATATTGTGGATTTCTATCAATGTTTTCGATGAACCTTCGGATTAACTGGTACAGGTAAGTCTTACGTTCATGGATGACAGCTGCAAAACTTTGTAATGTAGCAATACGTTTTAAATTACTTGCTTTATTTTAAAATTTATAAATGTTCCATCAAAACATAGAAGATTATGTTGAGTACTAAACAGATAACCGTTCTTTATCAGCGCACATTTTTTCTTTTGACTGAAAATATCATATTGCTGGAAAAGAAATTAGCCTCATGGAACTTTGAAACTCGGATAAACATTTTTATAGAGCTGAATAGAATTGGCATAAAACTCACTCTAATTTCAAAATTTAAATTTCAGTTCTAAAAAATTATGTTTAGTCGTAACCAAATTAAGCTTATCTCACGCATTAGACTATTAATTTAAAGATAGGAAATTATACGAATTTTTAGAGTACTAGACTGCTTGTTAAGTACTGGAAAGCGGTTGTTAAGTGTTTATAGCCATTTTTTATACCTTGATATATTTGTATTTCAATATGTTTGAAATATTGTAAGATGAAATCTCTCTTTAATTTTCCATAAATTGAATTTAATTTCTGTATCACAAATTGCACATGTATTTAAAGTTTAAATGTTGGAAGAATTAATTAGTTGATAATAGCAATTATTACATGAATTTAGTCGATGCATAGATTCATTTCGTTGTTTCTTTACAAAGCGGAAGTCGTATTTTAGTATAGTTCCATCTGTAAGAAAAGTGGCGCAGCTGTATTTCACACAGATGAAACTATACCTAGTACATATCCACTACCCTACACTAATGGACCGGACGCCAGAGGATTTGCATAAAATCCGATTGCATGTCGGATTTTATGCAAATCCAGTGATCGCACATGACGTGACCTGTTAAGGTTAAATACGATACGTGAAGTGGTAACGTCGTTAGCTCTGTGTGAAATAGTGACAATATGTCGAAACGAAGGAACTTAGTGGCTTTGAAAAAGGTGTTATAGTTGGTTGTCAAATGGAAAGTCTATTAGCGCAATTGCGGTAGAATTATCACAGACACGGTCAACTGTTGGTGATGTCGTGAAGAAGAAGTGGAAGACTACGGGAGTTGGGACACAAACTGCACACGTTTTTCGTCCCCGTAAACGGACCGAACGGGATCGGAGTGTCCTGAAGCGTGAGGTTCGTAAGAACTCCAAGAAACCATTTTAAATCATCAACAGCTAGTTTCAACAGGCAGCAACGGTTACGGTGCACTCCAATACTTCGCGGAAAGAACAGCACGCCCACGTTATCCACGGATGTGTTGTCGCTCACAAACCAAACATCACCCCATCCAACATAGCCGGCAGACTCGCTTGGCGTTTGCAAGTTCTCAACTGGACTATGGACCACTGGAAAACTGTTTTATGGAGCGACGAGTCACGCTACACGCTCTTCCAGTCGAATGGGCGTGTTTGGGTTTGGCGAACGTCTGTTACCCGAGTGCATCGTTCCAACTGTAAGTTCGGTGGTGTGTTTTTCGGGGTATGGCCTGGGACCTCTGCATGTTGTTCATGGTAAATTGAACGCCGACGCCTACATAAACATTTTAGGCAACCAGGTTCTTCCTACGCTCTGGTAATTTTATGGAATGGACGAATGTTACTTCCAGGACGACAACGCTCCATGTCACGTTTCAGCCTCTGTCAAGCAGTGGTATCAAGATATGGATGTAAAACGTCGTCCCTGGCCTGCTAAGAGTCCCGACCTAAACCCCATACAACATTTGTCGGACGAGTTAGAGCGACGCTTACGAACCAGAGAACCATGTCCGAAATCTAGATCTGAGTTGGCGACATTCTTGCAGCAGGAATGGACACAAATACCCATAGCTGTGCATCAATATCTTGTTGAAAGTATGCCCAGAAGGGTTACTAGTGTAATTTCAGCACGTGGGGTACTATCCTCCTATTAAAGCATGTATTATTTCCCTTACACCATCACATCTTGCTGTCCGGTCCATTATTGTAGGGACCTGTATTGCTGTTATCTTGTGTAGGTCCTTACACCATAAGATTCAAGATCCAATCCTGTATGAAATCTGTATGGTGGATCTGTAGGTTCCCACAAGTTTCATTTACTTCCAAATAAGTCAAAATGCTGAAACTTTGTCCATGTATTCTTTATATGAATAGCAACTTCGCTAGAACATCTTAGTCATCAAAATATTGACCGCATTTTATAAAATAAATAAATAAAATAAAATACTCAATTACTTTAATGGAGATTGTTTTTCGGTTGTTTCGTAAAATAATTAGACTGGTTTATTTAAGTGGCTGGCCATCAAACTGATGTAGTGGTAATAACATTTGTCTGACAACTAACAAGTCCCTGGCTCAAATGTTGGCTTTTAAGCGCATGGGTGTTTTTGATCGTTTCTGTTAGGAGTGACAGGACAATCGACGATGGCTCACCCAATGGATAATAAGTTACCCGTAGGATAAGACGGCCGTTCATAAATAACCGTTAGTGTTCCTTCACAAATAACCATCAGGGCAGCCCTTGTTGTGAAAAAGAATGTATAGGTCACCAGTTGTGTATTAAAATATTATGTGATTATTATAATAAGGCACAAAGAAGCATAAAATAAAGGATTCTGGACTCAAATACATTTTAATTTTTTAATATTTGTCAAAAGTGTTATTTTCTTCGAAGGGGGGCGGGAATTCTTTAGTGTTATTGTTTCTAATCTCATTTGTCAAGGTATAATTTAGATCATGTTGTGCAAGTAGCACACCTACCAATTCCTAGCCATCCAAGATTTGTTCTACAGATACCAAACTATTCATCTAAAATATGGGAAGGAGGTCCTAGGGTTGAGGAGCATGGACAAGTTGGAATGTTCTTCATCCTACCACCTCTTTCATATCCACCAGCTCTTTTCTCAATCTCAACCTCATTTCTTAAAAGACCCAACAGCTTAATTTGTTAATTGCTCATTTTTTTAAAATTGCGATACATTTTTTGTTTATTTTCAAATTAGTATTTGAAAATGAGCATTTCCTAAATTTTCTCATTTTCAAATGAAGTAATCAACACTACAAATTTTACTCACACTAAATTCACGATATTTTATTTCATTTCTAATATAACGCTAATTTTCATTTCTTTTCTGCTCACTGGTTGTCATTCCTTTTGTGAATTATTGAAAATTAAACTATCGGTAATCAAATTGGAATTGTCTTTGCTAAAAAGTTCAAAGAAGTAAGAAATGTAAGTTTTAACTTGTTATTGTTCGAGGGTATGACATGCATGTATCCGTTTTGTAACCTGTAGTCTTCCCTGCTTGACTTCTGTAGCCAGTTATGACCTTCTTAAGTAATAAGAATATTTTCTTCCAACCATTAGATGTGGTTGCTGTTATTCAATTATTGTATGTGTTGTGAGGTAAAAGCAATATTTCTCTACTCGGAAATCTCGTGAAACTCATAGCGCGTATAAATATAGAAATAATTTAATTGTTAGGCGTAAACTTTACGGTAACTGCAAAGTAACAGCTTTATTACTTGCATAAAGTGAGAGAACAAAGCGTCCCCATTCTTATCCTAAACATAATTATTTTGTCTTGTATTGTACTACTACCATGGTAACTAAAACAGAAATTCACGCTTCATGTTGTAGTTGTTTACCAAAAGGAAGCCAGTCGCTATCATGTTTCAATACCTGGAACAGCTCGTCATTACAACTGCATGCTTTAAGAATTTTTTCATTTTTGTTTGTAATTAATCAATAGGCATTTTAAACTGGAATCGATGTTAAGTCAGAATTTTGAGAGTTGTCACTGAGCTTTTTGATAAATTTCACAAGCCATAAAATAATTAGTTTTTCGGCATTCGTGTTCGCATTACCAGACAGACGAAAAATTGATTCGGATGAAAGTATTTTCATATTAGCGGTGTTTGCATTTATAACAAAAAGGCCAATGGCGTCATATAAAGATATCACGAAAACATTCTTTCGTCAATGAATTCTGTTTATATTCGCATGAATTCATTGACGAAATGAAACACAGGAAAAGACGTCATACTTTACAAAACAAAATAATCTGTTTAAGGTCATACAATTTCAGTGAAATCCCACTGGAATGGAACATTTCAAAGCAATATATTATTTGGGACTTAAGTAGTTGTAGTGTTACTGATTCAAAGTTTAACGACATTGGCTGAAAAAAAATCGCCGTTTGATTCAAACATTTCATTCAGAGTTTAAAAAATATTTACCATAGGAATAAATTTTTCTACTATACTTTTCTAGATGTTATAAATATATACATATTCGTGATGAATTTGTGGTAAATGAAAATTAAAGAAATTATAACATATGCGGACAATGTCTGATTTATCATTACAGCGACTTCTATGCACATTTTATACCCTTATCTTCGAAGTATTACTAAAGCATCATTTAGACCAGCAGTGCGCAAACCGTGGGTCACGTGAAAATTTGTGTGGGTCGCCAAACTCAAAGAAATTTATTTGACGATGAAAAATATACGGATTTTCTTCAACAAGTATCAGTTACCAGCAAAATGAAAAAAGAACTATATTTTGTTTCGAAAAAAAATCGTCTGTATTAGTATATAATACCTATACCTCGGTAACCGGCAGGCGAACTGACATAGTGATAAAAGATAATTGTCAATTTGAGATGCCTTTTACTTGCTCTCTGGTGGGATTCATATGTAACTTGACTCGACTGGCAACACCCGTTGAGATATTTACTGTATTTTTTATTTTAAGTAGCGAACATCTGCAATTCGTATAAAGAGCCGTTTCTCTTAGAGTTTTTCCCCTTTAATTCTCCTTTGAATAAGCTACAAATAAACACGATTTATACAGAGTAATCCTTGACTTTCTTCTTCTCACGTGGTTGCCGCATGTGATTGAACAAACTCAAAGAAATATTGTATATTTATATTTTAGTTTTAGTTTTAATATTTTCATAATGGATAAATAGCTAAAAATTGGTTCCCAACATCCAGAAAATAAAAAGATTGACAATTAACAGGTAGTAATAAAGGAACAAGAGTGTTACAAAGAAAATTGTTCCCCATAAAGTATTCAACCATTGTATGATACGCAGTCAAGCTCTTGTTGCAAAAGACATTGTTGAAGAATTGCACAAGATATTACAGGATGCTATTATTGCACTTAAATTTCATTAAAAGCAACAACGCCCTAACCAGTCGCCTCTTTTCAATACTCTGTAATGAGACGGGTTCTGTGTAAGACATTATTACTACATTCCGAAGTCAGTTGGCTCTCACGTGGCAAAATACTGCGACATATTTTCGATTTGAAAAACGAAGATTACAATTTTTTTGGCAGAAAATAAACCTGTATCGGCAAGATCATTCATTAATGAAGATTGGCTCGGAAAACTCAGTTATATGGTTGACATTTTCGAAAAGCTTAACGATTTCAATTTAAGTCTACAGATAGAGTACAAACTTTTTTACATCGAGCAGTAAAATTGAAGCTTTTAAGAATATGCTGATACTTTGGCAAGGGAAATTCAACAAAAACAACACAGACATGTTCCCGTGCTTTTCAGAATTTACTAAAAAATAATCCAATAAATAGATTTTTTTGTTATTTAAAAACATTATTTCCCGTCATATAATAAAATTGGGAGAAAACTTTTCGAAAAATTTCTTAATAATGAATTAGATTGGATGCGTAGTCCATTTTCGTTTGATATTTTTAAATCCAATATCGCTTTAAATGGAAAAGAACTTATATTGATGTTTCAAACCACGGAGCCCACTGCGCATTCAATTTAAGTCTGTGACTGGCCAAAAAGTTTGGTTATCGATTGGAAACGAATATGCCAATTTAAAGAAAGAGGCATTTAAAATTTGATTCAGTTTGCATCGACCTACTTATGAAAACCGGTTTTTCAAAATTAGTTGCCATTAAAACAAAATATCGATCTCGATTGGATCCAGAGGATGACGTACGGCTTGCGATTTCCAATACAGATCCAAACATCCGAAAAAAAACGTCTATTGTCTATTCAGGGATCGAGACGAAACAGTACACAAAATGGGGGCCGAAAATGAAAATACACTGGTGACCAAAATTATCTTTACATGCATAGAATCATGGATTTCTCAGAAACTGAGAACGATAATTTTATGAATATGTTTGGAATGAGACAACACCGTAACACCTGCATACAAAGGTAAAATTTAAGAACACTGCATGTGATATAAAACTGTAGCATGAAACAATAAAAATGGAAATAATGTTACAAGGAGAGTTCAGAAAAAAGGAATAACTCAGAAAAATTAAGGGTTATGAATTTAATAGGGAATGTGATCGCCCCTGACGTAATACACATATCGCAACGTAATTTCATACTGGCAATAATGTTGTTGACCACAGTTTGGGGAATTAAGTTCCCCTCCTCCAGCAATGAGGTCTTCAGGGTATTTGTATATCTAGAAGGAGGATGTCTCAATGTAACTGCTTTTCCAAGGTAGTCCCATAAGTTCTTTATCGGGTTCCGATAAGGAAATTTTGCTGGCCACGGTATTCTCTCAATGGCTTCATTTTCAAGGAATTCGTCAACGAGGTTTGCACAATGTGGACGAGCATTATCGTCTATAAATAAAAAATCAGATCCATATGCACCTCTGAAAAGTCTTACATGTTCTAAGACCACATCCCGATACCTCTGGCCGGTCACAGATCCTCTGTTAAAAACGTATAGGTGCCTACGTCCATCGATCAATATTCCTCTTTAGACCACCACACCTGCACTTATAAAACGGTCACATAACGCGACACCTCACAGATTCTTCTAAATGATAACAAATTAATAACAAACCGTTTTGAGTCCTTACACACTGAAATAAAACGCTGTATTACAGAAATTCACTCAGATATTCACTTTGCGCAAAGCGCTTGATTCTCACCCTCGAATGACGTAACGCCTTTATTTGCATATCATATATTGAGAACTCTATCCTAGTATCCAGTAGAATAAGAATATGGAAAAGTGGTCCTACATTAAAAATAGAGTTTTATGAAAGCGTGGGCTCACACATAAACTGTCCGGACCCCAACATAAAGTTAGATGAAGGGGTATGCTGCTGGTTGAGATTATGGATAACTTTAAAAAATATCCAAGTGTGGCTCTGTGGGTTTGCCCTCTTCTCTAGCAGCCTGCGAGTTGTAGGTGGTGCAAGTTTGTTTTCTGCAACTACCTTAGATGTATATCTCTATTCAGGAGCAGAAAATTTTGAATCTTTCAATTTTCTTGATCGGAATTAGTTTCTAGGTGAATATTGACTAGATCTGATCACCAATGGTCCGTTGCTCTAATGCTACCTAAATCCAACTATCAACTAGCCTGGACTATATCTGACCCTTTTGCCATAACCTTCCACCTAAGTGGGGATGATTTTTTGATTCCATTTATTGACGATTTTAACTCAGAAGTTTAAAAATCGATATTATAGCGCGTAGAGGGATACTCTATCGAGAGGTGAAAATTAGTAGCTTATTTTCTATTATATAATGAGTTACTTATTTTTAACTATTTTCTGCTTAACGTTTCCTGATATTTTGTATTGATATAGTTTGTCTTTGTTTGAAGCTTTACGTTAATCATATCGCATCCCGGAAAACAAGTGACACTAGTCAAAAAATTAAAATTTTGATGTTATGCCATTGAAAAATATATATGAGGTACCCCAGCAAGTTATATTACTATTCTATAGACTATAATAGAAGTTACCACAATAAATACTTACCTAAAATTTAAAAGAACCTTATACTATTTCAATATAAGTTTTATAGTATCCTTTAAGTTGATGTTTTTCTCAAATTCTGCAATTTTGAGTTATGTCACTTTTCTTGCAGGAGTGCGATATGTATGTGAAACATTAAGTTTATGAAGAACAGTGTTTTTAGATTCACCTCTGGAAAGATAATATGATTAAATTGCGTCTCTCTGTGTGCATTGTAATAACGATTAAAATAAACATGGATTTAGAAGCATATAAAAATAAAATATTTCTAGAATGCTTGTTATCGCTTGATAGTAGAAATGATATTGATTTTGAAGAAAGTTGACAAACCCCGTGGTAACTTGAACGACTTTCGTGCTGCAAATGTTTGTATATAAATCACTATCCAATCCTCATTTGAAGGAAATTTTCCATTAGCTTCGTCACACGCTGCTTGGTGAAGTTTGAAATTGTTACAAATCGTTGCCGTGTATTAAGTAATCAAATTGATTTATAGCACAAAAAGGAATCTTAGAACCTGTAAGTTAAAGCCATTTCATTAAAAGGGTATTGAGAAATTGTAGATGGTAATGGCATGATTTCTTTAGTTTACTGCGAAAACTTTCTCTTGTCCAATATGAATTTACACCGTTGATTTATAGCACAAAAAGGAATCTTAGAACTTGTAAGTTAAAGCCATTTCATTAAAAGGGGCCGACCAACCGGTATAGTGGTTAAGGTGTTAGCCTCTAGATCGGAAGGTTCCTGGTTCGAATCCGGGTCCGGGCATGGATGTTTGTAAGCGTATGGTGTAGAGGCGGCTGGTGCACCTTAAATCTGTCGTGGCCGAAAGTCCTCACGTTGGGTTGGCGTGGAAGTTTGGAGAGTGGGGTGCCAGCTCAGGTGTTGCTTCGTCATCTGACCGTGGTTCAAAATTACGAGGTGTTGTCCTCGGATCTTTCCCTTAAGGGACTGATCCCGGACCGTCGTCAATAGCCCGTTGTGTTGCTCTAGTACGACGTTAACTAAAAATTACCGTTTACCATCATTAAAAGGGTATTGAGAAATTGTAGATGGTAATGACATGATTTCTTTAGTTTACTGCAAAAAAAACCTCTAGTACAATGTGAATTTACACCGTAAAGTATGCAAACCTACTACTCTCGAAGCTATAATTTGTTCTTTGTTTCATGCATATATACATTTTATACGAAGTATTCAGTTACCACAATGCTATTGTGAAAGTAGTTTTTATGACGTTATGTAAACAGTAGTTCCATCTTTCATTATAGTTCATCTGCATGACAGTATTAATATGGCGAAGCATACTCACCTATTTACAACAGTAATTCTTAATGTTCCATAATGTTCCAACATTCCCTGTTGTCAGCCATCGTTTTATTAGAAGACCTGGACTCTAAGAAGGCCAGTTCAACAATTACATCTCATCTTCCGTAAACTAATTTTACACACATATCTGAGCTGTCAGACTGCTCTATCATGTCGGAATACACAACAAACAGTTCCTTAAAATTACCATAATGTTGGTAGAGATAGTCTAGAATGCCAACGTAGTAATGTTTAGCTGAGCAATAAATAACTTACTAAATCTCACCCACCAACCACAATTCTAAATTTTATTATTGGAGCCATACAGACCGTCAAAACACATTCACCAGTCTGATGCCAAATTCAAACACATCTATCAGATGGGAATAAAAAAAAATTGTGACTCGTCAATTCAAATAATTGCTTTCCAGTCAAACACTGAAATGCCAGAAAAATTGATACATCAGTTTAATATTACGTATACCTCTCACGGGAGCGTATAACAGCAGAAACCAACAGGGCATTGATTCCATGAGTTTATGGAAATATTCTGTTGTTATTGAATACCATACTTCCAGCACAGCGCGGTCCATAATTCTGTTGGATTTCCAGTTGTAGGATTTTTGTGTTCAACTGAGCGTTGCATGATATCACAGATGTGCCCGATAACGTTGAAATCTGGTGACTTCGGTGAGAATGGAACCCGAACCTCGTGTGAGTGTACCTCTTACAATAATTTGTCTAAACTTGTTTGGAGCCCTCATTGTCCTGTTTACAGAATGTGAACATGAGGGCGTCCCAGAGATTTTCAATGGGATTAAGGTCGGGCGAGTGCGCCGGCCAAACCATACGTGCAATGCCTTTGCTCTTCAGGTAGTCGTGTACGATGCCATCTCTATTGGGACGCGCATTATCATCCATTCAAGCGAAAGAAGGACCAACTGCTGCAGCACAGTGTGTTCTAGGACTTCATTCTGATACCGGACAGCCGTCACAGAACCTCGTCTATAGATGTACAGGTCGGTGTTATATCCCAACGAAATACCGGACCACGCCATGATGCCTCCACCTCGGAATGCGTGATGCTCGATGATGTTCTGGGCCGATTGCGCATGCCTTGTTTTCTCCAGACACTTACACATTTGTCATTTGGCTCCTGGGAAAATCTCAACTCATCCGTGAGCATAACGTTGGCCCAATCAGACACAATCTAATTCACATGTTGTCGACACCACTTTAATCGTGCCCCTTTGGATTGGACGGCTAGAAGAACACAAACTCGTGGTACCTGGGCGTACAGTCTATTCATGTGTAGTCTTCGGCTCACAGTAGTGGCAGATATCGTCTTACCAATGGACGGTGCAACCATAGACGGCACACGTGTGAAGGTCTCTCTTCGATTCCGCTTCTCTACAACAGTAATATATCGATCTTCCTCGTGGATCGTAATCCTTGGGCGGCCAGCCACAGGTCTTCGGACAAATGTTTGGCTTGTTTGAAATTGTTTCCATAATCGGGAAATGACGGAATGATGAACATCGAAGAAAAGAGCAATATCAGTGATTGCCCTGCTTTAAGGCGTCCCACAGAAAGCCAGCGCTCACAATCGGCCATTTGTCTTCTGGAAGCCAATGGAACACGTCTGTCTTAAAAACTTATCGTATGAAAGTTCTAAACACTTTTTATCAGTACTTACATGCAACTCCTCTAACCCTTCACAATGCTGTCTTTGCAATCTGGAAAATTCGCATACTTCCATCTACCTCTGTAGCAAATTTCAACCTCTTAAATTCAGATTGGCTTAACTAGAAATTAACATTTTCCTCTCAGTGCTTAACTTTTGGCAGTGAGTGTACAAAGGGTACTAGTGTTTTGGTAAAATGTGTCGTAATTTGTGGCATAAATTTACATAATACTTAAATGTTTTTTTTAAATCTATTCTACCTGATCTAGCCACTGGATAGACCTGGTCCAAAAGACCAAAGACTATAATAAAGTTATAGACCAGCACAGTGTTTACAAAAATGTCCTCTCTGTCAATCTCCAGGCACTTCAATAGGTGATCAGGAGAGGCCTCGGCAGACCCGCATTTAGAGCAATGAAGATAAGATTTTTGCCCCTGCAAAAAGTGAGTCTCTTTAAGTGTCCAATAGCAAGCCGGCATATGGTGGTCTGCGTCCTTCTGTCGCCCTTTATGATACTTTAATGTAATTTCACTCATGCCGCTTATATTAAAAATCAGTATCAAACATCGTGCAAATGGTAATAAATCCAATGAATTTTTAGCAAAGGATATTTAGAAATCAAATGAATATTTAAATCTGAATCTTTTTATATGAAAATAATCAAATGAATATTTAGAAGAATTTTTAATTTTTTTAGTAGTTTGTTTATGTTGACACTGAACCCCATCTTATACTGCGTTCTCGTTTTCTGTGTTGAAAATGAGCTGCTTAAATATTTATTCCTAGAAGAACCCAGCTATGTTTTGGTTCAAAATACTTTATAGGGGTTAGTCGACATGCTGTGCAGAGAGTTGGGTAAGCATAGCAGAGGTTACTTATTCAATATTTGTTTTAAATAATATTTTCTGGGGTCTCAAGAACAACGTTACTTTCTTGATCACAATTTTTTTAATTGGCTATCTTCATCACAAGAAAAGCTTCAGGAATGCGTGGCTAATGTAGTTTTTTGCTATGAATAAAGTGGCATACCTTTATTTGAAAAATATTTTATAATTTGAAAATTCTCTTACAGAGTTCTTAAAATATCCCAAAATAGGTAGGTAGGTATTTAATTAACGTCGCACTGGAGCAACACAATGGGCTATGGCGGACGGTCCGAAATCAACCCCCGTAGGGAAAGATCATAGGACAGCACCATGTAATTTTGAACCACGCTCAAATGACGAATCCAACAAGTGTAAGGCTTCCTAACGATCATCCACAATAATATTTATTTCGGATAAATTATAATTGTATGGACCCCCCCCCCAGTGCACATTAAAATAATTCTAATACTTCCCCCTTTTCAAAGGAGTAGAATAAAAACCATTTTTCAACCTTTTCGGTGGCTACCCTTATCAATTCTCCTACAAGGGCACTGGTTGAAATACTGTTACATGGCCTTATAAGGATGGTGCAAGGACACGTGTTGGTCAAAAATTATACCTTGTGTTTTTAAATGCATCCATGAGACTATTCAACAGCGATTTTACCCTTACAGTCAATTTCTGTCCTTGGCAACCAGACTATTTGGCACTCAGCCGCCTAGAACATATTCGGAATACCAAAAGTTCATTAATCTTGAGGTTAATGATATAATATGTCTGTGGCGATTAAGTGAGTACCTTAGAGGTCGAAACAGTTCCGAGTTTTTGTTAATGCATCAAGAGTACATAGGGAGATGTCGGATTCTCCAATGGGAATTCATTAGCTGTAAATATTAATTAATACATTATATACTATATATTCTAATAACTTTTAGGAACGTGATAAAATGAACAAAAGAGGGCCCTTTTTTTATCTGTATAAAAATCTTACTTTTATTTTCTTGAAATAGTTAAATTGCCCCCTTTAATGATTATTCGATAAAAATGTATATTATGATTTTTAGATGCGCATACGGTTATATTAATAAAATAAATTGTTTTTACTAAGAAGAAGAATATTTTTAATAATTATCTGTTTCGTTCCTAAAAGAAATGTTGACTATAAATTATAGTCAATCTTGGTGTGATGAAGCTTAGATATATATTTACTTTTAAAACTTTTAATTCATACACATTTTGATATCTTCGCAGATTATAAGCAATCATTTTAAAGTCAAGAATTCAAACTTTTTGACTGATAGATTGATCTTTAAAAATTTTACCTTGTACTTTCCAACGACGTTTAAATTACCATTTGTGATTATTATTATTATTAATTCAATCTTTTTCAAATTCGAACTTTTAACTTCCGTTAAAGAAGTGATTGACCCGTAATCATCGTCATCTTCACATATTTTTATCGGAATTTATTCTTAATTAAGTCTTTTTAATAATTTATATTTCAATCATTAATGCATTACATTTATCTAAGAAAAATTTCGTCATGTTGCAGATTTTCTTTAAAAGTACACGTGTCGTACCTATGTATTATTAAATTAAATTATAGTTTATTAATTAGTCCATTTATTTGATTTGCATTGATATACGTGTTTAAACTACATGTTCCATTTGTAGTGCATTTTTTAAAAACGACACTCTATAAAAGAATCAATTAATTATCGTAATGACTAATATCGCAATGTTTATTCCATTACAATATTACAGGAATTAAAATGTACTCGCTTTACATTTATAAAAAGGATATCATTTTGAAATGAAATTGGACTAGCAACCAACTCATAACGTTTTCAATTGAAATTTTAAAATGAATGAAGCAAATGTAGGTATTGCTACATACATAAGACAAAATCATAGACAAATTTTATCTGAAGTTACAAACTCTAATCCATCAATACCGGAGAAAAATCGTGGCTCATAGCATAGCGTGATATTAAAATATCAATTACTATTCCAGGGAACGAAACACACGATCTTAGACAGACATACATATGTGATGAGACAGAAAAGACGAGCAGTGTCCGTGGCTGCTGCACAACTAACAGCTGACTCTCGGGGTCTACCATTTGTAAAACGTAATGCGTTGCTTTCAAGATCAGTAGTTCTCTCCACTGAAGCGATAAAATTGGTGCAGCAGCCCATTTAGTGTCATCTGTCCTTGGGAGCCTGAAACGTGCCTGACAAAAAAATGTGTTATGACTTTCTCGCAGGGATTTTTTAATCTATTTTTTATTCGGGGGTCAGGAGGAAGCTGTTGTCGATGACCAGGAAGAGTAAAAAGATTGAACGTCGATTAGTCATAGTAGAGAGTCTATTTCAGAACGTCCTTTAGGCGAATGGCACGCATGGGGTAGCTGCGGGAGTGGTAGCGAGATGTTTGAAAAGTGAGTACTGCTCTGAATTATTGAGTGAATTCAGTTGCAGTGTTTTAAGAATGGCTTACACTTAGAGACATGTTAAATAATGTTATTATAGTTAATTTATGCAAAGCAGATAACTGACATTTAAGGGGACAGTGGAATTTCAAAACACAAACTTCAGCAGTTGTTATCCGATTGTTATGAGATTTACACGAACTGTTAGTTTTCCACTAAAAAACGTTTGTATGCAAAGTTTGATCCCAAAGTATTACATAAAACGTGGTCAAAACTTTGATAAATTATCAAGAAATGATGGGTCCCATGAGCATTAATGTGTTGTTAAAACTTTAATTCACATAATAGTTTGTGTACATTTAAAGTAAATTAATTTCATTTGGTAAGTGTATCGCTCAACTGTAATGTAAAACAATTGAACTTAAACACCAACAATTTTAAAGGGGAAGCATAGGATAAGCAACACTTTCAACCTAAATTTGGAAGGATGATGAATTTCTCATTTGCAGTTAGATATACCCGATGGACAAAAGTATTTGGACACTGCAGAAATTCGAAGGAGGATCCATCTTAGCACGTGGTTGTTTTTCCTAGTTAGGATTAGGTCCGTTGCTTTACGTACCTGGTACCATGAACGCTGACGTGTATTTCGACGTTCTGGATAATTCGTCCTTGCCTACACTATGGCAATACTACGGAGACGATGGCTTTTTTTTCCCAACAGGATCGAGCTCCATGTCATACTGCAAAACGTTTGCTGGACTGATTTCTTGAAAATGAGTTGAATTTGCTTGACTGGCCTGTTGAGAGCCACGATCTAAATCCAATCGAGCACTTGTGAGACAAACTGGAGTGACGAGTACGACACCGCCACGCACGCCCATCTTCACAACAATTTCTTCTCACAGCCTTGCAAGATGTGTATGGCGAGCTATTCCTGCCCAGAAATACAGAAAACTTGTGGAAAGTATGCCTCGACATGTTTCAGCTGTAATGCAAGCAAAAAGAGGGCCTATCCGTTACAAAATAGAATAATAAAGCACTTTTTCTCAAAAACATGCAGTGTCCACATATTTTTATCCATATAGTATATACAACTGATTGCTAGGATAATCCAAAAACATTTTAAGGAAATCACTTAAAACCAGATGAGCAGAAGAAATTAAAAGAATGTAAAAAAAATATCATTCGGTTAAAACATGTTTTGGTAGACCTACTTTAATATAGTACTAAAGATTTGATGTTGTATTATGTAACTCCGTCAAAAAATATCATAATTGAAAAATTCCTTTGGGTATTCACAGAATTTGCTATCGATTAATTTTTAGCACTAATATTAAAATAAAAGATTTTTCAATTGATTTTGTGGACTTTTTTAAGTCTAAATTTCCTTTAGCCCTCTTATCTTCACGAGATTTCAGAGTGTGTAGTTTTAATTTTCCCCCTCAAGACACACAATGAATAAGTAATCACATCTATTGGTTGAAAGATTCCATCGGTTAAGAAGGTTAAAAACTGGTTAGTCTGGTTAGTGGGAGTCATTTAGGTAAGGTCGTAGGTTTCAAATTGAAAGACCCTTCAATGGGTTCAATTTTTATTCTTTCTCTGAAGTTTCGGACACGCACAGAAAAGGTTGATAGTTAATAATGTTATTTTACTTAAATTGTGTTCTGACGGTGAATTTTAAATTTGAAAAATATAACAAATAACATTTATAATTTTGATTTTAGAAACAAATTTGTCTGAAAGTAATAAGAGATAAAAAATTAATAACCTCTTCCTTCTTAGTTTTTCTCGAATGCCAGCTTATGAACGTGATAGACCCTCAAGCGCTGGCGAGAACGTGGCAGTCTTAGGTTGTAACACAGAGCACCATGAGATATGGTGCCAAATCAAACCCGCTGTGAACTGGGAGGGGGAGACATGCCTACCTGAAGGCCTTTGAGGAAGCTAGCCCTGGTTACCCAAATCTCTTTGAGCGTAAATTTAAAGCACTTCCTGTCTCATCCTTCAATACCCCAAACCTTTTCATTTTAAAATCTATGTTTTCTAATTTTCAGTTGGAATAATTTTGAAAACATATGATGGCTTTGCATTCAGAGAACAAAATTCAGACAATTTGCAATTGAGAACCATTGCATTCTTTTAATTGAATAGCTATTTGATACTTAGAAGTTCAACTATAAATTTCCTCATTATTGCTTTAGAAATGCCAAACCCTTGCTTAAAAAGGCTTCAAATTATTCTTATAATGGTATTTGCTCTCGCACGTCATACATTAAATATCCTTCAAATCAACTAAAAATTTCTGGTTCATTGAAATGAAAGTAAATATTGTTCTCACTATTTTTTCCTGGAAAGGAATTTGAAGTTTTTGGTAGTGTAATGAATTTTTTAAATCCGGTACAAACACAACCATCATTGCACAAGTTTTCGCATACTTGCACATGCGATCTTAATATACTTTACCTATAATAAGAATTTTCTTTTTAGGTAACTTTTTATTTCTATGGAATTATTGCATTGTATACTTTGGGATTTCAACTACTATTGTTTTGAAGCATGTGTAATGGGCCTTGGTATAAGTAGGTATTATTGAAGATCTTACCGAGTTGTTACTGAGTCACTCATCTATTTGATTTCAAACTACAAGAAAATAATGGGATGCAACTTCAAGAATAATTTGGATACAAAACTGTTCCTATGGTTAAAATTTGCAGCCTTTTTACGTAAGAGTTTTGCATTTATAAAGCAATAATGGAAATAATAAAGCAATAAAGAAACCTTCGTTATGATATATAATTTAAAATTCATCTTACCTTTATTTACCGAATAACTCAAACATAATTAACTGGGAAGCATGCATCTTGCTTTTAAGCAATGCTACCAAATGCAAACTATAGGATAGAACATTTTAAGAACTGTTCTTACTATAGATTGCGCCGCACTACACACAGAATGTATGTAGCTACGAATTCACAGCCTTGTATTGCTTATGATTTATAATCAGTACCTCACCTTTTTGTAATGGATGGAAACATCATTTATGCCCAGTTTTTTTCCTTGGCATGCAGCCCATACTGTCGATGATATAGTCGGTGCACGATATTTTAGCTTATTAGTTTCACTCAGGGCGTTGAACCGGATTTCTACACTTTCCTAGTCATTCAGATCAACATAAAAAACATTTTCATCTATCGTTATGGAAATGTCTGATTTATTTCCCTCTATTGTCACTGATAATTTTTAATTGTTTCGATGGTTTTTAGTAGATACCTGTTTATTTTCTGGAAATCCACATTTTACACAATCATGATTGCTAATTCTTTCTTAAATTAAAAATATAGTCATGATGATGAAGCTTGCGTTTTCATGCTATTTTATGCTCCATCAATTACTTAGTTCCAACAACTTTTTGCAGCTAAAAGTTATTTGAGAAGTGAGTGTTTTAGTTTCAATCCTCAATATGTGTTTTGCCTGTGGTTTAATATGTAATAAAATATTTGAGATCATTCAAATTCGTTCAGGAAAAAAAATATATTTTTTAAAATCAACTATACAAATTGAGTGAAATGGTTTCTTTTAGGTCCATTTGAAAAATACTTAATCTCCGTTCGTATGAGATATGTTCATCCCATATCAATTCATATGTTCAACTCTTTGATGGTGTGTGCTTTGAGGAATTATCTTAAAATAAAAGCTGACATGTATTAATTCTCTTATCTAGATTGATATTGTTTTATAAACTACTTAAAAAGTGTAATGAACAATATTTTGGAAGAAACTAAATACAGTACATAAAACTAAGACGCATGAAACTAAAATAAGCAGTACAGCATAACTTTGGTACCTTCAGTGCTCAATTGTGATTATTTTTTTCCAAAGAGGTACCGAAACGGTATAAATATTGATACTTGAATTTCAATAATATGCCCATCTGTTGTTTAGCAAAGTCTAGACTTAAAGAATTTCTTAAAGAGATTTTATAATTACATAGCTTAATTTTGTACACCTTGGGCACGAAACTTAAAAGTAGATTTGTCAACTACTATTTATTGTAAAATTCTACAAGTTTAACTAACATAATTTAAGTTGGAAGGACTCATTAATTAAAAATATTAATAGGGCTGGCTCGTAAGTTTACTTTCGTTAGTGTAATGGATTTTTTAAAACTTAAATGTTCATTGAAGAGTGGTCTGCTTGTACATCATCAATTCAGTTTTAGAAGAATGAGGAGAAATGAAAATATTGGTCTACTTTATTAAAAAAAAAGGATAATTGATGATTTGATCATTTTCGATAGTATATAATAGTAACACGCAGATCTTAAAATAGAACTTATTTATGTGCTTCCTATATTGGAATAAACTCATACGTGAAACTTCCTTCGTAAGTGTGAGATAAAGGCTTATAGTGTTTTATGATTTTATTCCTGGAGTTGTTAAACCAATGTCAATATTGAAGTAATTCAAGAGGGATTTAAATTAAAAAAAAGAATATAAGTTCGCTGAATACATTTCTGTCTTGAATAAAGTCATTGCGATGTTGTTAGAGTATGACACAGGTCTCAATGTGTAGGTAGTGGAAAGTTTTTTGTCAAAAATACTCTCTAAATATTGAAGACTGGTATTATAAACTATTCAACCTTCTAGTTACTTTTTACTTCAACGCTTCTTAAATACTCTCGCAACATTTCTCTCGTGACGAAACATTCCATTATTAATGAAAAATACTTGGGAATTGCAAAGATCTTCTTAAAATGAAACTTTTAAATGTCCCTTGCTTAAAAAACTACACAACGCAAGCTCAATTGGGTATTTAGAAAAAGTGCCGAATTAGTTTTGAATGGTTAAAAATGGTTTTATTAATTACCTTGGTCTAGTTATAATCAAAACAAATACAATACAACTATGTTATACAAGTCGCTCAGCTACATACTACTGTTCATTTAAGGGTTGCTCCGCAGAGACACATATACAATTTAAAATAAGAGTAATTGCCTGGGTTTGCAAATCACGAATAACTAGGAAATTCTGTAGCTCCGCTCACAAAAAACAGCAATAAACAGTAATACCAGTTTTCAGATTTCTCTAAAAGTTCTTTCGTTTCCAGAAATTTTAATTTTGTATTAGCAACCTAATTTAGAATATTTTTCTATTTTTGACTTGTCACACACATATCATGCAATGCATTGAATTTTAAAATCTAAATAAAGCAGACTATCTTTTAGAGAGAATAATTATATCAACATTTAGAATCTATTCATTATCAAATATATACAATATCTACGTAAGATGTTGTCTCTTCAGTGAAAGGTTATATTTAATTAATGATAGAAAATATTTGCTTACAACTTAAATGGCAAGACATTTTCTCGATGAAAAAAGTTAACTGAACATCCTCGAATACCTAAAATACTACTTATAGACAGCATTACACTAAACGATAAGTACAGCAGGTTTAGAAACATTTCTCCAGCATCTTTATAATTTTTTAAACTGACTTTTATTAATTTTCAGGCATGAATGACAGGAAATTTCTTACAAGAAAAAAATTAATCGAGCACCTTCGAATGCCTAAAATATTACACTTAAAATAATATATTAAGTAGAGTAGATTTAGAAACAATATTCTTACAGCACCTTTATAATTTTAAACCTGACCATTTATAATTTTCAGTCTTGGATTTGACCTTCACTTTAATTAACTTTTAAGAGGACCAACTTTATGTGTGTACTTTATTATCCTTGACATTTCTGTTTCTAGCATTGTAATACATCTCACGTTTCCTTGGAGCAGTTTCCCATAAATCACCTATTGTAATGCTGTGTATTTTAACGAGTTTGACCTATAACTTACATCAAAGTAGTTTCGTAGTTATAGGGTTATTATGTGCTGTCTAAATATTATTCTCAGGGTTATAAAAAGAAAATGTCTACACTATCTTTCGCTAGTTAATGGTATCGTAGCACGCAGATAAGTGAGTATTTGTGGTATCTTCTCAGTTGTTAAAGTACTTTTAAACAAAAAAATATTCTGGTAGTCGAATAATAAAAAAAAAATTAACTAAAATTTTCATTATTCATTCGTCTTCAAACTTTCTCCTGCTCGTTAAATTTTTATAAAAAGGAATGTAAACTGAGACATGTGCACTGGCTTTGCGATCGTTAGTTTTCAAGATGTTCAATAATTTTAGGAATCACATCTATAAGTATTCACTAAAAGTTTCAGTCTATAAATATTTTCTTCTACATTGAATCCTCTATATAACTTTCTATGTTATTTTGAATACAGTAGATGGAATTAAATAATTATTATATAAAGTATGTGGTCAAACTTGTACAATTAATATC
This sequence comes from Metellina segmentata, assembly GCA_947359465.1. Lineage (NCBI taxonomy): Eukaryota > Metazoa > Arthropoda > Arachnida > Araneae > Tetragnathidae > Metellina > Metellina segmentata. The sequence continues at coordinate 59,564,571 of OX375879.1, forward strand.
TTGTTCATCCATGGTTTACATAGTTTTTCATACAATCAATAGTTAATAAATACCAAAATAGTTTTGTTGATTTTTTTATCTTTAAAATTTTTTGTTTCTATACATCTTTCAATAAAATCATGAAAATACAGAAAATGATTTACAATGAATAACACATCTATTATGTTTATAGAGTTTTGCCCGGGAGCAGTAAGTGCTTAAAACTGCGACGTACGTTACAGAACAAGCAAAGTCTTTGCAAAACAATTTTTCTTTAATTTTATCAAGATTTTGGCACTTTTTTTTATCATAAGTTACAATGTTCTATAGTGCAAAGCGCGCTCATTGCCACACTTTTTTTTTCTTTTCTAGGTACGGAACAACATTCCTACACCGCCCAAATTACCAGAAACATTTTATAAATAACACATCATCTATGTAAATGACAAAATATTTAACATAGAAAGTTATCGACAGAATTGCAAATTCTGAAAGTATGATTTTGAATCTCCGTTTATCGTTCGGTGTCGAATGCAAAAGCAGAAAACGAGTTAGCGGAAGGAAAACACTCACGGCAATGCTTTTGCTACGGCAGCTCTATTCCATACCGACTTTTCACACCTTTACAAAAATTGACTGACGAGCCGCACTGTAATTTGATTTATCGCCGTTTTGACGATGTAGGTGTTTGTATAGAACAGTTAAAATTATTTGTGCAGAACAATTAGAATTACTTGCATGGAATGATTTTTTTTGCTGTTTTATTTTGTACTGTAAAAAAGTGTATCGTCTTGGTGCATCTAATCGCGCATTGTCAATTTCATATGCGAAACGTTTTTCCAAATATCTCAGTCTAATGAAACAAGACATTAGTAGCAAAATACAAAGAGCAATTAAAATCAAATCCAAATATTTATTATTTAGATTTTATTTTTGAATTGTTGGATTTACACTTTTTTTTTATGCATCACATGTAATTTCATATGAAAATTATTGTTATTTTGTTGAATATTATATCTTTTTACTAGTCTTCATTACCCTATAATCAATGAAACATATTTCACTTAAAAGGGTTCATTTGCGCACCTCGTAAAAAGTAGATATTTTAGATAATTATATGCATTTGTAGCTCCCAATTACAAAAGTTTATAAAGATAAGAAATATATATTTCTTTTTACAAGATGGAAAATAGCATGGAGAGATGTTAAACAATTTCTATTCCACTGGTAATGTTAGGTTTGATGAACATTATGTAAGAAATCACAGTCAAAGTTCTCTCCCACTTATAAATAAATGTATCAAACTTCAATAACATATTTTGAACAGTTATAGAGGACAGGTACGAAAGCTTCATTGGTTGTATGCATGTATATTACTTTTTTCAACGCTTTAAAACTATAAACCATCTATTTTGGGATAAATTTGGTGGTGTATGCGTGGAAAACAAAATACTTTGAATGGTTCAAATAAATTTAACAACCCATCAAGGACATTAGAAATATATAAATTATTACATCAAAGTTCAGGATCTATTATGGTAAGAAGTCTGTATATCTTTTAAGGTGTGAATAGCTATTGTCAAGTAGATAATATTTTCAGTTGGCAAGAGTAAAATAATTCTTAACAATAGCTTTATAACTATGAACGGGAATTCTTCGAAAATTGTATGTCGCTTCGGCAATGATGTTAAGTCAACACTATGTATCGCGGACACAAGAAGAAGACACATTGCGTGCTGCTTAGAATCATTAATATTATACTGTTTTAGAGTAACGCGCATGTATTGAGCTTTGTCTACGGACAGATTCAAGTTTCCTATACAGGAGCACTATTGCGTGCAGAATCCACCTAGTAAACTCACATTTGCTCTCAAATGAATTCAGTGCACACACTCTAGATTTTCTTTTCTTTCTTAGCAGGAAATGGGAGAAGGATAATTATGTACGTGCTAAGTATTTCCTTGAACACTGTGTTTTATTCATTTATTAAAATAACCTTAAACTCGTCCCCCAGAATACTAATTATTATGAATACATTTTCATACGATCTAAATCAAGAAAATCGATAATTTTAAAGTATGTGAATTTCATGAGAATAATTCAGTTCTTACAAGAAGAAATTGACCAATGCTTTTTACTGAATTACTTTTATAGTTTTGAGGATGAGATGTGGTAAAGATAGATTCACGCGCATGTTCGCAAAGTTTTTTGTATTTCGAATGCCCCATCACTGGCTTCTTCGGCCTTTGTTTCGCAGAGTAGAACGTTAAAGATTGTTTATTTCCCACACACGAATAAAAATTTCATGTGTCTTTCTATGGAATATACAGCATTCATCCCATTTGGAATTTTATCACACATCTTTTAGCAAATCATACTAGAGTTCCAGTTTTAAAATTGCAAATTGCTTGGCTTGACAAAATTCTCTTGGCGTATTTGTTCCACTTTGCAATAAGGCCAACTGTAATAAGTTAGCTCTCGAAAATAAGTCACGTTCAGGACAGTCAAGCTTAACAGAAAAGGAGAAGAGAGTTACAGTTTAGTAAAGTTTACCAAATCGGCGTCACATTTTGTGAAGTAGGCATTGTCATCTGCAGGCCAATTGTTTCACAAATGACAAGTGAATTATCTTAATTTGGTAATCACGTTCAAATGATCCGTTTGGTACACACGTCCAAAAATTAAGGACAATGCAATCCGAGATGAATCCCGTGCCAAGTACCTGGACCAAAATTCCTCAAATCACAAACGAATATTCCACAATCTATGTGATATAAATAAGAACACCCATATGACTTGAATTAAGTGCTACTTAACTGCTAACAAGCTAAAGAAATGAAAAAACTAAAGGAACTAAATAAATGAAAAAACAAATGCTCAGGTGAACACATTGTATGCAACAGTTATTGCATAAAGAACATTTTTTTATCTGTTAAAAGTAAACTTTATAGGGAATATATTGACATCTTACATCAATGCAAACCTCAAAAAGTGCAGGCATGCCTTACACATGGCTGTACAAGAGTTCTTGTGGTAAGGAGTTTCATTCGCACAGATCACGTCTTTTCTTTTGAGCGGTCCTTGAAGCTGTTATGTAGGCTGCAATACTAAGTTCGAGAGCATTTCAAAGGTGCTCTATTGAACTGAGAATAAGTGGCCTTACACGGCACAAATTCAGTATTATACTTCCTTTTTAAATATGTGCGTATATAATAGCCTCATTTTTCATAAAAAATGGAGGGCCACCCTCTGCATTTTTTAATTTATAATTGAAATTCGAGTGCCTAGAAAAACGACGAACACTAAGAAGTGACATAATGCAATGTTTTCAAATATTGTCTTACATATACATATTCAACTAGTTACCACCGTCCCAGGTTAAGCCATTCGGTGTATCGCCACGTAATTTTGAATCACGGTCAGATGACGAGGCAGCATCTGTGCTGGCACCCCACTCTCCAAACTTCCACACCAACCCAACGTGAGCACTTTCGGTCACGGCAGATTTAAGTTGCACCAACCGCCTATACACCATACGCTTACAAGCCTTCATGCCCTAACCCGGATTCGAGCCAGGAACCTTCCTATCTGGAAGCTAACATCTTAACCACTATACTTTATACGTATATACATATGTAAAAAACTATAACTTTACAACACACTATTTAAGAAGACCTCTATCACCCATTATTAGGTCCAGGTATAATTTACCCTTGCGTAGCAAAACATGACCGCTGACCAAGAAATCAAATCCAAGCTATGATCCAATTTTTTCTGGAAGAAAGACAAGTATAAAAATTAATGACGTCACAACCAGTGAAATGAATCCGAAATAAACTTAATTAACCAATAATTGTTAGCAAAATAATTTATATTATATGCATGCAGTTATTGTATGGTAAATGTCAAAGTTCCATTTGGTTGATATGAAAGAGTCCCCTCAAACTGGACGGTTGATGACAAAGCTTCGATTCTTCAAACATATTCTGTTCATGAATCGATGGCGATAAATTGATGTTTTGAGAGCTTTTTTGAAAAACATACAGTGAAATGAGAGCACCTACATTTTTCTTTTCATCGGTTATAACTTTATAAATTTCTGTACTTGTCTTGCTCAAAAATTATAGGTCACACACATATATTCTTTCTTTTGAGATTTTTCTAACATTAGGATAAAATAACAATTTTGATGTTTTTCAATACTTTCAACCTATCTGTTATGACACTTGGACTGTAAATATATTTATTCTGTTTTTCATAAGCTTCTATAATTGCAAAATCAGTATTATTGGGCGAATAATTTTAATATTAATTTAATCTCAGCTCAATGATACAATTTTTATATCTTTATTCTGATTAATTGTTAACAAACGTTTTTATATTTCATTACTGTATTAAAGTATTAGAGCACAGTAATTGTAACTTTACTCTTGTAATTTAATGTGCTTAACTGAACATTTTTGTGAACTATTACAAGTTATCGGAACAACATACATGTAGACCTAAATAGTTAGATAACAGTCTAACTCTACAAACATATTTAACGTTTTCTTATAATATTCTACGGATGTGGAGAGTTTTTTCTTTAAAAGCGAAAGATTTTTAATTAAAAGTAGAAACGTAATTTCATCAGAATTGTCTACTGTCATACCATTATGAGAAAGATGGATCTTGACAATTAGTCATTTTGTTTTAGAATAAAATTATATTGAAGTGGGAATAAGAACCATCGATATATAAAATGTAACTTAATAGCAAAGGCTTTGAAAATTGTTATGTATTATTAATCAGAAAAGCAGAAATGTACTCATTTTCGACTGTTAACAAGACACTCTGGAATCTAAATGAATGCTAGAATAGAGTAACACCAACACTTGTAGTGGTATAAATTAATTGTTCGTAGCTTGTAATCCTTATACATGCACGCAATACCTGTTGACATTTCTGAACTAAATTAGACAGATATTAAGAAAAGATGAAGCACTATTTTGTCATTAAATAGCTTACTTGACAACGAAACTTACACCTTTCCTTCATATCTGCTGCCAACTGTCATAGTTTTGAACTATATAGACAACTATAGCATTTTAAGTTGTTTAAACGGACAATAATTACAATTTAAATGGAGGATGCAGTATTTTTTGGGTCTGTAACAGCTCTCATGTTAAAGATACCCACAGTCCCCTCAGACACTTAAATGTCACTGAACATTTATGAAAATATTTGGAAAAAGGTTAGAGAGTATCGCATTTTCAACCGAAATAGCTTGCAACTAACTTAAACGGAAGTGTGGGACAAATTTATTTCAGATTGAAGTTCTCTCTGGGTGTTTACTTTCTTTAAGTAAATACGGGCATCACACAACTTCGAGGTTCCTGTCCTCCCTTCGTTTTACTCTCGCCATCATTCTTCTTTTTGTGTCCCACTGTGTATTTATTTGACTTGCGTACTCTACTTTTACTGCATTTTATTTGGTCTTGCTTCTGGCTGTCTTTTCCTGAATCTTGCGTCACAAAACCTCAATTAACCAACCCTATTTAAAATAAAATTAGTTTAATAAAAATTTCTAAATGACTTATTTTCTAAAAACACAATGCAATGCAAACTAAGTACTAGAAATAAATTTAGTTTAATAAAAATTTCGAAATGACTTATTTCCTAAAAACACAATGCAATGCAAACTAAGTACTAGAAATAAATTTTTTTTCTGTCAAAAATTTCTTGAATTTCACTTTGTTGTTGTCATTTTAAGGTAAAATATATACAGTTTGTTTCACTTCCTTTTTTATAAATATAAGTTGTTTTGAAATTATGAATGCTTTCATTAAAAAGTGCAGTTAGCTTCAAAGGTTTTTGAACCATCTAAGTTGTTCCAAGTTTACAACTAGTTTCTACTTTACTCTGGCTTCCAGTTTTCACTCACTGTCTTTAAAATTTCCGTGTAATAAATAATCTATGGTTGTGAAGAGTTTTCGGTTTTTGTATGCTACTAGACATTTTAGAATTGTCATAATCTTGCATTGTTTATCGACGTGTATGTTACAAGTCTTATTACAAGAATGACATAGGTTCCAAGTTTACAACTAGTTTCTACTTTACTCTGGCTTCCAGTTTTCACTCACTGTCTTTAAAATTTCCGTGTAATAAATAATCTATGGTTGTGAAGAGTTTTCGGTTTTTGTATGCTACTAGACATTTTTTAGAATTGTCATAATCTTGCATTGTTTATCGACGTGTATGTTACAAGTCTTATTACAAGAATGACATAGGTCGCCAGTTTATGAATTAAATAATATAAACTTTATTTACCAACAGCTATAGTTTTTTAAAAAACATTTTAGCTTCTAGAATATTCGGTATTTTATTCGCAAAAAACTGCAATACAGCTTGATACTATATAGAGAACTGAGCTTTTTTTGGGGTAAACGCTAAAATATACTAAATGTCGTAAAAATTATGAATTATTAGCTCCCATGAATTAATAAGTATTGATAAATCAAGAAGATATCAATTAATATTAAAACCCAACTCGGAAAAGAAAAGGTGTTCCTTCGATTCTACCTAACTTAGTTTTGCTTAGATCCCTTTTTCACCAGTAAGTCCAGTTATTCACCACGTGTTTGAGGAAATAAAAATACGCTTATTACGTGATCAATTAATATCATTAATTGGTAGTGAGTTTCGTCAATTTGCTTTAATCTAAGCATTAATTTAATTAATTTTTACTGATTACCCATTAATTATTTATTTTAAAACCACCCTTAATATTTGAATTTCCAATTCCGTGATTATCAAAGGATTCGCTTAGCTTTATTGACTTATATACCTATAAACCATTCACTTCCAGAGACTGTTCACATCTGAACATATTTGTCGTCATAGTTCTGTCTGGAACAGCTATCTCTATTAATATCTATCGGACAGAACTGTTGGAAGTACTGAAATGTGTGACTGACTTGAAGTATTTACGGAATACATTTATCCCCAATCTGACCTTCAGTAGTCATTGAATCTTCAAGAAAGCACGTAACAAAGTTAAACTTAATGTCTTTTGAGTAAAGTAGTAATAATCATTAAATAAGAGCAAAATATATTCGAGAGAATTTTAAGGATTATTTGCTTGTACACACAAAAAAAAAAGGTTTGTTAAAAATTGTTAAAAGAGTATAAAGTTACGTTAGTATAAAATAAAATTAGAGTACTAAATTAATAAACGGCTGAACACACATTGTTAGTTTGTTATAACTTAAATGAATCAAATATAAATTAAATAATATCTGTGAACATAAATATTACTTACCACTCTAAAGTTTCCTTCTGTTGCTGGTCTTCCTGTTTCTACCTTATAGCAAGCTCATATCATCAAAAAATGGTCTTTTAGACACAAATTTATCAGTACGGATTTTTTTGTTTTACAATTTATTTAATTAGCCACTACACTGATTTTTCGTTAGTAGTGTTTCGGCTTTTCTCTTAGTAAGAAAAGAAGCTTAAGACGCTTGCAGTGTGTCTGCTATGTTTTAAAAAACACTTTTTGTTTGTGTGCTCTGTTTATATAATTCTTGCATTTAACACTTCACCACTTTTGCTTTGAGTAGGTTAAATATACTCGACTGTCTTTGCCTTGGACCACTCTATTTTGAAATATTCATAATTTTCACTCTTGATCATTAATACAGAAAAGTAATTAACTGTGAATGTCTAACAACGAAATTAGGTGAACTGTTGGACAACCATTTACAAAAGTTGACTGTTGGTCTCACTCTGAACTGGCTACAGAATTAATTGTCCAACAAGTTCGGATATATCTATAGCATTTAGATTATCGCAAATAGAACTGTAGCCAACTGTATGACAAATTACTAATAACTGTCACAGAAATTCCTGAATGTTTAAATTATTGGATACACTATCAGACAGAACTGCAGCTGTCAGCTACAAATCTGTACCTATGTAAACGTACCTTAAGGTTTTTCATTGAAAATTATGTACTTATTTACTTGTGATATTTTAACGACCTTTTCTCTGTTGTGATGCGTCTAAAAAACAGTTGTTACTTATCAAAATTGGCCTATTTAAAAATGAGGTCGCTCATTCGAAGAAAAGGGAACACGTATTAAACTTTCTCATGGCCATTCAAGTAATAACGTTATTGACTGTTCTGTACGTCAAAGTGTAAAAAACCCATCGATTGACACTTTCCAGTTAGACTCTATGGAAACGCCACAAACGTTTTATCTCACGATTCTCTTACACGGGACACGTTTTCATCGGAAATCGTTGTGTTTTCAGGATCTGAATTCGTTTCTTCCACTTTCGTCATACTCTTGAAAAGCACCATAAAGTTCAATGCAACCTATAATCATTGAGCTTTCGACGAATTCATTCCCTCTATTTTCATCCTATTCCATTGTAGTAAGCATTTGGTTGGCTTGTCGCTCTACTGTGACACTTTTTCTACACGTAGGGGAAATAAGACTAGGCCTTGGGCTTTTTTCACTGAAGTAAGAGCACTTAAGTAAAAATTTTCTTTTTACTTCATTTATTATTTGCTATCAAAAATGTTACCAAGCAATACGTTATGACAACAAAAATACCACTTCTTAAAATAAAAGTTTTATTCATTTTTACTTAAAATTTGGTGATCTTTCCATTTGGTGGTGGATCGTCTCCTAGCTCTATCAGACCATCGTGTCTTAGTGGGTTCACCACCTGCAACCACCTAACAGCCTACGATTTATAGGTGGTACAGGTTCAATTCATGTAACTTAACCTCTGTATTACACTCTCCTGTGCCAATAAAACTTTCCTGGTGTACATGCCCATTACTTAACATTGTACATCTTGTGTTTGGCTCATCGCAGCCAAATATAGCCCTCACGTAGGAAAAACCAACCTATCTAGATTAGGTTATGAAGAGACCTTTGAAATGTGACGTTTGCATGACCCGTATCATAAGTTGACCAGTCCTTAGTTTTGGAATAAAGGTGTAAAAGAACGCATTTTCGTTTCCAATTTATAACCTAACGTGGCTTTATTTTAACAAGTTTGTACAGGGCACATTTGGAATACATTGATAACACGCGAGTACACTTTTATTATTCAAGCATTTTTCCATAGAAAGATGTAGTCCTTTCCATGAGAAACAAATTCAGAATGGAAAGACATAAATGTTATTTTATGATGTTCCTTCAATCTTCAGTTTGTCATGGCATGAAAAACCACTCACTTGGCCTCACGCAAAAATCTGAGACAGGGTTTGGTGTGCAGGAGAAATATTCCGTAAATCTTTACCATTTTTAGTAGTTGTTTTCTAACATTATTGTTCAAATATATGCATGTGTTCGTTTTCGATTCTAAGAAGAAAAACCTTCATTTTACAAATTCAGCCAGCACGTTTGCCACATGTAGGTTGGGGTATATCGTAATCTAATTTATAAGTTATGAGCGATTTTAGAAACTTCGTATGTGCATTTTTGCTTTTAATTGAGAGCTCTTTATTTCCCCTATCATTTGAATCATTGCCGAAAGAGTCATTGTAAATATTTCACTGTAGGCTGATCATCTGTATTAAAAGACCTTCACTTTTACCCAAATGTAAAGAACCCAACTGTAAAAAAATTGACTTCATCAATTGACTTGTCGTGTTGTATTTGCCGTCTGATACTATATTGTAAATTTTGATCTTTGCACCTACAAGATCTTATCTGTCGTACGGAACATTCATGCGATTGTTTTCTATTAGTTTAAAACTTTCGGTTAATAAAATATCCCGCTAAACTACACCTCAGTTTCAGACTAGCTGGTTAGAACAATTGCTGTTTTAGTTTCAACAGACTTAACTCCGACAAGTACACTTACTAATTCAATCTGGTATACCCTGGTCGTAAGCATCAGCGCTTGTAACACAAAAGTTTCCAAGTGGCCACTGAGGAGTTTTCCAGACTTACGGGCTCTATGTATTATAGTGACGGTAAATTTCGATGATGAAACAAACAATTATTCAATTAAGAACCCAATTTTTGACTACCAAATATATTTTACAAACATTTATTCCAATTTTAACTCCGACATAAAGTTGTAATTCATACGTTTTTCAGAAGGTACTTATAGATTATCGTTTTTAAATCATTAGGGATTACACCTCCTGCTTCTTCCCAATTACCAACTCCCGAATGTTGCCGATCAGTTTTTATTAGTTCGCTCCTCGAACCATGAAACGCATGAGATTCGTTGACTAAAACGTAAGACCTAATTTCGTTAAATGAAAGTATCGATTTAACAAACATAACACAATACGTGTAAAAAAACATTGAATTTTAAAGTGAATGATTTTAATACATATCTAAAAGTATTATGGCCTGTTCTAAAAATAATATATGGAATAAAAGTCCTTAGCAACTTCTTTTTGTCTGCAGAAGCTAAATATGACACCTTATGCCATAAAATCCAACCTAATCTACCAACATCCCCCCATCAACTTTTATAAACTTCACAGCTGAATATAATCTATTTCATTAAAATATTATAATAATGCGCCTATTTCGTAAGTACTTTTCGACATGATGAAGCATAGATCACACAAATCATGTTTCGATATTAATAGAATCATAATGCCGAAAACACACACGTTTTGCCTTTTAAATTACCGTCTCTCTTTTCACTTTTCAAGCCTTCTTTCTTAAGATCCATTTGATACTTGAGTACATCTTTATTTGTTTTTATGCGACACTTTACAGTAAAATCCAATTTCGGTATTTCAATACGAATATGAATCCACTTGTCGTATTTGTTTGATTTAAATCCCGTGAAAATGTCTATTTTCTATCGACAAGGGATTTTATTCACGGGCTCAATCACGTGATTCTCGATCTAATTGCTGCTAAATAACAAATACAAAGTATGCCTGTTTATTGCACCATGTAAGAGGAATATGTATAAAATTCTTAGCAAAAACTATCCGCGTTCATGGGGAAAGTAAATATTTAATTCTCTTAATCCAATTCCAATCGGTAACATTAGGATAAATTTTTTTTAAATTTCCTCTAAATGAGTCGCTTAGAACCCAATGCGGTTAGTCCAGAAAACAAAAATTGAAAAAATTAATATTTTTAATACATTGGTTTTTAAAATTTTTGGTTTGTTCAAATATATATTTGATCAGAAAAGTATACAAAGTCTTTTTTCAAAGGGTAGGCTCTGCAACTAAACAAGATATGTTAAGGATGTGCAAATAAAAACGTAAGAAATTTATGTAAAAATAGATTGTTTGAGATTGTTCTGTGTTTAATCAGTTCATGTTGTAATGTATAAAAGCGTTCGTAAATGCAACTTCAGAACTGGTGAAACGGAGGTCACATGACGGATTATTTTCTGGTTTACAATTTTTTCAAAGAATCGTTTACGCACGCGGCCTCAGTGATACCAACACGTATCGAAAGAAAGATAATTTAGTTTTTATTTCAAAGTTTAAGTAAAAAAATATTGAAAAAGTGGATTTACAATGACGTCTGAAATTATTATGCAACATATTCAGAAGATATAAAAAAGGGCTTTTTGACAAAGTAAAACGAAGCAACGAGTTAATACTTAAATAATTAAAAATAATATTATTTATTCCATTAAAATTTACAAAAATCAGAAAATATAAAAAAAATGAAATCAACCGCATTGGTTTCTGAGCGACTCAAATATTACCATTTTTCTTAGTACATCAATGTTTACAATAAGAAATCTGATGTGTGGGAACATTTTTTCTTTATCAAATAAAAAATACTCTTTATTGTGTCGCATACATTTTATTGCTATCTCCCCCCCCCATTTCTACTGTAATTTCCTACCCTTACCTATGTTCTGCCTTTATTTCACATTAAAATTCAAGCTTTCTAGTCAATTAACTATCAATTAAAAAAATCATCAATAAAAAATATCTACGGTATTGTTAATGAGTAAAATTGCATCTTTTAAAAAAAATTATAAGAAAGCATTTTGCACATTGTTCCTAGCATTTAAAAGAACAAGGTTAAGAGTTTTAAATGAGTTCATGGTATTAAAGAGGTTAAATTTATTTTTTAATCTAAGTTAGAGATAATCTTTTTCATCTCTTATAAGTGTTTTGTTCATTGGAGCTTTTCGAGCAGAAATATCTTAGTTTGGAATTTCAATCTGCTTTCGTTTTCGAGACTTTCAAGCATTTTTAAGCATTCAAGCATTTTAGTAGTGATCTATAAAGTGGCAGTCAACGGGCAAAAGCCATATAAAACCCATATCCTAACTAGGCTGTAAGATATTGATGAAACGTTCACTGTCTCAATATCAAAATTCAATGTACATAACATCAGTAAACCCATAAAAATGGCCGCATCCAGAGATGAACGTCTAATAATGATAAAACAGGATAAAGGGTCGATCAATGTTCCAAGAATATTTACTTTTTAATCCTTTAAAATGCTCACACGCATAATTCCACCTTGCAACCTTTAATCTTCTCTGCCTTAATTCTAACCTGTTTTGATCTTTTTTGAATAATGGAATCTTCTTTATAATGAATTCTATTCTGAGGACCAATAAAATCTTTCCAAACGATCCTTTGATAATAAAACGTCCGACACAATGATTCCAGTGGATTTCTATTCCAATTAAAGGACCAATAGAATATTTCTAAAGGTTGAAGAATTCTGTGTATTATTCCAATCAATATGTGTTGTCATTCAGTCGTTATGTGTATTGAGGGGTAAAAGTAGTGTTATACTACTCTGAAATCTCGTGACGCTAAAAGGGTTAAATTGTCCTTTCAGTAGGAACAGTACTTCCTGATATTAATTATTTATTTTACTGGCATCAGAGCAAACCAGAGGAAAATATATGTTCAGCCTCTGGTGAAATTAATGCTTTTGCATGGCTATAATTTCGGGAAGTTAATATGATTTGAAGATATTTTCCTGATCGTTGGTTCTGGTAATTACTAAGTTGCGTAAAGGGAGATAACATTATGTATGTGTGAGAGGAATATGTATAGCACATTATCTAACTTAGAAGATTTTCTTAAAATATTGGATCATATTGTTTTACGGGACCTTTCCCAGAGATAATATTTTTAGAATAATAAATTTTTTATTTCAGTGTCTTAGTTAAAATACATGTTAGTAGTTTTTTAATCAAGTTTGTAATGAGGTTTTCGATTGAGATATTTTTTGCTACCTCTTTTAATCCTAAATGAAAGTACATTTTCATCTACTTTCATTTAGGTAGTTCAACGGACATTTTAATAAATTTAAATTTTCATTCGCATGAAAATAATTCGTTAGCTGAAATGTTTGAAAATTCAAACGACTAGATAAATCTCTTCATTTCAAGTAAACTTGGAGGTAGAAAATAGAAGTTATATTTGTTGTAAAAACGAAATAAATTTAGTTATTATACTTTACAAAATCGCCACCAGACACTCTAAATTATATGTTAATGAAATTACTATAGATCACGACAATTCTATAGCTTAGTCAAATTGTGCTTTCTGAGGAAAAAGATTAATATATTGATAAAAAAAATTGAGAGATAAAAGTGGTTAACATTTTGGTTCCACTCCTAAAAATCCGATTTTGTGTCATCCTAATATTAGAGTATGCAAATTGATCATTAGTGAAATAAATTGTGTAAGTGCGTTAAAATAAATGCCAGCAAGGCAAACATTTTAGTATTATTTTATTTTACTTATGGCATGTTGGTATGCTTAAGCTGTAAAGGGAGCATCATAACACATGTATCAGTGTCCTATTTTATACCCTGTTTTTACCCTCCTTGGAATACATGAGACATACATAGCATTTTATTTTTAAAGAAATCTAGGAAAAATGTTACATTTTTCTTTACCATCGACGATACTTGAAGAATAATCAGAAATACATTTAAATGTTTATCCAAATAATGTTAGCTGTATCTTATTCGCATTAATAAATGACAACTACCATAAGAAGCACAATTATTCAAACATAAAATTCAGATTGAAAAAGAGTTAATAAATTCAAAGTTCCATCACAGAAAAGAGGAAGATTTGTTTTGAAGTTTAAAAAATGTTAAAAGTGATTTTACTTGGCAGCATATATCGGAGGAAAATATAGCATAGCGTAATTTTTTATGCCAAAAATACGAAGAAAATTACTTTTGGGGTGCATTTGGGCATTTATTTTATTATCGCTAAAAACCAATGTTTTAATCAGTAGGTTAGTGCTAGAAATTTTTTTTTTACTATAGAAGTTTATAGTTATTAACGTGAATTTGCATAATCTGGAATACAAAAGAAAATCAAATGCATTAATGCATATGTATACCACACATATTAAACGATAAAATTTCATTATTTACTACACAGTCCAGTCACATTAATGTGACCATCACCTACTTTCGACGTCAACGTGAAATAACCAATCACAAAAGGCAGGTGGCAGCACATTGCAGAGGAGTGTATATACAGGATGTTCTAGAGCATCGGAAAGCATTTCAGTCGTTGGCGTAATGCAGAAACGTAACGATTTATCCAACGTCCAAAAAGGGCATGATTATTGGCTTTCGGGCCAAAGGTGGAAGCATTTCGGAAACGGCTAATTTTGTGAACTGTTCGCGTGCGCCGTGGTAAAAGTATGCCGTGCATGGCAAAATGGCACTATCCAAAATCAGCGGCGTGGCACATGCGGTGCACCACGGGCACATGTGGTGCATGACAGAGGCGAACGAAGGCTACGGAGATGCGTTAGGGCGAATAGACGTGCAACTGTTGAGCAACTGACCACCCAGATGAACCAAGGGGCTACCAAGAGTGTATCCTCAACAACGGTTCAGCGAACGTTGCTGCTCATGGGCCTCTGCAGCAGACGCCTGGTTAATGCACCTATGCTGACTGCTGTTCATCGGCGACGAAGGCTGGAATTTGCTCGCCAGTACCGCAACTGGACGTCCACAGAGTGGCGACAGGTGGCTTTTCCCGATTAATCACGTTTTATGCTCCATCGTACAGATGGATGTTGGCGTATACGACGTGAAACGTTTGAAAGCAAACACTCTGCAACAATTGCCATGGATCCTCAACCGCGTAATCTAGCGCAGCTGGCCACGGCACTGGAGTCAGCATGGCTCAACATCCCAGTGAACACCTTCAGAAACCTAATTGACTCTCTTCCTGTACGTCTCGCAGCGTTTCACTCTGCCAAATGTGGTTATTCTGGCTTTTGACAGGTGGTCACATTAATGTGACTGGACTGTGTATATACCCTCTGTTATGCTGTTTTCCTGACAGTTGGCTAGTAGTTGAATTAATGCCATACTGCAGTAACAGAACAGACTATTGGCGACAGTCCAAAATTAATCTCGATTGGGTAGATCTGAGGACAACATCTCGTCATTTTGAACCATATTTAATGTGCACCAGCCTCCACGTACAGGATGGTATTTGATTGGGTCCAGTTTAAAACTGGCAATCCTCTTGTTGCTAATTCGCGACTGTATCAACTGTCCTGAATTCCTGTCGAACCACGATACTGATTTATTAATAGAACAAAAGTCCTTCATCAACCACGATTTATGAAATAATTTCGATTTTCTTTCGCCCTTTTCCATGAATGCCAGAATATTAACTGAGCGTCGAGTTTCGACAGTTTTCAGACTATTTATAAATTGAGACTATATTGCACCTGCAATGTACAAAGTTTCAATTTTCTCCGTTATAACTTCTTTAGGCATGTAATTTCTGATGATTTAAAATTCCAAAAAATTTCGGGACGGATTCATACCCACGAGTCCTCCCTTTTAAAATATCTGGGCTTTAGAAAGGAATGCTTTTTGAATACATTACTGCAAATTAAGAACAAATTACACAGATTCAAAGGTATCTTTAATTTCAATCGCAGGAAGATTCTACCAAGATCAGACACAAATAAAATGAATAATATTGGGAAATATACGGCTTTACAAGTTTATTTAAAGTTGGAGGCATATTGTACCTTCTTTCGACTGCCATTTTTTTCCTGACTGCGTGCAAGTGCACGCAAAACACAGTGAACGACCCTGAGCACAATGGTTTACATTTGTACAGGGACCACTTCATTAATGACACCTATATTTTATTCAATCCTCAGACAAACTTACAGAAAAATATTTTATTACGTGTTTATTCATATATTCATTTGTGTCTATTGTCAAAGTAAAATGCTTTCAAGCTGATTAAAATTATAAATGTATGCACTAATCATGCCATAGTACGATTAAGAGAAACTGAAATTTTCAGTACTATTCATATATTTATTTATCAAAATTAGTCTTGTTCTATCATTGGGCAAATTTCAACCCTGTACTGAAAGAATGTAGTAAAAATACTGTTTGATGAATAGTTATAAACATACTCTCTCTATCACACCAGAGAAAATACTGGACTGCGAAATACCTTTCACAGCACTGTGCATACCGCCGGGAACATTTATGGAGGTGAGTTATATAAGTTATTTTACTTTCGAACTATTGAAATAATACGGAACAAAGGCAAAAAATAACCAGTTTCTAAAGTCAACTTGGTGGTATATTTTCAAAATAAGTTCTTTGAATTGTTTAGTGCATCAGAATCAGTCAAAATGTTCAAATATGAGTCTTTCAGATTTTCTAGGTCAGAAGGTGATGATCTAGACTGGTTGTCCACTAAGACATATTCTTTTAGCATGAAGGCTAGATATATTCTCTGAGTAACAAGCAAGTTGCAGGAAAGGATGTAGTTGGATGTAGGATCAATTGCAAAATCGTACGCTGGGGGTATTCCCCATACATACATAAATATATATCATAAATTATACATAAAGTATATGGCCCTTAACCCAGAAGTCCCAACCTTATAAACACTTGAGAAACGCACTTTAAAACACTTGAATAAATTAACATAAGTTATTTTAATTTTATTAACAAGTTGCTTTACAAATACTTAATCATGATGAAAGTACTATTCTCTGAATAATGGATAAATTGAGTCCCTGCAAGGTGTAATAAATATTTGTTAAAATGAGAAAATTTCAATTTTCACATTGCTTGATTGTTAGTTCCCCCCCCCCTTTTTTTTTTTCAGTTATACCCTTTCTCGAAACTGTTTTCGACGAAGTGTACTTCATTTGTAAGCCGATGTAAATGCTCTTGACATCTCACTAATTGAGTAGTTATTGATCAAAATTATGCCTAGTGTAACTAGTGACCTATACATAGTCAGGTCACAATGTCACATATTAACATGAATGCAACGCGATTGGACAATGGAGATAATTTGTAGGCTATATTCAGAAGGATAAGTGATATTCATATGTGCGTAATGAAACTTGTATATGCAAACGAACGTCAGTATTGTACACACTTTATAATGTTTGTCCTTGAGCATTAAAGCTACACATTTCCAGCTACCGGTATAAGCTGTATATAATCAGTAAATAGATTTCACTAACAAATGTTACGCAGAAATCGACATTATTTGTGCATTGGAGACTGGCAACAAATGGATATTGACTGTTTGAATTCAATCGCTATGGGATTTATTCGCCAATTTTGCCGCTTAGTTTAAATACTTTGATTTGAACTATGAAGCTGCATAATGTTGCTTGAGTGGAAGATCTTGCCACTCTAATGAAATGTTTCAGGGAGTCTGATGATTAATGGGAAATCTGGAAGATAGAAATCATCGCAGGAAACTAAATGTCAACGGACTCGAAAATAGGACTAGAAGTCCTAAAATATAGAAACACCTTTGAAAATGAATTGGATGCAATTGAAGCGAACAGTCAGAAGTTACTTGTGAACTACGACATAATATGTCGCATTATATATTTAATTGCTTGAATATCATTAGGAGGTACGAAATGTGCACATAGATGCTTAAATTCAGTATAAATGAATTTAACCCTCCAAGTGGTTTCAACGAGACATCTTGTTCATCATGATACGATCAATTTTGTTAATATCTTGTAAACAAGATATCTGGTCAGTTTTCTTCTAATGACAAGCTATCTTGTCCGTCAAGAACTGATATGTTTTGTTTTTGATGAGATACTTCATCGAGACAACCATGTGAAGGGTTAAATAAGGTATCAAATGTGAGTTTCATTGTGTCATTATGAAGATAAACAATTTAGAAACAATCTCAGATCCTATACATAGCTTACAAGTATAACGAAATTCGCTGAAGTGTTCGTGAACAAACTCGTAACACTCGGAGAGATCGGATCCGTGGTCAGTTTTGAGACTAACACAAAGGTTCTCGGATTTGGAACACGCTCGCTGGAAGGAGTTGTTTGCTAGTGTGCCCATTGAATCGAAGAGAGCATTTTCGAGTAGGTATTTTGGAAACTTCACGGTCGTTGGAAGGAGTTGTTTGCTAGTGTGCCCATTGAATCGAAGAGAGCATTTTCGAGTAGGTATTTTGGAAGCTTTATTAATTAACGTAGCACAATAGCAACCAAACGGACTATTGGTGACGGTTCGCGATCAAACACAAAGGGAATACCCGAGGACAACACCCCGGGTACAGCTACACTCTACGTTTATGAGTGATGGCAACGGCTTGGCAATTTTTTTTGGCACATTTCTACTACCGAGTTACGATAAATTTCGACAAACCATCTGTCGTTACGGTTGTTGTGGTTTTCATGGCAACTTCGCCAAACGGAAAAGTTCAGTTTTCATTTAGAATATTCTAGAAAGTTCTTCAAAAATCCGTTAAAATCGTTTGATTTCAATGGTTCGTTTGAAATTTTTTCTTTCCTCCTATTCGTTATTTTGTTTTTAAAATATCCTTCGATTGGATTGGTTCATTTCAAATCGTTTTCTGTGATACCATTGGTCCATTTATTTGTGTTTCGACAGTTGTGGAATTTTTATTTTATTATAATAGTTTTCACGAAAAGATTAAGAGTTTTTTTTTTTTGTTGACCATTTTCGTTTTCATTATTTATTTTTTTACGCAAGAGTTCTGATGTTATCAGGTTGTATTATTTATTGCTTTTTTTCTTTTAAAAATCTTTCTCTTTTTCAACATGCCACTGTATCTATTGTAATTGATATTTCAGGGTTTTCTTACTTAACAAATGCAGTTTAGTTTTTCTGCTGGTTCGCAATTGTGTTTTGAAATGTGTTTAAGCTTATTACTTTGTGTGAAGTTTTTTAAAAATATACTTTTCAAAATGTTCTCAGATGTGTTTTCAAGCTTTCATTTTTCGTTATAAAAAAGAAAAATATTTTTGAAATAAAAATATTTTTGAAAGAATTCTTTCCTTGGCGACATTGGAAGTGCGCCAAAAAAATATCGCCAAGGCCGTTGCCACCGCTTATAAACGTAGACTGTAGCTGTACCACACCCCGTAATTTTGAACCACGATCAGCTGACAAGATAACACCTGAGCAGGCACCCCACTCATCCAAATTCCACTCGACGCCAACGTGAGAACATTTGAGGCCACGACATATTTAACGTGAACCAGCGTCCTTTGGTATACGACGGCCTTGGGTTGTATTTAAACTCGGAATCCATTGGTTGCTAATCTAACTGGATACCACGGTCCTGGTGCATTTTTAGTTTCTGCACAGTACAGCATTGCGGTTTCTAGCACGCTCTAAACACTAAACACTAGATTTGGTTCACGAGATGTGACCAAGCGATTCGGAACACATCTTCAACATTTAAAGCTGGTTACATCACATGCTACAGTCTGATTTACGAATTACAATATCGATACGAATCTCATGAATGTTGTTGGTCAGAAGTCACTCTTAAAGAACATCGCCCCTATGTAATCTCGAAAAATTCAGTATACTGATTTTGATTGTTGTTCATTTTCTTCAGACATTTTTAAAGAATATTTAAGGTAGATTTTTTTATAGTTTCATGTGAAAATAAATAGTCGTGAGGGCTGTTCGGTTTTCTGTTTGACTCTCCGTATGTGCACTGAAAATTTGAACTCAATTGAAATAAACTATAAAGGTTAGGCATTAAGAAACTTTGGCTTTGCTTTGAGGAGAGATTCCATAACTTTTTCCTTCATTCTCATGTTAATTAAGACAAAATGATTTCTGTGTTTTCATAATATGACTTTAGATTATGCCCATAAAAAGTTTTTAAACTCACTTTCTCAGAATAGTAATCAATGTTTAAATTTTATGATTTTTAATATCAAATAGTATTTGCTAAAGGAAATAGTGTTACTGTCTATAGAATTGAAATTAAAGCGTGATATATATTCATTCTTATAAAAAATTAATTCATCGGAAAAAAGGAAAAATGAATTCTGCATCAATTTTTGTGATTGAATGACGATTTACCACGTATTATTGCTTTATGTTCCCGTCCACTTTCGTCACGTGACCTTCGGAGCATGACAAAAGTATTAATCAATGATTTCCACATTTACATTTTATTTGATTATAACCTATTTTGCCAGAAAATAAATAGCTGACCATCGTGTTCCTTCAAAAAAAATTGGATGTCGTACATCGCTAATAATAATTGTAAGCATAATAATCCTTACGCTAGTTCCCACGAAATGAGAAATTTATTTAAGCACGCAGAAAACTTCCAAGTGCCGCCATTGCTGCACACGAAAAGGGAACAACATTTAACCTAGGTAATTGATTTTCTTTGTCATCTGTGTTATTCTCTTTGTCATCTGTGTTATTCTCTTTGTGTCATCTGTGTTATTCTCTTTGTTATTTGCTTTATTCTCTCATGTACCTCACATTTCGATTTGACTGCATATCTTCTCAAAGTCAACAACTGTTTGCTAGCTGGTTATGACGGGGTAGTACAGTTTGTAGATTCGTGGATTAACTTCCAGAGGTTTGAAGGTTCAAGACTAGATTCAAGCACCGAATGTCGTAAACGGGGGGGGGGGCGTACATTAAGCCTGTGGCTTCAAATGTTCTTAGGTTGGCATGGTGTGAAAATTTTTTGAATGGGAGTGCCAGCTCAGGTGTTGACCTTGTCATGCGATGTTCCAAATTACGAGGTATCCTCGGATCTCACCATTCGGAATTGATCCCAGACCGTTGCCCATAGCCTCGTTGTGTTACTCCAGTGCAACACAAATTCTACTACTAAGAAAGGCTAGCTTGTTATATTCATCATAAGCCGACCAACCGGTATAGTGGTTAAGGTGTTAGCCTCTAGATCGGAAGGTCCCCGGTTCGAATCCGTGTTCGGGCATGGATGTTTTTAAGGGAACCAAGACCTTTTTAGCCTTCAAAAAATCGATTTTTCAATTTTGATTGCTTTGCAGAGAGCGCACTTCCCGGAATCCAAAAATGTATAACACTTATATTTCAGAAATTTAAAATATGCTTAATTAACAAAAATAAAAACGTAAACAAACATTGCCACGCCCCCTGGATGCATGTTTTGGATTGCGCAATACCTCTCAGATTGATTATTATTGTTTAGTAATTTAATTATACACTACTATCGTAATTTTCTTCACGTATCTGACATCAAACAATATCTAGTGCAGTTTACAAACTGTGTGAATAAATGTTTTTGCAAATATCGTTTGTTTTTCACCTCGATTTCACGTTCTCTTATTTTCATTCAATTTTTGATGTGATGAGACTTCATTTGGGATAAATTTATTATTTGATTTGATTTTTTCATTATTTAGAACATAAGTGTGTTCATTTGTCTCCTAAAGTTTCAAAAAACTACATTATGCCTCGACAGAAACGTTTTGGTAAAAAGAAATCCCATGCAAATCAACACACGTTCCAGAAAGATGCAACTGTATTAGAAAGCAACAATGTGCCTACTAGTGCTTCAAAGAAAAAGATTTGTGTCATAAATTCTTTTGAAATAGAAGGAGATACCTCTAACAATGAAATAAGTGATTCGAACATCATTGTAAGTGTACAAATGCTAACTGCATTAGTAAATAATGTTGCAGTTTGTAAAAACTGTAAATCATCTGAGTGTTTGGATGTTATTGAAGAGAAAGAGGGCCGTAAAGGACTTGCTTCATTTATTAACATTTTTTGTAAATCGTGCCTAAAGGGGACTGTTTCCTGTACTTCTCCAGTTTCAAGTTCTGGCTATGATGTAAATATAAGATTGGTATATGCAATGCGGTGCATTGACAAGGGCAAAAGTGCAGCGCAAACTTTCTGTTCTGTGATGAACTTGCCTCCACCTCCTGTTAAATTTGAGAGGTTTAGTACAGGATTATCTACTGCACTGAACTCTATTTGCACAAAGTCAATGCAGAACAGTATTGAAAATGCAGTGTGCACCAATGAGGGTAATCGGGACATTGCCATATCATTAGATGGTTCATGGCAGAAAAGAGGACATACGTCATTGAACGGTGTTATTACCGCTATTTCATTGGACAATGGCAAAGTTGTGGACTTTGAATGTTTGACAAAGTTTTGTTTTGTATGTAAAAACAAAAAAAGTGACTGTAATAATTGCCAAAAAAACTACAATGGCTCTAGTGGTGGCATGGAAACGGAAGGTGCGTTACGCATTTTCCAACGTTCGGAATCCACTAGAAATGTACGATATGCAAAGTACCTCGGGGACGGTGACTCCAAAGGATTTTTGAAAATTAAAGAATCTAATGTGTACAGTGACCTACCCGTAGAAAAATTGGAATGTATCGGTCATGTCCAGAAGAGAATGGGAACAAGGTTGCGAGCACTGAAAATTGACATAAAAATAAAAAGCTTCCAGACGGGAAAAAAATTTCTGGTCGTGGCCGATTAACAGATTCCGAAATACTTCTAATTCAAAAGTATTATGGGTTGGCTATCCGTAGAAATACTTCAAAATCGGTTCAAGACATGTCTAAAGCAATTTGGGCAATTTATTTCCATAAACTTTCTACGGATGAAAATCCTCAACATGCATTATGCCCTGTGGGCGAAGAAAGTTGGTGTGGCTTTAACAAAAGTGCTGCAATTGGTGAAAGTTATTCCCATAAACACTCATTGCCAGAATCCGTACTCTTGGCAACAAAGAAAATCTTTCGAGATTTGACTGCCAAAGAACTTTTAAAAAAATGTTTACATGGGCGGACACAGAATCCTAATGAAAGTTTCAACAATTGTGTATGGGAAAGAATCCCTAAAACTACTTTCGTTGGTATTCAGATCGTTCAAATTGGAGTCATGGATGCTGTCTTATGTTTCAACGATGGTGTGTATAGTCGGACTCATGTAATGAGAGAAATGGGCATAACACCCGGTGTAAATATGTGCGACTCGCTTCGCAAAATGGATAAATTGCGAATCTGCGAAGCAGAAATGTGGTTACACAAATTCAGCAAGGAAGCTAAAACTCTTAAAAAACAACAAAAGAGAAAACTTGATGCCATAGAAACTTTATTAGATGATGAATATGGGTCTGGAAAGTTTAAAAAAAAGTTAGTTCTCATTTCAGATGCAGTTTTTTGGTTTTTTGAGTTTTTCTCAAATTGCTTTTTTTGTTGAATATTCAGGTACGCTCGCACAAAATTCTATTTGTCTTATAATTCTGAAAATTGGCATGCTTATGTATATACATCACATACAGTTAATGAACTAGTTAAAATTCAGTTTTTGTGTTATAAATTAATTTTTGAGTGAAAGTTTGCTTGAAAAAAAATCAATTTTTAAAATTTTTTAGAAATGTTACATTTATTTTCTCTTTGTGTAATATATTATGCATATATTTTCAAACAAAATACTTTACTTGATTTGTGAAACATATTTACATACATTTATGTAAATTTTATTTCATTTTGTCGTGTAAAAAAAAATTTTAAGCGTACCCGAAAAAAGTTATAATTAAAAAAACACAGTTTCATGATATATTTTTAAATGCTTACAAATAAATAAATAATGATAAATTGTAATTAATTTTGGTTATTATTAGATAATAACAATGCATACTTTTCATAAATACAATGCTTTAAATATCAAAAAACATTTACTAGTGAAAAATCAGATTTTATTATGGTAAAAAAAAATCAATTTTTTGGTGTCGAAAACGTCTCGGTTCCCTTAAGCGTATACCAGCTTAGGTGTTGCTTCGTCATCTGAACATGGTTCAAAATTACGATGTAATTGTTAGGGGCAATGATGGCCCTCCCACTGGGTGCTCCTTCACAAGTGGCCATCACTTCCGGCCTTGTAGTGGCCAATGACTTCGGTCAAAATGTGCCCGCCATTAGAAAAAAAATATTCATCATAAACAAGTTCTCTATAGGCCTTGTGAACAACTAAATACGCCTTTAGCATAGAGTTTTCTTAAAATTTGTCTGTTTCAAAGTTCTGTTTGACATTTTCTGACATTTTATTCACGGCTTTTGTGAGTGGGAAATGTGAATCATATTCTATCGTCGATGTGAAGTTTTATTAATAAAGTTTTCAGATTAGTAAATAGAGGAATTCCAGAAGCTGCAAATTTACTAAGTTTATAAAACAGAATTTTCTAACTCAGATATGCATTTGCAGGATAACATTGTATCAACTCGAAAAATTTCCTACAAAACTAACAAAAAGTAACATACAAAACGAGTGTTCATTTAAATCCTTTAACTTAAATACACTACAATTAAAATATGAATTAGAATTTAAATTTATTCCTTGTTAACGTATGATCCATTTTAATTAAAGGACCTTCCGATATTGATTTTTGAAATGACAAGTAATATACAGAATTACAATTAATTATTAATTAAAAAATATTTCAATACACTATATCCCATAGCTTTTCTTAAAGTATTTGCTATAAATTAATTATTAGAATTAATATTTTAAAGGTCCAGGGTAGCCCGGCTGTGTAGAAAGGGAGCTGGTGCAAGTTAAATATACTGTGGACTCAATCATTGGAGTGGTGTGAAATTTTGGAGGGTGTGGTGCCAGCTTATGTGTGACCGTGGTTCAAAAGTACATAGTTGTATTATGATCTTTACCTTGGGGACTGATCCCGGACTGTCGCCAATAGCCCGATGTTTAGCTCCAGTAGGACGTTAATTGAATACCTATCTACCTACTTACCAAACAGGAACAACATCCATGTGCTTTAAAACCTGTATTCGTGCCAGGACCTAGGCTATTGGCCATGATTGGGAATCAAAACCCGAAGGGAGAGAAACGAGGACAATACCACCCTTTTCCTTCGGGATTGATCCCGGACCGTCGCCCGTTGTGTTACTCCAGTGCAGCGTTAATTAAACACCCACCTATCTGAATTTTTTTAAGACAATATTTGCAATAACTAATTATGTTCAATGTTAATGATTGAAATCTTATAAAAAATTATATTTCCATGGTTTTAGTAATTATATTGAAGTAAAGAGCATATACACACATTAATGTGACCACCACCTACTTTCGACGTCAACGTGAAATAACCAATCACTAAAGGCAGGTGACAGCACATTGCAGTGGAGTGTATATAAAGAATGTCCTTTTGCATCGGAAAGCATTTCAATCGTTGGCGTAATGCAGAAATATAGCGATTTATCCGACGTCCAAAAGGGAATGATTATTGGCTTTCGGGCCAAGGGTGGAAGCATTTCGGAAACGGCTAATTTTTTGAACTGTTCGCGTGCCACCGTGGTAAAAGTATACCGTGCATGGCAAAATGCCACTATCCAAAATCAGTGGCGTGGCATATGTGGTGCACCACGGGCTATAGATGACAGAGGCGAACGAAGTCTACGGAGATGCGTTCGGGCGAATAGACGTGCAACTGACCGCCCAGATGGACCAAGGGGATACCAAGAGTGTATCCTCAACAACGGTTCAGCGAACGTTGCTGCGCATGGGCCTCCGCAGCAGACGCTTGGTTAATGCACCTATGCTGACTGCTGTTCATCGGCGACGAAGGCTGGAATTTTCACGCCAGTACCGCAACTGGACGTCCACATAGTGACTTTTCCCGATGAATCACGTTTTATGCTCCATCGGACAGATGGACGTTGGCGTTTACGGTGTGAAACGTCTGAAAGCAAACACCCTGCAACAATTACCGGAAGGATCCAGGCTGGAGGAGGGAGCATTATGGTTTGGGGAATGTTTTCCTGGCATTCACTGGGTGCACTCATCATTGTGGAAGGCACGATGAATCAGCACAAGTACGCATCTGTCCTTGCGGACCATGTCCACCCCCACATGCGAATTATTTTTCCTCAGAATGATGGCATCTACCCGCAGGACAATGCGAGGTGTCATACAGCTCGCAGTGTATGTGCGTGGTTCGAAGAGCACCAGGATGAGTTTACCGTGCTCCCCTGGCCAGCAAACTCACCGGATTTAAACCCAATCGAGAATCTGTGGGACCACCTCGATCTGGTTGTTCGCGTCATGGATCCTCAACCGCGTAATCTAGCGCAGCTGGCCACGGCACTGGAGTCGGCATGGCTCAACATCCCAGTGAACACCTTCAGAAACATAATTGACTCTCATCCTGCACGTCTCGCAGCGGTCCGCTCTGCCAAAGGTGGTTATTCTGGCTTTTGAATGGTGGTCACATTAATGTGACTGGACTGTGTATATATAAATTGTGAGGCATAGCTAAAACAGATTTTTTTTTTCACTTAGAAGAGCAATTGTGTTTTATTTTTCACATAGGATATTTTTATGTTTAGTTTTTAATTGCATTAATAGCTTATCAATTATAAATAAAGATGAGTTACAAAGGTTTGCTTTCAATAACAATTACAATGCTAAGATATTTTAATTTAAAACTACATATGCAATACAATTTAAAAATTTTCTACGGTATTATTATTTTTTTATTAATATTTATAAATAGTCAAGTTTTACTTCATAAAACAAGTCATACTTTCCCTCCAATCGGTATCTGAATTTTAAACGACACCACACAACATTATGGTATTAAGACTTTGGATCTATTATGCTTATTAACCAGTGGTTCACCGGTACCCTGGTTCCCAGATATATTGAACTATTTTGTATTGTTACAGTGTGATTTCCTAGTTACCTCTTCTGGTGTTTGTCTTGGTGAGGTAATTAGAAATTAGCAAAACTAATCAGATCTTGATGGGCGAGATATCTCGTAATTAGAAAGAACTGAACAGAAATTGATCTTGTCATTATCAAAAAGTTCGCACTATCTTCATGACGAGATATCTCGTCATTGTAGCATAAATTGGTCAGATAGTGATCGACGAGATTCCTTATCGGTAGGTTAAATATTTATAAATAAATCTTTCATTGCATGTTCTTATAAATATAAAGATGAACAATGAGGCAAAGTTGATTGTTTTTTTATGGGACAAAGAGGCAGATCTGATCAAGCTGTGCCAAGTAATAGTTTTTCTTCAATAAATGTATAAACACACAACGGATTTTATTTACTGACTTAGAAGGACACGAGATAAATTGCAGTAATTAATTACACACAGGATAAATTACAGTAATCAATACTGCGACGTTTACAGCTTGCAGGCGCAGTGGGCAAATACGCGGAGTAGTCAATTGAGTGGAAGTAAGATGGAAAAATGATAGATCTGTGACTTAAACACTGATTATTTAAAATTATTATAGGTTCTCATGAGCACATCATCTAACATAGTATACGCGTCTGTCAAATAGCTTGGAGCTGGTGCCTTGAGTGCAGATGTAATAGAGAATGTGGACTGCGCTTGTTTTCGAAGGAATTTAAAAAAAAAGCAGAATTTAAAAAAACATTTCGATCATTCACAACACTTTCTGGTCGGCCAGGCTTAGAAGCCAGTTCTGCAGACTAACGTCCTTTTTTGAAATCACCATGCCATCTAAAAATCGTAGACTCACAAAAACATTTGTCTTTGTAGGCTTCTTTCATTAACTTAACTGTTTCTGGAGCTGTTTTGCCCAAACCATAGCAAAATGTTATTTCGCATTCCGTTCGTTTCGCATTTCGTTTTTTAACTTTGAATCACTCACCTCCATTTCTGTAGGGCAAATAAAAAAAAGTTCTTTAAACAAGCACGAAACTAGGAAAATAAAATCGTCTACTTTGTTTAGAATATTTATAATTGTACAGTTAACAGTTTGAAAAAAAATCGCCTGCACTTTTATTTTTTAGCTTCGCGGTGTTGCTACTACGTAAAAAATTCACTCTCAGTTTTTATGGTATGCCCTTTGTAAATACCACAGTGATACAGAATAGATATGACTTCTTATACATATTAAGTATGTAGGGGATAATATTATATTCGAATATATCTATATAATTAAGAATGGAGGGTTTGTACAGTCGCGGTAAAAAAAACCGAATCACCCCTCTTCATTCGAGCAATTTTAACAATTGAGAACATTCAGAGATGATGTTTGAGAGGAATGAACTTTTTCTATAAATTTAAATTAATACCATTTACTTAAGAGGTCGTCTTCTTATTAAATTGAACACCAACGTCATAATTTCCAACTGTACCCTATTTCGACACACAACAACCCTATTTCGACACACAATTTCGAATCTATATCGAAATCCAACTTCTGATGCCAATTTGCATATCATTAACGGCCGTGTTCACAAGTCCGAGTTAACCCGCGGATCTACGGTAATCCCAGGGTTATCGAAAAAACCGTATTCACAATACCTGACCCGTGGTTTAAACCATCGTTTCGGTGTTACATTTTGATCCTTTGAAATCGCATACTAACTCTCGGTTGAGAGTTACGTATGCGCATTACTATCTTTTTTGCAAAGGAAGTGAGATATACTACAAACAAACAAGCGTCAAAACAAAATGAACTACACACTTCATTCTATGCTAAGTTATAGTATTCTTGTTCGCGCATTAAAATTCTTAGTTGCCTGAATAATTTGAAATTGTATCCGTTTTCTTCCGAAACGTCCGTCTTAATCACTTATCAATTCCCTGAGTACGTCCCATAGGATATTATATAATTATATGGTCAGAGGAAGCTATTCTGTAGAAAATAAATAGTTAACTCCAGGAACACACTTTGTAGGGGTTAAAGGAAGCTTAAGTTTCTCCCAGACTTAAGAGGAAATAAAAGCAAAAATATCTTCATTTTACTAATTGGTCCGTTTTTTCAATCTTGTATGAAGATGTTTCTTATACTTTCTTCTTGTTTGATCAACAAATACGTATTTATCTAGTATTTTTTACCTCACACTTTTCAAGTCACTTATTTAAAGGAAGAAGCTAATACATATAAAGTCTTCGTAAATAACATATATTCCATACTAATATGAGATGAAGAGATTTTTACTTTCAACACAACTTCTATTCGTCCTCAAGAAGAATGTGACTCAAAACTGCTGTTTTCTAGAAAGAAGCAGGTTGAAAATTTAAACCTCTCTTTTTTCGGTGCCCTTCATACGACGGTTTAATAATTTCAAATGATGTGTTGTTTGCCTTTCTACAGTTATTTTAGTGTTACACAAGGGCTGATTATTCCAGAACCGCCTACAAGCCTATAAAAAGAGAGCTTAGTATATCGACGAAGCTTCCGCCATATTGATATCCTGGGTGCGCCCTTGGTAACTTTAGCGATAAAAGTTTTGCTGACAGACAAATGAACTCCAGTTTGTATAATATATCGGTAAATGACGTCACATATGCATATTGACGTCATCATTATTGACGTCAGATCTGCATATCTGTTACAGTTCAACAAATATATATTATTCTACCTTGCGTGCCTCTTTCTTTTCGAAATTTCCATGATATTGTCATTGTTTATTACGAACTTAAAATAGTACGAAACTATTGTCTTTATATTTTAGCAGATAGAAAAAATCGTACTTTTAGCAAATAATATTATCGGAGAATAGAGAAACTGAAGATTCATTTGTTTTTCTCTAAATTACACTTAAGAATTCAAGTCAACATTCCTACTCAGTTCACATGTTTTTTATATTCGCCCATTTTTAATCTTTTGTTAATATTTTGTATTTCTGAATATAAATACTTTTTTAATTCAAATATGTTCATCAGTTATAAATATCAGACTTATTTCCACCAGCATTTCTAAAGATTATGAGAGTTGAAATTTCGAATATTGAAATAAGGAACTTATTTTTTACTAGAAAAATTACTCGACCTTACTCTGGTTGAATTGGTTCACTTTAGATTGAAGAAATGATGAGAACATATAATCACTTTTGTCTTTCGTTGTATAAAATCATATTTCTTTCTTTCAACATCTTTAAAATTTCTGCAACTTACTTAACACATACTAATACTAATAATACAAATATTATACATCCGTAAAATATTTTATATACATCGCACCTTTGCTGTAGGACAAAGCTACAAAATGACGAAATGTTAACTTACTACTTCCTGAGGTTACTACTTACTACTACTACCTAACACGATTTTGAGGAGATTTGGAATTCCCTTTCTTAAGTACTTTTTCAAATTGCTAAATTCAATTCATAAATGTGACGAATCGATAATGAGTGCGGCGAAATAAATATACAGGTGACCCTCTTTTACCACGGTACTGTTATAACACGGATTCCCTACAACACGGTACCAAAATTGCGACGACCCTCGTATAACACGATAACAGTTTATGTATTACACGGTTTAATTTTTACCTATTGTTGGTCAATTGGACGGTTGAATAGATTCGTTAGATTTTTTTCACTTGTCTGTCCTGTCTGTCTGTATGTTTAGTCTATCTTGTCCGGTATTGTCTGGTCTGTCTTGTCTGGTCTTGTCTAGTCTGTCTTGTCTGTTCAGTCTGTCTGTATTTTCTGTCTGTCTGGTCTGTCTGTTCAGTCTGTCTTTTCAGTGTGTCTGGTCTGTATGTTCTGTCTGTCTGTCTTGTTTTATCTGTATGTTCCGTCTGTCTGTTCAGTCTGTCTGTTCAGTCGGTCTGGTCAGTCTGTCTGTTCAGTCTGTCTGTTCTGTCTGTATGTTCTGTCTGTCTGTCTTGTTTTATCTGTATGTTCTGTCTGTCTGTTCAGTCGGTCTGGTCAGTCTGTCTGGTCTATCTGTCTGTTATGTCTTTTCTGTCTGTATGTTCTGTCTCTCTTGTCTAGTCTGTTCAGTCTGTCTGTATGTTCTATCTCTCTTGTCTGGTCTGTCTGTTCAGTCTGTCTGTATGTTCTGTCTTGTCTGTATTTTCAGTCTGTTTGGTCTGTCTGTATGTTCTGTCTCTCTTGTCTGATCTAGTCTGTCTTTATGTTCTGTCTCTCTTGTCTGGTCTGGTTTGTCTGTATGTTCTGTCTCTCTTGTCTGGTCTGATCTGTCTGTTCAGTCTGTCTGTATGTTCTGTCTTGTCTGTCTGTCTGTCTGGTCTGTCTGTATGTCTGGCCTGTCTGTTCATCTGTCTGTCTGTATTATGTGTGCCCTATACATGTTTACACTGTTTAATACATAGTTAAAACTTATATAAATTTATTTATATTATTTAATGATGCCTTATGTAACTTTATTTAAACTACACATAAATATGTTAACCTTTTCTATGTTTTTAGAACTCCGTATAGCACGGTTTTAGTTTTCTTTTTACACGCAAAAGCCCGTTGTGTTGCTCTAGTACGACGTTAATTAAAAATTACCAAATTACCTTATTACACGAAACGCAATCTCTACTTTTGTATAATTCCTAAGTTTCGCTTAACACGGTTTCAATACAACACAAACTATCTTATAGCACGGATTCCATATAACACGGTACCAAATATACAAAATTGTATAACCCCTATGTTTTGTATAGCACGGTTTCCTTATAACATGGTACCATTTGACCGTGTTATAAGAGGGTCACCTGTAGTTGTTTTACTTGAGGACACTCTTGGCATCAGGCGTTTTGAGGACACTCTTGGCATCAAGCATTTTGAGGACACTCTTGAAATCAGGTATTGTTGAATTTTGCCATCTTTAATGAAAGGATGACATTCAAATGATTAGATATAAGAACTTATTTTAAAATTGAATCCCTTCGGTACAGAGCTACCAAAGGTAACTTACTACCATTTAAAAAAATAGCAAACTGATTTGTTTCGATAACATTTTTTAAAGAAAATCATTTTTTTCAATGAACTGTTAAGATTTATAAATTCATTGCTTAAATATAGCTTCTACTCTTAAAGTTATTCACCATGTCCTCTTGTCATTATGAAATAATTTTTTAATGTTGTAAAAGTTATCGTTTCAAATTTTTTAATGTTATTATTCTTTCAATAACAACAAAGCTACACTTAAAATTTTGTTTATTCTGAGATACCTGATAGAATACTTTGTGGTGGTGTTGAGTGAGAAAGAAATGCAATTTATTAAAATAGTAAGTATTTAAAACTGAAAACAATAGTAAACTGAAATAATACAAAATAAAACTTGTTGGGAAAATGTTGTTCTAAAGATATTCGTGATTCTTTTTTATCTCTTGATCTATCACAGTTGCCACAACTTACAAATAAATGTGAACGAAATTTAAAAAGGCGAAATTAATTCCGAGCGAAAGAAACAGAAAATATCCCTGTACGCGTGAACAACCAACATGAGTTCCGTTCCCGTTCGTTGAAAATATCCTCTGTCATGCTGAAAATATCCTCACCAAACATTCGGAAATCGTTTATGTTTCGTAAAGAACAAAAATAAGACTCGAAATAAATGAAGTAACAGAGTTGAAATTCTATAAAAAATCATTTTGTAAAAATAAATACTTTTTCAGCAGTACTGGTAAAACAATCTAAGTAATCGTAATACTCAACGTACGTTCCAGATTTTCCAAAACTACCAAATCATGGTTGATTTAAGTATACGTACTCATATGGTTTAGTATGAAACGTATCTAAATACAAAAATAATGTTTAAAATTACGGAACAGCTACATTTTACGTTTATGAGCGGTGGCAACGGCCTTGGCGAATTTTTTGGCGAACTTCTAAAGTTGCCAAGGAAAGGATTATTTTAAAACTCTTTTTCTTCAAAAAATATTTTTCTTTTTACAACGGAAAATTAACGTTAGAAAACACATTAGAGAGCGTTTTAAAAATTATATTTTTAAGAAACTTTCGCAAAAAGTAATAAGCTTAAACACATTTGTGAACCAGCAGAATCTGTTAAAACTATTAATGTTGGGTAAGAATACCCTGAAACTTATAAATTACACTAAATACAGTAAACTTTTTGAAAAAAAAAAGATTTTTAAAAGAAAAAAAAAGCAAGAAAAAATACAACCGGAAACGTCAGAAATGTTCTATGAATAAATAATAAAAACGAAAATTCAACAAATGGCAAAAAAACAAAACTCTTAAACGTTTCGTGAAAAAGATCATAGTAAAATAAAAATTTCACAACTTTAAATACAAATAAATGAACCAATGGTATCACAGAATTTTTTTTTTAAAGGATCAAGGCAATCAAAGGATATTTTAAAATCAGTATAAAAAATGGAAGCAAAGAAAAAATTTCAATCAAACCGATGAAATCCAACGATTTTAACGGATTTTGGATGAACTTTCTAGAATATCCAAATGAAAATTGAAAGTTACCGTTTGCCGAGGTTGCCCTGAAAACCACAAATTTCCGTAAAGACAGATGGGTTGCCTTAATCTACTGTAACTCGCTATTGGAAGTGCGCCAAAAAAAAAATAATCGCCGAGGTCGTTGCCACCGCTCATAAACGTAGAGTGTAGCTGTACCAAAATTACATTCGCTAAACTAATATATGATGTATAAAACAAAGCCTATTGTAATCAAATATCTGGAATAAAATTGTGGTGATGAGATGCCTGTACAAACACAAAATCGAAAATAGAACGGAAAGACGAACAGATGTACGCAACGAAGTTCAGTCACTAAATGAATGCAAGTAGGGGAAAGGGGGGTAAGTGTACGCACCTATTGCTTTTTTATTATAAAAATGTAAAGTAATTAAGATATAGGCTTCAAAATTTTACAAAATGTACTTTATTCAACTGTGAATCAATAAATCTAGACTACATGATTTTATCTCTTATCATTAAAGAAAGAAAAGTATTAAAAATAAATGATAATTGCGTACACTTACCCTACATGGAGAGTAAGAGTACACAGGTAGGGTGGCCAAGAGTACGCAACAGATCTGTCCTAACAATAATCGCATACAAAAGGCTCTTTGCCTTCGTATGCACTACAATCCTCGTGCCACCCATCTTCGCACAAATCACATTGAATCCAGTCTTCGTTATAAGAATTGTTACCTCCTTGGCAAATAACTAAAGTATCATCATCTTCAGTAGAAAACATAGGCTGAGCTGAACTCGTTGATGGTTGTTGGTCGTCAAAAGGAAAAGTCAATCCTTTTTTTGCGTTTTATTTCGTTTTTGTTCGTTTTATATTTACAATCGCATTTCCCTTTACTGGATTTGTTTAGAACCTTTGCCTTTTGATTTTCTTCTTTATCTTCCAAAAGAGCTTTAATAGGCGAAGATGTCATGATTTCAGAATTAAGCGCAGATCTCTATCTTTTTTTTTTCTGGTTCACATCTTCGCCTTTCTTTTGCTTTGGAAGAGGTAAAATTGAATGGATGCTAACATTAATTTTACTGCAGGTAGAACTTTCTGCAGGCCTAGGTGAAATCCGTTCTGAAGTCTTGGCCTCCTCGTTTGCGCTTGACTAAACCGCTGCTAAATGGTAGCACATGTCACAGAAAGAAAAACTCTAGCTGCACCAACTTGTAGCTATTATGACACATGCTTTAATCTGAAATAAGTGTATAAAAAATATTTCACTCTATATAACGACAAACACTTGTGTTCTATGGTCGAAAATTACATAGAAAAGTAAGAAAACTAAATTTTACCTTGTAAATTGAAAACGAAGTGTAGCAAATCGATGGTGATATGTTGTAATCTAACACAGTAGCAGCAGAACTAAAACTTTACAATGACAATTCTCTGCAGAGTTGCGAACACGGTGAAATTTCCCTGCGTATTCTTAGCAGCCCGCGTACTCTTATCCACCGTTCCTCTGCTCACAGTGTGCACAAAGTTTCGTGAAAATATATTAACCAGTTTGGACAAACACACACACATACATACATACAGACAGACATACAGAAAGACAGATGGACGGACACCAACCGCGCAAGAGGTAGATTTGGTATCAGTAGGGTCCAAAACGGATATAAAACATGAAATTGGTCGAAAATATTCAATATACAAACAAACACTCCATTCTTATTTACATAGATAAAATCAGTTTGTAACACCAGTTTAGTTACCAGTAAGAGTTTTCAGTTCGTATTTACTATTCTACACTGGTGAAATAAATTAAGAGAATTTGCATATTTTATCGAATTTCATGAAAAGAACTGAACTGAATGTAAAACTACTGCTTCTAAACAAAAATGCAAATCTTGTACGTCAAATACGTAAACGTACAATGTATGTAGACGGCAGTGTATGTAGACGGAGCCAGTAGAGAAACAGGCTTTATAAGCACGCATCAGCTAAGACGCATTTCGTTCGCTAGTACATCTCGGCGAATTTCTTGGTGTTATTTTACAGCAATCGGTTAATTTCAAATTGTAATAGTACAAATGAGTAACCATCAACGTTTAGCTGATGGAATGAGGTGACGATTTGTGGGGAGGCTAAAAGTAGGCCAATCTCAAGTCCAAATTTGTAGATAGTTCAATTTAACGAACAGCGTCGTGTTTAACTTATGGAAACAGTTCCAGGATATTGGATCCATCGAGAGAAAGCCTGGGTAAGGTCGTCCAAGAGCCACGACGGCCAGAGAAGATCGCCATTTGTCGATTATAGCGAGGCGTAACAGGAGTGCTACAGCTTCTCAGCTCTCTCGTGACTTGTATGCAGCCACAGGAACCCATGTATCAAGGGTGACTGCTTCCAAAACATTTCATGAGAGAGGGTTGTTCGCAAGAAGACATGCTGTTTGCGTCCCGCTCACTTCTACGAACAGGAGAATCCGTTTATCATGGTACAGAGAGCATAGAGATTGGAGTATGGATCAATGGGCGACCGTTCTCTTCACTGATGAGTCCCGGTTTAGCCTAAACACCGATTCTCGCCGTACGTTCATATGGAGAGAACCAGGGACCCGCTACCTACCCTCCAATATCCGCGAAATCGACACCATTATGGCGGAGGAGGTTTAATGGTCTGGGCAGGCATCATGTTGGATGAGCGCACACCTCTCCATGTCTTTGAAAGAGGCAGTGTGACAGGTGTGAGTAATAGGGATGAGGTCTTGGAGCCCTATGTTCGCCTTTTCAGGGGTGCAGTTGGTCCTGAGTTCATTTTAATGGACGATAACGCTAGTCCACATAGAGCTCTTCTGGTCGACGAATTTCTAGAGAGTGAGGATATTCGCCGGATGGATTGGCCAGCCAGATCTCCAGACCTTAACCCTATAGAGCATGTCTGGGACGCTCTAGGGAGGGCAATTGCAACTCGGGACCATACCCCCTATTAACCCATATATTAACCCATTTTTTTGTTTATTCTGCAACCGATGTTTCATACCTTCCGACTAAAACGAGTGTTACGCACGATCATGCGTGTGTATTACAATTATTGAATGGTTATTTGTTTTGTATTGTATCAATGTATGTACATATCAAATTTCATTAAAATCGGTACAGTAGTTATAGAGATAATCGACCAAGTCTGGAAATTCTCTTAATTTCTTACACCAGTATATATGGAGGGTTTTCATCACACTGTTAGCTTTCCGTTACATAAAAAATATTGTATTTAGATTAATTTACTATGCCACACACCCACTCTCCTGTTGAAAATAGGTGCTCTATCCCAATTGGATTGTGGTGAGAAGCCCGTTTTGATTTCTAACATTAAATTCGTCCTCTGAACTTTCAAGCAAAAACTCTGGTTTCATCCGTGGTCGGCAATGGAGGAAAACGTTTATTTGCTGTTTGCGAGTATTTATTGTTCTGGCCTTGCAATCAATATTTGTCTATAAGGGCGTCTCACAAATCCTAAAATGCCTAAGCCCTTCTCTACGTGCAGTTGCGTGTTACACTTCTAGTCGCTTGGCAACCAACACAACAGGCCTCATTAAAAAAAAATTCTAGCTTTATTTCTATTTTCCCCTCTTAATATTTTTTCTTTTTGCATTTAAAAATTTATGACACACTCTTGGAATAAGGTCATAGTAATAATTGAGTCCAGCTGTAGTTACAACAGTGATTCTTACATTCCCTGTCATGTAACGTCGGATTAGGAGAAATGAAACTATTTTGTTTTTTTCCACGAATTTTGGCATCGAATAAAGTTTAAGGTTTGTCATCGCCATTTTTGCTATTATTATTTATTTATACCACTAACATTCAAGTGCTCTCTCTCTCTTACTTTTGTAACATAATATACTGTTGTTCAAAATTAAGAAACTATACATATTTTTTTTAATTTTTTGAAAAGTACTGTGAACGAAAGTGAAAATTAATTCTTCCAAACAAAGATACAAATCTTTAGTGTTAGTTACATTAGCGTACATGTGCGCGTGGGTGGTTTATTTAGCGGAACAGTCTTTCAAAGCGCCCGTGGCAATTTCTGCTCTTCTTTCGCTCGCACACCTCGGCGAATTTTATGGTCTTTTTTTTTGTTGCAACATTCGATGAAATTCAAAAGGAAACTGTTAAAACTAATAACCACTAACCTTTGGATTGTACACTGCTGTTTGTACAAAAATGCAGCCCATGAAGGAATCATCCGAATGAAATGAAATTTGTAACAAATGTCAATTATAGGATGTTATACAAAGAAGTTAAGTTTCATAGCCCCCACGCATGCGTGGTGTGCGCAGCGCCCTCTGAACTGATGCTAAAAGCGTATAAATAGAGGGATGTAGCGGGACGTTGAAAATAGTGCATGGTTATTTTTTAGTGGCGAACGTATAGTGAGACCTAAGTATGCCTCCACGACGAAATAGGGTGAAATTTCAACAACTTACGGAGTTTGAACGGGGAGAATCATCGGCCTTCGTGAAGGAGGATTTTCCTATCGCGCAATAGCAGCTCGTGTGCAGCGGAACAGTTCCACAGAGATGCGAGTTTGGAAGCAGTGGACTAACGAGCACTGGACAACTCGAAATACTGGGAGTGGACGACGGAAGGTGATGTCAGCGCGCGATGATAGACACCTGGTCCACATGACGGTGAATGACCGTACAGCTTCCTCCAGGCAGTTGGCAGCACTTTGGTCTACTGCTACAGGTGTACTAATGTCGGCTTCGTCAATTCGCCGACGTCTGCTGCACCGTGGACTGCCTGCAAGGATTCCTTTATACAGGTTACCCCTCACGACAAACCATCGACGGCTGCGTCTGCAATGGGCTCATGAACACAGAGCCTGGCGGGCTGATTGGCAACAAGTTGTCTTCTCTGACGAATCCCGCTTTATTTGTGGAATCACGATGACTGTATTCGTGTTAGACGCTATGCCGGTGAACGCTGCCTTCCAGAGTGCGTTATCGAGTGGCCGAACACCCGGAGTTATGGTCTGGGGTGCGATTTCGTATCATGGACGATCTCAGCTGCTACGAATTTAATGTAATCTGAATAGCAACAGGTACGTCCGTGAAGTGCTAGAACCCGAAGTCGTTCCCTTCCTTCAAGGTATCCCTGGAGCTATCTTTCAACAGGATAATGCCACCTACATGTTGCAAGGAATGTTCGAGACTTCTTTTCAGCCCAACACATGCAACTTCTTCCTTGGACTGATTATTCGCCGGATATGTCGCCTATTGAGCACGAGTGGGATTTAGTTGGTCGGCGTCTCGCTCATGATACGCGTCCTACAAATTCAAAGGACGAACTTTGAGTGCGCATACAAACAATTCTCTTCCACAAGCAGACATTTAACATGTGTTTCACTCCATGCCACGTCGTATAGCAGCACTTATTGCAGCGCGTGGTGTCTACTCCAAATACTGATTTCGGACACTTAATATTGTTTTTTTTTGCTTTGAAAATTTATTCATTTATTTGTACTAATAGAAGCCGTTTGTGTATTAAATTTCCTTTAATTCTGATGCACTTGATTTCTGATGCACTTGCTCTACACGTTTTACAAACAACAGTATAGAATGAGGTAGAAAATCGTCGGGAGACTGGAAGCAATTCAGGTCTCAAATGCAGATTGTTAGAGTCTTGAATATAACTCCCAGCTTCATGTCCAACTGATGGAAACATTTTAAGGAAACCAGATTCCCGGAGAGAATGTCTGGGCAAGGTCGTCCAAGAGTCACGATGGCCAACGAAGATTGACATTTGCCCATTACAGCGAGGCATAACAGGAGTGCAACAGCTTCTCAGCTCTCACGTGACCTTCATGCGGTCACAGGAAGCCAAGTTACTGTTTCCAGAAGGGTTACTGTTTCCAGAAAGCTACATGAGAGAGGTCTGATTGCGTCCCACTCACTTCTGCGTACAAGAGGGCAAAGCAGACAACATTGACTTTGGATCAGGGATCAGTGTGGGACCGTTCCATTCAACGATGAATCCCGATTAAGCCTAACTACTGCTTATCGACACATCGCACTCCGGCAAGAAAAGTGACACTACTCAAAATTGCAGAATTTGTGAAACATCAACTTAAAGGATACTATAAAATTTATATTGAAATTGTAAAAGATTCTTTTAAATTTTAGGTAAGTATTTATGGTGGTAACGTCTATTATACTACATAGAATAGTAATATACCACGCTAGGGAACCTCATACATATTTTTTTAATGACATAACATCAAAAAATTTATTTTTTGACCTGTGTCACTTTTCTTGCCGGTGTGCGACATGTTCATCTGGAAAGAACCAGGGACCCGCTACCTGTCCTCCAACATACGAGAAAGAGCAGCTCACTATGGAAGCGGAGGTTTAATGGTTTGGGCAGGCATTTTGTTGGATGGGCGCACAGACCTCCATATCTGGCAGAGTCTCTGTGACTGCTGTGATCTATAGGGATGAGATCTTGGAGCCCTATGACCGCCTTCTTAGGGGTACAGTTGGCCCTGATTTCATTTTTTTGGCTCATCTGGTAAACGAATGTTTGGAAAGTGAAGATATTCGCCGGATGGATTGGCCAGCTCGATCTCCAGACCTAAACCCTATCTGGGGTGCTCTTGGGAAGGCAATTGCAACTCACCTTCCTCTCCCAGAACCACCTAGGACATGAAAACAACGTTGCTGAAGGAGTGGGACTGATTGCCACAGGGACCCAAAAAGTGCCTCATTTCCAGTATGAATTCACTTTGTGCGAGCTATATAACTGTAAGAGGGGACCATACCCCTTATTAACCCATTTTTTGTGTCAATATTTTAAGCTCTTTTTTAGAACTTCCTATTCTGATGAGTCATACTTACAATAATGCGTGTGTACCATAACTCTTGTATGGTTATTTTTTGTAATATTTCAACCTATGTACATAACGTATTTCATTAAATGTGTGCATTAGTTTTGAAGATGATAGCCCCAAAGTGAAAATTTTCTTGCTTTTGAACACCAGTGTGCATTTACTCAACCTTTCGTAAGTGTTATGTAGAAATCCACGTAGTACGCTGTTCCCATAAAGGCATCAACTGTACTTTCGGATCACAGACGCTATAGATAGATCGGTTTGCCAAGAGTATGTAGTGTACGTCAGTTTTAGATCAAACGATGGTAAATATCATAGCAAAAATTTACATATTTTGAGTACTTCCATCTTGTACAATGAAACGCATGTTTTTTTTGTCTTTATACATTTTTATAATTGTATATCTTAGTATATTCGAATATACGAAGTACGCAAAGAATATGGATGGATACGGAAAAGATACGGATAAAAGACGCAGTACATTTATCGAAATGTTCGCATTTAATCCTAACCCCAAGAAAATATCATTCACATAGGTAGTTATATTTAAGAGATCAAAATTTCATTCGAAAACTAATTATGTATACTTTCAGGCTTTCAAAATAACTAAATAACTTAGAATTTAAAGCTTGTTGTTTAACCTAGCGCTTTCGTATCGGTAACAAGAATTACAAATTTTAGAAAGGGAAACATTTTACTATTCAATTTAACACGAATAAAACACACAAAACAATAGTTAAATGACTGACCTACAAACTGAGTTTCCGACTGATTATTTGAATTCCTTTGTTTTACCATCATTAGAAATTAGCTTTCAAAAATACACATCTTTCCCACAGATAAATAACACGTTTGTAAACATTTTCAATACACATAATTACGATTGCCATTTTAGCTTTTTCATTATACTGATAAGAATTCTCTTTTGACAAGCTCGTAAAAGCTGAACTCTCAACAAAAATAAACTTCATTACAATAACAAATTGGACTGCAATTGAAAGTCTTTGGACAACGTAATGGTAAGTCACTTGTCAAACTTTGCAGAATAGCAATTTTCGAATTTAAAAAATCGTTATGATCATCTTGAATATTTAGTTTCTAATATTTTTGTTGAACATACTTATATCGCTAATCGGTATTGCTTGAAGTCCTTCAATTAAAAACACTTTTTCAAAACGCATGATAAATAAAATTTGATTTGCTGTATTAAAATGTTTGCAATTTTATATACTGTTAATGGTTTTCATGGAGATGTGAACTGTGAATATAAAAATGAGAACCTCGAAATTTCAAAATTCAAATGTATTTGGTCGTACAAATTATAAATACTTCTTAACGTTATGAATAAAAATATATAAGGAGAGCTTTGTTTTATTATATTCTATTTAGCAGTTATTACTCTAACATTAAAAAGAATATTCTTGCGTATTATATTTATACATCCTTATAAATTTTAAAAGGGAATTTAAATTTAAAATTTCTTTTTAAACATTGACCACATCACTTTTACCTGATTTCAAATATTCGTGACACAACGCCGTTTGTGAGATGCATTTATACTTTGTGTGTGCTTCCTGGTTATCTCTTTTAATATCGAAGCAGTAGTCTCATTAATTTCAGAGTGGGTGTGGTAGCCATTATTAAATATTCATAAACTGGATGGGCAGAGGTAAATGAACTTCTTTGGTTTATCTTTAAAACTGAAACAGTTTTAGTCCATTGTAAGACGATTAAATTCATTATAACTTACACTTGTTTTTTTATTTTTAAAAATTAAGCTTAATTGAAAGCTGTCTCAATAGCCAATCTTCAATGTCATACTTAAGTATGATATAGTAGTTTACATTCAGAAACTGAATGCATCTGAATTTAACATGTGTTCCGTAATGATTAAATTAAATAAAGGATACCTTTTCTTGTAATTTAAAAGATTATAAAAAGTTAAAAAATTTTGAATCAGGATTTTTGAAAAATTAAAATTTTTCTGTCGTAGTATGTGACGGTGTGACTGTGTGAGTTGAAGCCTTTATTTTGAAAAAAAAGTTAGTTAGAAAGAGAAATTTTTCTTTGAAAAAAAACGGACAGTCGGTTTGTGATATTGAAGATATTTATATTTAAATCTAGATCTTATTTCACACATACCACTATACTGCATTTTCAAAAATAAATTTTCTTTAGAAAATGTTTAAATAGATAGTCATATTCCTTTTATTAATTTTTAAGGAAAGGAGCATGACTCACAAAATGAATTTCTCATCCTTTCATTAGTTCACCTATCTTTTATGTTGATAGAACTCATAAATATCTAATCTCAAGGTAAAAAGTGCTTTAAGTAAAACAATGTATATCCACATAAGTACTTTAAAAGGTTTGAAGCCATGGAAAAACTCAATCAAGGCCTATTTGATGTTGGTTCATTATCTTTAATGTTTCAGTTACGTTAATTTTATAGGATGAAATATAACCTCACCAAATCAGGGAATATATGTGAAATTATAATATTTGGACAAATACAGTACATACAATGTGTAACGAAACAAGCATTTTCTTCACCTGTACTGATTTCTTTTATCTTAAAAATTTCTGAATGAAAACATCCGAT
Source organism: Metellina segmentata (assembly GCA_947359465.1). NCBI lineage: Eukaryota > Metazoa > Arthropoda > Arachnida > Araneae > Tetragnathidae > Metellina > Metellina segmentata. The sequence goes on from OX375879.1 coordinate 59,607,453, forward strand.
TTCAAAGAGCATAAAAGAAAGCAAATATTTCTTATCACGAGTAATATCAACAAGTTAAGTATAAACATACTCTTAATCCTTCAAGTTGGCTGTGTGTGGAAGTTTGAAGAGTGGGGTGCCAACTCATTTGTCCCGTCATCTGACCGTGTTTCAAAAGTACGAGGCGTTCTTCTTGGATCTTCCCTTTGGAATTGATCCTACACCATCGCCAATACCCGTTGTGCTGCTTCAGTGGGATGCTAATTAACTACTTACCTACCTCATTTCTTCAAAAACTGAAAAATTTTTCTTTGGTAAGATTTCTTGGCAAGAACAATCAGTATCCGTAAGAAGTTTCATTATTCATCGTATGTATAAACATCTTCACTAGTATTGAAATGAGCTGCTGTTAAATCTTTTTAGCTCTAGTATAGGCTTAAGACTAAATGTATCGTAGTGACAAACCGAAGACGCCTGGTTTTACTTGAATATTTGTTTCTATTTAACATAAATATAAAATAAAACAGTGTTAGCCTTTAATATAGTGTTTTTTTACATATAACCACATGCGGGTGGTAGAATAGTGTCGGAAATAGGCTTTGATGGTGCTATTTCCTTTCAAACTGGCAGGTGATATTTTAAAAAAATAGGTCACAAATATTTTCTTGTTAAAAAGTTCTCCAGGAAGCCGCACCCTATGAAAACTTTTAGAAGAAAAGTATGCTAGAATCTATTTTCTTCCTCCTTTCCCCATGAAACTTCAAAAAAACTTTAGCATAACCTCCCAAACATGTCATTTTTTCTATTTCTAACGGTAGATCAATGCATAAGCTGCTTTCAGTTTCTTACACTGCTTTTTTTAACTAGTAATAACGTTACACCGTGTTACTCGGTCAATGACTTACTCGGTTGTGCTCTGATTTCTTAATGCTTCGACCTATTTTAATAACTAATTTTCATTTAAAGATTTTTCTCCAGTCCTTCTATATTTTACTGTTTTTCTTCCCTCGTTCTATCTAATATCTTGTATTTGTCGCAGCTGGTGTAAGTATGTACGTTACGCCATAAAACTCAATCAATCAATCATTTAAAGACTGTAAATTCAATTTTTACGATGATATACCTCAAACCAAGCTTTAAAGGAGTTTTCGGATTTTGCGGAATTTAATTTTAAATCTTTTAAGCAATTGAAGCCTATTTGGGTTTACACTGGATACGTAAATTTCATGGTTTCGAATCAACCAACTATGCACTTGATCTAACAATGAAGTATTTGGTTATTATAAGGTTAAGCGCCGATTGATCTCTCCAGCGTAACCGCGTGATGGTACTTCAACAGATATCGAGCGTTTTCTGTGTGTGTGTGTGTGTGTGTGTGTGACGAACTACAATAATCACTTTGATGCGGAAATTTCAAAGGTAGGTAGGTAGTGGAATTTACCTCCCACTGAAGCAACACAATGGGTTGTTGAAATTCGGGAGATAGTTTCCTTCACCCGAATCAATTCTTCTAACACTGTCAAAATGAATTTAAAATTCAATAACTAAAGTTTGCAGCATGAAATAAATCATAGAAGAAACACTGACTGAGCTGATGGCATCCATTTGGAAATGGACGGAAAAATATGAACTAAAATCAATAGTAAATAGCGAATCAATACTGAAAAAATTTGAGCTTCAATATTGAAGTATTATTCATAAAATTAAATAGAACGAAATAAATTAAATTAACAAAAAAGTTTTATTTATATTGATTAAAAAAATTCTTGTATATTGTATTAAACATTTTAATTCCTTTATGTGTGCAACCCTTTATAAATTATCTTACACATTATTAATTAAATCTGGATTGTCTGATAAGTCTCTAGCAACAATGGATTGGATGGAATCTGACCTTTGATTAAATGTTAAAACGATTTTTATATCCTCAATTTATTCTCCCCCCTAATACGTGATCTATCCTGTTGAATAACATGAGCACTGAAATCACCTACATATCCATCTTCATTATTCGAATACAATCCAAAGATCATACTTTATTAAGTTCTTATTATAATTCAAAGCAATGCTGACGCTAAAAATACTACCATGCAATTTTTTCCCTGCGTCCAGTCTCATTAATGTAATGGAATCAAGAGTTTTTCCAAAGAATAGGGCCATTGATCCTTTTTTTTTATACCATTTTTACTCTGTACAAATGAACATCAAAGAACTTAGTTTATGGTATGCACTCAATAGAAAATGGTCTGGGGAGATTTGAGTCCTGTCTGCATTTACTAAACATTTTATTTGCAAGGATACGTCATCACGAGAGACACATTTCAACAGTCACCATATCCTTTCATCAAGATTTGGTATCTGGCGCTGCAAGTAAATGCTTGTATTTTATTTGGTGCTTAAAAAAGATCCTGAATAAGACAGCTATTGAATGATATACCTACAGGAAATATATTGATTACTACACTATCCCAGTACATCTATGCGTGTGACAGTGGGTCAATCATATCCATTATGTAGATTGTAATGTGTTTCAATAAAAACAAATTTTAAAGAAATATATATTTTTAAATTTGTGTCTTAACTTTTCAAGATAGTTACTTCATTGTTCGGTACAAGCCTCTTTATGCTCTCATATTGAGCTTTTTCGACTGAATAGAGATATCCGCATGCACCGCACTACTAAGTTCACAGTAAGAGTTAAATGATTAATTTACAGACTCTATCCTTCAGTAATCATTAACTCTCGAATGTCTAACTGAATCATATCACGTACTATCTCAATGTTGTCAATTGATAGGACTTTGGTCCATTCAAGGGTATCTGTGACTATTTATAAATTTTCCCATCAATTCACAGACACTCAGTTGCGGGAAAAAGGAACTCCATTATTGTGAATTCTTCCATGAAATTCGGTCCCTTCATTTTCTAGAGAGCTCGGTTTAGGCCTTGGCCTTTTCGATGATTCTATTCCATCCTGATCTGTTATTGACAATAGTTCTCCTGTTCTTAGTTTTATAAATGCAAAAATACTTGTGTACATGGCCAATCCATCTGAGCTTTGATCATTCTCTAGGCCTAACTCCAACTGTCCTGGTCAGAATTTTTTTTTTTGCTCATTTAATCGGGCATTTGAATGATATGCACAATCCATATTGTCATCTTTATTTAACAATATCTGGTTCTTTGTATAAATGTAATGACACGAAATTAAAAATTAAATTATTCACCATACTCCATTTGTCTGTGCGCCAAAAATTGTGCTTCTTAAAATTTTTCAAGTAAAATGTATTACTGGGGTATTAGGTAGTTCAATCGTGCTATTTTTGAGAAACTATTGGGGGTGGGGGTGGCAAAGTTTATTATATATCTACTGACGTGCCAGAAAAACTGGTGCACCAGTAATACTTGTTAGGTTTCCCGCGGAAGCGTAGAATTGCAGAAATACCACGGAGCATTGATTCCACGAGCATTCAGTAGGCATTGAACACCATACTTCCTGAAGAGCGTTTCATAATTCTGCTGTATTCCAAGGTGTAGGATTTCTCTGTTTCACAGTGCGTTGCGTGACATCTTAAATATATTCGATAACGTTGGAATCTTGTTAGGTTGGTATGAGAAGATCCCAGACTCAGTTGAGTGTTCCCGTGATATGATATTGTCTTCTTGGAAGAGACCAAACTCATCATAATGAACGCAGGACACATGGAATCACTATTCTCTAGGCCTAATATAATCCGGTAATTAGAGCAATCAAAGCAAACATAAATTAAAATTGAAGCAATTTTTCATCTAATTAATCTCACGAAACTAATTAAAATAAGTTAATCAGGAAAAAATATGTGATACAAGCATTAATATCAATATAAAAATAATCCAGCAAAAATTCAGTGTAAACTAAACACTTTCTTCCGCGATACAATTTAAATACTTGCAATGTAAAATTTCTAAGTTTTATTTAACATCCAAGTCCCGAACTTAGAATAAAATCCTCTCACGTCAGTTACCGAGCATGACATCACAGACATCATGGTCTTGCTTTCTCTATAGGAGTTGAGTACGTAATCAATTTATTTGATACACAAATACCAATTTACTAAAATTTCAACCTTACCAGATATATATAGAACAAATTTAAATTTCCATTAACAAATTTTCTAGTAGCCTTTCCCATGGTTTCTTAGGTTTCATGCAAAGCGAATTAATAAGAGGAGAGAGAGAAGGGGAACCGAATAAACATTGATTTTTTAAGGGATTTGTTCATTAATTATATGTTTTGAAGAATTGTGTATGAATCTCCATTGAATAATTCAAACTTTTGCTGTATTTATCACCAGGTTTAAGGGGAGGCAAGCAAAAATGATTGAGGGGCAAGAGGGATTGGGTCTTTACGAGTTGCAGCAGTAATAAAACGATAAATTTGCCTAGGGATATCTGTGCTGCCAAACAGATATACAAATGTAACTACAATAAATTTCGGGGAATTATTGACAAAAAAGCAAATCATACAATTAACGGTTGGTAGTTCAATTTGCATCACACTGAAGCAATACAACAAACTATTGATGACGGCTGTGGATCAATTTCAAAAGTAAAGATATGAGAGCAAAGCCTCGTACTTTTGAACCATGGTCAGATGACAAGGTCAACCCCTGAGCTGGCACCTCCACTCTCCAACTTTCACGCCACACCAACATAAGGACATTTGAGCCCACACCAGCATGCATTTAGTGAAATTAAACAAGTGCATAATCAAATATGCAAATATGGACTAAACAAGGACGTAATCAAATATGCAAATATGGATTCAACTAGGACATAATCAACTATGCAAATATGGACTAAACAAGGACATTAAGTGATTCTGTTTCTCGATAAAACTATTGGAATATTAATTTTCAAACACTTAGTATGGTCGCCAAAAGTTTACGGAACTTGTTACGGAACTTGATGTACACATATAATCCCACTTGTACTTCATTTCGAGGATTCTATGATAATTTGTCATCAAGCTACGAACGAGGAACGTTTTACTGCAACAAAAGAGAAGTATTACTAGGTTAAGTTACACCAATAGAAACCTTGAGCCACTTACTACTCGCAGGCTGCTAACGCCGGGGTTAGGGGGGGGGAATTCATGCCACAGACTACCTCGTTATAAAACTAAATTAAAATATTTTATCTGAGTTATCAGAGTTTTCAATGTTTTCCTCATTCAGAGGAGCAAGAATGGTTTTATGAAAAGAGGAAATATAAAAGTAGAGTGAGCAAGGATAACCCATTTATGTGCCCAGGATCATATGACCTAAGCTAGTTGTAATGTGACCTTTAGATATTTTGGATGGTATGTAGTATCCGATACGTTACAACTTTCGAGCGATGTATTGCCAATTGTGGTAACCTTCCCGTTTTCGCGCTTTTCTTAGTTTTAAGGCAACCCTAGATATTTTCTCCTGACGATAATAAACGGGTCTCATGATTGGTTAAGGAAGAAAATACGCTTTTCCACTTTTATTTTTAATATAGAACGGAATTAAAATTTAGACAGTCTTTGAAATTGTTGGGTGCATATGAATTTTGCTCTTGATTTATAAAATCGACTTGTTTTTATTAATTTTCAAAATTTTTAGGATAAGTTTGGAAAGCTGATTGTAAGTTACAATTTTTTAAATTTGTCACTTTATTTAAATTTTAATTAAAATTTCGAAAAAAAATTTGGATTAAGTTTGATTTTTGAAATTGCAGATTGGAATTTAGAATTTTTTTCCCCTTTTGGTTGCTCATTTCCCCTTAGTTGATTTGATATAGCAGTGGATAGTGTTATTGAACGTTAGAAAATGTTTTTTTTTTTTGCAAACATGTAGTAGCTTGATTGGGAAGAGGGTGAAATGTCTTTCATGTGAGAATGATATGATTTTAACATTGAGAAAGGATGCTGGTGATAGGTAGGAGTGGAAATGTAGAAAGATAGGACAAAAGTTTGGCAAAAGAAAGTATAACAGGAGTAAGAAATTGTAGGGTAAATGGGTGTTTGGAGGACTTGAACGAGGGACGGATAAATGTTTTATGGTTGAGGTGAAAATAGGAACCAGAAAGTTTTGGCTGAGGTAATTCATAGCTGAATTTTGCAAGGAACTACAAAAATTTCTGACTATTGGAAGTCATATGCTGGTATCAATACCCGAAGGACAAAGAGTTCAAGGGTAATCGATTCGAGCATATGACTGTTAACCATAGTCAGAATTTCAAGGACCCGGCTATGAGGGTAAGTTTGATTTTTGTTTAGCTTTTGGTTACATTACAAACACTGGACTATGCTTGGGTGGGCACCCAATACGGTGACTTATACGCATGGAAGCCAACGGTGAAAGGTCCTCGCCGGCCCCGGAGGGGCGGCGAGGTAGCCGGCAGGCGGGGATCGCGCGTTATACGCTGTGACTTATCTACAAACAAATTTCTCCCGGTATACTGGTTTAAACGCATTGAAACCTTAAGCGATATACGCTTTGACTTCTCTAAAACACAATTTCCTCTTGTAAAGTCGTTACAATAAAAATATTTGTCTTGCTTTTCCATATATGGCTCTATAACCTGGAATATCACCATTGAGTTGCTCACATAATGCTAATTGCTAGAAAAATTGTGGAAAAATAATTTTTCCCACTTATGGATAGCAGAAGAATTTTTAGATTTTTTTTTTTCTCATCAAAAACCTTTGTGTGGATTATGATCACAGAAAAGAACAACCTTATTAAAAAAAGATTTCTTGTTTTGAATTTTCTATGCATTGCAAAGTTTCTAATTCAAAATTGATAAAAATCCGGACGTTTTAAAAAAATCGCGTTTTTTTTTTATTAATTTTTTTTTTTAAACAATTATAAATAATTTTTTTTATTTAAGTTTTTTTTTTAAGTGACAAAACTAGGATGAAACTGACGCAAAATTGCGTACATGTTCGGAGAAAACCAGACTGAAATATTAGAAAATTTTCAAGTGAAATTTATATTGTTTTTTTCTTAATTTTTAAACAAATTATTATTATTATTTATGCACTGTATGCAAAGGTTCACGTTGTATATGGCGGCCATCTTGGAATTGCTTACATCGGCCGCCATCTTGATTTGGCGTAAACAATCGCTTTGGCGGCCTAACGTATCGGATGCTACCACTCCACCGACGTTTTTCGTATTCCGGGTGGAAACGAACATTCATCATCTGATTGGTTCACGGGACGAGAGGAAACGCCTATTCATTGATTCATCATTTGCTTGGTCGAAACAACATACTAGCAGACTATCGATTTCACCATTTTTGTCACCACCATAGAAATGTTTATTGACACATCGACCCTGTCGTAAGTTGTTATATTGATAAATGAGGCGAAAAGAGGTCACCAAGCTAAGTTTTCATAGAGCAGTCACGTGATTACATGTCGATATGTTGGTAACACTTTTTAAAGCTCCTCTCAATAGCAATGCTCAGTTTACTATTTCACGTATACAAATTTGGCCAAGCAGTGTTTCTTTGTCGGCTAATTGAACAACACACAAGGAAAGTTTTACTGACAAAGAGAAAAATACACAGGGTTGTTACAGTAATCAAACCTGTGTCCCGCATGCAACTCGCACGAGGTGAGCCACGGCGTCTCCGGAAGGAGAAAAATATGAGAATGGCGGCAGTGTTTCTACAACGGGGAGTTTCCTGAACTTATTCCGAACCTGACGTCACTTGGTTTGTGTTCTTAATACGATTTCAGCTCATTAACACATCTATTCTATCAAAGATGTTATTTTATCAAACGAGGCGATGATGTCAAAGTGGCCAACAAGTCAATCATAACAGTCGCGTGATTACTAGTCGTAACTACTTGATTACACTATTCGAAGCTCCGTCAATGGTATTAGTATGTTTATATTTCACTTCAAGAAATATTTCACTGTTTCAGAGCATTCTACATATAATCGATTCACGCGTATAACTACCCAATAAATTTACTGTTACAGATCTTAGACACAGAATATGCTATATGGGTTTCTCGATGCACTGAGAAAACAATAGGAGAGTAAAGTTTGTGCAAGGTTATAAGAAATTGAATAACAAAAGGGAAACATTGACTCTTCTCACTTTCACCCTAGCGTGTCCTCTTTCTGGTGACAAAGCACAGTACTTGAGCCTGACAAGTATACAGGAATTGATTATGCACTGTCAAAGTGTATTTGGTTATTACAATTTAAAATGGGTTCTACCCGACTTATAAAATTGTACTAAGTTTGAAGAAAATTTCTTCTAGTCAAGTTAGCCGACCAACCGGTATAGTGGTCAAGGTGTTACCCTCTGGATCGGAAAGTTTCTGGTTCGAATCCGGGGTCAGGGCATGGATGTAAACTGTGCTGTCCTTTGTTAGAGGCAATGATCGACCACCCACTGGGTGCCCCTTCACAACTGACCCTCACTTCCGGCCTTGTAGTGGCCAAGGAAAAGTCCAGTTCCTGCTATTAAAAAAAGAAAAGTTAATCAACCAATTAAAATAAAATTCCGAACTTTTCAATCGAATTAATTTGATATAAATCTTTATATAGAGTGCTCAAACTATCTATGATACTAATCATCATCATAGTTAATTAGTTTCCGAAATTGTTAAATAAAAAAAAAATCAATGCATAAATAACACGCAAGCATATTGGGGTGGGAGAAATAGTAATTTTTTCAACTTAATATATTATATTTTTTACAATGCTCTTATCTGAGATTTAATTAATTTTTTCTTTCGTCCTAGTAGTATTTATTTTATTTATTAATGTTATGATTATTTCAATTAAATTAATTTGACTACGTACTAACTTACTAAATTTGACTACGTACTGTCCAAAATTAACTTTAACTTAGCACTAGTATGAATTTCTCTTGTGTAAAGTTGGTTTAAAGAAAATGTCAATGGTTTGATTTGTATTGAAGTATGATCATTTTTTGCAATTTGAGAACTAATCGTAGATTGGTTTCTGTGACTTAAAGTAAATTCATAAACAGTTTTATTAGGTTCAGACCTGAGGTACGAACGTAGGATCAAATAGTTAATAATTAATTCTACAGCCATTTTTTGACAAATGTTCCTCAAATATTCACCAAAATCAAAAGAGTTTCAGACCAAACCAGATAGCATTACCTTTGTCGTATCTGAGATAAATTATTATTATTACTCAGAGACAGGTCTGTTTAAGAAACCGAACATTATTTCAACCGGAAGAGGATGTAGACAGACTATGTGGAAAAGTCTAACAGGTTAGACAATCAATCAAGAACTCCACACTTGAATCGAATTCTTTTGCACATATCTTTAAGGCATGGTTCCCAGAACAATTAACTCTTGAAAAATAACTAAACTAAACCCAACTTTTGTCTATAAGTAGAGATGAAATTTCCCGTAGCAACCAATTAATTCTCAGAATGCCAACACGAGGTTCACTGTAAGCTTTCAATTTGGCGAGGTTTCAAGTTATACTCCCCTTTTGTAAGTCTAGTATTCAAACAGACTGCTTCCATTTATAAAAATATAGGAGGGTAACAAACCGAGACAAAAGTAAGTTGACTGGGGTATATCATAGCTATGCAAAAGATTACTAGGTTTTGATTTGATATGCATAGCCAGGCAGGTAGATTACTTTACACCAGAACGTTTCATTCATTGTTCTGCTGACTTCTAATGTCCGCTGCAAAAACAAAAGCAAATATTCCATTTTATTCCTGCGTCGCTTATATCTAATTTCAGCTTCGCATACTAAGTTTCAAGTGATTCAATCGAGTTGTTTTTGAATTATAGGTAAGTAAAGTATGGAGCTTCTAATGTAAAATTAGTTTCGCACCATTCTCATCTTTAAAATTAATCGTCCACTAAAATCTCTTAAGCTTTCCTATCTAAAGCAGTTTCACATCATTATTTCCATGTAACGTTTTGACTGTTGTGTTAAACTATAGAGTTGGGTTTTAGATGCACATGTTAGGCATGGCTGGATTTTAGATGATAACAAGGGATTCAAGAAAACCACAATTTTATTAAAATTGAGGTACACTTTAATCACATATTTTCCTAAGTCAGGCCTCAAAATCGATTTTTTAATATAGGTGCACCTTGTGCACCTATATTAAAAAATTATTACCTAGCTTATTAGCTAGCCTAATTATTACCTACCTATTAGCACCTATATTTTAAATTAGGTGAACAGGTTAAATTTTATCTGCATATTAAAAAAAACGTAATATAAGATCATCGATATAATGTAAACTTCTATTAGTTGTATCTTCTATTAGTATTAGTTGGATATGTTTAGATAGGTTAGTAGTAGATAGTAAATAAAAATATTTAAACATTTCTAAATTCTCCGGCGCAAGGATGTCGCGACAGTGGCTTCAACAGAGCCATCTGGAAAATGTTTCGATCATCGGCAAATTCTGGTGGTAGTGACACAAGTATACCTTCCTCCTGTATAAACCCGTTACGGCCCAGCGATTTTGTTTCCGCATAGTGTGTATTAAGGAATTTTAAATACGTTCCTTTAGAGCGAGAAAGGTCGATACTAATATTTTGTTCAAGCATCAAAATAACAAAAAACGTTCCTTCCCCTTTTTTAACGTTAGGTGCACGGCATGCACCTAGCGGGGAAAAAAATGAGGTGCACAATTTTATTTTCATGTGCACAGTGCACCTGTGCACCCGGGTATTTCGAGCCCTGTCCTAAGTGTTTCATGGTGAAGTTTCAAAGTTCGATTATCTAAAGAGATATGCTAAGCACGTTTATAACAGGACAAGATAGGTGAACCAGGTTTAATTTTTAGGATGTTGAAAAGTAAGCTCAATAAGAAAAAGAACGTTTCTTTATTAAATAACTATCTTCATAGACGCTCATCGAAACAGTTTTCTCGCTAGGCTAAGCGTTCAAATCTCCTAACAACAATCGATTAAACAATTTTAGTTTCATACTTTTGAAAGTTTGATCTTCTGATCCTACTGTCTAAGTTACTGTTTCGTTCCACCTCTCGCTCTCAAAATGGAAGTAAGACACTTAATAAGATCAACGAGTTACTTATGACATCGTAAGTCTTCAGCGAACAGGTTTCGCTATTTCGGTAAACAAGGTAATTTTTTAGTTCCAGATACGGTTTCCTGCGTTAAAGGTGGAATTTTCTCTGGAAGGAACTATCTTATTTTTAAGGAGTAAATTTATTTTCAGGGATATGCAAAATATTAGGTAAATATTTCATATGTTAGTTTACATTTTTATTTATTTTTCTGTTGTTTTATACTATAAAGGTGTAGATGTAAGCTGAAGATCCAATTTGAGAATTCATTTTTATTATTCGTTATTCATGAGGATAGTGCGAAAAAAATAAAGCTGTAGTTTAATTGATATCAGAGTAATATAAAGATCAACAGGTTCGACTTATTTTCTGAGGAATAATTTAATCTTTTGCATACAATATACAAATATTCATCACATTTGAATATGCTGTAAATACTTTACATTGGTCCAAATCAATAATTATGGCAACGATCAAAATATAAGAATCGCCTACTAAAACTATTTACTACACAAAATTTCTGGAATAATATACGACTTGAACAATCTGGATTCATTTTGCTGTAATTTGAGCTCTTTTAAACATATTTATCGTTTTTCCTCTTTTGAGAATACGAAATTTTAATTCATTATGCTGGTTGTTACTTGTTATGTATAAAATTTTAAATCGATATGCATCAAGTTTTAATGCATTATGTTAGTTGGCACATGACAGATATTATCTATCTTAAATTTCGCTAATTCTTCGTGATTATTAAATAAATTATTACTTTTTTTGTTAATATAACATTATACAAAGTTTGTATGCTCACAAATAAGTTTGTATGCTCACAAATAAGCTTGTTTGCTCACAATCAAGTTTGTTTTCTCACAAATAAAGTTGTTTGCTAATAAAACATTTTACAAAGTTGTTTGCTCAAATAATACTTTTGTTTTCTCAGGATAATCATTAAAACTTCTGATTCGCAATAATAAAGTAATATTAAATGTGCAGCTCAAGATTGAAAAGGAAATGTTAAAGAGGATTTGGCAGTCAGAAGTGCTTGGTAGGTAAGCAGGTATTTTAATTGACATCGTATTGTAACAACGCAACGGGTATTAACGACTTTCTGGGATAAATCCCCGAAGCAGAAGTGTGAAAAAAACTGAATAACATCTTGTTCAATGATAACATGTATTCATTCACAAAGTAATTAACACGAACAAAATATCAGGATTTTTTTTGCAAAACCTAAAACGTTGTCTTACAAGATAACACAATGATAGACTATACAAGAGCTTACACAATTTTCCGTTATTAAATCCACTATTTTCTTTGATTATGTCTTGTCTCGTGTAGGTCATATTTATTTTTCAGAGTACATTATAAAAAATTTCTCATGAAATTTTTACTTTTTTCAGTTATAGCAGCGTTTTTCTTGGTTTACTAAAAAATCTATGTTTTCGAGTATAGTTTTCTTACAAGTATTTTTGACTAAAAATTATTTTTATTTCAGGATGAAGTATGAGCTCCGACCCAAAGTGTAATTTGGCCGATTTGAAACCAGTGAAATTTTCTGGGTCGCAGAGTCTCGCTCTAGGAACCTTGCCATCAGTTCAGTGAGTGACTATTTTTGTTGTATGCTTATATATAAGAGTTTGCTTCCAAAAGTAATACGATAATTGTTTCAGCATTTATTAATTTTTACTATTCAAAGTTACATGCACACGCATACATAAACAATGTACATCTTAATATCAGTTGCTGTTATAATCTTACTAATAAATACTTTTATAAACCCATAAACTGTACCACGGATAATAAATTGCAAGTATTTAACTCGTAGATTAAGTGTACTTCACATCTCACTCAGAAATTAAGCATATTCAACTTCATACATTATATTTTTTGTACGTTTTCAAACTAACATGCGTAAATATCATTTATAAAATAACTAGTGACATTAATATGGGTTGTTAATCCTAAGTGGCCGCTGCTTATAAAAAAGTTTTTAGTACTTTATTTCCCGGCGGAATCTTGTAAGCTTATGTAATTTCCTATTATTTTATTTCCCGTAGTAAAATAACATATCAAGTATTAATTATGATTTAGATTCGAATAAAAAGAAGAGCGATGTTATGAAAGGTATAAAGCGTGATTATTAAGATAATAAATTGTGAGTTAAGAATACAATTCTTCATTCGATTCTCTATGCTCCTCCGTGAGAGGTTTTTAATGAAAAATAAACTGCTGGCGAAGAAAAATATACCTGGTTAAAAATCGTTTTTCGATTTATAGCGATTTTTAGCGACAGCTCTTAATATAAAAACCTGCTGAATTTCCATTGAATTAACATGGCAACTTACGCCACAATCTTGAAAGGGGTTACCAAAACATTATCGCCCTTCCCATTTAGTATCATCTATAACTATTTTGAATTGACTCAACAATGCTGTAAAATCGTTACATTAATAATAATCTAAGCATTTGTGTTCATTTCGAGTTTTATGAAATTCGATCATTTCGAGTTGTTTCGAAACTCATGGGCAAAAATTTAAGGGGTGATAGAAAACATCTAAAGAAGCAATTTTCACCATACAATGCATGGGCGGAGAGCAAACGGTGAACCGCTAGACGGCACTGTAATGGAAAGCATAAAGCCCGAGTTTTCTTACACATCGTCATTTCTACCATGGATTTCAGAAGACATGGCAACGTACAGTAATCATCAAAAGGCGGACATATATTTTATGTATGGTCTTTCGAATGGGAATGCTCTGGAAGCCGAAAGACTTTACAGGCAGCGTTTCCCGAGAAGATAGGTGCCAGATCGAAAAGTATTCGAGCGATTGCATCGGTGCCTGTGCGAAACGGGATCCTTTGTCACCGGCATGCATGATACAGGGCGTGGCAGGAGTGTGCGGACGCCACAAGTTATATAGGATCTCTGCAGAGTGGAAGAACGTCCGGATATTAGCACCCGAAAGGTTTCCCGTTCCGTAAATGTGCCCCACTCGATTGTTTAGCGAATACTACGGGACGAAGGATTACAACCCTTCCATGCACATAAAGTGCAAGCCTTGATACCTGCAGAATATGTGCCATATGTCGAGTTTGCACGTTGGTTTTTTGCAACAGCTAGCAGAACAGCCTGATTTTAGTGTGCATGTGTTATTCACGGATGAATGCACCTTTACTCGTGAAGGCATTTCTAATACGCACAACCTTCCTGTGTGGGCATCTAACAATCCGTACTAAACACGTCCTCAATGCGTATCGAAAGCGTTTCAGTGTAAATGCTTGGGCTGGAATTGTGGGTGACCATTTGATAGGCCGATACTTTCTGACATTCCGACTGGACGGTAGAACATACGTCACATTTTTACAACAGGTATTGCCAGACTTACTTCAACCTGTTGCAGCCAACATACAAGCACGTATGTGGTTCCAGCATGACGGAGCACCACCCCATTTTAGCTTAGATGTGTTGAGCGCCTTAGACGCTAAATTCCCAGGTCAATGGATTGGTCTTGGTGGGTCCACAGCTTGCCTTGCACGCTCACCCGATCTCTCATGTCTGGACATTTTCTTGTGGGGCCATTTGAAAAGTCTCGTCTACGAAAGCCCCATCGGCTCCGACGAGGACCTAGTTGCCAGGATTTCTGGTGCTGCCGGTGCCTTCCGAGATATGCCGGGTGTGTTTGTAAAAGTGCGCCGCTCGCTGTACGTCGGAGGTGTAACGCCTGCATTACCGCAGGCGGTTGCTCTTTTGAGCAGTTCCTGTAATTTTGGCACACATGCTGTCAATAAAATTATTTAGTACCTCATCTACCCGTTTGGTGTTTCATTCTTTCATGTGACAGTAACGGCGGATACCTCCTAGCGGTTCACCACTTGCTCTCCGTCCATGCATTGTATGGTGAAAATTGTTTGTTTAGAAGTTTTCTATCATCCCTTACATTTTTGGCCATGAGTTTCGAACCCTGTATAGAAACTTAATGAATTAAAAATGTAATTTATTTTCAAAAACTTACTGTTCCATTTTTTTAAATCTAGATATGGAATTATATCCGAAAAAATCCGACAGAGTTCATCAAAAAATTTTCACTGTACAGTGTTCTGCCCGGGTAAAAGGTGCAGATATGAAGGTGGAGCTTTCTGGCAAAAGGAGGACATGCCGGTCATGGGCACTTTCTCAACTTGGTAAGAATTTCAATCGCCCTAACATGAAGCATTAAAATTTACATTTGTATTGCTTCCTACCACATGCTAATCGAAGATTAAACCTGAAAGTGTAATTAAAAAAATAGTACCATTTTATTCTGTCTATATATATAATTCTCTAACGTGGCACGCAAAAAATATGTTATTTGTTATCGCGTTTTGGCAAGACTGCACGATTGTTTGCTTACCACGAGGCCTCACACCTCAATTGAATTTATAGCGTTATCGGATAATATCTTATTGAAAAAAATTAATATTAGTCGAGCTGTTGCAGCTTACAAACGACATGCTGGGTATTCGATTTCCAAAGCAACGCTCACATTTCAAGTCAAAATTTGCCTCAAAGTTTTCATTTTAATTCCAAATTCTTTTAGTTCTGATTCCAGAGATACTGTATAATTTTTCTGTAGTACAACAAATTTATAATTGAAAAATATTTTTTAGAATATCATATTTTGTTAACTATGTCTTCATTGATACGAGTGAAGCGAGCGAGGTTCGCGCAGCGAACCAATGAGGATTGCAAAGCTATCCTCCAGTGGTTGGTGAGCGTTAGCGACCTGTGGGCGGGCCTCTTAGTTCGATATATTTTGTTTCGTTCTGTTAGCTGGTTGCGGTAGCCCAGTTGGAAGAGAAACGAATTAGCAAACGGAGTGTTGCGAGTTCGAAACTCGGTCTAGTCGAAGTCCATCGTATACACAGGGGCTGGTGGACGTTGAATTTTTCGTAGCCACAAATGTCCTCACTTTGGCGTGGGGTAAGATT
The DNA here is from genome assembly GCA_947359465.1 of Metellina segmentata. Taxonomy (NCBI): domain Eukaryota; kingdom Metazoa; phylum Arthropoda; class Arachnida; order Araneae; family Tetragnathidae; genus Metellina; species Metellina segmentata. The sequence goes on from OX375879.1 coordinate 59,623,470, forward strand.
TCGGAGAGTGGTGTGACTGCTTAGGTGTTGACCTCGTCACTGACCGTGGTTCAAAATTACAAGGCGTTGTCCTTGAATATTTTCCTTCGGGATTGATCCTGGATTGACCCTAGTAACCAGTTCTGTTGCTCCATTGCGACGTTAACTACCTCTACCTTCTGTAAGCTTTCGAGGTACTTAATACAAAGCATTCTAGTAGTAATTTGTAAGAGGAAAGCTTGGCTAATTTAGTCCTTGACGACTATATAAGATAAAAAAAACACCTTATGTGGTATCTGTTTACTTTATATGCATATACTGATAGATTTTTGGAACAATAGGCCTTGCATCTGTTGCTAAATCTGTGCTCAGATGGCAAAATGTTATAAGTCAATTTTCCCAAATGAGTCCCTCTATTCTGGAGTCTGGTTTGTTAATGTTTAGAAAGTGACAAAATGTCGTAAGTCCTTCTCTTTCAGTTTATGAGCAAACAAAAGTGGAAAAATGCAATATAAGTCAAAAATCACTGAACCACATGTTGAATCTTGGACCTTAAAATTGCTGTCACGAAAAATTAAAAAAAAATTACTTATAACATTCTGCCATCTGATTACAGAAATATAACGTAATAACTTGATTAAATAGCAATTGACTTAAACTGGTCAGAAAATGAGTTAAATGCATTCAAAAAATAGTTTCATCACTCGCATGATACAACTGACTTGTCAATTTATTTGCAGGATCACGGATGACATTGTGACAATGGCGCGTCCTTCCACCGAAATCATTGAAAAGTACAAACTCATCAAGCAATTTCGCGAGTAAGTTCTTCATCTATTTATATAAATATTCTCGTTTTATATTATGTTCTCAGTGTTCCTGAGTTAAATTTTAAGTATTTATTTCACAGGGACCAATACTTTTAGTGTACATTTTTCGTCATTCCTACTTGGTGTAGTGATCATAACTGTTTGTCTGCCAGAGAGTTGTGCTGAGAAATAAAAATAGCCTTATTTAAGAGGGGAATGCTCTGGCTCCATCAAAAATATCGGACTACTATGATGAACTCTTACAAACGAGGAACATGAATTTAAATTATACAATACTAATAAATAATCAAATTTGAAATAGCCATTTCAATAAATTAGTAATTTATGCTATTCGTAACAACCAAAAAAGTCGGATTGGCTGTGTAGGACCATGGCCGCAAGTTTTGAGTGAAAACGTGAAGAGCGTAGTATATCTTGGGGTGTAGTAAATAAAAAAGATAGACACATTTAGTAGTTAATTTAGTGTTAATTGAGAGCTAACTATTTTCAGTTCCGCTTAGACTATGTTTGATGTATTTCTGCTTGTCTTATCAACAATAACATATGCTGGAATATTGAAAACTTACGAAATTTTCAATTACAATAATCAATCATCACTGCATTCTATTTCACTTATAATAATATCTTTAATCGACAGACCTTGACGTTAGGATTCGTATGAGACCAATTTCGACGTCGCAGAGCTTTGCAGTCCCGAGTTATGCTGAATTGAAGATTTTTGCTCGGTGCAGCGGAAAGTCTTCCTAACTTGTCCCCTCACTTCTCGTTTATCGTGGCTCTTGAACTCAAATTCATTAACCAGTCTTTGTTTCCCCAGTTATCGAATGACACTAAGAGAATTTGGTTCGGGTTGATAATTTTGAAATTAATGGACTGAGCTCGATGCCCAAATTTTTATAACGCTCAGCTTAATACTCTCCACCTAGTACTAATGTGATTGTAAAGACGTATTCACGCGTACGCGTCAAAATTTAACTATTTAGATCAACCGGAAAACTTGAAAGACTTAAAAATTAAAAATATCCTTTGCCTATATGGATAGTATTTGGTTTATCTATAAGTTCTGTTCACCCCATCTATTAGTTCTATCCGATGATAATGGGATCGATTAAAAAAAGCTGAATACATTAAAATCATCACGAGACGAAAAAAAAAAATTAATCATAAAAAATTTACATAAAATTAATCAAAATTTTAAATAAAACATTTATTATTAATAAATTTAATGAAAAATTAAAATTATGTGCATATTAAGGCATTGGCTATTCAAAAAAAATTTACAGCCAATCCATTCTTGTGTTGTATGTATGCTGTATTTTATGTAAGTTGCATTCGAGGAAATTTCAAGTTCGATAAAATCAATGTGCATTGGGATTTTTTTAATAAATTTTAACACTGGCCTTACGGGTATTTGTCCGAGTTTCCAGTTGACCAGTCCCTCCTGTAATTCAGTTCTAAATATTATTTCAGATTCGGCATCAAATCATTAATCAACCTCCAAGAACGTGGTGAGCACAGTTCCTGCGGCGTTCCTCTCGAGCCTTCAGGATTTACTTATGATCCACAGATTTTTATGGAAAACAAAAGTATGCATCTTGAGTTTCTTTCTCAGATTGATTCTGATTGTAGTTCAAAAAATGCTTATTATCAATGCCAGGTATTTAAACAACTCTATTGTTTTTTTCATGCAGTCTTTTATTATAACTTTGACTGGTAAGTTCTCATTTTTCGTTTCTACTACTTTATAAATATTTCATATATATATCATGAGCCGACCAACCGGTCTAGTGGTTAAGGTGTTGGCCTCTGGATTGGATCCAGGGTAATTGCATGAACTTAAATCTGATGGCGTTGTTAGGAGTAATGATGGCCGCCCACTGGGTTCCCCTTTACAATTAGCTCATCGATTCTGCCCTTGTAGTGACGAATAATCAAGTGTCCGCCGTAAGAATAAAACAAAAATAAGTAAATATTTCAATACAATGTTATTAAAGCTTGTTTTGACTTGTTTTTATTAAAGCCATTATAATTTTTATACAGGTACAATGGAACTTCGATTAACCATCAGGTCAAGATCATGACCATGACGGTTAATCGAAGAGACGGATAACAGAAAAACCTTAAATAACAACCCACCCCCATCCATTGTATATGAACGAATGACAAAAAAAAATGCACGTTTACGATTTGGAAATACTCTGTACATACATTTATTTTATTTTACAGAAACAAAAAATATACGATTTACCATTAGGTAGAATATTTTACATATTGTTACATGAACTTACGCTTTAGACGTACATACGTGTTCAAATTTAAAAATAGCCTGTCATTTTCTGTGTGTACGTACTAATAACTTTTATTGTTTACTGAATTAACTTTTAATAAACAGACTGACGATTAATAGAAACTGACGGTTAATCTAATTTTCACTGTATATGGTATGCACAAAAGATTTACTTATTACAGGACAGTAAAATTTCAAAATCATCAAAATCGATTTTTTTATTTTCAGCGTTAAAAGTTAATTGACATCAAACTGCGTAATTATAAAAAAGGGTTTTTCAAATCCGTTAATGTTTGACGGAGTTCCATAAACACACACACACACACACAACATCAAAGATTAAATAAATAAGAATAGTAAGTACTAAAATACGCGATTTTCTTCGATTGAGATTTCTTAACATTCTGAAATCGAAATGTTCCCTGCGTATCAAGTTTTAATTTTCTTAAAAAATGTTTTAGGGTAATATTTCCAAGCTATTGAATATATTGAAGTGCAAATGGGAAATTCATAAAAATTTCCGAACTTGAAAAGTTGTATTTAAAATGTTATTTAACCTACAATTTTTTTCGCAAAATTTTAGGTCTTTTTGTATAGAAATTTTTGTTTAAATAAAATTAGTTTAATATATCTGTATACAAAATATTATAAGAATTACAATATTGATAATATCTTGGAAATTAATGCGCATTGGACGTATCAATCTTAGCTAATTTATCAAAATTTTTGGCAATGTTCTACGCAAAAATTTCCACATGATTCAACATTTCTAGACAAAACTTTATCTATAGGCATTTTAGTAGGAAAACAAACAATATAAATATTATAACGATTGAATAATAACTAAAGCTGTTTGTTTTGAAAATTTACTGTCCACGTGATATCTAGATGCACTTCATGTTTTGTTTAGTTACAAATCTATCCACCCAGTCTATTTAAACTTGTAAAGACGTTTAAATAGAATACATTTTTGAACCACAAATGAAAATTAATTTTTTCTTTGTAATACACTGCTGACCACCGTAAATGCAACACCCTGAAGGAAGCATGCAAATTATATGAAATTTACAACATGCATTAGCGGAGGTGAGATATGAAAATGATTAGAATTTCAGCGCAGACGCACATCACTCGCGCCTGTGGCGCCACTTCAAAGCACTATTTAAGACTTGGAGATTTCGACGATTTCAAGTAAGGCAATTGTGTTTTTCATGTGGTTTTTAAAAAAAAACGATCAATTATGCCTCGTAGAAAACAGCGATCATCTTTTGATCAAGTATCCGAGTTCGACAGAGGAAGGATAGTGGCCTACCGAGATTGTGGATTATCTTTCAGTGAAATCGATAGTCGTGTTGGACGAAACCAAACAACTGTAATGCGGATATGTGATTGTTGGATGCAGGAGGGTACGACGGACCGACGTGTTCGATCGCATCCACCTCAATGCACCACTTCACGTGATGACAGGCATATTGTGCGTATGGCAGTGACGGATCGCTCAGACACATCACGAACCATAGCACAGCACATTCAGTCTGTAACGCATCATCCAGTTTCTGCGCGTACCATTCGACGCCGTTTACAGCAGAGTGGTCTGTCCACAAGACGTCCATTGCTTTGTCTACCCTTGACGCGGAACCACAGACGTCTCCGCAGCCACTGGTGCGATGAAAGAAGGATCTGGACGGCAGAATGGAATGAAATTGTCTTTACTGACGAGTCACGCTTCTGTCTGCAACACCACGATGGTCGGATTCGAGTCTGGAGACACTGTGGAGAGAGGATGCTGAACAGCTGCGTTATGCACCGCCACACTGGTCCTGTACCAGTTATTATGGTATGGGGCAGTATTGGATATCACTCTCGCACTCCTCTAGTACGCATTGCCGGTACTTTAAACAGCCAGCGCTACATCTCCGAGGTGTTGGAGCCAGTTGTCCTTCCTTACCTTCAGGGCTTGCCCACAGCCATATTTCAACAGGATAATGCGCAACCACACGTGGCACGCATTGTCCAAGGGTTCTTCGTCAATCGCCAGATTGAATTGCTTCCATGGCCAGCTCGCTCTCCGGATCTTTCGCCGATAGAAAATATGTGGTCCATGGTTGCTCAACGATTGACCCAGATTACACCCCCAGCTTCCACACCAGATCAACTTTGGCAACGTGTGGAAGCTGCTTGGTCTGCTGTACCCCAAGAACACATCCCAAGTCTCTTTGAATCAATGCCGAGGCGTGTGGCAGCGGTGATCTCCAACAATGTCGGCTACTCTGGCTACTGATTTTGGCAGGAACCACACTTCACAGAAGTCTATAAATTTAATCATTTGATACTTGGTCAACATGTTATCTACAAAATAAATTTTGTTGTGATATCTCTTGTCTTTCTTGGTGTTGCAATTTGGGTGGCCAGCAGTGTATTTTCTAATTTGTAATGTTCAGCAATCAGTAAAATAAAAGACCCTTTCACTGTCTTTTGATGTGCACCACTTTCATAATCTCCTTGTAGCAATTTGTTTCACTTAATTTGAATACATAAGTTCTACATCAAATGAAATCTAACTCAACAGTAAATATTTAGCTCTATATTGTAACTAGTCCACCTGTGATTAAGCGGCTAAAGACGTCGCTCTTAAGAAAGCTATGCTCTTGGTTATTGCTTGAGAGTTCAAATCTTGTTAGTGGAAAATGGATTGAATTCTTAAAAAATACTTGCTTTTCAAAACGACGTATAAATACGGGTCATTTACCCAAAGTCCTCCAAGAATTCATATCTTCCCACATTTTATGTGGTTGCGATGTGGTAGCATTTTTAATGGTGGCTCTGAGTGAAACAAAGATCGCCACGTCTTGCCAATTAAGGTCTTAAGAATCACACTTTCATATGCGGTATGGATTGGTATTTTTATAGCAATGAGTCCTGCTAGGACATAGTGTGCACACACACACACACACACACACACACACACACAAGCCAAAGACACTAAACAAAAAATAACTCCTCGAAAATCCTATACAAGAAAATTAAAGCAATCCCCCAACGCATAAACTCGAGTCTAAAAGTGTATTTTATAACAGTTCCAAACATAAAAAGTCTAACAAACGCAATCCAATGTAATAAAATCAAATGAAATGATAATATGTATAAAATTGTAAAATCAAGTTGAAATGAATGTCATGTAAAATTTTTGGATAATGGTTCTTTCCGAACATGCCTTCCATATCCAAGGTATACGAATTAAAATGTTTATGACTTTGACGCTTAAAATGGGGAAGATCATTCTATTGAAATTATTTAACATGAACACAAGCAAGATCATTAGCGGGAATTGAAAACAATGTTTTTAAGCTAGTAAGTGTTTATTTTTTTTCTTTGTTTCGGCTTGATATCTCGTATACTAAACTTTTGGTTAACTTACAGGAAGGACTACGGTTCAGTGCCAAAAACAGTTTTACTCGATATGGTCAAAGTTTTGAGTTTTGCTTTGTCGGAAGGTAAGGTAGCCATTCACAGCCACGCCGGACTGGGCAGGACAGGTGTCCTGGTGGCTTGTTACCTCATCTACACACTGCGGTGTAAGCCGACTGATGCTGTGGCTTTTGTCAGGAACAAAAGGTGGGTCGTGGAGCCAGGAAGCATTTTGATTGTGAGCTGTTATTGATTGATAGGAATTAAGTTAATGCTTCACATTTACATGGATCTGCAGCATGCTTTTATTTTTCATTTTGTTATTTCTGCTTTTCTGAAGCTGGAAGCTTTAAACACAATTTGAAAGTGAGAGAGGTTGATAGGTTCGGTTGATATTTTTAGAGCAAGGGCCTTATTTGGTCACGCTGTGCCAAACACAAGACAGCGCCAAGTAATGAATATACGCACACAAGAAAAGAGAATTACACATACGTTTATGCCTATATAATTACATTTATGTTTATAGAAACGGAATATATTTTAAGATATGCGACTGCAGTACAATTCTGTTCACTGGAGCCTAATCTCCTGAGAATAGGCATTCGGATATGATTAGTATTCACTAAAAACAATATGCCTATGAAAATTAACAAGAATAAAAGTAACTACAAATAAATATTAAAATTATTTATAAATTTTTCTATCCAACGAAACTAATTGTCCTTATAATTTTTTTGTAAATCGTATTATTTTAATCTAGCACTTGAACAGTTCAGTTATATAAAAGAATTTCAACACACAGCGCTGAATTTGAATTGATTACTTCTTTCAGACCAGGATCGGTGCCTACCAAGAGCCAAGTAGAAAGTGTCCAAGGATTTGCTCAATTTGTTGTACCCATGTTTATTGTGTTTGCAAATGTGTAAGTACTTTCAAACTTTCCACATAATATTAAGCTTCTTTAAGATGCTTAACGCCTCAATAAGTTATAATTACTTCCTCCTCCAGGATACCAAGAGAGAACTACCGCATGAGCCTAAATGCTTACTTAAGACGCCAAAGGTATCTTCTCCACGGATTCGAAGGAAGATTGCTCAAGCACGTACCAAAAGTATGTCCAGCAATGAGAAGTATCTTGAGAAAACATACTATTTTAGCATAAAAGAAATGTACACGTATATTTAATCTATTGTTTATTTAAATATAGAGTGATAATCTCATTATATTGAATCAGGGGGGGGGGTCTGGCTACCAATTTGTCAAAATTTGTGAAACATAGTGCAACCTTGTCCACAAAAAAAAGTACTTTGAGTTGAGATAGATTACACTTCTATTTTATACAATAACATTGTAAGTAAGTTTTTGTGTTAATGTCTACAATCACCTCACGTTTAACAATGGTTTAACTTATAAAGTTTAACTTGGTGTTAATTATTCTCTTCATTCCGAGGTTCCGTATATTTGAACATTTGATTTTATTCTTTAGGAAAAAAAAACTAAGTACAAAAATTATTTAATAATGACATTTACTATTTATCATTTAATGGGGCACAACACAATTCCTTATTATAATCATAGATTCATTTATGTTCACAAATGTGAATACTCATTGACCATTCACATACAGAAATCTTTACGTACAAGAAAGAAAGAGCTTTGTCCGTAATAGGGTTTAACGAGGACACAAACAGAGGACCGTCTATTTGTATCTCTAAAACGAAGAGGTTATAGTAATAAACGAAAATACCGGGACAGGAAGCAAAAAATAGCCTAATGTTATTATGTGAATGGTATTAAATCTCTCTCTCTCTCTCTCTGATGACTAAATATCAATCCCATTCTGATTAAAGTGTTTAAAAAAATTGTATTGCTTTTTAATTCTAATGAACTCCATATAATTAGAACTCCATATAATATTTTCACTCAAATCACACAATAGAGCAATTATTATTTATCTGGATCAATTTTAAGAATTGTTTATCAACAAAATTAAGTACACGATATTTAGTGTTATATTGTAAGATAAATTAAATGCATGCTTTATCTTTACAGCCTGTGTTCATGTTTTGCGAACGGTTGCTGTCTTTGATTAGCAACAACCAGTACACAAATAGTGCACCTTTAGACATGGACCAACTCTTCAACGGTCCGAACCAATTTTTAGAGTTTTTCTCATCCCGGTGTCGGTTATTAAGGCTAAGATTTTCTCCCAACAAGTTCCAAGACGGACAGAAATGGACCATACAGATGCCTAAGACCGCATACATGAATGGCATTCTCGAAGAACCCAGGCATTGCGCTCCCCCTTCACCACCGAATGGTATAACTGGAGAAACGGACCGTGGAAATGACAATCGGGCCTTTTGGGACTCTCCTGACAGGTAAGAAAATAAAGCAAATACGTCACTTAGTTAAGCCAATTGGTCCAACATAAGGTTCAAATGCATAAGCGTGGCGACATGTTTTCTTTGTACAGAAACAAACGTATACACACTTATATGAGGATGTGTATGTATATTCTCTATACAAATCTATACCGTTTTAACAATTCACGCCGTTTTAACAATTCACGATCAGGACTTTTTGCAAGTATATGGGGATCTGGCACGACGGGGCCTTCTGGACCTGGTGTAGGCTTTCCTACACCAGTGGGATGTGCAACAACAACAACAACACAATTCACGCCAAATTTTGTACACTTATTCTTTAGAACACTGCGGAAAACATAGGCTATTTCTTTCCTGACTTTAGACCAATCTATAGCCATGAAAATTGGCACACATGTAGTCCTAAAATCGCCTCTAGAAGCCCCAATTTTAAAATCCAAAGTATGTTTTTCTTCAATACATAAATACTGACAAGGAAACACTATCTACATGGTTTGAGTATTTGAGTTAACAGGGAAATATCGCGGTTATATTTTAGCTGTCGTGGTAGGAAACACTTTCTACAGAGTTCGTGTATTTGAGCTAACACAGGGAAATGTCGCGGTCATATTTAAAACCCGAGGAACGCCGGGATATTCAGCTAGTTTAAAATAAAGAGAAAAGTCATAAATACTCGGTTTAAAAGTATAGAAGCTAGCGTTTATTCTAGCAGTTACCCAAAAGTCGGAATCTTTGTATTTGTTTTTTCTTTTGCCAATGTGATGTTTTCCTTTCATAACAAAAGGATGTCTATTTGTCTTGTTTCTGAAAGTTTGTATCTTACAGCTCTTACCGATGTAGGAATGTAACCATTTTTTGAGCTGAGATTTTGTGTTAGAAAAACGATTTTTCACACAAATCTTTGAGCAACATTAGGATTATGGAGAAAGTATAGGTTTTTCATGAAATATTTTCTTCCTCGGATTGGTTGATTCCCATCCCAAATAATTATTTTATTTTCCTCAAAATTTAGGAATATAACCAAATCGATAAATGTTTCGATTTGAATACTATTTGGTAAAAACCCGAACTTTTGCCTTTGTAATCTATAAAGGCACCAATCAACTTTATTTTACTCCTACGTTGCTAATTATATAAAATGAACTACCGTGTCATTTTAAGTTTAACATCAACAAAAATATATGCTTGTCCAGTTTTAAGCCTTTGCACTATAAAAACAAAACAAACCAACCCCAAAAAATATACAAAACTGAATTTGAATATTCATAAATAACTTCTATAACACATATGCTGTCGCCGTCATCAATAACGCATTTGACGACATGTTCATACGTGTTGATGAAGCAAGTGCATACCATGGACTATTTTTTCTTTTTTGCATGGTGATAGATTCAGAGTGAGACAATAGCATATCATTTCCTTCTCGACCTTTCTTCGACCTCTTTGTTCCGCGCAATTTCCATGCCAAAGTTCGTAGCTTTCTAACAATGAAAATAATATATTGGACCCCACTTGATGAAGCAAGTGTATACCATGGGCTAACTTTTCTTCTTTGCATGGTGATAGATTCAGAGTGAGACAAGAGCATATCATTTCATGCTCGATCTTCTTTGTTCTGCTCCATTTCCATGCCGAAGTTCGCGGCTTTCTAACAATGAAACTAATAAATAGGACCCCACTTGATGAAGCAAGTGCTTACCATGGATTATTTTTTCTTTTTTGTATAGTAATAGATTCAGTGTGAGACAAGTGCATATAATTTCATGCTCGACCTTCTTTGTTCTGCGCAATTTCCATTCCTAAGTCCGAAACAGTCTAACAATGAAACTAATATATAGGACTCCCATCGTTTCCTGGCAGTCGGCATACCTTTAATCACAGACACATTTAATATTCATTAGGAAAATTAACGCCTCGAACGCACTTTTCCCACCTCGCACTGGTTTTGATTGTTAAACCTGATGAGCCGCATGCATCTTTTTCAGTATGTCTTCGCCTGAAGAAAATGCACAACAGGACGTTCTTATGAATCACATAGGAGGATTTCGACCCCACTTTGAAGCTGATGACGACTATCGGTTATCGGACGACGAAGTAACTGGAAAAGAACCAGATATGGAATTCAATAACAAGTCTCTCAGTAATACGGAGTCTTCCAAAGAAAACATAGATAAAGATCCAGATGCACAAAAGTCTCAGTCTCCTGAACCTCTTGTAAAAGAAGATGATATAGTAGAAGCAGGTAAGATTTTATTTTTACGCACAAAGTTTACTCTCAGTTATTGTCATATTCAAGGTCAATCTTGGAGGTATTACCACCAAAATTCAGTTAGCACGCTTACTTCTCCATTCGACAAAAACTTGATCCACCAAATTACTTTTAGCGAGTGCTCTTTAATAATTGTTTTGAAAGTTAAAAAACATGGGAAATCACAAGTATTTGCTGTTAGATAATAGAAAAAAAAACATTGAATTATTCACTATTAAGCTTCCATAAAAGTTATAATTTCAAAATTTTGAAAGATAGTATAATGCCATGCACGTATATATACCACACAAAAAAAAATCTTTTCTTTATACGATCTATTAGCCATATCTTTTAACTACCTTTTCTTTTACTGGCTGTTTGTTTTTCAATTTGACCGTTCCTGTTTTACATAGTTTTACAAGTTCAGTTACAGTTGCAAGTGCATGTTTAATATGTCATTCAGGAACGGCTCTGGTCACCGTGCATTATACTAGGCCGAAAAATACACTTTCCCCCTTCAGCAGTTAATATGTTTCAAAATATTCATACATTTTGTATTGACAAATTAAGAAAAACAGAAGACCAAACAAAAAGGAAATTAGCATAGTTATTGGTTTTTCTAGGTTTTTAGTGAGAAAAATAAAAAACAAGATAGTAAAAGGTTGAGCCAGAAAAACTTAGTTCTTACTTTTCAATAAGAATAAAGGAGAAACAAATCGAGTTCATTTTCATATACAGGCGAAACCATTCCTAAGTGCTCTTGCACGAAGCAAAAAAATAAAAAATAAATAAGACTATTAAAAGACAAATGCAGTGTCTAACTTTAAAGAAGCATGCATTAACAATAAGTTTACCGATATTATCAATTTTATACTTGTTCCTTCTTTGTGTTTCTTTTACAATTATAATTGAGAAGATACCTATGAATCTGCATACTTGTTCTTAATTTTAGATTAAAGTATAAAAAATAATTAGGGATGTATTCCGAAGGAGTGTCTACTGGTCTCGAATACTTTCCGAGACGATTATGGATTTCAAAACCTATCAAGGATGTACTCTGAAGCTACAATAAGATAAAATCACTTTGATTAATTACATAGATAAAATATTCGCCTAAATGTGTCAATAGTCTGAAAACAGTTGAAAAAATTCATAAAACAATACTGATTTGACAACACGACATTTTAGGTACCGAGAGGAAGAAGACTGGATTATCCAAAAATTATTTTCTGAATTTGTAGGTAAGGTAGGTAGGTGATTCGGGTTTTATGGCGCAAGGCTTGAACTTGAGGAAGAGCAATCTAATTCAAAATATCAGATTTTCTTTGAAAATGAAATATTTTAAAAGAGAAGAGGCCTACTAAGGTTTGACCGTAGTAAGCTCTGTATACTGATACACCAATCTATAAAATAAAACCAAAAAATATTGGATGATAGATTTTTCTTGAGGAAAAAAGACCCCAGAATATTGATAGTAAGAGTAGTTTCAATTCAAACAAGTCTTACTTTTCGCCTATTTCTACTCACATAAATACATGGGACTTTAATTGAAGTGTACCTTTTAAAATGATTTTTAATTGCATTGCACGCTGCTGACTAAAATGTTTTTAGTTTTACTCTCATTAGATCGTCAGAATGACTGCGAAAACGCAGAAGATCCTCTGCAAGAGGACGACGGAAACGAAGACGACGACGATCCTCTAGAAGACCTAAATTCCGAAGAATGCAACGCTATCATAGACTCGGTGTTGCAAGAGAGCCCTTCTGAACAGAACACACCTTACATAAATGGTGTGCAAAACAGGAGGGACATTTTCGCCAATAAAGACAATAAAGGTATAAAAAAGTGTAACTTTTCATTCGTCATGTATTACGTTACAATTTAACCTTTAGACTACGGCCGGTACAGCAGTTGTACCTTAATCGCGCCGAGAAGGAATTTAGACTACGGCCAGTACAGCAGTTGCACCTTGAAACTTACAAGAAGCGTTATATCTATAGCCGTAATCAAAATAGTTAATAAGCATTTAGTTCATGGCGCAAACTTGCGGAAACAAATGAGGTCTGGGAGTATGACTCCAATAACTTTATGTCCACTATAGGGACAAAAGTATTTGACACTGCAAGTTTTTCAGTAAAAGTGCTTTATTATTATTCTATTTACTACGGGTAGGCTCTCCTTTTGCTTGTATTACAGCTGCAACATGTCGAGGAATAATTTCTCTGTAAGTTTGGGCAGAAATAAGCATGAATGCCTCTTGCAAGGAAGTGAGAATAGGCTGTTGTGAAGATGGGCGTGCGTTGCGGTGCCGTACTCGTCGCTTCAGGTTGTCCCCCGAGTGCTCGATCAGATTGAGATTGGGGCTCTGGGAAGGCCAGTTAAACACATTTACTTCATTTTCAGGAAACCAGACCAGCAAACGTTTTACAGTATGACACGGAGCTCGATCCTGTTGGAACAAACAAACATCATTGTCATAGAATTATCATAGTGTAGGCAAGGCCGAACTATCCAGAACGTCGAGACGTCAGCGTTCATGGTACTAGGTATATAAAGCAATGGACCGATTCCAAACCAGGAATAACAGCCCAAAACTAAGATGGATCCTCCTTCGAATTTCTGCAGTGTTCATTTACTTTTGTCCATATAGTGTATAGCATTGGTGTTTCGGAAAATTTTATTTTCTGCTCTTCATTATCCATTTTTTTTATTACATTCATCCCTAATACTTAGAGGGTGAACACCCATGCCTTAAAAATATTATAGGGGGGACAGGAGTTTCTCTCTCTCTCTCTACTTTGACCTCTATGATGGTGTACACGTCTTTATCTTCCTGGTGATTATGTCGAAGAAATATCGTGTAATTAGTATTATGACACAATATGACCAGATCTTGATGAACAAAATATTTCGTTATTAGACGAAAACTACCCAGATCTTGTTCTCATTAGAAAAATCAGCAATATTTGGATGTCGAGGTATCTCCTTATTAGAAATATTGGTCTGAACTTGATTGACGAGATACTTCGTTGAACCACTTGGTAGGTTAATGAGTGAGGTCGAGTTTTCCGTATTTGGCTATGCATATTACATTTTTATAACATTTATCATTATTCTTACAAAGGCGCACCGCAACCATATAAATATAATACCGTTGTAGTTTTTTGGCATCGTAAGTATATGATACATATTGTAAGGGAGCTTGCAGAAAATGTATGGGGATTGCATTTTTTGGGATATTTTCATTGACTGTTATATTTTACTCTTCAAATATCACCCTCGAATCTGCCTTCCTCGTGTCCCCAGTGAAGTGACTGATATTTTTAGTGTTTAGTAAAGTGTAGATCAGATAACAACACACGTGTGAAAATATGTATAATTTTTTAGTTTATGTTTTAGCTATAAAAGCACTGAATGAGAGTGAAATGTGAATTTTATGATTGGGTAAAATCGTAAATGAAAGTTTACAAAAACGTCCCTAGGAAATTTAAAACACAATTAGATATCGTTACAAAAGTTTTTACTTAAATTATTTAATCTTTTGACCTGTTATGAAATTTTATGTCCTGATTAGCTTTTGTGTTGTGCATCACAAAATTTATTATAACGTTTTCACAAAGTTATTTTAATTTCTCATTATTGTATTTACTTAAATATAGCAATCTTCCGTCTTAAAATTCATCCTTTAAATATTTTTCAGAATAACAAGACTAGTTTTAGAAGCTAACATTCCAATATGTGAAAAAGTGCTTTTTTAAAAACTATTATTCAATAAAAAAAAGCATATTCTTTATGCAGCTATTATATAACATGTATGAATACAAGTTCATAACAGAATAAAACCAAGAATTGGGGGCTTCGTAGTATATTCTAAAACTAGGTTTAAAATTAACATTTTCAGGTTAAGCAACCCTTTCAACTGACGAAAACGCTATAACAAACACAATCATCATCAATATTCTCTTGGATATCACTAAAAAAGTTGTTAAAAATTAATATTTTCAGGCTGTTCAACTCTTTCTATTGATGAAGAATTCACCAAGCCTATAACAAACACAACCATCATCAATGCTCTCCTAGCTGATCACTATTCCATGGACGAAGATTTCACAGCCAAATTAAGGAAATATCACGTATGTACAAGTTCTTGAAAAATTATCTCTTTTAGGAAACTTAGTTTCTCAAGATTTAACAGGCTTATTTCATTAAAGGAAATGCTCTTAGCACTGTGAAATATTATTAATTTTGATATTAGTGGTAAATTCACTTGTCTCTACTACTGCAAAATTCATGTTTTTCTTTACTTTCAAGTTCTATTGATAAAATTGCCAACATTCTTTTGATACAATTATCAATATTCAAGTTCTTTTAATAAAATTATCATTCTTCGTTCTCTTTGGAAAAATCCTAAGCGCTATCAAATCATCTGACGAAACGATGCGTAATTCATTCACACAATATCTAATTTACATTAGTTATTTTATCAATCAGCTAAATATGATGAATGAAAGAACTACCAACAATTAAATTAAATATAAATAAATTAGAGATTTTGTACAATTTGATTTTAATATGCTATTTAAAAAATTCATTGATTTAATTCTGTGTGAATTTCACAAGTGAAAGAAAAAAATTTCATTGCTTTAAGGTTCGATTCCTGCAACTTACCCTGAGTATATTTCTCTACTTCTGAATCAGTAAATAATTTCTTGTGTGTTTATGTCTATTTACTTGACCTTGCCTAATATGTTTGGCACAGCTGAACCAAATATATGGTCCTTACACCATACAACCCAACAAACCAATTATGTAAGACTAAAACCACAGATGGTATTAGAATATTTTAATATGACTTTTTTCCAAACGAATTCATAACATTAAAAGCACTCAAGTGATAAAATTTTACTTTGTACCTTTTGCGTTGTCAATAAAAAGAAATTTATATTCATAATTCCTGTCCTTCCATATTTTTCGTACTTGATTTCACAGCTTCGACCAAGGTAATACCCCTGAACAACAACAACGGGAAAAAAACGATATTTCCTAATTTCTCAAAAGTTTGTTTAATTACTTGTTTGACAACCTGATATAAACAGTCTTTTTACTATATAGCGACTCCTGAACAATCGATCAACTGCTTGGGATAAAATAGCGAAAGAAGGGGACCCAATCCTCTTGTCTGCACTTCTTTGGAGCTGGTTGGATCAGCTAAGAGTAAGTGTGGTTTGCTTTTAAAATAATTTTTAAAGATATCCTGATTGATATGGTATTTCAATTGCAGCTAATATGGTATAATTGTCATAGTGCTTCTCTGTCGCTCAATAGATGGGTTGGAGGAGTAGCGAATTAGCAACCAAAGGGTTGCGAGTTCGAAACTCGATCCAACCGTCTTGTACGAGTGAGCAGGTGCACGTTAAATCTGCCGTGGCTTCAATTGTGTGGAAGTTTGGTATTGGTATTTTTAATTAACGTCGTACTAGAGAAACATAACGGGCTATTGACGACGCTCCAGGATCAATCCCAAAGGGATAGAACCGAGGACAACACCTCGTATGGGAGTTTGGAGAGTAGGGTTTCTAGATCAGTTTTGATCTCGTCATATCCGACCGTGGTTCAAAATTACTATTTTGTCCTTGGATCTTTCGCTTCAGGATTGATATTGGACTACCACCTATAGCCCGGTGTGTTGTCCCCAATGCGACGTTAATTCAACTACCTACTAACCAGTAGGTCCCGGGTTGTAGAGTATGTTCGTAGCGCATGGGTGTTGATGATTGTCCCAGTTTGCACCGGCGGCACAACTTGGCTGCGGCGACTGGCACAACGGTGGTTTACCCATTGGTAGCAACCTTACAAGTAGTCGTCAGTTCACCTCTTGAACTGGTAAATGCTGAAGAGATTAGTGGTTGAGAATTTAAAAAATCTATTTCATTTTTTGAGGATTTCTGTTTCAGCATATAAATACTTATTAGGATGCATAATGATTACACAATTAAAGCAAAATTAATATCAGTGTTAAGAAATGCAAAATGAAGCATGATTGTATTTATTATAATTTGCTATAAATTAAGGATAGCAAAATGTTTTAGTTTATTATCCTTTATACCAATAAATTAGTTAATAAATATTTGTAATACATTTACAACTTTTTCTTAGTTATTCTGGTGAGGTCTTTATATTGTAACTGGTCGACAGTATTTAGAAATAACTGTTTACCCCTAAAATTTATAGTTAAGCTTTCAGATCCAAGCGGGCTTTTAGGATAAATATATTTTTTCTGTAACTTAATGGGGAATATGGGTAAAAAATTTTTGTTGTAAAAATTACGCAAACTTAAAAAAATTATATTATAAAATCAAATTTTCAATTTTGGTACAACATATCAAAAAAATTAATTGTAATTGAGATAATATTCAATATTTAAAATAAACATTGTTAGAAAATAATTAATGTCATTTCATGTAATGAATTTCATGTCATTTTATATTTTTAGGAACCTGTATTGAATAAAAATGATTTGTCCATCATAGTCATACGGGCTGAGAAGCCGATGGAAATACTAAAGAAACTTGACAATGTGAGTACATTATTAAGTCCATTATTTGTATTTGGAATTTAAAAATGTGTTCCAAATTATAATTATTCTCCTATATTTTTGTATTCTGAAATTGTTCCTGAAAGCTATTACCAATTTATTTTTATTTTTTGGATTATTGAGTTTGAGTGGTAGAGGTTTGAGCGTATTCTATGTTTCTGTAATTATCTTTAATATTTAAAGTTTGTTTGTGACACTTAAATTACCACCCCCAAAATGGTTCGTAAATATTAAGAGAATGTATATTTCGTGTTGGGAAAATTTTAGTAATCTGTTTAAGATTTAGAGTGCAACAGATACTCAGATTTAGAGTTCCAATATTGATAAAATATTGAGGAATAATACGGCTCTGGATTGACATTTAAAGCATGGTTTTGAAAGAGCATTCGCTGAAATAAGGGTAAGCAAAACGCATTTCCACAATTGGTGTTTTTAACATGGATTCTTATTTTATCGTTCGGTGTCAGCAGCTATAGTAGCGATGAGTTGGAAAAAAAAACTTATAGCGATCGTCATGTTTTGGTTGTAGCAGCCAATTTTCTGGCGAGCTAAGAACTTTTCTGAAAGTGAATTTTTTTCTCAGTCCAGTCACATTAATGTGACCACCTGTCAAAAGCAATAATAACCACTTTTGGCAGAGCGGACCGCTGCGAGACGTGCAGGAAGAGAGTCAATTAGATTTCTGAAAGTGTCCACTGAGATGTTGAGCCATGCCGACTCCAGTGCTGTGGCCAGCAGCGCTAGATTACGCGGTTGAGCATGCAGGGTGTTTGCTTTCAGACGTTTCACGCCGTATACGCCAACGTCCATCTGTCCGATGGAGCATAAAACGTGATTCATCGGAAAAAGCCACCTGTCGCCACTCTGTGGACGTCCAGTTGCGGTACTGGCGTGCAAATTCCAGCCTTCGTCGCCGATGAACAGCAGTCAGCATAGGTGCATTAACCAGGCGTCTGCTGCGGAGGCCCATGCGCAGCAACGTTCGCTGAACCGTTGTTAAGAATACACTCTTGGTAGCCCCTTGGTTCATCTGGGCGGTCAGTTGCTCAACAATTGCACGTCTATTCGCCCGAACGCATCTCCGTAGCCTTCATTCGCCTCTGTCATCTATAGCCCGTGGTGCACCACATGTGCCACGCCGCTGATTTTGGATAGTGCCATTTTGCAATGCACGGTATACTTTTACCACGGCGGCACGCGAACAGTTCACAAAATTAGCCGTTTCCGAAATGCTTCCACCTTTGGCCCGAAAGCCAATAATCATGCCCTTTTGGACGTCGGATAAATCGCTACGTTTCTGCATTACGCCAACGATTGAAATGCTTTCCGATGCCCTAAGACATCCTTTATATACACTCCACTGCAATGTGCTGCCACCTGCCTTTTGTGATTGGTTATTTCACGTTGACGTCGAAAGTAAGTGGTAATCGCATTAATGTGACTGGACTGTGTATATACCCAAGGCGTACATATTTGCTTTTTACCAGGGCCGCGTTATAAATTGTAAAGCAGGTCAATTGAAGAGTTTTTCAATGGAAATATAAAGTAAGTATCAAAAGAAAAAGTACGTTCTGTTAAGCACGTATTTGATTTATCGCCGTTTGGTGATTTTTGGCGAATGTTTTTCCTATGTGATATGCTGAAATTGTGTTCGAGAAGCATACCAACTTACAGACAGGGACTAACTACACATGCTAAGACACTAGCGTCCTCTGCATTTAGCTTCACAGGAAAACTCTGATTGCCATTCAAATGCTTTTCTAGGGTACACGGTACACTGCTGAATATCTCATCCGATTCATCTCAAGACTTGAGCCCAAATCTACCGTTATTAGAGACGATCTAGTGAGGCGATTGGTAGCATCACTCACACACCAAGCGCTTGGCATACAAGGTACACTCAGACCTGTAGGCATGGAATGGAACAAATTACGACAAGGAACAGCTGGTCAACTCCTGCTCTTCATAGACAAACTGTACGGCATGATAACAGGTGATCATAAGCAATCAAACTTCTAGAGCTTGGGAGATTGGATGTGATACTAAGAAACCTCAAGGTCAGTGATGCTTTCTGCAGAGTTCAGCCAGAGTAATGAGTGTTTCGACGGTATAAACAAATAGCTTATTTAACAAACTGAAAGCGAAGAAATGTAGATGGGTAGATCATGCGTTTGAGTAATGTGGAGATCGTTCATGTTATATAAGAGTGACAATGTGAGCATAATGTTGACCGCGTGGTTTTTCCTATGTAGGTGGAAACAATTGTTTTCCCCCTCCATATAGAAGCTGAAAGCAGTAATGGATTCAAATTGATTTCATTATGAGACGTTATCACAGATGCTATTTCTTTTAACTGATATTCAATTAAGGGGTTAAGTACCTTTTAAATGTCAAAATATGCAAAAAAAATCACTACATTTCGAATCTTAATATCTCCATGAATAAATTACTTACATTAATGAAATTTTGTATGCAGATTTTAACTACCTTTATCTTTTGTAAACTATATTAAAAAAATTTCTACCCCTTAAATATATTGTAAATTGGACCCAAATGAAATGCATTGTTTGTTGTTAGAATATTATATGGTGCATTGCGCGCAGTATTCTGGGCAAAATAATTATTATTCTGAGCTGAATTTTTTTACATACTTAAAAATACATAGTATAATTACTATGACGAACTCTTGTATTTTTTTTTAATTTCTTACAAAAAATTTTTTAATAAAAAAAACTGAAACTTTTTTTTTTTTTCAACACAAAATTAATTTTTTTTCAAAAACTTTCAACAGGATAGACAAAAAAGTTGGTCATTTTAAATATATATATGGTTTACATAATCAAGTAAAATTTCATTTAATTCTAACCAACCATTCCAGAGAAATCTTGCGCGCAAGTGGTAAAATCACAGTTTTGAGATATCGTCGTTTAAAAACAATTCGCTTGTGAAATTCTTTTGCAGTAAAGGAAGGAAACAAATGAAACTAAAAGTAGAAGTAAAGTACCTTGTTCTTAGATAAAAAATAAAATTAATAAAACAATGTACATGGAGATGGCTTTAGCAATATAGAGCGTAGTCAAAATACATTTTTGTGATAGCTGATATCGGCGAAGTACAAAATGTAAGCAAACCATCCGACTCTAAATGTTTGATCAAGGGCTTCACTCTTTTAACCATAACTTCCGTTCTAGAGTGAAATTTTACACCAGGCTTGTTTTAAAACGTTGCTAAGAAACAGAGCATTAAAATTAGATCATAATAATTTTTTTTGAAAATTTAAAAGGTTCCTAACCCCTTAAAGTAAAATTTAATGATTTCCTTCGCATTTTACTTCTGGTTCTAACAATATATCTCTTAATAAGTGATCTCTCCAATCTAATTCAACATGAGATTATACTTTTTATTACTTTTCACACCATAAAATTCAAAATTTGTTTAAAACTAGATAGATGTATAGAATATTGAAATAAATTAAAACCAGTATTCCGGTACTTAAGCTAAATTAACCAAATGTAATCTTGCGAAGAAAAATATTTTTATCTCCCAAGTCTACATAGCATTTTCAGAAATAATTGCTGTTTCCATATTTCTATGCCCAAACATCAGAATAAAAAAAGTGGTATGCAATGGTCATATCACTAATTTTATTTTAAACTTGGCTTTCAACATATTCAGACTAGAGTGCCTATTTAATAAGAGTGGCGACATACGGGAAACACTTTCTGATTGGCTTAGAGACCTTTTCTACCGCCCGAGGCGGTCTTTTCCTAGCTCCCGTAGACTTAACATGGGAACTTTTTGTGTGTTCGAGAAAAACGTATGTATATTAAATTAAAAAGAAAATATAGCTTATTCATGTTCCATTTCGTGTTCTAGAATGTTTATTTATTATTATTTTAGTGTTTTGTCAGCATAAATTTGAAGACTTTTTAAGTAAATAGCTTTTTCGAACAACATGGTGTTTCCCGCAATCCAAGTTAGCGCGTTGTGCAATCCATCTCATCGATTCCGCATGTAATTGAGCGTTTATATGATTCATTTATACAGAATGTATCCATATTATAACAATCGTATGCTTTTTGTTCTCCCTGAAATGATATATTAATTCGCCCAGAAACCGTCTTTGAGAAATGGTAGAAAAATGGCTGCCGCGCATGCGCATTGGGCCAAATTTGGTCCCTTGTCACCACTCTTATTATATAGGCACTCTAATTCAGACAACTACAAGAAATAAGAATTTGTTGAGGTTCATAAGGAAAAATATCTTTCAAGATAGCACAATCTATTCCACATCAAGAGTACCTAGATAAGTTCAAGAAATGAACAATTATAATCTAGCTGTACTTGGTACTCATTACTCTGGCTACAGTTTCATATAATCTGTGATTTTCGTGGGACTTGTATGATAAGGAACACTTGAATTTTAAATTTTTTCAAAGTGTCACTTGATGGCCATACCCATCAACTTCCATTTCAAATGGTTTTTTTGTTTACCCAAAGTGCCTATTTTGAAATACAAATTCGACTTCCAATAATCTATTCTCATTCTCAGTGTAAATATTAGCATTTTCTACTTCATTACGTGTACAGAAATCTTTGATTTTAAACTAACCATCTTTATTGAACGAATATTGCATGAGTATATCTTAACACTTCAGCATAGTGGAAATTGATTTTTGAAATATGTTCAGCATATTCAGCAACATGAACAGAATTGTATAATATTTTACGAATACAAGAGCTGTTATTTGATTGTTGATTTTTGAATAATTTAAGTAGCTTGATATTTGTAGTATATTATGACAAATTTAATTATTTGTTCTGAATCATTACGATGCTTTCAAAGCTATATCACTTTTCTTTCATAAGGTATGAAGTCATGTATTTTAGTTAATTTAGTTTGACAGAAATTTTTACTCTGCTAAAGTGTTGTATAATCGAGAGATGGACTGGAAAGTATTTTAACCTATGAAAATTCTTACTACCTATTTGTACTGTCGAGTAAAAAGGCAATAAACCTTTAACCCATAGAGGCAAAAGCATAGTAGTTTGTAAGCTAAACCTAATTATTTTAACTTATTTTTAAGCATCTAAAAATCTTCATGTTTCTTTTTGAGTTAAAATTGTTTTTTAAATGGAAAGTGTTACAATGATGACTAACTAAAATATAATGTAAGGCTATATTAAATATTAATGCCATTTATAGACTTAGGTAAAATGTGATACTGTGCATTGAAACTAGTTCTTGCCATTTGTATATTCAATTTAAGTGGTAACATGCTATCAAAGTATTGTACATATTACTAAACATAATTTTTTAAGCTTTGTACTTTTTTCATATAAATGTTAGAACTTCATCAGTTTGTAATAGACCTCAAACTGCTGTTTGGAATTAACTTGGGAAAAATTTATAAATGTTAATGTGCAGTTTATTAATCTTGCTGAAATAAATCCCTCGTCTCACATTGGTTGGCTTGGTTTAATTCAAGCTTGTAACTTTAATAAGACTTCAAAAACTCCTGTAGTAGCCAGTCCATCTCAGAATATATTGTTTTGATCATTATTTTCAACTTCCTCTTATATATATATATGGCATGTTAAAATATAATATTCAATTATTTTTTATGAAAATTCCAATTTTCTAACCTTTGTCTGTTAAATCATTGTCATGCGTTGTAAATAAAGCAGAAATTCTCCATCTCATTCAAGTTATTTTTTCAGTTATAATTCTTCATTGAAATTTCTCCCATGTCAAGATGTTATACAAATCAGTTTAGTGTAGAATGGAAAGCTGTTTGTACACTCACCATAACAATTAAAGAGTTGTAACTCCCATTTCTACATCAAATTTCGTAATTTCTACTGTAAGTCATTGAATTAAACTTAATTTCCAACAAGGTTTTTTTTTTTTTTTTTTTAAATATAAAAGCTTTAGTTTGGACGTAGTAGAACTAGACAATTATCACCATGACACATTTTAAAGCTTGGGACTGTTTATTCAAATGTTTAATTTGCGAAAATATTCCATTTAGTATGCTCATTTATTTTTCCACATGGATCATATAAGTTTTCTTTACTTTCATATAATATATATATATATTTTTTAATTAAAGACCAATTATCTTCTCTGTTAAACTTTTCCAGTCTATCAACATTTTCCATTAGCCAATTTTTTAAACCTCAAAATAAAAAACAATAAATTTTAATTCTATTTTGAAAATTTACTTTTCAACAGTAGTAATTGTGTATTGAATCCACTAGTCAGACAATCTTGGATGGCATTCTGCCACATGATTAAAATAATTGTGTTAAAATATTCATTTCATACATTTAATATTACATAGAAGCTAATCAATGATTTGTCCTCAAAGGTACGTGATTCCTGTCCTATGGAGATTGAGATTGATAAAGCATCTTTGAGTATGATACTTGAGTATTATTTGCAAAGAAAAAACAAAACATTAAGAATATCCAACAGCTTTATTTACACCTAAAAAAATAAATGCAAACATAATTATGATACACTGGTAACATCTGCATGATTATCAGATATTTCCCCAACAGAATGGTATTTACAGCATTTTGAGACACTGATTTATTCTACATTTATGTACATGGAATGTGTTCAGTCTCAACAATGAAAGACGCATGAAATACACATGGAATGTCTGAAGCAAGCATTTAAAAATAGATACAATGATTCAATATAATAAATAAGGTAACATTTATATTTAGTTCGTAAGGCAGACAACATACAAGTTGGGTCCAATTATTCAGAATGCATAAAATGTTTACTGAAGGAATCAATTTAGATATAATTTC
Organism: Metellina segmentata; assembly: GCA_947359465.1. Lineage (NCBI taxonomy): Eukaryota > Metazoa > Arthropoda > Arachnida > Araneae > Tetragnathidae > Metellina > Metellina segmentata. The sequence goes on from OX375879.1 coordinate 59,648,027, forward strand.
AAAATAAAAATAGAGAATTTTCATTTTTAGAAGTAAAACACAACATTTAAAAACACATAAAATTTTCTGTAGGATGTTTAAAAATTGTTAAAGTATTTTATTTTTAATCAATTGTCTGTTGCAAAATTCAATTACATTTATCAGCAGACAACAAATGTCTTAATCACAGAACTAAATACAAAATAAAATGGTAAAATGATGAGCACATGGAATACAAAACAAGTATCTAAAAATTCAATGGAAAAGTAAAAATGAATCTTTCTACAATGCAAATGTATTTGGCACTGATAATGTTATTATAAAAAGAAAGAAAGTCAAAAAGAATTTATTTTAAAATCGAAATATTTGCTCATGGTCAAATGAGATTTGTTCCCATAAACTGACAAACTGCTGTATATAATTCAACGATTTCAATTCTGAAACGTTAGGATCCATGAAATAACTCTACATATGGTTTCCAAATAGAAATTTCTTGGGGGAGTTATGGTAAAATTTTTCCATCTAAACATTTGGCAAGAAAATTATAAAAATTACGAAGCATGAACTGTACAATTAATTTAACTATAACTACTTTTATTAGCACTTGTGGCATATATTCAGACAATTGTAATAAATTTGCAGTGTCACTATTTAGACGTAATTTCATTTACTGTATCTGGTCTTAGAGATTATAGTATAATTTTTCATTTTAAAGGAAAATGCATTTCCTCGGTACAATACGTAGTAAAATAGTTTCTTATCAGGGAAAGGAAATTTTCTAACAGACATCTAAGCTTAAATTAGAGTTAGTATAAACAATCTACATCTTTGTATTTTTTTGTTCTAGTATAGAACTGTTCTATTTGTCTAAAGTGTTACATGTAACTCTCAAGTTAAAAAATATGCGGAAAGCCCATTTTATGTGTACCATTAGATAAACAGTCGAGAGTGCTTTAATATATTTCATAACATTTAAATTAAGTAGATTCAGAATATTCTAGCTTTAAATATTTACAATATCCATAACAATGACATTAAGTCTGAAGAATAAAAACACATACAAGCAGAGAACACATAGAAATAACCAGTAGTCCATAACTTGTTCAAATATCACACTGAAGTTTCATTGCTTTCCCTACAATTAGGAATAAAGGGAAATTAGTGTTACAAAAATGTGTGCTATTTGCAGATATTAATAGTGTATTATCTAAGATTGGATGAATAAATTGAAATAATTATATCTTAATAATCATTTTCTAGGAGGATGTGTCTAGAAAATATACGGAAAAAAATAATCTTATCATTAAGTATAAAATAAAATGCATACAGTATTTTGTTTTCGGTATATGTACTTTTAACAAAAAACAAAATTGATCAGCAATTTACAAATTATAAAATTTCCTTATATATAAAATTTTCTAAGTAGATGAATCCACTCATATATAAAGAGAAAAAGTTGAATTTTCAAAATAACAGAAATCAGCAAATAAAGAAAATGTTAAGCAATAAACAATCTACATAATTTATCTTAAATTGTATCAAATCCTATAAATTTGATAACATTTTTACATTAGTTTAATTATTCTATGCACACACTACACAAGCAAAAAGTTAGTAAAGTTCACTCACATCATCTTGAAAATCCAATGCAAGATAGAAAAAAAATTTTATATTAGTTTACAAAAATTACACAAATAGATGAAAAAATTTAAATTACAATAAAAAATACCTGGAAAGTGAAAATTTACATCATACAAATTACAAGTTTAAAAACATGTTTCATGAAAATACTTAAAATTTATTCAAAACAGGGGTTATAGTGATTGTCATGAAATGAATACAATTTTCTGTAGCTGCATATCAGAATAATCATCTAGATTATAAAAGGATAACAGATAAAGATGGTTCCACATTTTAAATGCTTGATAAGATGCTAGGAAACAATGTTAGTTTGATTTTTTCAGTAGGTTTTAGTTTATTTCCACATATTTATAAAAAGTTAGTTTGATTTAAATAACTAGCACCCTTTTATCTTATAAAAAAATTATCGGAGTGTTATTTTTTCAGACACTTTGAAACGAAAGCTTAAATAAAGCTTTTTGAACATAACATACTTACTCAGATTCAGATGATACTTCTGCAGCTGTCAATTGAGGCATGACAACTTTCTTCCCTTCTAAAGCAGAAGACACATTTGTGTTCGTTTCTTTTCCACTTTCTTCATTCTGCTCCAAGTCTTTGCTTGACACTATATTCAAATCATTGTTTACATTGTTTATACTCGAATGCAGGCTCTCACATCTCTCGGGAACAGGGAGCTGTTCAGGGCTGGAAACCTCGTCTGAAAAGAATACAATTTTCAGCACGAGATTGTTGCTTTGCATTGATATGATAGCAAAAAAGAAATTGAAAATATGTATTTAAAAAATCTTGGTTACTAAACTTGAATTATTGAAGACACCTGTATCAAAGACGAATTTCAATTTTTTTTTGTCAGACTTTAATGAACAAAAGCATAACTAGTTAGTTATTCATCAGCTTAGAAGTGAAATAAACTGAGTAAAATAACATAGATCTGGGAATTTGAGGGTCTAGGAAAGGAGTTTAATTTTAAAGCAATGCGAATATTGTAATTTTATCATTTCAACAATTATTAATTATACTTTGTAATTTTTCAGATAAGAGTTCTTTGTACTCTTATCTGAGAGTACTTTTATTCAGATGAGTACTTTCATTATAATGCATGTCTACAGCAACCTTATAAATAAAATTCAAATAAACTAGTTTTTTGTGTTTCTAGAGTTAGAGGATTCGGTCAATAGGAAAAAGAACGAGACCTAACGTTGAAAAAACGGGTGTTTTGATGTAATTCCATATGAAGATGTTAACTGGTGCAGTTAATAACTAGGCAGATAAAATAAAAGTGACTTAGAACAAAATTCCATAAACATAAAAAGCTGACTAGTTTATGAGCGCATGGCTTCAAATAAAGTTTTTGATTATAAATATTATAAAGAATAGGTTCCATATTCAGGAAAATAGTTAATTAACGTTATTATGGAGCAACACAACAGGCAATTGAGGAAGGTCCAGGAACAATCTCAAAGGTAGTGATTCGAGAACACCTTGTAAGTTTGAACCAGTCATATGACGAAAAACGCTTAGAACAAACAGTGCATGTAAAGTCTGTAAATATCACACTGTATATAATAAAAATATAAATTTATGGTAACATTGTGTCCCTCTGTGTTAACAGTAATACCTAACATACAGCTCAATTAGATTTGTCACTACAAACTCTTTTTTTTGTTGTTGAAAATTTTCATTTAATGTGTTTCACTTGCACGTCAACTTAATAAATTAAAAATGCTATGCTAAAAAAAATGGCAATAAAGAAATAATAAACTTATAACTGCTAATAAGAGAAAATACACATTAAAAACATGAATACATAAAGCATTTTATTTCCTGTAAATGTAATTATATATATTGCTACCACCACGCCGAAGACACGGATCTGCAAAATTGAAGTTTCCACCAAAATGCCTTCAAAGCTTTGATGCTTCGGAAAAAATTGAGGTAAGACTCAGTTATTGGTTTCTCATGAAAATCAGCATTTCCACTAAGGATCACGATTCATGGCCTTGTAGCATAAAACATGAAATGGTGGCTTCAAAAATGCAGTTAGATGAAAATCGCCAAAACTGCAGATTCGGGCCTCTGGCGTAGTAGTGACGATATAGTTTCCACATACACATTAAAATGACAACTTCAAATTAAGAATCGATTTTTCATGACATTTTTGACTGACCTAATAGTTCTGGAGTGAAGTTTGGATCCAGATAGGAGGATATATCCTGTAATCTTTGGGGCACATTCGCTCCCTTCTCTCGGTTCGTGTTTCCCCTTCCCCAGGGAACGATGGGATCTCGAGTAGGGAGGCCAACAGTCAATCCAATACCTTCACTTGGTCCCACAGGTGTAGAAGGAATTATATTGCGAGGCAAACCCCAGGAACTGGTGTATTGTGCGTATGGTGAAACATTGCTGCCAATGCTTCCGGGTGAAAGTGGTGGAAGATTGAAGCCCTTTGTTGGAACTGAAAATGGGGCAGTTTTTAGACAACATCTTATTTAGTTTTCGTACAACATTGTGTATAGTTTAGAAAATCTGCTTACCTGTGCTTCCATATAAATTAGATTCAGCAACAATATTAGGCTTTGGTGGCACTTCTGAAAATATAAATTATATTTGTTTACAAAAGTTAATGAAACACTTTTGAAAGCAATGCTCAGTAGTATGTCTTGGGATACTGCATTTTGAATAATGAAATGAGAAATCATGAGCACAAGATACTCCCAGAAGTTTAATTAAATTAACTTAGTGTGTCCTACAATTTATGACTTCATCTCCCAAAAAGGTACCTTACAAAGAAAGTAAATAAAAACTGTACAAACACACAGATTTTCATATCACTTAGAGTATATTATGCCTTAAAATTAAAAATGTAAATACATAGGTACATGGAAATTATTGAACTGATAGACTATTACGTGACACTGCATGACCTGTAAATTGACGCAATATTTATAACCTATCGATTGGCGCAATGGACATATTTGGTCAAGTTACACTAAAGGCAAGAAAACTTAAAGTAAAAATGGGTACAGCTTCAGTATAAATTTATAGTGGTGGCAACGACATTGGCGGGGTTTTTTTTGGCGCACTTCTAAAGACGCTAAGGAAATAATTATTTAAATGAACTAATGAAATCAAACAAGAGTTTAACGGATTTTGAAAGAACTTTCTAAGATATTCAAATTGGAAATTTAAACTTTCCTCTTGCTGAGACTGCCATAAAAACCGCAATAACCTTAATACTAATAGGTTGCCTTAACCTGCCATAACTCGCTACTACAACTGCGCCAAAAAAAGCGCTAAGACAGTTGCCACCACACTAAACGTAGACTGTAGCTGTACCTAAAAATGTCCAGAGAGGGGAAAATAGAGGGATTGGGTTATAGAATAATGGGGGTGATGAAAGGAGAATAAGATCTTGTGTGTTATACCCTATCAGAAAAAGTTGTCAATAAAAATAAACAGAGCATATTTGAGTTAACAGTCATACTTTCATGAATATTTTAAAAACTATTTGCCTATTTAAAAAACTATTTGCCTATTTTTTTTCTGTGGTAGAGCGTATTTCCTGTACATGTTCCCAATGTGAAGTAATTTTGCTTGTTTTTCAAATACGATTTCAGCATTTCACCAAAAAAATAAATTGAAAGAATGAATTCCAATTTGGTTTATAATAGTTGACAGGTCAACGCCAGAGTTGGATTAAGGGCCACACATCACCAAAACTGTGACCTTCATTTCAAAGTAACCCCAGTATGCACTATGGGATAGCATAGGGATTTCTGAAGTAAAATTTTCGCTTCTGTCTGGTTTTCGTTTTCACTGAAAATCCCTCGCATTTAGAAAGAACTGAGGTGGAATGCAATCGGAAAATATAAACTAAACAGTGAAGAAAATTGAAAAGGGATACACAAATCCTTATGCATGGGAAAGTTAGTAAAGATAGGAGCATGTTATGTTGAATACCTCTACATAAATGGAATTTAAATAATAGCATTTTTAAAGTATAGAGCTTGAATGTGCACTATTCAAATTAAAGAATACTAATAGACTTACATTTTTGATAAAAACACATCACAATCTTCCCGTTCACTTGCATTTATGTTAAATCGATCTCTAAGGAATGTCCAGTAGACGTGATAGAAAATAATCAGAGTTTATTGTACCTGGTGTGAATCATATAGAACAGTAGTTCCTAAACTTTTCAGTCCATGGACCTCTTTGAAAATTTAACATTTTTGTGGGTTCATTCAAATTATAAAATCAAATAGGCCATATATAGTTCTGCTCAGGATCATATTGATCCTTATTTTTCATTTTAACCGTCTAAATGTTAAGAGAGTTCCAATAACTATAGTACATCTTCCCCTGAACACATATCGTACAACAAAACTACATTTATTAGTTAAAATAGATATAATCTTATAATTGAAAGAACTAAACTTAGAGAGGATTCTATTGATCAAGGTCAAAACAGGTTTAAAGTCATTCAGGTAAGACTAAGTTGCAGAAATATGTGCGAACCCCTTGTTTATTGTTCGCGTGTCCATGGACAAGCAATATTGTAGTGGGGTAGCGGTTTAGATTCCATCAAAAGCATGGTCACAGCCTCTGTCAATGTTGGTGAATCCCAGCTGTAGAGTATCTCCCGTAATGAGTCCCTGAGTAGAACTATTCCAATCTTCAAAAGATACACCGCAACAGCTGGTCATTCCCAGATGTGGTTGGGCGTGAGTTGGACTTCGGGGCAGTTTTTACAATGGGCATAGGTTCTTGTTTTGTCCGGAAGGATCTTCATGCCCTTATAATGCTCAGTTCTAAGCCTGGCAATAGTGGATGTGATATTTCCGGAATAGTCGAATTGTGTTAAAAGGGGTTTCTTATATGTGTGAGTCATAATTCTATATCTGGCCACTGCGTTAGCATCAGCAAGTGTGATGGTGGTGCACCACTGATCAAGTTCTCTAGCTTGTGTGAACCCCTTAGAGGGTTGATATAGATAAACACTAAAAAAATAGCAATGTTTTTAGAACTTAAAATAATCGTAGAAAATAACGGAGCATATTTTTTCTCTACTCAGACTAGTAAAATATTGAATGTTTTCTTCCAATGCCTTGAAACCTTGTTGCAAAAGCTTGGGGATCCACGGATCACTTATATAGAAAGATAGAATTCCAACATTATAAACATACATTTAATGAAACTTTAAATAGTATAAACAGCATTACAGAACACAATTACATCACTAGTTTTTAAGAAAACTAAATTTGAATGCGCCTTGTGCTATCAGAGTGTTAGCAAGTGCTATACTACAATTTATAATCACCGACACGCAACTGAAAAATGTGTAGTTTTCTTACCAGGTGGTTTTTTAGTAGTTTTCTTTTTCCATGTTCCATGATATTCTTCATCATCGGATGAATGACTGGAAGCCAAGTCTAATGAGGCGTGGTCAAGGGAGAGGTCACTCTCTGAATCAGAATCGTGAGTTCTTCGTCGATTGATTTCCCCTGTATCAGGATCTGGGACAGAAATAACGAGTCAATACAGATACTGTACACGAGAGAAATATTAAAAAAGTGTTTACATATGTGCAAAAGTAATTAATTATACTTCATTTCAATCCTTGGCTCACAAGTGAAATACTAAGTCAACATTTTCAAGATGAGTTTTTTCTAGGTTTTCTAACTGGACTGATGAAATTCACTATGTCATTTTTTGTAGAATGAAGATTAAACTTACTGAAAAACTTAGTTTAGATTCATGAGTAGATTTTACCTTTTTGTTTTCTTATAACATTGTTTTTGGCTCTACGTGTTTTACTTGTAAAGCCCCGTTTACACCGGAGTTACAAACGAGTTGCTCACCAAACATCAAAGATATTCCGATGAAACTACACGAATTTTATCGGCAAGATCTCATGTCGGGATGGCGAGTTTGCAACTCAAATTTTGTATTCCACCAGGAGTTGGTAAAGATCAAAGGACTGCAACTTTTTGGGAGATATTTCTCTGAGACGAAATTTGTGAAGAAAATACTCCCCTATTTCGTCCCTTTTTGATATTGCAGACAATCATTGCTCCCCTCTACCCATCGGCACTCCGTGGTTGCTCACGCCATCTTTTGTTCGCTCTACTAAAACATCTTGCCCTCATTGCTTGCCTTGACCACATCTCTCGCCAAACTGTCAGTGAGTGACCTATTCGATCAAACTGGTGTGACGAGAGAGCTGGTGCTAACGTCAATAGAAACATTTATAGAGAGGCCTAACCAATTTGTGTTGCGGATAAAAGTCGACAAAGCATTACACTTCAGGGAGTCGCAAAAAATGGGTCGGGTCGTAAAACGTCTTCCTCACAAAAAGTGAGAGGAAATATTTGCAACTCTGGTGCAAACGCGGTTTAAGATGACAAAATATTAGTATTCACGTTAAAACACTAGGCGCCTTTCAAATCATGTATCCTTTAGATATACATATACCATGAAGGAAAACATAAGAAAAAGCTACACCTTCAATACAAAAATGCTAGTCGGCAATGTTTTAATTATCATTGGTTTCACTGTATAAACAAAAAGTGAAAAATATGTCCAGTAAAATTCATAAGTCTTTTGGACTTTTTAAAGTATAAAATGTTAACACAAACTGCTCCAAAATTACCATCAACAACTCTATGCTTGTGCCTATGTCTGCCATACAAATAGCCCTTGCGAGTTGATCTGCGTCTGGGCTCAGAACCAGCATGTGAAGTTGATGTAGAAGTGTTTTTGAGATGGGAGTCGGAGCGATATGGGCTGCTAGATGTTTTTGTTGTTGATCGACTAGTTGTGGAAGAAGTTGAGATTCCCATGTTCCGTTGCAAGACATCAAAGGTTGAATTCTGATAAGCTAGGGCTGATCGCTGTAGGAAGGAAATAATGATTAGTGGCATCAAAAGCATTTTTTTTAAAACTACAGAACTTAATTTTCGCTTAATTTATTTCACAGCGATAAAAACAAATTCGTATCAATACTAGTTATATGTAATTTATATCCAAACAATTTTGAGCAAGCCATACAAAATGTTGTATCAAATTTCAGATTATATCTCAAATTGTTCAATTGGGCATTTTACCAACGACTGCAAAGTTACCTTAATCTTTAAAGTTGGTTGATTAATCAATAGAGATGAATTAATTTGTTTTCAACTTGAATTTAATCAATTGAATGTCATCTACAAAGTTCAAATAAACAATCAAACTACTTCCAATTTATATTTAAAAAATTTCAAATTAATTCTCTTATTTATTCCTTAGTTAGAAAAACACAACACAATGAAAATTTTTATTCCATAAAGTATTTCAAGATTAAAAATTTAACGGAACACTTAATCAGATGATGTAAAGTATCACTTATTTTTTGCAGTGAAAAATTATTCTGTTAAGTTGGTTGGGTTTAAGGGCCATATTTAGTCAAGCTACACCAATCACAAGGCAAGTAATGGAATTTTACTGACACAGAAAAAGAGATATACAGTCTGGGAGGAATCTAATCTGCATTGTCCACAATTTGTAGGCTTCTTGCGAAGTGGGCAAACCCACTAAGCACATGTTCCCGAAAAATTAGTCTAAAAAATTTTCTTTAGCTGTTGTTTAATTAAAATCTAGGTCAAAATGCAGTAAAAGTAAACACTACTGAAAACAAAATTTAATTTGCATTTCATTATTTGTTACAAATTGACTGTCTCATCCTATGCTAGTTGAAAGCAAAATGAAATAAATACAGGTAACTTACAGATACTACAGTTGTCCTCGTCCCACTTAAATTCTCATCATAAGGCACCTTCTTTCCTCTCAGGCGAGCCCAAGTGTGGTGTAGTTGCTGCCTCACCTAGGAGATTCATTAATTAAAAGATTCCATAATAATCACTTTTTCTGTAAGCACTAAATAAGACAGTCAGAAAATCAGAAATTAAAAATATTCTTACCTTCTTATTTATTATGCAGTAACCGACAAATATGTATATGCCAGTGACGCATGAAAATATTGAGAAGATATAGTGAAGAACTTCTAAGGATTCATTTACTGAGAGGATGGCAAGTACCCATGTTGCACCTAAAAGTGGCAAGAGAACAATTCCAAGCCACAAGACAGTCCTGAAAAGACAAATAAATACAATAAACATAACATTTCATGTAAAATATGCAAAACTAATACTATTTTCAGCTACATTATACAATTATTTATATTCATTCTATATGTTCGGCTCAATAAGCTTAGGTAGGAAGATTGAATTTTTTTTCCCACTGGAGCAACAGGCGATGGTCTGGGATCAACACTGATGTGAAAGATCCTGGACACCTCATAATTTTGAGGTGAGGTCAGATGATGAGATAATCACCAGAGCTTGGCACCCTACTCTCCAAACTTTTACCCTTCCCCAACATTCCACGAAAGATTTACCGTGAACCATGTCTCACATACATGATGGTCTTGGGTTAGATCGAGTTTCTATTGAATTGGGATGTAATTCCAAAATTTGTTATTCTAAATTCCAAATTAAGCTCAACTAATAAAAGATATTGTATTTTGGTTTTCAAAAGGCAAAAATATATTTTTTTGTTCATTTCAAAGTAGTTAAGAGCAAATAATAGTATCCCTTTTAAAAATCTCAAATCATGAATAATAAACATTTGTTCTACATGCTTTCAACTTTGAAACGTATGATTCAAATATATGTAATGAGAAATATAAAACACACTTTTAGAGATTTATTTTTCTTTATATATATATTTGATAATCTACTGAATTTTTATTCCTTTGAGATGATAATTATCGTACATTTTTTAGTTAAAATACTTACCTTAAGTTTCCAAAATCCATAACCGTATCTTTGATCTGAACACTTGCTCTAATTGCCATAGCAAATACCCCAAGATTCAGCTGAAATATTTAATGTAGTTTGTAGTCTTAAAAAGAACATTTCATAAAATACTTCCTAAATAAAGAGAAAATATGCAGTACTAAAATAATTATTTTTAGGATTTTTAAATAAATTGAAATTTATCTTGACATATCATTGACTGACAAGTGAAACTCACGAAGTCGAAACATAGCGCTGAGAAAAAGAAGGGGTAGAAAAATTTCTAGTGATTCTCAAGAAATCTAACCTGAAGGCAAAAAAATAACACTCATGTCTTGGAAAGTTTTGACCGAGTGTGTTTTTTTTTTGTAAGCCAACGATACTGTCAAAGCATTTCCAATAAAACCATTACATAAATTAAGTGGTTAATGCTTATTATGTAATGAAAGTTTATTGAATGTGATATACATACCAGGACAACAAAACAAATGGGACCAACAAGACTCCATATAACACTTTCATACAAAGAAAGCCAACAACTGTGGATAGTAGAAACATAAATTATATACCATCAATAGATTCCAAGCACATTATAAACACAATTTCATAGAAAGGAAGAAAATTAGAGCCAAGATGTAGAAACTTACAAAAAATAATTTCCATATTGGTCTGCTCTCACCCCTACAGATAAACCAACAACAATTGCAGGTGCACCTAAGCAGAAAAAAATTAAATCAGACATGTTGAAAAAACAAGCAAAATCAAAAAACGACTAACAGCTTTTTTAAAAAGGTTAAACTTGGTTTTATAAAAAAAATTTTAGGCGAGAGAGCATTTAAATTTTGTTAAATAATGTGATAAAAGTAACCCAAAAGAAAATTATTTCAAGTATTATTTTGTATACTTCTTTACTATATAATGCATTTGTAATGAATGGTTTTTGTAAAATAACAAATTATAAACTAAATTTCAATATTAATGTTTTCTTTACTTAAAATACAGTATGCAATACTACGGCATACTCAAAGCAATTCAATAAGGACAACTCTTAGTCCATATATATAAGAAATATTTTATAAACCACATAGAATTATTTCTTTATTTCATTGCAAGTTTAAAAAACAGCATATTCAGATATATTTAAAAAGTAATTCATGAAAGATAAATATAGTTTATGCTACCATATCCAATAGAGTAGTAGAATCTCATCTGTCCATGGTTTATATCCCTCATTTCTGTCAACATCCTGTACAAATGAATAGCTTCAAGGAACATCCAGGAAAACACGCATAAAAACATGTAGTGCAACATGATGGCCATCACTTTACAAGGGAACTAAACAAAGAAAATAATTATGGTTTAACAAAATATTTTTGAAAATTTAATGATGAAGGTTGTAAGATCTCTTGCAATTTCAGAAAGAAATGTATCACTCAAACTATAACATTAAAATGTCATTGAAATTTAGCAAGGACAGGTAGAACAATAAAATAATGTACACATGTAAATTTGTTTAAATTGATACAGTTTATACCTTTTTATTTTAAAAATATGTATATCAATGTAACTTATTTGATTCATAACAAAATTTCTTAGACTAAAAAAATCATTTGTACGAGATTATAGAATCTTGGGACACTAACCTCACGTTGCACTAGAGGACGCCTTAACTTTAGTGCAATAAGAAACAGGAGCTGGGCAAGGAAGATGCATGCAACAAGATTTTTGTGGATGTTGTTGCTATTGGTTTGAGGTCCTCGCAATAGACAGAATATAAGGAATGCAGCCAATAGCATGAGCAACGAAATCACAATGCCCAAATAAGATACAACATCCTGAGCAGTGGACTCTTCCATGAAATACTGAAATAAAAAAACTATGAGTTACAGATCAATCATAGATCAAGAAATCTTTATGAGATATAAAATTTCAAAAACGAACCATGAGTTTTTAAATGACAAACATGTGAAAAGCTTAAGCCATCCTCCAAAGATGGAGATTATTTTTTAAATGCTAAAATCGAATGAACAATGCCAATAATTTCATCACATAATTCAGTAAAATCAATGATCTAGCTAAAAATTATAATTGATTATGAATAAATTGAGCTTACTTCTTTGTCAGTAATGTCCATTAAAACTCCAAAAGTAGAGAGATGTGAGCAGGAGCAATTAATGTACGGTTGAACACCATGGACATTCACAAAGTTTGCCCCTAAAGTATTACAGCCATCAGTTGACCATTTTCCTCTTGATCTAAACAGAAACGAAAAACACTATTAGTTTCAGAGTACCCAGGACAGAAATAAGTAACAATGAAAGACTGAAAATTCAGGAAATATTTGAAATGAACAAATTACCCCAATGAGTAATCCCAATAGGCACATTGTGGACTTGAATGATCAGACACATCATGAATCTTGAACTTGAATCGTAAATTATGGGATAAACTGTCTTTCAACACTGTACTAGAATTCACTGGTTGAGCTACGACAGTCATCATAGGAGTATTGGCAGACAGCACGATTCCAAACCTTTGTCTGAAATTATTACATCAATATTAAAAATGGGATAAATTTTAGAAAATGCTATTGAATGTAGAGCTTAAGAGACATGAATATGGCTCTTTATTGCCATTTTTAGAGTATCATGATAGCATGTCAATGTATGGTATTGCACATTTCAATGAGGAATCATATCAATACTCGAGGGATTAAATGCGAGGGTGAAAGCTAGCACTTTTGTAGCCCTCCGGTGTAAACACTGTTTTAAGCCGCGTTTACAACAGAGTTGCACAAACTTCTCCCCCTCCGAACATCAAAGCTATTCCGAGTAACGGCACTAATTTTATCTTCAATCTAGATTTCGTGTTGGGGTGGCGAGTTTGCAACTCCAATTATGTTTTCTATCAGGAGTTGATAAAGATAGAAGGACTGCAACTTTTGGGGAGACATTTCTCTGAGATGAAATTTGGAATGAAAATGCTCCCCTATTTTGTCCCCTGTGGATATTGCAGACAATCACATCTCCCCTCTGTCCTTCGACATCCTGTGGTTGCTCAAGCTGACTTTTGTTCGCTCTCTGACATTTTGCCCTCATCGCCTGCTTTGATCACATCTCCAACCAAACTATCAGTGAGTGACCTATTCGAAAAAAATGGCGCAGACAAGAGCTGATGATAACATAAATAGAACTGTGAGCTAATGATCACATTAATAGAACTATTTAGAGAGGGGCCTATCTCCTTTGAGTTGCCAATAAAAGTCGACAAAGCGTTTACACCGGAGAGGGTCGAAAAGGGGTCGTAAAACAACTTCCTCACAAAAAAAGGGAGAAAAATATTTGCAACTCCGGTGTAAACGTAGCTTTACAGTGTATCCTATTAAAAAAAAGAGTCTGATAACTGTTCTAGGTCAATTCATTGCTCTCTTTTCGTTCCATGTAAATAGAAAAATAGATGCTTGTAATCATATAATTTCAAATTAGTTTTTTCTTTTCAGAATGTAGTATCAACAGGACCATTTCACAATATGTTAAGGATCTTATAATCAGAGATGAAAAATAGCTTTTTCAATAGGTCATTTTCCATAGAACAGAAGGTCACAAACTTCCACAGCAATGTATTTAGTGCCGATTGGCAAGGCTACATTGACCAAAATACTTAGTCTGCAAATTCTTCCCTGCAATTTCTTTTGAGGATTGCAAAAAATATTACTTTGAAAAACCTTAATGGATAACTTGAAAGGGAAAATTTCTAGAACACTTAAATAGATAAATGTAAAATATTTGAAAAAAAAAATAAAAATAAAAAATAAAAAATAAAAAAAATAAAAAAACATGGTAAGAAAGTAGCACATGGTATTAAGAATGAGGGTGCATGGGTCATAATGATAGGCTAGACAAACTGTCGTCTATTATACAATGAATCATCATCAAATAGTTATATCTTATTATCCACATTACAGTATCTTAAATTACCTCTACTTAAATGTCAATGAATGATCACCATATTCTTGATGAGATGCTTGCGATGAAATAAAAGGAAAGTCTTTAAAGTTTGTTAACTTAAAAGCCATATTGTTTTAGTTTTGAAATTGATATCATGCAAGGGTTTTGTCATCATTCAAGGTATGTAGATACTAAGTATGCACATTTTAAAGCTATCAATATGTACATAAACCTTGTATCATTGAAAACGTGACTACATACCTAACAGATAAATCATAAATGTTTGGTAACATCTGACCTACAGTTGGATAAATCGCATATGCAACTACAGCAGCATCCTTTGGAAGTTGCATTCCTCTTTGTTTCAAATGTTTGGAATCTAAAATATAAAAAAAACTTTTGTAACTGTAGTTCATAGCATATCTATTTAAAAAGATATCCTCGAAATGTGACGACATAAATCTACATTTAATTTGAAAGTTGTAAAAAGTTCAATTTTATAAATTTAAATAAGTTGGTCAACTGTTGACCTTCTAAACATGACTCAAATTTTATTTTTAAATAAAATGTATAGTGGAATATAAATCAAAAGTAGGATCATTGTTATTATAAACAGTTAATATAAGGAATTTAAGTGATTCTGGTGGTTATTTTGTGAACACACTGCACAAACTGTTCGATTAAAATATTAATTTTTCAGCAAAACTGAATTGATCAGAGCAACTAAACTGTCCATAAGGGCTTAAATGTGAAGATAAAATTGCATAAACTGTATGTGTTCTAATTACAGAAATTTGTTTGTGTCCTTTAATATTGTTGTTCAGTGAGAACTGTGTAAATAAAACATAAGAAGCCCTCAGAAAGTACTGTTAAAAAGTTCAGAATAGACAAATTGAAACGTTTTTGATTTCATATGAGTGTGTTATTAAATATAAGATTAAAGATAATTTTACTTACCTTCAACAGATTTTATGTTCAAGTTTTTCAGAGGAATTATAGCTTTTGTAACATCATCTCTATAAGTTTTGCATTTTGGAAAGTTATTGTACTTTGGGATTAAAACAGAAGGTCCATCATCCAAATCGCTGATATCCAAAAATTGTGATGTTTCAGGAGATAATGTTATATTTTGAGTGATTGCACTTTCATATCCAGGAGGGAAAGACCAAAGATCAGAAGCAGAAACTGTATCCATTCCAAATACTAAAAATAAAAGTGAAAATTCTTGTCTGGATTCACCATTTTTGCATGAAATACAATTTTTAAACTCAATAATTTTTGTATTTAAAATTGAGCCAGTAAATATATAAAGTAATTTGTGAGAATTTAGAGTTGGAAAGTACTGTTTCAGAATTGGAATTACACTCGAGGAAGAAAAAAAAATTCAAAAGTATAAACCTAATGTTTTTAGTATTTCATTTCAACTAATACAGTTTTGTAATATGAAATATTTAACTTCTGGGAATATCAAGCATTAAGGATTCCCAGTTGGTTGGATTAGATAACTAAAAAATTATGTTATTGAAATGAAAATATATTCTTTCAACATTTACTTATAATCTGCTAAACAATTATTTTACTATGTTTAAAGGAGAAATGTTTATAAAATCCTCATATGCTTGCATAAGCTCTGTTGCACGCCGGTACGATTGGTACTATCAAACAGTGTCTGCGGAAGACCCTTGGTAAAGCTTGCTTAGACACTACCGGTCTGGTCACGGTTCTATGCGATATCGAAGCCGCCGTGAACAGCAGACCAATTGTCCATGAATATGGTATTGCAGACGATCCGGACGAAGCACTGACACCCTCTCACTTTCTAATAGGAAAACGACTCACAACTATCCCTTCTGGCCCATCGAGTTCAGACTCTGATTTAACACGTATATGGAGAAGTCGTCAACATTTAATGGACTCCTTTTGGAAAAGGTGGCAGAGGGAGTATTTGATGGACTTGAGAACATTTCACCATGTGAAGAACCCACCTAAAGGAACTGAAATCCGGGTCGGAGATGTGGTCTTGTTGCAGGAGGACGTCAGACCCCGGCACACCTAGAGGAAAGCACTCGTCGAGTCAGTGATCTTAGGCCGTGACAACAAAGCCTGTACATGCATACTGCGAGTAAATGGACAGACAATTTCCCGGCCCGTGCAGCTGGTCATTCCCCTGGAGATCGACCAGGGCGGGGAGGATGTTACACGCCGGTACGAGATTAAGTAAAATTACTTAGTTGTCTCTGCATGGCAACACTCTTGTGTAGTAGTCGTTCGTTAGAAAATAAATGTAGATGTTGTTCTTTCAAATATTCTGAAGTTGTGTTTTATAATTACGTTTACGCGAATTAACAAGCTCTGAATATTAATCTATGTTTTAAGCTTTAAAGTTCTATTATTACACATCTCGTTTTTAGTTGTACGTTGATTACGATGATGCACAGTAGATTAATAATATGTGTACTTAATAGAGTACTACCTAAATTTTTTTTGAGTAAATGAAACATAGACTCTATTTTGTTTATTACTGTCTGCTCTAGGAATATTGAATCCTATTCCAACAATGAATTTTTATTTAAAAGCACATAAACTGTCTTTTCCCAAAACTTTCACTTAAAATTCCATGAAATAGCAGCCAAGTGCACTACATTATCAAAGCAGGATACAGGTATTGTTTAAAACAGAGTTTCACAACTACAATGAGACTCTTCACAAATCTTCAAATTTTATCGAAATATCTTGGTTATTTGTTTAGATTTTGTAGATATAATAATAAATAAAACAAATGAATTCAGAATGAAGAGAAAACAAACATTTCTTAAACTGTTAATTACTTAAAACAAAACACAAGTATAGTAAACTAGCGATGGCAGTGTTTTGTGGAACATAGTTTGGTAAACCATGGTTTAAACTATTTGAGGATACTGGCATCAAATAAATATCACCAGTCAACTGTGCACGAGTAAAAGGAACGAATTATAATATCAGCAACAATTCCTTACCCATATTTTTTGAAGAAACTTCAAATGGCTCAGTAAATGTGTCAACTTGATTTCGAATCAAAGTTTTTCCATATTGTTCAAACATTAAAATCAGGTGTTCAGGTCCGGTTCCAGTAAAAGTTGCAATCCTCTCCCAAATATCAATATAGCGTGGTTCAAGAACTTTACTTGCTGCTTCCACAAGATTCTGAAATTCATAAGACATAATTCACTAAACACACTTTAGTCTTGTTATTCAGGGTTTATAAATTTGTTACAGTTGTTGTAGATATTAAAAAGAAGTTTTAAAAAGAAGTATTAAAAAGATAGTATTAAAAGAGATAATAGGTAGATATTAAAAAGAAGTTAGTTTGAAGCAAAACTAGGAAAAATATTCAAAAACCTTAGATAAACGCAAATTATAACTCTAAGTTTACTTCCTGCTTAAACATTTCAACAGTACCGAAACACAGAAGACAAGAATCTTATAAAAACATCAAAATCGTAAAGTAATACGCACTTGAATGAAGTCTTTATCTTGACGGTGAGTCAAATTCAGACCATCTTGTTCAGTTTCATACTTTAAAACATGATATAACATTCGATCAACAATTAAGATGTCACTACCATACAGATTTTTAGTAATGTTTGTCGCTAATCGTAAATCAGATGAAATCTTTACTGCAAAGTATGTACTCAGAGGAAGTTTATCCCTTTCAATGACAGAGAGCTGAAACGTTAAATTTAAAAAATAAGACTTGATGCTGGCAAATTAATTTATATATATTTGAACAAATCAGTTTTTATCTTTACAAATGAGCAAAGTACTAGCTTACTTGATCTGCCAGTTCAAGAAACGTTTCAGAAGTGCATTTGAAAAGATCTGGCTCTTCCCATCCAGTATCCTGGGCGCAGTATCTTGTAGCTTTGCCTGAAAATAATTTGTATTTTAAAATGGTTTATTTGTTGCAAGAATAGTAATATCTCATTCTATCCCATTTAGTCTAACATTTATATCCCGGTAAATATTAAAAAAATACAATACAGTATTCAAAATAGTTTATATCAAAATAAATATTAGTTTAAATATATGTTGGAGTTTTGATGTAACAGTTTTTCTAGTTTTGGTATACATAGTATGGTGGTTTTTAGGGTGTGAAGATTTGAAGAAGCTGGATTACATGGCGATGAGGATGAACACAACATTTATTAAAAATAAAAATTATGACACAACCTACACGCTGGTACATTATTTTTAGTTGGTTTTGGACGACATGAAATCGTCTCGATCTTGAATCTCAAATGATTTTTGAATGAAAACAGTTAATGTCTACAACTCTTGCCTTGCGTGCTCGAGGTGACATCTGGTGGCGGTATGAGTTAAAATTATACTATATATATATGTGCTCGGATGGCAAAATGTTATAAGTCACTTTTTTCATTTTTCGTGACATAAATTTTAAGATTCAAGATTCAACATGTGATTCTGTGGTTTTTGATTTATTACAATTTTCCCACCTTTGTTATCTCATAAACTGAAAGAAAAAGATTTACAGCATTTTGCCACCTTCTAAACATTAACAAACCAGAGTCCAGGATAGGACTTACTCAATTTTTTGGGAAAAGGGACTTATAACATAAGCTTATATATAAATAGGGTTTCACCTGCTCAATGAGCAGGTATTCTGCTTATGTTGAGCAGGGATTCTTTAAACTGAGCCTAAGTTATGCAATCAGTGGTTTACAAGTGAAACTCACCAAGAAACAGAAACAAATGCTAGCAGGTAGACAGGAAAAAAGGAGCTGTTTTGGAAATATTCTTTTATTTGTACAAGTTAATTATAAAATATATTGGTTTAGTTTAAAAAATTGTCATACATTTTAATTTAAAAAGATTGTTTGTACATTACAGTTTTTTTGTTCATATCAAATTTATGTAATGCTTCAAGTGTTGTGGTTCCACCACAAAACTACACTTTTAAAATTCCTACCCTAACTGTATAGCATTTTTTGTGGACAAACACAATACAAGTGCTTTATAGTACAGCCATCTATCGATCAATAGCGTAAACTTCGTTCAAATACATCAACGGCTTTTCAAATAGAAATTTTAGCAGGTATTTCACCAAACTGACCACCATATTCTGTGCTGACAGGGTTAATATGCTATATTATATCACAGACGAGAAGTTTTTACTAATATAAATTGAGAAATACTAAAATATTACATTTATGACACTCTCAATTGTTTGGTGCATAAAAAGATTTTGAAGACTGATAACCCCATCAGCATGCCATAAATGGCATTTTTGTGGAAATGTAAAATTAAAAAGAAATGCAAATATTTTTTTAAAGATTTAATTTTAGGAAGATTTTGAATAAAGTTTGTTTAACTTACCGATTGCCCCTTTTGGGCAAGGGTGCGATGATTCTTTATCAAATAATGTCCTATCCCACCAAATTCCTTTACTGAATGACTGTGGACATCCGTCATAAACAACTGTAAAAGTATTTTAATTTTAGAGCATGAACTGAGAAAAAAATAACATTAGCTCACAATTATGTCATTAGAAAATTTATCATTTTACCTTCAGCTATCGGTAAAAAGTTCATTATAAACACAAATAGTTTGCAGAAGGAAATAAAAACATTTTTATTTAATGTTTATTACGTTACATCAAAAAACAGAAAAAAAAGTCTAAGGAATCTTAATTGAAAACGAAACCAAGCATTAAAGGAGTCAAAACCTAAGTAAGATAACTGATTTTATATATTTTGTTGAAGTAAATGAGCATAAGCTGTCAAATGATAATCGGTAAATAAGACCATTCCTTAATAGGTGTCCAGGGAGTGCATTTGGAGGTAGTCAGAAAAATAGGGCGACCGAATCACAGACCCCAGCACAGGGCCGCCCATAAATTTCCCGGGCCCCCCGACCAAATTTTCGGGCAGGTCCCTAAGTTTTTTCCTTGTGTAGGAAGTTTTAATTTCCCAAGTATCCATACATTTACAAATACCCAACTTCAGAAATGTACAAGCAAACCCATAATATATTAATAATGAACTGGTAAGTAATAATGGAATTAAATATGTATATGTGCTATACTCATTACTCCTTGTGGCATGTAAACCAACTAGTCGTTGTCGTAGACTGGTGAAAATGTGAGACCACCTTGACGGGGTCGTTTTAAGGACTTGAAAAAACTATTTTCTGTTCGATATTTTTTCTTTTGTCAAATTCAGAAAATAACCCTAAAATGAGGCAGATAATTTCTTGAACACACCTTGGGGCCGCGGGCCCCTTAAACGTCCGGGCCCCTCGACATTTGTCGGGTTTGTCCCCCCTTATGGGCGGCCCTGCCCCAGCATGCTTTTGACTTTAAATAAAACATGCCGGAAATATATTTTCCGATACTAATTTTAAACTTATTCGGTTCCTTAAGTTTTCTTTGCGACTGTAATAACATACTTTTGGATCGACGTACCATCACAGTGCAAAAAAAAAAAAGGTTGTATGTCTAAAAACTTCATTTTTCAGGGGAGCAAAAAAACTAATAGTTTTCGTAATGATTTTATTCGAATATTATTTTACACATTTGGTTCTAACTTTTACCGAATCAGCTGATGACGTAAGAGATTTTGAAAACCAGGTAGAAATCACAAAATGCCGCATAGCAATAAAAAAATAAAAATAAATAGAATTTTTGACACTATCTTTTGCACTTTGAGTTATAATATATATTGCTCATAATTTACTTTAGCATATTTAAAAAGAGCAAGGATATTCGAGGTAAAGGATATTGGGGCTCATGTGTGTGTTTTAATAGCTGTAAAAAAACACAGAGTAGAGAGAAAATTGAGGTTTCGTACTTTACAGAAAAGCATGCATCTTTATTCTTATAGACTGAAGACAGCCAAAAAGATCATAAACGCAATGCTCATTTGTCATTACGGCATGTAGGAAACCTGGAGAAAGACTAGGATAATTATTTTAGAACATGTGTTTGAGGAAAATCGTTCTTTGAGAAGACTTGGTGAGGCTTGCATGTGGTCAGTTCATACATCATGAACAGTTTGATCAGTGCATGGCTAGTTTTCTGGATAAAGAATACAAGGGTGAGAAAATAAAATTATGAAATAAGCACTGACTGGAAATAAACTGAAGTTTACCTTCACAGCCTCTCAGTGTAACCTCTGCAAAGGGATTGGAGCAAGAGTCGCAACGACGCCCTATTACTCCAGCTCTGCATTTGCATTGTCCTGTGATTGGATCACAACGGTTTCCAAAGGATCCAGTGGCGTAGCAATCACAATCGAAACAGATGTCACTATGGAGGGGTTGGAAGTGCTTATCCTAAAATAAAATATTAATTAATGGATTTCCTTAAATATTAAGTAAATACTTCGCTCAACCTGTGGCCATTTAAAAAGATTCGTCGAATTCAAATGTGCACTTGAAGTTTGATTATCCACTATCCTTTCTTAAAGTCATGAGTAATAGCATTTGAAAAATTGGCAATACAGTATTGATCTTTGCTTTAGAATCAATAAGTTCTATACTTGAAATCATTTGGGATCAAAAAGTGAGATACTAATGAAAATTCAATAGATGAGTTATATCATTTTAATTTAGAAACAGAAATAGGAAAAAAAAACGAAAAAAGTTATAGAAAATCAATGAAGGATTGGTAAAAAGTGCATTGGCCTTAGCTTTTGCAAGGGAAAGTAATATGTTACTCTTAAAATAGTTGCTTTGACAATAACTGCTCGACTCCCATGCATTAAACAGTGGTAAAAGCAAGTAAGGCAGGAAAGGATAAAAATTAACATAAATTCAATATTCGTAAGTCAGAAATAGACACATTAAGATTCAGAATCAATCATTCTATTGATATATTTTACATTTTGATCAAAGCTTGATATTTATTAACTTTTTGAAAACAAAGTAGCATTTTGTTTTTATAGCAGATATATTGCATAAGACATAATATAAAGTGAACTGTGCAAATGAAATATTTGTATATTCAGTTGACAACAAAGATGGTGATTAAATTTGCAATTGAATATGTAAAACAAAAAATTATTTATAATCCTGATCTTTCCAAAAATGTATGCTCATACATGTTTAATCATGTAGTTTAACAGCTGGTATGAGATATAATATTAAACAAAGAAATAAGGTGGTTATTTAATGGTGAAATTAATCTTTACAATTAAAACATTTTTTTTCCACAGAAAACATTAAACAAGCAGATTTACCTCACAAGTGCATTCTCCGTTACTCTTATTGCAGTTAGCATCATAGCCTTTTCCTGTGTCACAGTGACAAGGACCACATATGGGATATCCCCACCAGTTTGCGGGACAGGGATGATCCAAGGGCACTTCACAGTATTCTCCAGTGTGAAGGATGTCACACTCGCATGTGTATCCATATTTATGGTTGTCATGTAGAGAAAACTGAGTAGAGGTTTTACATTTGGAATCATCAGCACAGGGGTTTACTTCACAGACAGGAAGACAATGTTTGCCAACAAAGCCTATAAAAGCATTAGAATGTCAGGATTTTCAAAGAAATAAAACAAATTTAATGTTCCATTAATAAAAAAGTGTCAGTTCTTTTATTACAGATGACGAGATAATCAAATTTAAAAAGAATGATTAGCCTAACACAGACATGCAAGAACTAACAAAGAGTAAAAAGATTAATATACAACACCTAACGAAGACATTAAGAAAAGATCGAAGTCATTTCCTTAAAATTTCCCTCGATTCCCAATACCAAGACACCTCAGAAAGTCTGTCATCAAAGCATAGGGTTCCTGTTCATTACTTCTTCAGAATCAGAGCGGGCAGCAAAGCTCGGTGGATACGTCTAAATGATGCAAATGAGCTCTAAAGCAGTCATCATCAGGAACTGCCTCACCAGTTTGTCTGGCAGATTCATGAGATTAGCTTTTCCAACATCTTGTAATTGTACTATCCTGAAGATAGTGCATGTATTTTGATATATTTTAAAAAGCAGTTTATTTTCAAAAAGGAACCCTCTTCATTTGGATGCTTCACAATGGAATATCGCACCCTATAGCAAGTATATTTGCTCATTTCCGTAGATTACAATAGCCAAGTATGCATTACAAAACTATTCTGGAAAAGCTCAGAAGATTTGTGGATGTAAAACATCAACAGCAGAATGCAGGTGTCATATCCCAACTCAAGACAATAAAACAGTATAGGTAATTTCATGTAATTAAGCTTATAATTTTCAAACAATGTTTAATATCAATAATTTTATTGATAATATATACAAAAATTAGAATTAATAAAACTTAACTTGGTCGTTAACAATACATTTTCTAACATATTACACTGACACTTACCCATATCACATTGGCATTCATAATGTCCCCATAAATCAACACAAGTACTATTTTGGGGACATGGATTTGCATGACAAGGATTTTGAACTCTACAACCTTCTCTAACATTGCTTTCTAAAGATGGTCTTAACCAAGCATCTCTGTTCATATCAATTCTCACATCCTATAAAAAACAAAAATGAAACTATTTGAAAGGCCTAAACACATAGAATCCAAAGGAAACATGCATAACCAAATTTAAATAAAATGGTATTTTCTTTATGCATAGTAAGTGGATTTTGTTCTCATTGTGTGAAATAAAAAGTACAATTCAACTTGAGAACTTTGAGTTGAGCTTATTTGATATATCCTCACATGTGCTCAGTTTAAAGATTAGGAAATATTCAAACATTAGAAATTGTACATCACAGCCACATTTTGTTTTAAAAGAGATATATTAAGAGAATTTGTTTGCCATAATATATTTTTTAAATTGCCTGACCAGTGACCCCTTCGGCATTTCGAAGGACAAAGTGGAGTCTATTTGAAAAGCAGCCCTTAACTTGTAGCCCAATACGTTACTCCAAACATGAACAATCACTTGCCATCCAAGGGATTACAAAACAGAGATTCGATACTGGGGCGTTCTGGGTAGTGAACGAATGTTGTGACACTACTACAATAGTTAGGCAACATATTCTAGTTATATTTCAAAGAATTGAGATAGGTGCAGTGCACTTTTAAATTATTTCATGGCCATTGATAATTTATAAAGTTTCTACTTTTTTATTTATCTTCTGGTCAAGAACAAAAAAGATAAATTACATCTATTCATAAATTTAAAATATTTAAGTGAAAATAAACTATGTATACTTTTAAGGGCACAAAAGAATTTACTATGAAGAATACCTTGTCCTTGTTATTAAAGAATTAAACATTTTCTAGTAATTATCATTAAAAAATTCAGATAATTGTGTTACCTGAATACACCCATTGAAAAACACAAGTGTTTCTGGTCCTTCAGATGGCTGTACGCCTCCCACTGAAACTTTTCCAACATATAAACCTCGGATGTGACCATCCAAATGTTCAACAGACTAGGCATAGAAGGAAAAACAAATTAGCATCTCACAAAATTCTAATTAGTAAAGTCAAGATAAATGCAAGTACAGGATCTAGAATAAGAAGAATTTTTTTTTTTACTTTTGAAGGTCCTATGTTAAAACTGTAAATATATATATATATAATAACAACATAAAATATACAAAATAACATAACACACACAAAATAACAAAAAATAACCAAACAGCCGGGGTGCATTAACCAGAAATCGAAACTCGAAACTACCCATGCAAGCGCGCTGAAGCTGCAGACATAGCATGGTAAGCAATATAATTTCAAGAACACAAGAATTTCTAAAAAAATATAACAAAAGTCTTAAAAAATAATAAAAAATGAAGAAATGTTGGTGGATCAGGGCGTCATCAGGGAGGAGCCTGACCCAAACAACATAAAATGTTGTTTTCTACATATGAGCAGCATTAGGCTGAAAAAATTGCTCATACACTCCCCCAAACACTACCAAAAATCAAGTAAAACAAAAACAGAACAAAATACCAAAACAGAGCAGGAACAGAACGAAATGAAACCCGAAGCCGCAGCTGGGATATCATCAACAACAAGCTTAAAAATTGCCACCAAATGCCATCAATTACACAGTCTAACTTATATGCTAACATCATACCTCCGATGCAACAAGTCCAAAAAAAATAATAATAATATGAAAATCCCCAGCCCCTTATCAAAAATATATTCATAAAAAGTAAAAAAATAAAAATAAAATTGAAAAGCAATTCCCATGGCTCTGGGTAAATTACGAAAAATAATTATTCATGTGTTGTGTAGGTGTTGATATTAATAAATCTTTCAAAAATATTTTTAAAGAATGAAAACGGGTATTTGTTATTGAGAAGTGTGTTTTTTAGATATTTACATTGTAATAAAAAGTTAGCATCAGAATTACAAATTTTTTTGAAACGTACCAATTGACCAGCTATCGTGTTGTAGTATATTCTTTTAGAGATATTGGAGTCCCAAAATATTAATTTAATGACTGTAAATTTAAAATCGCTGCGTTTATCATATACATTAATGTCAACTTTGCCGGATGAAACAGAAATTTTTATGTCTAGAAAATCAGTATTATTGTTATCCAGATTGGTTTTAATTAAAGAAAGTTCGTCTGGATAGATGGATTTCCAAATATTAGCAAAGTTGCTATTATTAAAAACAATTAAATCATCAATAAAT